>NW_004624730.1:4303181-4367429 GCF_000247695.1 Heterocephalus glaber
GAGAGGGGGGAGGGGAGGGAGAGGCAGAGGGAGAGGGAGGAAGGGAGAGAGGGAGGTGGAGGGAGAGAGGCAAGGAGAGGAAGGAAGGAAGAAGAGAGACTAAGAAAATTCTGTAGACAGAGGAGTTGGGGGCCGGGGACCCAGCCTGGTTTCAATTCCCTGACCTGCTGAGTATAGATCAGGCTCTTTAGAACAAACACTGATTTGGTGTTGGTCCCCCTGGTCCAGGATCCCTTCCCAACATTTCCCCCAAGCTGGAAATATTCAGAAAGCAAACTGAGGGACAGCAGCCACAGGGGTTTGAGAGATAATGCCACTCATCGAGGGGCTAAGGGGACAGTACCACATGTGGAGGAAGATGCCTCAAATCACCCACAATGTCCATGTGGCATGAACTCACAGCTGTGGCACCAAGCACTGTGTTTTTTGTTTGTTTGTTTTGTTTCTGAGATAGGGTCTTGGTGTGTAGTTCAGGCTGGCCTCGAACTCGCAGCAATTGTCCTGCATTAGCCTCCCAAATTGTGGGATTACACCACTCCTGGCTACCAGCTACTGTTTAAACCTGTGCCAGGGTCAGGTTGTCCATCTCACCTGGCCTTACAGGGAGCCCTGCCTGAGAAGAGACCAGGAAGGAGGTGGCTATGCAGGAAGTGGGGCTGAGTAGGCTGTAAATGTTTTCTTTGCCAACTCTCATCCCTTCCTGGAATCCTAAATTCTGTGTAACTTCCAGGAAATTCACAAACTTGTGACTCTCAATCCAAGCAGCCTCCTATCCAAGAGGTAGAATAGGAGATGAGGATAAGGGGGCAACTCAGTCCTGGGGGAGGACCAGTGTGTGGCCTGCACTGGTGGGCCACATGCCAAGTGCAAGCCAGGATGACAGAAGTCCAGTGCAGTTTGGAAGAAACCCAGAGTGCTTGGCTTCTCTAACAGTGAGGTACTGAATCCAAACATGCTAAGTGGGTTCAGCTCCCCCAGCAGATCATGTGTTCAAAAGGAAAGATGGCAAGCCAGGCAGGTTCCTTCCTTACCCAGGCCTTGACTAGGCCCATGAACTTGCCTTCTCTCATATCCTTCTGCAAGACCACAGCCCTTTCAGAGACCCAAAAACCCGCTGGCATTCCAGGATGTGGGCTATTACCAATATTCACCCTTCTACATCATATGTTCACTAGGCATTCACTTCAGAAGGGGTCCAAGGTCACAGAAGCATCCAAGGTCTGGAAGAGGGCAGGTCATCCAGCTCCATTGCTGGATGTGACCTTTTCTAACTCTGTTAAGTGTTTCTAAAGAGGCTCTGTGGGTGAGTGTGGGGCTATGTCCTGCCCTGCAGCCAGTCTGAGATGGGAGGCAAAGCCCCAATCTGATGGCCCCATCTGATGAGGGAACCGACCCAGCCTCCTGGGAGCGCCTAGGCTGCTGTAGGGGTCCAGCTGCTACCTTCACAAAGTTGTGATCTGAGGGATAAACTGTGCAAGCCTCAGGGGTCCTAGTCTGAGGGTAGAAGCTGCTACATCCTCTTTGATGCAGAACAGTGAGTTTTCAGGGCCCATTCTCCCGTCTTCCCTCCATAAGGCTCCAGACAGCACTGCCTTGTTTCCCCTGAGCAGCTCCTCCACCACTTAGCAATGGAGACAATTTACATAATGCATTGTGTGTGAGAGCAATAATGGCTGGGGAAGCAGGGTGCCCATTAGTGGCTCCTCTTGTGGCTCCTCAGAAGGGAAAATACCTGCTCTCACACCACTGTCTCCTCCTGTATTGAGCCGGGCTATGAGGTTGCTGGGAAGCAGAGCCTTTAAGTGCTCAGCTGCTGCCAAGAAGAACCTAGAAAGGATGTGCCAGGCCTAGGACTAGAACTAGGGCAGCCACAGGACAGATCTGCATGAAGGAGGAAATTTTCAGAACACCCAAGTATGGATCACAAATCCACCTAGCTGTGCTCCTGAAGTCTACACCGCTGGCCTGGGCCCTGCATCCTGATCCTTCTGGAAGGAGGAGGTCACTGTAGCAGGCAGGAAGTTCCAGCCGAGAGGCTGGGAACCATGGAGCCAGGCTGCAGCTGCCTGGGAGGTGGTCACATTCAAATACAAAGGCAGGAATGGCAGGGGGAGAATACATAAAAATTACTGGCATGGTAATTGCTTTTTATATAAAATGTTCTTTTAAAAGTTCTCCCCAGTGTGAAAGTCCCTCTTTAAAAAGAATAAATTCACTGCATACCAATTTATTCTACGTCTATAGATGGAGCATAATGAAGACTCCTGCATCAACACCTGATCAAGAGGCAAGTGGCTTCCACTCCAACCAGCTTCCGGTCTCCCTCCAAGAAGCTGCAGTGCAACAAAGGTACTGTGATAAAAACAGCATGCTACTGGCAAAGAAACAGACCTGAGGACCAGTGGAACAGATTAGAAGATGCAGAAACAACGCCAGACACACTCAGCTACCTCATCTTTGACAAAGGAGCCAAACCCCCTCACTGGAGGAAAGACAGCCTCTTTAATAAATGGTGCTGGAAAAATTGGGCTTCAACTTGCCAAAGATTAAAACTAGACCTATATCTCTCACCATGCACTAGACTAAAATCAAAATGGATTAAAAATCTAAATATTAAAACAGAAATGCTGAACCGGCTGGAAGAGAGGTTAGGTAGAACTCTTGAAGACATTGGTGTAGGAGAAGATTTTATGAACAAAACCTCAGTTGCCCATGAACTAGCACAAACAATCAACAAGTGGGATCTCTGCTTCTGCACAGCAAAAGAAACCACCAACAGAGTGAAGAAACAACCCACAATGTGGGAAAAAATTTTCACCTGCTGTTCCTCAGACAAAGGTCTACTATCTAGAATCTATAAAGAACTTTAAAAAATCAGACCTCCCAAATTTAAAGACCCAATCCAAAAATGGGCATCTGAAATGAACAGACATTTCTCAGACAAAGAAGTAGAAATAGCAAATAAACGTATGAAAAAATGTTGAACATCACTGGTCATTCAAGAGATGCAAATGAAAACAATGCTGAGATTCTACCTCACCTCAGAAAGAATGGCTGCTATCATGAAATCAACCAATAACAAATGCTGGCGGGGCTGTGGGAAAAGAGGAACCCTGCTCCACTGCTGGTGGGAGTGTAGACTGGTGCAACCACTCTGGAAACCAGTATGGAGATACCTCAAAGAACTAGGACTGGAAGTCCCATTTGACCCAGCTATTCCCCTGCTGGGTATCTTCCCCAAAGAATTAAAAGAATCATATCACAGTGATATATGTGCACCCATGTTCATAGCAGCACAGTTTGTAATAGCTAAAACTTGGAAGGAGCCCAAATGCCCATCAACTGGAGACTGGATAAAGAAAATGTGGTTTTGTTTTGTTTTTTCGTACTGGGGATCAAACTCAGGTCCTTGCGCTTGCACAGCAGGTGGTGAAACCACTGAGCTAAATCTCCGGCCCCGAAAATGTGGTTTTTTAAAATAAAATGGAGTACTACCCTGTCATAAAAAACGAGAAATTAGAGCTATATATAGCTAAATGGATGCACATTGAGGTGATACTCTTAAGTGAAATAAACAGGACACACGTGTAAATACTGAATAGTTTCTCTAGTGTGAGAAACTGAAAGTGTAAATAAGAACTAAAAGGTATAATAGATCATGTGAAATAGGAAGAAAAGGGGCAAAGGGGAAGGGGAAGTGGGAGGGGTAGGGGAAAGGAAAGAAGGGAATGGAATTAATAAGAGAAAATGAAAAAATGGAAACAAAGTCTTTGTAAATAGGGAGGGATGGAGGGGTTGAAGGGAGGGCAGGGGAAGAGGGCAAAAATAAGAACCAAGAGAGATTATGTAAAGTTGCAAATTTCCAATGATGAATGTCATTATATCGTATACTTAAAATGTACCAATAAAATAAAATTTTTTTAAAAAGCTGCAGTGTAGCAGCAAGGCTTTGAGGGGCAGCATGAGTGGGCAGCAAGCCTGTCTGCCAAGGGTTAGCATGGAGGTCAGACTCTAGGACCAGGGGACAGGTGCCACAGACCCCATCAATGCCTTGGAAGCTAGGCTTGAGCAAAGGGTCAGAACAGGGATAGCTGCAATCAGAGCGATCCATGCTGGTAGGGAGGAACACAGGGCTGTGGGAAGTGGGGGACCCTCACTTTCACAGAACAGCAGAAAGTAGGCATTATGTAGGCTTCTAGGGGATCAGTCACCCTCTCCCCACCTGCCTGCAGGGAACACAGAGGAAAATGGCTGATGAGAAGCATTTGGGTGTTGTAAGTGAGAGTGGCTTTCCTGGCAGTAGAGAGTTCCTTCCTGAAGGAGACTCCAGCTTTGCCACAGGCATCCAGACTGTTCCACACATTCAGAAGGTAACTCTGGTGGATCCCAGGCCAGGGCAGGATGGACTACCAGAGCCTACTCAAGAAGAACGTGGATGCTCCCTGCACCAGGAGGCCTAGAGCTTGGGAATAAGGCTTCTGCCCAGTGCCCCCTTATCAGCCACAGTTCTACCTCTGTGAAACTTTGGGGGAAAGGTCCTGGGTGGCTTCATCATAGCCTCCACAGTGGGACTGCTTGGTCCAGCCCCTATCTCAGGAAGTGGACGCACAACCAACTGACATCCTGCCTTATTGCAGGGCAGCTGAGCAGTGTTTGGTGGTGACTTGGGAATAGGGAAACCATGTGTGCATGAATATATGCTTCTCACCCACAACTGAAACTTCTCAGCTTCACTAATAATCAGTTAAGTAGTTCTCACCTGCTTGAGTGACACAGAGCTCCCAGTATCTGCCTTCCCCAGTCCCGCCCTACCCTACACGTGCCTGTGTACACCTCCATAGGCACCATTCAAAACCACACATCCATCCACATGCACATGCTCACCCAGTCACACCAACACATGTGGCACACATGCAAGCATGACTACTCCCTTCTGTGTACCTTGTTGCATGAGTTCACATGTTCTCATCTACATTCTTCCATCCCCCATCTCTCATATGGTTTTCCACACAGAGTGGTCAGCCCACATCCACTGTACACAAACCTCAGCAGGTCAGGCACTATGTCTCTCAGTGAGTCATGAGACCAAGAATTGCCAGGGCTGGCTGCCTTCCAGGCCTGACTCCCCATGTTCAGGTGGACTCTTGAAAGGCCTGGACCTGCCCCTACCCTCTGGCCACCATCTCCATATGCTGAGATCACCAGTCTGGGTCTGTTAGGGGTTCCTGGCAGCCTACGTGTACCCAAAGGGTGTAAGAGCTGCAAAGAGTGAGGAGCCAAGGACACCACTGGCCTCGGTATTAATCTGGGGGGTTTCCAGGAGAAGAACAGCTGTGGTCTGGGTTTAAAGCTGGGGAGAGGTCTGGGGAAGGTGGGGGTGAGTGAGGGGAGGAGCAAGTAGAATAAGTCTAGCTGGGTATAGTGGTGCACACATTTAGTTCCAGCAAACCAGGAGGCTGAGACAGGAGAATTGCAAGTTTGAGCCTAGCCTGAGCAACCTAGCAACTTAATGAGATCCTGTCTCAAACTGAAAAATAAAAAGGGCTGGAGTTGTAGCTCAGTACCAAGACAGTGGGTTGACTCCCCAGTACTGATAAAAAGAGGGAGGAGGAAGAGGAGAAATCTAGTGATGGTGGGGGTAGGAGGACAGAAGGGCAGATGGGAGACTCAGAGGTCTAAGAAAGACTCCCTACTACTCCTGCCCACAGCTGCACACCTGGCCAAACCTTCAAGTCACTCTGAGAACAACTCAGTCTCCCCAGCCTCAGCCTGGCATCAAGCTGCAGCCAGCTCTTTTCCAGGGCTCCTCTCCGAAGCCCGTGCTGTTTTCTCCCAAACAGTCAAAGGGTCATCAATGTGGGACTGGGTCCTGTCAACCCAATGCAAGCCTGCTTCTTCTAAGCCATCTGGCACCAAGACTCAGCCCTGATATACTGGTCTTAGTTTCCCCATGTGGGCTAGATGGTGCCCTAGGCCTTGTGGGACAGAGTCAGAGCCCCAGTTGTTCCCTTCTCAGTCTCAGATGCCAACCAGCTGAGCCTACCCTGTGCCAGCCTTTCAGGCACCTATATGCATATGTGTGCACTGGTCCTGCTTCTCCACCTGGACTTCACACCCTGTCGTGCCAAAGGGCATACTGAGGCCAGGCACTCAGGCCCAGAGAGTCAGTCATTTGGTTCTCTGGTTCATGAGAAACCAAAGTAACAAGGATGGGACTGAAAGGTCTGCTCAGGATCCACTTCTGCCTCAGTCTCCCCCCTCTGCACAGAGCAGACCAGGCCCTCTTTGTGAGCTGCCAGGCTCCAGGGCTGAGAGAAAGGAATAGAAAGGACAGAAAGTTGGTGGCTCTGTAACTTTCTTTGAGCATGAAATCTCTGCTCACAGGAGAGGGCAGCTGTACTCAAGAGAAGGTGGAGGGAGGCCACGCTGAGCCTCCATTTCCTACCTTGTCATGGTAAATGCTGCTCATCCTGCCCCTGGGGCTGGCTGTGGTTTGTCAAAACCAGTTACTTCTCTGCCTCAGCCAAGTGCTTGAGGCTCCATGAATCTGAGGCCAGTGTCCCTGTGGCTGCTACTGATCCAGCAATGGATGGGTGTGGAGGAGGGGGTAGGAATGCAGATTGGGTCAACCATCCCTCCAGGCCCAGTATGGAAACCCACTGGGCACTCCAACCCCATTCCCCATCTCCCACCCTGGATTGTCCAGACTAACTCCTGACTCCGGACACAGCCACTTTGTTACTCTTCGGAGACAGATGTGAGGGCCAGGGATTTAGCTTAGTGGTTCTGCTGCCTGCCTCGCAAGTGCAAGGTCCCAAGTTCAATCCCCGGTACCAAAAAAAACCCCCCAAAACCAAAAAACAGAGACAGGTGTGAGGCTGGGGAAGGGGAGCAGACCTGGGCCAGCTCCACAAGCTACAATGGCCAGGTCCTTCTGGGAGCAGAATCCTGCTGTCCCACAGCAATGCCAGCTTCTCTGGGGATCCCAGAGGAGAGCCAGGTGGTCACCAGAATACTTCCTATGTATGTAGGGAAGGGCAGGGTCTTATTTTAGGAAAGCTGGATAGACAAACCTCCCAGATTCCCAAGACAGAATCATTCAGGGGGATGCATCCTGCAGCAAAGCCCAGGGTTTCCAAGTAGCCCTCCTCAAGGAGTGGTGCTGTCTTCCCAGTTCTGGTCACAGCAGGTTCTGGTCACAGCCTCTGAGACTCAGAGAACCTTCAGAGATCTCTGGGGCTGCCACCCTCAAGATCTCCTGAACCTTAGTCCTGGCTTCAGTCATGCCACTTTCTGACCCATCAACCTCTCCATTCCTAGGACAACATCTGGGGACAGCCCAGAGCTCAGTGGCTTTGTACCTCATCCCCTCCCAGTCCACTACTAGGAAGCTCCCATCCTCCTCTCACAGGGTGTGAGAGACAAGTTGCTGACTTGTGAACTGACTGGAGAAAACAACTCAGGGCCTTCTGGGGTGTTGGGGCCCTTTCTTTCACCTCTCTGGCCTCCTCTTCATAGGTGCCTCACAGCAGGTTCCCTGGATTTCTGGCCAAAGAAACCACTACCCTTCCCTGGCTCACAGGCCCTATTTCTTCAAGCCCCATCCCAGCTTAGTAGTCTTTGGTTTCTTGCAGTAAGATGTCAGCAAAAGATGTCATGATCACCTGGGAAAGGAGAACTCATTTCCAACTCCTAGGCTAAGCCAAGCAGGAAGATCACCTTGGGCATCTAAACTTTCTAAAACCATGACCAAGCCCTGAAAGGACAGGCTATTGGTACTGGGAGTCACAAAGGCACCCCCACATTTGAGGGCTCTGCAGATTTTTCTTGTTCTTGCTCTCCTGAGATACTCACACCTCTCATGAGGACAGGACTGATTGGATCCTCATTTCACAGGTGAGAGAAGAGAGGTCCAGAGGGGCAGGACAACATGTTCCAAGTCTCACAGAATGCAAAAGCCCAGACCTGCTATTCCCATTTCCACCACCACCCGCCATTCAGTTGCTGCCCATGGCACAGCCCCTAAGTTCAATTCCAGCTCTGCCTCACCTGCAGGACGACAGGCACGTCCTGTCCTCAGGCGTCACAGCTTGCCCCAAATGCTTCTCCCCCTCTCCAAGCTGTCCCCAGCCCCTGGGAACTGACCTTGGATGTACCTTCACAGTGACATCTTGGCCCAAGCTGGAAACTGGAGGTCCCTCTCCTCACACCAGTATCATCAGCTGATCCTACCTTAGAGGTTCACCACCAGACTCATCCCTTCCATACCCACCAACTCCACAGAGACCTGGATACTGCCTCCTTGCTGAAATTATCTAGAAGCCTAGACCTCCCAGCAGGCTTCCTCCCCAGCCTTTCCTGCCATGACTTCAGGAGGAAGGGTTAACTTCTTCCTCATATCCAGGGCACCTGGGGGGTCTTCCTGTGTATGATGCTCCTGCTGCAAATATTCTTTTTTTTTTCTTTTTCTTTCAGTACTGGGGATCGAACTCAGGACGTTGTGCTTGCTAGGTTCGGTGCCACTGAGCTACATCCCTGGCCCTGCTGCAGATACTCTGACACAATATCCTCATAGTCCTAGGCAGCAGGAATGGAGGCGCAGGGGATTGAGAAGAATACCAGTCCTCAGCCCAACCTCAGCAGCCTTGGAGGAGCCATTGGGGTATGGGATCTTTCAGATGGCTGGTGCCAAGGAAAAGGTGGCCACCCTGAGCCAGGGGCCCTAGGACAAGTGTCCTGGGGCACCCACCCCCCTCCATGCATGGCTCTCTGGAGTTGGGGGATGTGTAGAAGGGTAGGAAGGCCTAAATCTAATCTGCCTCAGAGAAGAGTTTCTTCCCTGGATGAAATGGCTTTAGAAAAATCCCTCAAAGATGGACATTGTCCCCTTAGCCCCAATGGAGAACATGCAGTTTGGATCGGTTAGGGGTGGGGCAGCAGGACCATTTTCACCCAACTCTGTGTCTCCTTACATAGGAGAGAGAGCATTCAGTGGGAGAGGCTGCCAGAGAGGCCACCCACAGGGCAGGATCCAGGAAGGAAAGAGGTGAGAAGCAGCTGGGCTAGGGAGAAAAGAGAGGATCTAGATAGGGTTTGGCCAGGCTCCTATGCACCCGCCTCTCTATAACTAATTATGCTTGAGCATCGGCCTCATCACGTTTCAGACGCCCTCCTGGGAGCCCTCCCCCAGCCCCATGCATCCCCGCTGGGTGCCGAGCAAGAGGACCATATGGAGGGAATAATAAGACAATTAACTTTCCATTAAAGAATAATATATGTAGGTTTTTAGGGAGGCAAGCGACAGCAATCCCTACCCAGTGGCATATTTTACACTCGACCCCCCCACATACACCCTGATGCACCCCACATCCTGATCATCTGTGCCAGGAGAGAGGAGGACACCAGTAAGCCTCCCCAGGAGGTGGCTGGATGGAGTTTCAGGCTGTACAAGGAGCAAGTACAGAGCCCATAGGATTACAGTTCTGAGGCTGGAAGACCCTGGGGAGGGGAGAGGAGAGGTCTGCCTCATCCTAATCCCCAGCTGACTCTCAGTACAACAGCTGGGGCAGCCTGTGTCAGTCCTGCATAGGTGGGGTCTGCCTGGCTAAGAAGCTGCTCGCCTCTCAGGGGCACATAAAATCACAGCAGTCTAATGGAAAAATCAACTGTGGGGCCTGGGGTCACAACCTCTGTGCTCCCCTTCCCTGACCCCCCTGGGACTGCTTCTGTCCCCTAGCACCTTGCCCTGCCCCAGCTTCCTTGCTCCTTTTCTTCTCTAGCTCTTCTATGTTTCTGAGGTTCCCTGGCACTCACGGGCACTATTAATCCTCACCCAGGATGTTCGAATGCTCAGAGAGAGCATGCTCCCCTACAGTCTCAGCCAGCGCCCTGGAGACCTTGTATGAGTGTGCAGAGATGCCAGGTGGGGAGGAGAGGAGGAGGCATGGAGAGGCCTGTCGCAAAGACACCTGCAGAGGGGCCTTGTCCTGCCACCTTGAGCCCCACAGTAAAAGGGCCCTGGACATGGCCAATTTCTAGCCTATGGCGGGGGCCAGCTCCAGATATGGCATTCTGCAAATATTAATTGCACATTCCTGGGAGCACCAAGCAGACAGGGTATAGGGATGGTCAGGGGAAGACAAGCTGGAGGAGGACTATGGCACTATCACTGGTTCAGAAATGTCATTCTTGGTGTGCCCTTGTACAGGGTCAGAGCCCATGGACACAACAGGCTTGAATCACCACAACTGCCCATAGAGGCACAGCAGGGGGAAGGACAGCAGAAGACTTGGGGCTGGGGATCACTGAGTACTGGGGTCCAGCTGTGTGAAGGCTGCTCAGCAGTCCAAGGGAGGTGCTATCCAAGAGCTGCTCCTCTGCCTTGACACCTCTACCCCTCTGCCCCCACTCAGGGCTGGCCTGACAGGCTCCAGGATGGGTGGAGAGAGCAGGCTGGTTTTCCCACCTGTATGACATTGGCACAGGAATAATCAGTAGCATGCTGCTGGGCTAAAGCCGACCATGGGGCATGGGCAGCTTGGGATGTGAGTAAGGCAATACATGCCAATTCTGCCCTGACTGACAGGTGAAGTACTGGGGGTTGATATGAACAGGGAAAGGCTCCTCCTATGGGACCAGATTTGGGTTGAGCCTTTCCAGAGGGTACCCTGTGGCTCTCAGATATGGCCATCCCAGGTCCCTTTCCCAGGCCAGCTTTGGCTAGGCAGCCTCCCCTCACTCCCACCACAGGAGAGGGTCTTTTCCCCTCCAAGAAAGGTGTCTTACCAGGTCAGAAACCCATCCTAGGGCTGGTACACCTGATGAGCCAAACACTTCTTCCTCATGCCCCACAATGATCCCTCCTTGCTTTGCTTTCCCACAGGTCCTCAAGTTGTTCCCCTTGTACCCTAGATACTCAGTCAGAAGGGGTGGGTCCCTGGCCATACTCATCAAAGTGACCTGGGCTTCAGAGGGGAGACCTTCCCATCTCTACATCATCCCCCTACACCCTCAGGCACCTGATGAATTATGGTTCCTGATCAGCCTCATTATGTACATGAGCTCAAACTCTAAGCATATGATCTCTGCTCTCCCCCCAGGATGGGGACAATATGGTGCTGGTGGGGGAGGACAGAGAAGGGGCTCAGGAGACCTCACTCAGCCCCAGGGGAATTGGAGGTGTAGACTGCTCAGGGTCCACATTTCTGTGGTCTACTGAGGGCAAGAGTGGACCAGGGGTGGGTAGGGCTGAGGTACCCAGGAGGGAGTAGCTCAGGTGGGTCTGATTGAAGTTTGAGGGTGGTAGCATATGAGTACCAGAGCACCCTGTGTCAGGAGCTCAGGCTAGGCACTGGCCCAGGAGGTTAGATGAGGAAATATAATGGAGTCTTCACAGATAGGCCCCATACCCCACCAAGGCCAGGTTTCCAACTTATAAATGGACCAGTCTGCCCCCAGTGGTTCCCCCCTAGGTTGTGATAAGGTCAGGAGAAGAATAATGCCAATGCAAGGAAAATGTTCCCAAATGCCACTGTCTGCAGTTTCTGCTCTCTTCTAGCTTCTAGCCCTCAAGGCTCCAAGCTACTTGGGATAGGGCAGCCTCTAGGACTGGAGCAGGCAGGGAGAGCAGTTATGAAGAGGGCTTTAACACTAGGATCACCCCAGCTGCAGGTGTTGGGGGCAGCTCAGAATCAGCTCAGGGAGGCCTGAGGAGGGGTAGCTTCGGTGGGGACCAAGGCTGTCAGCCTGACAGTGGTAGGTCCATGGCAGCATTGGCAGCAGGGTCAGGGCTCTGCTCCAAGCATTCTCCTGACCAGTGAGAGCCAGGCATGGAACTGGAAACATGGGTCCTCTCATGCGCATTTGAAGGTGAGCAGTGGTGTGAGGGTCAGGACTGGGTGTGGGCCATGGAAGGGGGAGCCCCCTGCTGGCTCCTTCCTGCTCCTCCAGGGTCTGCCCTCTCTCTAGAACTCTACACCTAACCCCACTGCCACCCCACCTGTGCACCTCTCTAGAATGCCCTGTGCCAAGAAGTGTCAGCAGGAAGTAAGAGGCTGAGGAAGCAGGTGAGAAAAACTGGATCAGGACAGAGCTGCTGGAGAGCTGGCAGCCTTGGGCAGCAGTGAGGCTGCCAAAAGGATGCCTGGTCAGCACTTCTCTGCCTGCCTGCCACACTGGGCAAAGCCCTGCTCTGGCCCAGCTCCCCACTGCCCCAGGCTTGTCCTGTCTACTCTCTCAGGAGGAGGAGCGTAGCCTGAGGAGGAGCAGGAGCAGCACCCTGGAACAGGAGTCAGGAGCTCAGGCCCAAGCCCCAGCTGTGCCACAAGCCAGCTGTGACAGCTTTGTCACTGCGGGGTACATGGGGGTGAAGGTGGTAAAGGGCCTGAAATCACTTCGGTCCCTTTTGATACTGGGGATCAAACTCTGGACCTTGTTCTTGTGATGCAGGCGGTGGAACCACTGAGCTAAATCCCCGACCACTTCGGTCCCATTTGAAGGGAAGAGAACACAACTTAGGAGTGAAAATGATTAACAAGAGAAATTCAAATCCATTGCCATTTTTACCATCAGACTTGCCAGCCATGCTATGGGTCAAAAGGAGGATCACAGTGGGTCAAGGCCTCGCCTAGAGGAAAAAGACAGGTTCACTGAGCAAGGATTCCATCTTGGTTTTTTTTTTTTTTTTTTTCCTTTTTTTCTTGCAGTACTGGGGATAGGACCCAAGGTCTTCACACTGAGCTCCATCCCCATCCCTTTTTCATTTTTATTTTGAGATAGAAGCTGCCCAGGTGGCCTTGAACCTGCAGTCCTCCTGCCTCAGCCTCCCATGTAGCTAGGATGACAGATATGCACCACTGCACCCACAAATCTTTGTTTTGCTTTGGTTTGCTTTGGTTTAGTTTTTGAGACAAGGTCTCACTAAATAGCCCAGGCTGGCCTCAAACTCGTGGTGATCCTCCTGCCTCAGCCTCCTATGTGCTCCTGGGCATCACACCTGGGGGCGTTTTGGGAGAAGAAAGTCTGTCTGGAATTTATTTTGGTTTTAGCTACCCTTAAAATCCCCATCGGGGGGCCAGGGATTTAGCTCAGTGGCATCGCAGCTGCCAAGCAAGCAAGGTCCTGAGTTCCATCCCTGGTACCAAAAATAAACAACAACGACAACAACAACAAAATCCCCAACTGGCTGGGTGTGGTGGTGCACGGCTGTAGTCCCAGCACTTGGGAAGCTGAGCCAGGAGGATCGCTATGAGTTCGAGGCCAGCCTGGGCTACATAATGAGATCCTGTCTCAAAAAACAAGCAAACAAACAACAGGAAACAAAACAAGAAAAGAAAGAAGAGCAAAGGGAGAGGGTGTTTTCTAAGTCCAGAGTCCTGATGGCCAGGCCAAGCCAGCTTCTGCCACCCTGAATTGGTCGGTCCTGTCAGGGCAGGGGTGGCAGCAATGGGGACAGGAAGCTCTCAGGCAGGTGCTAGGGTCATAAGTGGGGTGGGAAACGCCATGGGCCCAAGAATGGGACTCTAAGTGTCTGGAGGCCAGCACAGAACTGTTGGGGGGGGGGCTCCCCTGCTGGCCACATCCTTAATACCCCTGACCACACACTGAGCTGTATGCCTGGTGACCCTGGGCAGGTGCCCCCGGGTGGAAGTGTTTAACTCTTACTCATCTGCTGAAGCCCCAGCTCCAGTGCCTGCTACTTTGGAAAAGTGTCCTCAGCCCAAACCCCTTTGCGGAAGTGCTAGCTGTGCAGGGTTGGAAAGTCTGTCCTCGAGGGTGGATGCGAGGTTGTGGGTGCTGGGGGCCACCTGAGGGAGGTTAAGCTCAGTAGCACGCCCTCAAGAATGAGGCACACTTGAGTAACAGCCTCCTGCCCACAGAGCCCTGAGGCAGTGCCTCCTCCTGCAGCCCCCCCCCGTGCTGCCTCAGGGCCTTTGCACGGCTGTTCCCTCCTCAGCCTGCAGCCCCCTTGGTCCCTGACTCTGCAGGGCTGGCAGCTCCTTCTCCTTCAGACTGCCATTCAGACAAAGGGCACCCTCAACCTCAGTCTCTTATCTCGCCCTCACCTCTCCTCTGCTGGTTCTCTCCTCAGGTCTCCCATAGGGTGTTTACGTGTTTACTTTTGTTTTTGGAGACTGGATCTCACTGTGTAGGCCGGTAGGCTGGGCTGGGGTTAAACTCACTTGAACCTCCAGCTAGCCTCCTGCCTCAGCCTCCCAAGCCTACACTCTCTCCATCTTGGTCTTTACCATCCAGGAAGCTGACAGACCCAAGTCTCAGGCATAAATTGTCCACACTATTTTCTCACAGGCAAATGTTCAGGGCCTGAGTTACCTCAAGCATAAAATAAACAACATCCTGGAGCTGAGGATTCAAAGCATGGAAGAGTTTTAACTGCTACATCCAATATCTGTACAAAACCTGGAAAAGTGGATGATGATTGTTTCAGGGAGCTATCATTCCTTTATTAACCTATACAGCTGTACTTGGCAGTGCCCACTTAAGAGCTTGGTTAGTGCTGAGTGCTATTCCTGAGCCTAAATTGACTCCAGTTCTGGAACAGCATTTCCTACAGTGCTTTCTCTGGAAGTTCTGCTGGCTTCCAACCACAGCTGAGTCATTCAGAGTTCACAGGAAGAGTGGGATGCAACTACTGCAATTTGAGCCCAGCAACCAGGAAAGGGAGGTTCAGAGACCCTGGACCATAACAGGAAGGACAGCAAGCAGGTTAGTGGCTCAGACCTCCAGACCTGGACCATGTTACCCCTTCATTAGCCACCTCTGATAAGCCCTATTTGTTCAGGGGTCCTACGTCCACAAGCAATGTCAATACACTGCCACCCCCATATTGTGGGCACCTATAGAAGCTAAGTATGGAGAAAAGACTGATAATTACCCCTTCGGACCCTGTCCCCCAAAAGTTATTATCTGTCCATCCCAGCCCTGACCAAGAGGGATGACGGAAACACAGAGGGACATCTAATCACTGAACCCTGGGGCCAGACTCTCAACAGAATTCCCATAGTAACTGTCTTTTCAGTTGTTCCCAGGCCACTATCAGCAGGAGACCTCACTAATCCCCTACTCAGTTCTGGCCAACACCTCCCAGCCCACACACCAGCTAAGAGATCCCCAGGAGCCCCACCCCCAGTGCTCCAAGAGCTCAGATCTCTGAGCCTCCTCATTTCCACATAAAAGCAACAGCTCAGGACCCTGTGGCCTGACAGCAACACATTTTGCAGCCTTCTGGGGGTGACAGATAGCTTGCTCTTCACATCACTATTTCAAACATTAACATAATCTCCCAGGATGAATGTGCTTGCTGGTGTCTAATCAATCACCCATCCTGCACCTTGATCCCTCATCCCAAGGCAGAATGCAGGCTTGCCACTCCTCACAGGCTACGAGATCCCAGGCTTATTTCCCCAGACTTGTCTAACCTGGCTATCCTATCATTTTGGGTTTAGTCCCTTGGGCTTCCCCATACCCTGTAGCCACTGGCCTCTCAAGGACCTGGGGTCCCACCCCAAGCACTGCCTCAAACACAGACCCCATCCACAAGGGAACCTGGAAAGCCCCAACACCCTCCCAAAGACAAGAGTGTCTGAGGGTCACTGCTCCAACAGCTACCTTAAAAAGCACAGACCAAGATCTCAACAATGCCAAATCTTCCACACTCCTGACCCACTTGGAAGAGGGTCCCCAGGGGAAAGCAGGTACACCAGGCTTACCTCACGGAGCTGCTGAACGCCTCCAAAGATCCGCATCACACCATCAATCTCCTGTTCTAGGCGCCGGGCCCAGTGCTGCATCCTGTGTGCAGACAGGAAAGAGATGTCAAGTCCACTTGAAGCTAGGACAATCCAGCCCCTGCCACCCAAGGGGGACCAGGGCAGCCGTTCATTCAACTCAATTTTCACTAGAGGAGAAACAGAAGCAAGAAACCAGAGTGTGCCTGTGGTTCTCCTTTGAAGTCCAGCCCCGGGGGCCTGGCCTCTCCTCACGTACTGTGTACTGTCGGCCAGCCAGAGAGGAGAGGGGAGTGTATTGTGAATGTGCTGAGGAAGTTCAGCAGCTCCAAGAAGCCTGCAGGGAGGCTACTTTTCACTGTGAAGAGCCAGCCCTTGATGTAGCTGCTCCGAACACAGAGACTTCTGGACACCAAGGAAGAAGAAGGCAGGATGGAGCCAGGGGGGCCTAGGGAAGGGAAGGGAACTCGGCTGTCACCACCAAGCTATGATATAAGCCTGGACAGGTCTCTGCCTCTTTGGCCCTCATCTGAGCAGTGGATATGGAGAGCTCCTGGCTCACAAAACCCTCTGCTTGACAGTATCCTGGTAGATAGATGCTCATCTGAGGCCCATTGCTAGAGGCCCAGTATAAACCCAACCACAGGTCCAGTGCAGGTCCATCCTGCCTCTTGCTGGGGGCTTAACAAGCCTCACAAATGCTTCATCTGAGTCATACACCTAAGCAGGTCTCCCTGGTGCCATCCTAAGGTCATTTTAATCCATCTGTGTCTCAGCTTCCTTTTCTGTGGGTGGGAATGAGAGGCTTATTTGGGGCCACCTCTGAGGGTATCACAAGAACACATGAGAATAGGCAATTCAAGGGTACTGCTCAGGGATATTTGTGAGTGGTCAGGATGGACAGGTGGCCACATGGCTATGGACTCTCCACTCCACACCCAGGAAAAGGGAAGGTATCTGGGGATAGCCCTTAACTGGGTTCAAACCTGTGAACTTCTCCTTCAGACAGTGTCAGATGCTCTCTGTTGTGAACAAGTCTCCCTGCCCTCGTGTGCCTGAAAAGGTACCTCAACT
This sequence comes from Heterocephalus glaber, assembly GCF_000247695.1. The sequence goes on from NW_004624730.1 coordinate 4,320,002, forward strand.
TCCCCTTCCCCTGACATACTATTCTGCAGGCCAAGACCTTTCTAGGGAGGGCCTGCAGGAGAATTGCCATAGAGACTGAAATATATGAAAGGTCGAGCAGAGTGCACAGGGCACAGGGCACAGCAGGGACAAAATGATGTTTAGAAGGTTGCATCTGGCCCCAACAGCCCTTCCTGGGCCTGCCATCTTCCTTAGCGTCACTTGAGACCAGGACAGTCTTCTGGCTACCTGGGTCAGAAGTGTACAAGCATTCACCCTGGCCCCCTGCTCCACATCCCTCCTCATGCCATTGGCTGGGGGGCTGGGCACATGCCATTGTGTGTGCCTGGGTCGGTTGGCATGGGAACTCAGAGCAGGAGGCAGGCGGATCACTAATTGCAATTTGCCAAGCTGAATGTCAGGACCACGATGGGAAAAAAAATCAACATCAAAAGATAGAGGTATTAGCTTTGGCTTGTTGCTGCCTGAGCCACAGCCTGATTCCCACCTCCGCTACCCACCACAGGGGAGACTAACCCTGAGTCCAGATGGAGGCCAGGCTGCAGGATGGAGTAGAAAGGGCAATCAGGCTTCAGCTGCCAACCTGGGGAGGGCAAGGCATAGCCAGAGAATAGAGAGTTGCCTTAGCTGGCCACTGTCCACCAGGAGTCAATGTCTTGGTCCTGGCTGTGGGAAGACAATGTGGCAGGTGGATCTTTTGTCATTCTGAAACAGCAGAACCCTAGTGCCTAATATTAGGGTGGACTGCCACCTAGTCCTGTGTCCAGCTGGGCAGGTGGCAGACAAATAAGCAAGGTCAAGGATCTGATCTCCAAAGGGAACATTAGCTCTGCTCTGGCCCTGACCTCGGCCATTCACTAGTCCAGAGGACAAAGCATTAATCATAATCCTTCCTAGACTAAAATATACAAGGGCATCCACTACATACAAAATACAGTGGCAGTATATCACATGTTCTTTCACATCAACTCTCATAAAGATAGCAAACATTACCATCCCAACTTACAGGCAAGGAAACTGAGGCACAGAGAGTTTAATTAACCTGCCCAAGAATCACCTGTCCAGGAAAAGGTTGACAGGACTTGTCTCAGAAGTGTTCTTGGAGTCACAAGGCTGATATACACGTGCTGTCCAGTGTACTTAGTCTCAACTTGGCATTCAGTGCCATCATCTTGGGAGCATAAAGCTAACCACAGTGGGAACATTTACATCTCAAAAATTGGTAAATGCAGGGGCCGGGGATTTAGCTCAGTGGTTTCGCCGCCTGCTGTACAAGTGCAAGGACCCGAGTTCGATCCCCGGTACCAAAAAATAAAAAAATAAAAAATAAAAAATTGGTAAATGCTAAAAATCACAGGTTTTTCTCTCTTGAGAGCAAACTGACATTTACCAGAACACTAATTCTACCTCAGGCCATGAACTCTCTTCTATATATCTATAGGTCTCCACTTCTGGGATTTCACAGATAAGTACAAGGAAATTAATTGTGAGAACAGACACAGATGCCAAGTTTTTATTTTGTGCAGATAACACATTATTAATATAATCACCATCATTTCATGTAAAAAGGCTGTTTCAACACTAAAATAATTTTTAAAAATTATTAGGATATCAGGATGAAGTCAAGTTCTTCCTCTAGACATACATTCTCTCTCTCTCTCTCTCTCTCTCTCACACACACACACACACACACACACACACACACACACACACACACACATAAAGTCTCTATACTCTCAACCAGGCTGAGCCACTCTGGACTTGCTGTGGGATATAATGGACTCAATGTGACACACATACCATCCCAGGGTCTAGGGGTGGCCCTAGCTGAGTCTGGCATCCTGGGCCTGATAGGCACACTGCCCATCAGCATAATGCCAGGGAAGACAAGTTACTCTGATTCTCTGCCTAAATCAAACCCAATTAAGAAGGCAATATGTGTGTCCTAGAATTAAAAAGAATATGATAGACAATTGGAGAATTGATTTCACTGCCACAGAAATATGATTTTGTGGGTTCTAGGGTTTGGCCAGTGTCCCAGGGTTGGCTCTAGAAAGTGACACATGGGCACTGAGGAGGCCAGGGAGTAACTATGCCTCCACAGTGTTCCTGACTTGAGACTGAGGAAGGCACCTTGCAAGCTAAGTCCAACCTAGCTAGGCACAACTAGGCTCACTTCCACAGAAAGGCATGGTGGCTTTGGAAGAATGAGAGATACATCAGGATTTGTGGCCCCACTGAGTCAAAGCCAAACTGACCAAATCTTGCCCAGGCTCCTACTGAGTTGGGCCCAAGTTCCTGGCTTTGCCAATGCCTCCCAGCCAGACAGTGCTGTCCATGGGTCAGGCTCTCAACAGAGAGGTCTACCTGCTAGATACCCTCATCCTAGTGATTTTCCATTCTCCTGCAGAGATGACACTGCTTATCTCTAAGTGCTTTTAAGTGCCAAATTAGCAAGACAGTGAGGGGAGAGTGCCTGGCAGAAGACAGTGCAGCCAGGGGATACAAGCTGCGTTTCCTAACTGGTGTATGCCTGTGAGAGGCTGGAGACAAGTCCTCCGGTGTGCCCAAACCTAGGGTGGAAAAGGCATTTCAGCCCATCTCACAGACCAGAACCCTGAGCTGGCAAGGGTGGGTGCAGGGTCCTATAGAGGAAAGCCAGACCCATCTCCCTGGCTCCATCAGGCCTACAAGCCCATCCTTCCAGGAGAGTGTAGCTTTGGGAAAACCTCAGGGGAGAGGCCACCTCTGCTAGCTGTGTGACCTTGGAACCTGGTCTTCCCATGGGTCAACAGGATTAATGGTGAATGGCTAAATAGCTGTAATGGACAGATATTGAGTCGCCTGAGGACTAGAAGCTCATCCAGTACAACCTTGTTCCTCCAAGATCCAAGGGCTCCCTGAGTGCTCAGGAAATTGTCGATAAACTCCTATACCTGGGGGGGGGGGATGGGGTGCTTCGGAGAAGGCCTGGCAGGCTGAGGTAGCCCTGCAGGAAAGAAGATGAAATCATGTGCTGTGGATGCCAGGCCTTGGTCTCCAGAACCAAGGGGAATGGGGACGGGGAGGGGTGTACCTGCAGATAAGGGAGCAAAGTCGCCCCCACTTATGGGGCAAGTTGCTGAGGCTGAGGACCCTTCTAGTGGCAGAACCACTGAGACCCCAGCTACAAGGTGGGGAGATCCTGAGTGGAACTGCAGAGCACTTAGGTGGGGGCAGCCAGCTGCAAATGCTCACCCAGGGAGGGGGTGGGCAGGGAGAAGATGGGAAAGGAGAGGACTGGAGGGGAAGGAGAAAGAGCCCATGTGCAGATGTGGCAGCATAGATTCAACTGTTGCCAGTTGTTAATTTTATATGTGAAGTTGTTGATCAGAATGTGATTTAATTGTACAGCATAATCCAGGCTTTTGGAATAAATTATGCAGAAAACCCATCTATAATTAAACAAATCGAAAAACCAGAGACAGGTGACACTGCAGGTTTACCCTCAGAGGGCATGGATGGGTGTGGGTGGCTGGACCTAGCAGAGGGGCGAGGAGGAAAGGGAAAGGAGCCTGTTTAGAGTAGGCAGGGGTAGGTTCAGGAGAGGGTGGGCCTGGCAGGCTGTTCTCACCACACATGGAAGCATTTTTGCCATCAAAGCTCTGCAGCCTCTACCAGGCAGCTTGTCTGGATATACCCTGTTCCTCCAGGGGCCTACAACTCTCCCCTGAGCTTACTAGGACAGCTACTGTGTGTGGGGTGGGGTGGACACTGAAGGTGAGATGGCAGGTGAAGCAGGAGGGTGGGTGCTAGGCCAAGACCTGGCTGGGACAGGCAAGGGGAGTAAGGGGGCAGCCACAGCAGAAGGCCCTTGCTGCCAAGGGCACAGTGAATCAAGCTTGGCAATGGTGGGGGCCCCGGGTCTCTTGCTTCTCTCTTCAGAGGCTAGCCAATTATTGTCCCAGCTCTTGGTGAGGAATGATTTAAAATAAAGTGCTATTGCTATTTAGTTATTCTGATTATATTTCAGCTGGCCTGCTACCTCCTACTTTGGTGCCTTTGTAGTCTTCTGAAAAGGAAAGAAAGACAGGGCAGGAAGGAGTGGAGCAGGATTGATAGAGACAGACTGAAGCGTCTTGAGAGCCTGGGCTAGGCTGACCTAGTCCAGTGGAAGACAAGCAGGTGGTGGGCATGGGGCCAACTACCCCCGGCACCTGGAAAGGGCATGCTGTTCCTGGATAGCCACTCAAAGTTCAGAGAGCAGCTATGGCCAGCCCTGGCAAATGGCAGAAAGCTCAAGGCTGCCCGAAGAAGTCATGACATCCCCAGGGCCACTTCCCCTGAGAAATCTTCCCTGACCACTCGGGCAGATGTCCCTCTGTATCTGAATGCTCAGGTGCAGAGTTGGCTCTTCTAAGCCCTTGGACCAGACATGTACTCTCAGGCTTCAGTGGAGATAAAGCTCACTGCCCTACCCCCCTGCCAGGACCCAAAGAGGAGGCAAGAAGAAGCCCTGCCCCATGTAAAGGACGCTAGCAAGGACGGCTGGCCCATATACTCACACACACTGGACCATCATGCTGCAGGGCTGCTCTCCCCACCGTCCAGTCTCCCACCTCACACTGGGCCTCCAGGGAGGTGTGGCCCTCTGCACTGCCTTCGAGGTCTCAATGCAGGGGATACCTGATGGGGCACCTTATCCTGGGACTTCTGGGCCTTCTCTCTCCAGAGCATCTTTCCTCCTTAAGCACTCAGCAGAGGAGACTCAGGTCTCGGCATCCCTCAGGGCTGAGTGCCCAGGGTGGGTTTCCTACCCCAATCTGATCACAGCTTCCAAAGGATGACAAGGCTGGCAGAGGATAACAGCCTAGCCAAAGTCACCCACTCCCCAGAGGCAAAAATGGGCCAAGCCACGGAGGCTGATAAGGTCAGCACCAGCCTTGCACTGCCAAACCCTGGAGGGGAACAGGTCAGAATGAAAAGGAAGCACACTTGCTCAGCTGACCCATGGGAGTGTAAGGTTTCCCAGCTAGCCACCTGCCAATTCACAAGTAGGTAAACTGAGGCACAGGACTCAAAGGGTACTAGCTATCTTCAATACATTTATGTTTCAGCTAAGGGAATCTTTTTTTGGTACCAGGGATCGAACTCTGGACCTTCTTCTGGACTTAGCACCACTGAGCTAAATCCTTGGGCCAGCTCAGGGAATCTTTAGAGGGAGGAACATAGAGCTGCTTAGAGTACCCATTCCCCCTCAAAATCCTCCCATTCCATGCACATGGGAGAAGGTAGCCCAGTTGTCATATGGATCTGGATGAGTTGGGAGAGGCTACTGCTGCTGAAGCTTGAATTAGCCCAAATCCACCAGCCTCAACTATGTGTGTCTTGGGACCCTGCCCAAATACTGCTCCTTAATGAGGTTATTAATTACGGGGCTGTCCCTTCCTTTTCTTTGCGGAGAAAGAACTTTTTCTTCTAATTGGTGCTTGGCTGGGAGGCAGCAAGCCTGTGCCTCCCCCCTCAGACAGTCATCTGGCTTTAATTAGGGCACAGGGTCCAGCCCAGTATTTACTCTAATACCTTGCTGGAGGAGGGATGGAGAAAGAGAAGAAGCAAGGCCCAAACCAAGGAACAGCATTACTTGGGGCTGAGAGGCATCAACTGGCTCTCAGAGGCATAGCAAGTATCCAGGGTCACACCACAAAGGACCATGGCACCAACATCAGTGCAGGAGCTAGGACTCAGGGGAGACCAGCAGTGAGAATGGACTGCATGGATGAGGCAAGGCCTCAGCCAAAAATGTGAGACTGAGAAAAGGGAAAGAGATTTCTCAACAGTGGTGAGGAGGATGCTGATGGCAGACCCTGACTTCTGTTTCTGCTAGGTTTTACCATGTGACCTTGGTAACAGCTATTCTGCCACCCTGGACCTCAGGTTAATCATCTACAAAGTGAACAAAGCAGTACAGGATGGTCACTGCCACAGCCACAGAGCTTCTGAGCAGTACTTGGGCAGGACTATGCTGCCCCCTCCCCAAGCCTAACCTGGGGTTTCTCAGCAGCAGGAGGCCCCTTCGGTGGACTGCTCCAGCTTCCACGAGAACAAATTCTGCCCAGCAGCCTGTGTAGTACTGAGAGATGGACTGGAGAAAGCCTGTGGAGCACTGGAGCAGGCAGGAGGTACAGAGCAGGGAAGTATGGGCTGCCGTGGAGAGGTGGGAACAGAGAGCACTGGGGCCCCAGACCCTGGGGACAGCAGGGTTACAGCAACGGCCTAGCAGGGAGGAACCAAGGGCCAGCTCTCCTCAAGCCTCTGCTATGTATCAGGCCTTGCTCTGTGGCCCACACCCTGCTCTGTGGTGTGGCCTCTCCGAATCTCAGGTTTCTGGAGATTCATGTCTCAAGGCTGTCTGCTTGGGACCCTCCCTGTTGGAGGCCTGCCAGGGATTGCACTGTACTCTCTTATTTAATCTCCAGAGTAGCCACATCATTGTCCTCAATCCTCAAAAGGGGAAACTGAGGAACAGAGCAATTGAGTGAAGTGCCTAAACTTGCATGGTCCCTGAAAGCCAACTGGGCTGGCACAGACCACTCCTCAGGATGCCAGTCTTTTGTTGTTGTTTTGAGATAGGGTTTCACTATGTACCCCAGGGTGGTCTCCCACTTGCAGTGATCCTCCTGCCTCAGCCTCCTGAGTGCTGGGATTACACAATGGATCATTATGCCCAGAAGAGTACCAATCTTGTATCCCAGCTGCTGGGGTAGCAAGACCATTTGGGCTAGTCTATCAGGCCTCTGAATGTGTTCATACTCCAGATCCTGACCTCCCCCTGGGCCCACTCTCTGGCCTCTACCTATCACTTACCTCCCACCAGCTGAAGGCCACTCCCTCTGCTCAGGTCAAAAGCCTCAGGGGGACCTGGAAACCACTGTTTCCCATATCCACATCTAACCTGTCTGAGTCTTACTGGCTTCAGCTTCACAATGTACCCACTGCCTACCACCTTCCTGGCCCGCCACTTGGCCTGGGTGGCCACTGTCTGTAGTGGACCAGCAACTGCCACCTCACTGGGTACCAGCTTTTGCCCTGGCATCCCACTTCTCCCCTCCACCTCCACACACAGCTAGGGTGCCCTTTTGGAATGGTGCTTCTCCTGGCAACATCTAGCTGTAGCTCCACAGCACTGGAGGAAAAGCCAAAGTCCACCCCATGGCCATACACCCAGTAGCCCACTGGCCTCCTCAGTGTGGCTTGGATGTACCCCCGCAGAACTGCTCCTTCTGTTCAGGGCAGTCTCTCCTCAGCAGTCCCCCAGCCTCCTCTCACCTCCTTCAGGTCTCTGTACACATCAACAGCTCAGTAAGTCCACCTTGAACCCCATTTAAAATTGCACTCCCAGCAGAAACTAATCTCCATGCCCTTTCTGGGGTTACTGTTTTAATTAGCATTTCTCTTTTTCCTTTACTGTTGCCTCTGCCTTGAGCTGTGAGTCCAGAGGGAGGAGGATCCTCCTCATCAGCTTGGAGGAACAGGCTTTTTGCTGAGTGAATACACCTTTCCAGGCTCTACTGACCTCCCAGTCACACTGCCCCAGCCTGTGTATGGCCAGTCCCAGGAACAAGCAGGTGGGGTGGGCAGTGGGAGCCTTCAGAGAGGCTGGAAGTATGAAGGCTTCCCCAGTGCTGTTCCAGGAAGCCCTCCCCTCCCCTGGCTAGTCTCCGTATAAATTATTAAGGCTCATTTATGACGGGCCTGCCTAGGCCTGTGGCTTCTCTGCATAATTCATTGCTCTCCCAGAAGGGCCACATACTGGCACAGCCATTTCTTCCAGAAAACAAGAAGAAAGTGCAGAGAAGGAGTGGTCTAGACCTGGGCTAGACTCGATCTCTGTCACTCTCTCCCCAATGTAGCCCATCCAGAGCCTCTACCCTTTTCTCCATGGTGCTTTCTCCTGAACGCTTAAAACATTGGTTCCTGGGGCCAGATTCCATAGCCTCTGTGCAAGTTAACCCACTCCTGTCTATGTCTCGATTTCCTATCTGTGGGGTAATGAAGTTGGGCCACAGAGGTAGTTTTCAAACTGCACTGGCAGCAGGATCATCCAAAATTCTATGTGCACCCTCAGTGTCCAGTTTAGCTCTGTGTTTTGATTTGATGAGAAAGTCCTAATACACAGAGACAGGCAGCCACAGACTATTAGTGCACAAAGGTGGTAGGAGAACCCTTTCCTGAGATCTGAGATAGAGCCAGCATCTCCCTGGTGGCCAAGCCTCATGAGTCTCTGAAGGGCCAGCAGAAAAGTGCCATTATTTGTGGATTTCCCAATAGTCTTGAGTTGGGACCCAGCAATAAGCAAGAGGAGCTCATGAACCACCTGAAGCCAGAGAGCAAAGCAGAGAATCCAGGCCAGGGCCACTGGGATAGGTATTCGCCTGGAGCCACCTGACTCCACCACTGACACAGACCGTGGGCATTTTAAGGTCTGTGCTACCTCATCTCTCCAGTACATTCCCCAGAGTCAGGCACGATAGGAATTTCACAAATGGGTAAGCTGAGGTTCTGCAAGATTAGCTCTCAGAAGGTGGGCACATGGCCACAGGCCCTGTGTGCCCAGCCAGGTGCTGTGTCAAAGAATCCACTTCCCAGCCAGTCTCAGGGGGTACAGAGTAGGATGACACACCTGTGGAGGTCACCAGGTAAGTCAAGGGGGAACCCAGGAGCTGCATCCTCTTGTTTCTGGCCTACACAGTAGCTGAAACCTGATTAGAGGTGTCAGGACAGACTCTGTCTACATTTCACTAACCACTCTGGTCAGACTCTGATTCACACATCCCCATCTCCCTTCCTACAGCTCCTCCCCACCCGCCAGCATGAGTCAAATCCTCAGTGATCCACAAATAGCTGTCCTCTGTACATGTCCTCAACGTGGCTTTCTGCCTTGAGGGCCCCTCAGGGTCCTTAGTTCTCCCTCATAGAAGAGGCCTCTATGGAAGCCCAAAGGGGCCAGGTACTGAGAAGAAGCCAAGCTAAGACTTCAGAACCCAACCCATCAAGGCCAGCTTTTTCTCTGACATGGTCCTTCCTTTACCTGGCCAAGACACTTCTGCCAAGAAGCCTTCCTGAATCCCGGCCCCACATCCTTCTCAAAGCACAGTCCTCCCTACAATTTAACTAAATCTCACCTTAGGTTGGAGCTGTAGGGTGATTCCATCACCAGGTTTCCTGCAGAGGTTAGCTTTGAGCTTGGCAGAGAAGAGTCTCCTGAAAATACCTGGGGATAGATTTACCCCAAAGTCCCGCTATCCTACCCTCCAGTGGCTCCTGCCCTGACCACCTCTCCTTGCAGCAGGAGAGAGGCTGGAAGGTAGGGCTGGGAAAGAGCTCCAATTTCAGCAGGCAGCTGGGCTCCAGAGAAAGGAAATGATGCAGAGCACTACTATGTGCTGGGTGTTCTCTGTGTGATTTCCACTGAAATCACACAATACCCTTGGCCAGGTGCAACCCAAATCATGCTCACTTTACAAAGGACCCTTGAAGCTTGGGGAAATGGAGTAACTTGCCCAAGATCACACAGTCAGCCTGTGCTGAACCAGATTTGTACCTAGTGAAATCTGCCTCCTGACCCCTAGCCCTGTCCCACAGGCCATAGGCCTCCTACTTTCAAGGTGGACTCCAATGGCCAAACTTTAGAAAATAAGATGCAGGTAAGGGTTCCCCCTCATTTATGACTTTTCTCAACTTTGGGAAGGGAACTAACCTAACCCTACACAGAAACCCCATGGCCTCCTCAAGCAATGGGAATCTGGTTCCACTCCCTTATATCCTCTGCCAGGGAGCCTGGGCCAGGAAGGGAAAGAAGGCTCACTTCCTCTGAAATTTACTTTTCTGTGATGCCTGCTTCTCAGACTGAGCCCAACAAGGGTACTTCTGAATGCAAATGCTCACCCCTCTTAACACTGAGCCTGCTATGTGGGTGCTCTATGGTGAAGTGGGGAATCCTTAACAATCCAAATGCTCTCTACAGGCTGGGAGGGCAGCACACCCAAATCAAGGAAGGAGCTTCAAGCGCCATCTTAGTGGCCCTACCTCCTTCTGGCATCCCCAAGGCGAGGCCAGGCAGAGAAGAGCCACTCTGCTTGATGAGCCTGTGCTGTCCTTAGGGTGGCTGAACCAACAAGGCTCCTTACTGGAAAAATAGTTTGTAGGTGTTCTCAGCTTTCTGCAACTCACACCTAGCTCACTCACTCACTCATCCTCCATCTGGACAGTTTCTGAGTACCTACTGTGGGCACTGGGGAGGGATTCAGTGGTGAACAAGGCAGATGCAGGCCTGCCTTTGGCAGCTTGGAATTCAAGCAGAGCAGGCAGACATCTGATCCTGATCAGGGCTGATAAGTGCAGGGAAGAGAAGCCCAGCAAGCCTTGAGGGCCAAGCAGGGCAAGCAGCCTGACCTGGCTAGAAGCAAGCTGCTCCCTCAGCAAGGCCTTCAGAAGTGCAACTCTCAAGACACAGTGAGCATGCTGTGTGCTGGCTGGTAAGGGTGGTGAGTCCCCGGGGCACAAGCAGGGGTGGTAAACTTGGGGGTCACAGAGCAGGGCTGTCTGTTCAGGTCCCTGCACCCAGCCTGAGAAGGTACAACCTCTCAGAGACACACAGCCAGCTCAGACACACCACCAGGCTGGCACCTAGCTGTCAACTCAAATTTAATGTATCTAAAACCTGGTGGTCCCCAGACCTGCTGTTTCCTAGCCTCCTGTAGCTCAGCTGGCCACAACTTTGTCTTTCCAAATGTTCACCCCTCCTCTCAAATAAAGTTCACACCAAACCACTAGCATTTCTTACTAGCTCCATGGCCACCATGATTATTTTCCTCCTCGGACTCCCACTCAGAGTAATAGCCAGAAACACAGTGAGTGGCTCTCTGACCTCCTTTCCTGCCACTCCCCCTTCTCCCTTCTACTCTAACTATGTCCCCACCTCAGGGCCATAATTTATGCTGGCTATTCCTTCACTTAAAAGACTCTTCTTCCAGATACCCATGTGGCTCCTACTCTCCTCTCCTTCCAGGCTTTGCTCAATGTCTTTTTTTTTGTGATCCTCATTCTGTCTCTATTCACCCAGTTAAAATGCAACCTACCTCCAATTTACCCAGCCTCTTTTCCATAGCACCTTCCAACACTGCAAGTCCTCTGCATCTATTCCTTCCCTGGACTGCTGTGGAATGAGCTGGTGGAAGCCTCTAGAGATACTAGGACTTCCCTGGGCACAGACTATATGACCAAGCCCACAGAGCTGTCCACTTCCCCCATGCCCAGGGACAACGCATTCCAGGCCCTTGTGCCCCTGGGGGGCACCATTTACCCTTGAGCCACCCCTGCCATGGCTTTTACCCTGTGTTAATCAGCTCAGTTCATATGTTCTCAAGCTTAGTCCATGAGAAAGGCAATAAGACAGGCTGCCTCCTCATTTCTCAGATGAGAAAAGCAGGCTCAGAGTAGCTCCCCATCTTCTCTGCAGATTTTTCTGGTTGTTTTTTGTTTTTTGTTTTTTGGTACCAGGGATCAAACCCAGGACCTTGTGCTTGCCAGGCAGGCGGCAGAACCACTGAGCTAAATCCCTGGCCCCTTCTCTGTACATTTATTTAGCACAGGGTTCCTGACTGCTTACCTTGTCGAAAGTAGGGTTTAACCCATAACTTGTATTCTCCAGAGACTCTCCAGACAGGAACAAGCAGGGTCACACCTAGAAAGCTGGGCCCTCTCAGTGAAACGAAAGGGAACAGACTGGCAAGGAAGGGCTCTGTATTGCCAGAAGTGACTGCATTCAGTCATTCGTTCATGCTGCAGACACTAACCTGTGCTCATCACACCTGGGCCCTGCTGCAGAGCCTCCTGGCCTGGGCACCCCAACACTTTGCTTTGTGCTCTGGAACTTGTCACCTTATTCCCTGGGGTGGGGCAGCAGAGAGCACTGAGGCTTGGCTTGACTTATATGGAGCTTGGGGATATTATTGGCCCCCAGCTCTTCCTACTGATAGATAGGAACTCCACTTGTCAGGCCCTCCTGTTGCTACCCTGTCCGAGTACCCACAAGGGACTTGCCGCTTTCCTGGTATTTTCTGTTACTTTCTGGTAGTCAATCTTTTACCAATGCAAATCCCCACTGTGGGCTATGGGGGATCCACTGTTACAATAGAAGGGACTTTAAAAGACACCCCAGGGGCCTTACCTTTGGCTGCATCCCCAGGGGTGTGGCCAGGCAGAGAGGAGCCACCTTGCCTGACTACTATCACTAGAACATCTGCTGAGAACAGGGCCTGGTACACAGCAGGTGCTCAAGAAAAGCTGGCTGGGTTACTGAATGCCATCTTCATACCTACAGAATATGGGAAATAGGACCCCATTTTAAAGATGAGGTAACTGAGGCACAAAATGACTCATACAAGGTAACATATGGGCCTTTGTGATCCCCAGCTCCTTCCCTTCTCAGGCCCCTCCCTCGTGCAAGCTTTCTAGCACACAGCAGATATACACATTGAGGACAACAAAGCCCATAGCTCTGGGTCCCTCCAGATGGCTGCGTGAAGTCCCAAACCTTCTTCATTTTAGAGTAATGGCTTCCTCCATACGCTACCAATCTGGAAATCACCTGTGAAATATATTTCCTCCAGAACTGCCTCAGGAACCATGTAAATCACTTGGCTTAATGGCCTCTGGGATTGTTCCCCTCCACCCCCTCCCCAGCTGCTCTGTGCCAAGGAACTCCAGGTTATGGGCCACAAGGTGCCCAAGGCATCTTGGGTGCTAGAAGGCAGGGCCTAGAAGTGCCACAGTGTTGGGAAGCACATCTGTAAGAAGCGGGGAGGGTGCTTCTAGGAGCTTCAGAAACCTGGGCTGGATTGAGGTACAAGGCATGCCTCTTCCAGATCCTACCTCTGCCCTCTGTCTGCTCCCCAAAACAGGGGAAAGGGGAAAGTGGGTCCATATGATCTCCCCAGGGCCTCTCCAAACCTGACAGGGAAAGGCTGAAGGCCATGAGACTGGCCAGGGCAATGGGGAGCCTAGAGCAGGAGGTCTCAGCATCCCTCAGATACTGCTTAGAACACTGGCCACACATGGTTACTTATTCATCTTCATTTCCACATCTTTGTCACTGCCTATCTCCCCTACAGACTCTCAGCTCCCCAAATTCCACTCAAGGCCTAACACACAGCTAAGGTGTGAGGACTGGTGTGAGTAAGGAAGGGTCAGTCAAGAGGCAGGTCCTAAAAGATGGGAGGCCATGGAATGGTCAGCAGGGGAGGCAGGGCATCAGCAAACATCAATCAATGCAAAGGGATTGTCCAGAAGGAGGGGGCAACCTTTTCAGCAGGCCAGGAGATCTCCCTGGAATGGGTTGGCCACTGGCCACATGCCAGGCATCTGGAAACAGCATGGCCAGGTATCACAAGTCAGTATTCCTCAGAGCCAGTACTTTAGGCTCTCCATCCCCCTTCTCTGGGTGTCAGCACCCAACTGTTGGGTAGAGTGTGGGGCTCCTGTATTAACCTTCCCATCTACCCCCTAAGGCCATAGTTCTCTATCTTGGTTCACCTGGAGGACTTCAGAAAAATGGTGATGTCTGGGCCCTGCCTCCACTTGATTAAATAATACTCTCAATGAATCCCTGGGTTCCCTCCCCAAGGCAACTCTGGAGACAACCTCTGGCAAGGGAGCCACAGAGGATGTGTGGTGTTGACCTTTTCACTCTGGCAGCAGCTATGCCAGCCCCATTCAGGACCCTGTTCCAAACCATGTAAAAGCCTGCTTCAGCTTACACAGCTGTGACCAACTCAGCCTTGTGGACAACTCAGCAGATCGTGGGCTACCTGCTCAGCAAACATTTACTGAGCACTTGGTAGGTCCTAGCCAGGAGCTCCAGCCAAGGACAATGGCCACTGTCCCCTTCTGTCCCAGGCACACAGTGTGAAAGAGGCATCACTGTGAACATCTGGCCAGGCAGTAAGGGCTTCTGCAGGACAAAAATGAAGTAGAGAGCCTTGAAGCAGCCTAGGAGCCCCTTACCTACACAGGGAATTAGGGGAGTTTCAGGGGATAGTGACTCCCAGCCAAGCACCAAGGGACAAGCAGAGATCAGTCAGACCACAGGTGGGTCCTTCTTGCAGGTGGCTGGGCCCCCTGTAACCCAACCAACTCTGCCCACCCTCCTCCATGTGCATAATAGGTGCCTTTAAGTCCCCATGGAAGGAGATAGTTGCTCCTTAGTGGGCACTCAGTCCTGAAGGAAGAGACCTGCTCATGTGCCCACTCTCCAGCCACTCCATACACCTATCAGAAGCAGTCTCTTGGGCTGTAGGCACCATAAGCAACAGCTTACAGGCAGAACAGAGACGACAGCTACACAGATGGGTGGCAGAAGCATCATCCCTTAGCTATAGGACATCACTCTGGAGAGTGTTGGGAATGATGAGGACACTGAAGCTCAGAGGAAGGTGCAGGAGGCTTGCCTAGACTCTCACAGGGAGCTGGACAGGGATGAGGTTAGGGTGAGATAGGAAGAGACTGGGACAGGGGGAGGCCCACGGCCCTGCTGCACAAACTCCTGGGGTTTCTGGGGGCAAACATTGGCCAAAGTCTACTTAAATAATCCAACACACTGCCTTCCTCCAAGATTCCCTGCCTGAGTAGGCAGGCAAGGCCAAGGGCATGAGGGGAATGGAGTGAGTGGTGAGGATAGAAAGGAGGGTGAAGATGGAGAGGTGGGGAATAGGGAATGAGTCTAGGCTGCCCTTCCCCTCTACTCTATGTGCACATGACAGGCAGTGCCACCAGCTCCCAGGGGGAGATTTGTAGAAAGCTTTGGAAGTAGCCCCAAATCAGACGTGTGTCCTGGTCTTGGAGGACTCAAAGATGGGACCAGTGGACAAGCTCCTCCCTTGGCCCCTAGATTGGCTCAGAGGGTCCCTTCCCCTCTTATGACAGGTAGGGAACAGTACCCAGAGGAGCATCTGAACCCAGGAGCAAGACAGAGCTCAGGATCTACTCCAAGATATAGCTGCTCTTAGCTGACCAACTCCTGGACACTGCCCAGCTCAGACCCAGGATTGGTGCAGGGAACAGAGCCCAGAGAGTAACAGGAAGGGTCAGGAATCAGGTCACAGTAATATGGCCACATTAGAGCATGGATCTTATCATATCCATCAGGGGAGCTGACCAATGACACCCCAGTCCTCCCTGTAATGTGCACACACAAACACTGCCCCACTATGCAGCCAACCCTGCAGCTGCACTCCCCTCAAGAAGTCTCATGAGGAACACCCAGAAAAGTGTGGGTCTTCCCCCTAGCCATACCCACGGTCATGTCCTCAGCTGTGGCCCCTTATGCCAGGTCAGCTGCACTGCTCCACAGCAGCAGGACATGGCCTGTTGTCAGTGTCCTCTTAACCCACTTGTCCTGCCTTGTCTTCAGACATTTGAACCAGTGGTTCCTGCTGCCCAGGACAGTCTGCCCTTGGGCCTGGCTGAGAAGGGGGTGGCCAAAATGATCTCCTTCAGGCCTCTGACTAATCAACTCAATTGGTATAGCACAGCAACTTGAAGCAGTGGGTGCTCCTTCCCCTGGGTTTGGGTCTAGGCTGTGCCTCGTTCATGGCAGTGTTCCCCTTTGGGCCTCAGTTTCTCCATCTGTAACACACAGGAGTTAAACTGGACCAATAGGACCAATAGTTCCCACTGACCCACACCATACCACAAGTGAAGGCAGGATCTACTGGGAAGGGGACTGGGAGCCAACAGCCTCTTCCTCCTAGTAACCTCATGTGTGTCTCAGGGACCAAGGGGTGCCACAGGCTCAGAGATAAAGCCAGCAGCCCCTGTGACAGTCCCTCCAAGGACTTCATCAGAGGGGGTAATCCTTACAGTAGGACATGTATGATGGAATGACTGGAGAGTGTGGGGACACTGAAGGGTCTTGTGGCCAGGGACTGCCTGGAGGAGCTAGGTTGTAGAAGAAAGGTTATGTGGGACAGTGATGAGTGCTCCGGTCCCAGTGCAGGGTGGGAATCCTGCCTCTAGTGCTGGCCATCTGTGAAATTTTAGCATCACTTAGCCTTGCTGAGTCTTGGTTTTTTTTTTTTGTCTGTGAAATGGGCACACAAATGGCCTGACTTTATTGGATAGCATGTGTGGAATACACCACCCAGAGCCCAGCCCTAAGTAATGATGTTTTGGATAAACAAAAGTATTTCCTTGTTTCTTCAAGCATGGCCACCGTCTCCCTCCCCTGTGACTCCTTTCCTGCTTTCTTCTCAGCCTCCATGCCCAACTTCAGGCCTCTTGTCTGACTCTATGGCAGATACTGTCTCCTCATACTCCATCACTCTCACCTTCTTGCTAACAAAACCCAAGTCTGCAGAATCTCTACCTCAAGCACCAAGGTGACCCCATCCTAAACTCAAGGGTAAATCCTGGTAGCCTAAGCCAATCACAGTGTACCTTCTCCACTGCCGGTGATTGGTTTAGAATGGACATGTGAACCAGTGCTAGCGAATGAAGTGTGAGCAAAATTAGGCTGGGGGCTTCTGGGCAAGGTTTTCTTCCCACTTAAAGAGAAACTCAGAGAAAACACCTCCCCCACGCCTAATGTCTGGGTCTGACATGATGCCTGGAGCTGTGGCAGCCATCTTGTTGTCATAAGGGAAGTCAGCCAAGGTCAAGAACCACATCTAAAGTGAGGCCAGCCAAGCAGAACACAGGAGAATTTGGTCCTCACTGACAGGCCAACACTCACCCATCTCTGGCTCCCTCTCAGGGGATAAAAGGTCTAACTGTGGGGAAAAACCTTCACATGGGGTTGTCAAGGTGTGCAGAGAAGAACCTCTCTTCCGTGCAGCCAAATATATTCTGCGTACTCAATTTTTGAGGGGGTGACAGTCAGCTTAATGCCTGCTCCTCGAGGGCTCCTATGACATGGCACAGAGCTGGGGGTGGGGTGCAGGGGTGCAGCACGGGGACAGGGTTGCAGGAGAGGCCCACAGGGGTGAGGACTAGTGGTGGCCATGCTCAGGAAGCCTCTCTGTCCTACTAGTCAGGCTGAACAGCTCAGTCTAGTAGAGACCTGGTGAATGAAGGGCAGAAGTGGGGAGGCCAGAGAGCCTACCAGGACCTGCAAGTGGCTCAGCCTGGCTAGAGGCAGGATATTCCCAGGGCCAGTGGCCATAGGCCAGGATGTCCCAGGCAGGGGATTGAATGTGGGGCAGGTACTGCCCACAGAAGGTTTCTGGGGTACAAGGTCACAGCTGACTCTTAATGGGAGACACTACACAATGGGTTGGGCAAAGAGAGAGGGAAAGACTAACTGGCCTTAGCTCATAGAGAAAAGGAGAAATATCCACTGGTGAAGGTCCTCAGCACACAAGGCAGTTTTCTGCTGGCACCCTCTCATTTCTAACAAATGAAGCTAGGGTCAGGGCTGGAGTGGGTTGTTTTGCTATTTGTTTGCTGGAAATGGTGGTGGCACATGCCTGACCTTTAAGGCTTCAAATGCAGCATTTCAGGCGGCGCCAGAGAGAGGAGAACATGGGCTGCAGAAGGAAGTTATCAAGACTAAAATGCCACATCAAGCTAGAAACTCAAGGCAGAACAGGGGTCCCTGCTTGTCTCAGAAACACACCAGCCAATCTGTGCCCACCCTGCCGGATGACAAGATCCTTCCCAAGGGATCTCAGAAAGCTTTGATGACTCTGAAAAAGCAGAGGGACAAGGACATGACCCTAAGAAACCCCAGGAGTTGGGGGCTCATACACTGAGATACTACTGCTCTGCAGGTTTTCCCAGGGAAACCTCAACTTGCCCCCTTCCCTTGTGCTTGGATATTTTTATTTAAGAGAAATAATTGTATGTCATATGTGAGGGAGGCCAAATAGGGGATCACCCTCCAAGCAGTGTGTACTGAGCTCTAGGGCTAGGGTCTGGGCTCTGCTCACACAGTGTGGGCAGCCACATAAGTGTGGGGCCTCTGTTGCCCTGTCTATGTGATGAGGGCATTTGGGCCCCAGGATTTTCTGTGACTGTGATACGATTTTCTCTATACAAACCCCTTACTGCCCAAGGAGATGGTTCTGCCCAGGTTTCCTGCTCCTGCAAGAACCACTCTTAGCCTATGGGCCCCTAAGCCCACTGCCACTTCTACCCTCCCTTTACAGAAGCCCCTACCCTAAATGCCCAGGACCTTGGGACTATTCCCACATTGGTGACACTCTCTCAGATATCAGAGTCCATCAACCAGGACCTGCACAGCCTGAGGGGTCAGCCCAACACAGGGCACCCAGACACCTGTGTTCATGAAAACTCAGGACAATAATGCTTTCTTTTCTTTTCTTTTTGCTACCTGGGATTGAACTCAGGACCTTGCACTTATGAGGCAGGTGTGGTGCCACTGAGCTAAATCCCTGGCCCCAAAAATGCATTCTTGAAAGGAAGCAGCCTCCTTGGAGATGGTATAAATAGAGGAACAAGCAGGGATCACTAAGCAGAAATCTTGGACACTCTAAATCATGCCTGCTGACTATACAGATGTCTTGCAGGGGAAAGGACCCCAAGCCCACTGTAGATGCTCCAAGGGCTGTCATTCTCCTGCCCTTCAGCATGTACATGAGAGGTACCCACTCTGAGAAGGGCACCCATCAGCCCAAGGTCATACAGCAAGGCTCCTCCACTCGGCCTGAGCCCTGACCTTGAGGCTCATGCTTCAGCCTTTCTACCCAAAAGACTTTGTAAAGATGCTTCACTTCACAAAGGACTCAGAGCTTCTCTGAGTTCCAAGTCTTCCTGCAAATCTAAATGCCATTCAATTTGCAAACATTTAAATGATAAGGACACAACCTCTGTGTTTCCTTTGCAGGCTGTCATTGCGCCAGTTGGTAGATGATCAAACTTTGTAGCTCAGCCTTAACTCAGGCAGTTCCTAACATAAAAGTTTGCAAAACACAGGTCTTAACAACCAGGAGGCTTTATTTACCACTGCTAGCATTTGCCCAGCAAGCCCTGGCATTAACATCAAAGGCAGGTGCAGAAGGTGGCACTGTAAGCACGCTCTGGCTGCAGAGATAAACTATCATATGCTTGCACTACATATGCATGCACAATAAACCAGCACATGCCCACATTCAAATTCACATGCACACGTGCACATGTGTGTACACATGAGCATGAGTGTAAATACATACTACACATATGCATGCAATGTGTTAGCACACACACATGCACACCTATTCCTATAGTATACAAGTGTGGCGTTTCCTCTAAGACCCTGTCAGTGCCCATAAGCCCTCCTCACACACTCCCTGGGGCCAGGTCGCTCCTCATGACCTGTCACATCCCAACCCTATGAAGTAGCCAAAGCGTGATTTTACAGATAAGGCTCCAAGCCCCAGAGAGGCTGGGAAAGTTCCCAAGGTCATGTAGTAATGCAGCTGATGGGAGGTGTGGCAGAGTATCAGTGCCCACCAAGAGGGTCTCACTTAGAGAGAAACAGCCAGCTGGGAAGAAAGCCATCAAGGTGGAAGCAAGGGGCCCAGACTCTAAAAGGGTTCTGAAGAGACAGGAAGAGGGGGTGACTTCTCACCGTTCTCACTCTATCCTTTCCCTTTTGTTTAATGACTATCATTTCCAAGGTGGGGAGAGATGGTTAATGACCAGTGCGAAAGATTTCTTGTTCCCCTCCCTCTCTGCTTAACAAGTAGGCTAATCCGAGCTCAAAGTGGGTCAGTCTGAAAAGCAGCTTCAAGGCACCCAGAGTATAGCCAGCGTATACCCTTATAGGAAGCCAGGCACCCTCACACCTGGAGAGTAAGGTCAGGCCTCACCCTACTTGAGCAGAGTGCAGAAGACCTTCCTTCTCAGAGACCTACAATGCCAGAGTCAGAGGACCCCAGAAACAGGAAACTAGGCCCAGGGGAGGGTGAGTTCTGCCCAAGGTCACCAACCCAACTATCCAGCTGAGAAGGCTGGGTTGTGCTTGCCCTTGACAGAGCCCCCTGATCCAAAGTGGGAGCCCTCAGGGCCTCTATGTGCAGAGCCCTCCCACTTAATCCCAGCTAGGCAAGGTTTCCTAGTCTGTGAGGCCTCACATCATCACCAGGCTCAGCATCAGCACTAGCATCTAGTCAATGACTTGGGGCAGGGAGGCCAGACTAGATCAGATCCAAAAAGAAAGTCTCATAGGGCCAAGATGAAGTGACCCAGGCCAGGAGTGGGGACAGCAAGCCAACGGCCTACCACAGTGACAGGGCAGGGCTTGCCCATATAAGGTTAGGCTCAGATTGTGTAAACTTGAAAGACAGAACACTCGACTCCTTTAGGGAGCCCCAGGAGACTGCTGTGGGGACTCCACAAACCCCTAGGGGAATCTCAGTCTCTGTAGTCACCTGTATTGACCTCCCCTCCTCTCCCTTGACATAGCAGCACAGGTGGCTCTTCAGGTTACACAGGACAAGAAAGGAAGAGAAAAGAAAAAAAGCAAAAACTACATATACCCTTCCCTCTGGGAATACGAATATTGATTCTGTAGCTTCTTGTTTAGATAGCAGGCACCAAGAAAAAATAAATCTGACATGAAGACCATCTCCCCAGTCAGCTGGGGGCTGGAGCCAGTGGTGAGATAAAGCCCCTCCTTGCAGTGACTACAGAGCAAGCTCAAAGGCAAAGAAAAGACCACTCCCACCTAGCCAGCAACACTACCCCACCAACAGGGTCTAGGCCTGCCTGCTAGAATCTTTTTTTTTTGTTTTGGTCCCGGGGATCAAAATCGGGTCCTTGCGCTTGTGCAGCAGGTGGCGAAACCACTGAGCTAAATCCCCAGCCCTGCCTGCTGGACTCTTAAACCAGCTGCCCTATAAATAGCAAAGAGCCCTCAAGAACCCTGGCTCACCCCCCACTTCCCAAGCAACCCCACCTGTCCTGTCCAAACCACACCAACCCTCAAGCACCTAGAAGGTCTAAGTTGGTTGAAGTTCCTGGGCCTGGCAAAACTGCAGACAGGATCCAGCTCCATATTTTCAAAATCAGACCCAGAAACCTATTCCATGACCTTTTGTTCCAGCATCATACTGGAATCTGGAGATAGAGGCCTCCTCCACTCTTCCATGGTTCAGTGCCTTGCCTAGCAGGCCTGACCCATGGTTAATGCCTTGGTAGAGAGACAACTCTGGGCTGGGGGTGCTCCATGAGGAGCCCTAGGGCTGGTGGGGCAGTTGAAGGACAGCCCGTGGTACTGCCTCAGAGCCAAAGGAGGAATAGGGAACAGAATGGGAAAGGTTACAGTGGGGAGGTTTGTTTGGGCCCCAGTGACCACCTCCCACATCTTAGGCCTCTTCATTTTCCTCCAAACACTTAATACTCAGATTTCTAGGCTGCCACACACACATATTCCTTCCTGGGCCCACTGCCCAGATGTCCCCAGCCCCCTGGCAGGGCAGCTACGTGTCTGACAGAAGAATCCTCTCCCAGTCCTTCTTCCCATAGTTGTGGGCTTGGGAGAGGTCCTTTTATCTTCCTGAGTCTCAGTCTGCTTATCTGTGAGATGAGCACATTCAGGGGTTCTGAGCTCAAGGCAGTAACATGGGTAAGTGGCCTGGCCTGGGCTCAGTGACAGGAGGCCATCACTAGCCCAGCAATGTCCCTCACCACATTAAGCTGGGCTGTGGTGAGGGAGGGAGCAAAGAGGGGGCCAGCAACTGTCTTCAAGGAGCTGGTATTTTGTGGGGCTAGAAATAGCCTGAGCAGGTGATACACCCAGAGCTGGGAGCAGAGAGGCCTTCAAAAGATGTGTGTAAAAGAAAAGCAGGCACCAGTGATGGGCAGTGGCACACAGCAAGGAGACAAAAATGCATTTAGCTTGTGGGAGTGTTGAAAGGAGACTGGCAACAAGGGCCTGTGGCTATGGCATCTGGGCTTGACACTAACGTGAATGGTGGCTGTCCCGGTGTTCAAGGGAGCCCTCTCTGCACACCAGAGGCTACCCCTCCTCCATTAATTCTTCCCACCAACCTTTTAAGATGACTCTTGTATCTCACTTGGGGAAACTAAGCCAAGGTCATTCCAATGGAGAGGGTCAGTTCCAGAAGCCAAAATTTGAGCACACAAAGTTTACACCTGACACTCTGCATGTCCCCAAGCTGCCACCTCCCAGGAGCTGGCAGTGTCTACCTGTACACATCTGAGGTGCAAAGAGCTGGTGGTGCCTACCTGCACCCTGGCAGAGGACAGAAGGAACACTGGTTGCAGAAGGACTCACTCCACTGTAGAGCCAGCTTCACTCTGGAGTCAGTCTCTCCTTGGGGACATGAATGTGACAAGGAATCTGGAGTGAGATACCCTCAAACTATTAGGGGTCTCATCTTAAAATGGGCTTCCTCCCTTCTCAGAAATGAGCCTAACATAGCTAGCCAGGAGGAGGTGCCCACTAAAAGTGGGGCAGCAACTAAGGGTCTCCTCAAAAAATCCTCAAAGCCAGGAGGGATATGAGCACCTAGAAGCACTGCATTCCTGTGGTGGCAGCAGCAGGCCGAGAAGCCTCCCCTCCCTTCTGTAAAAGCTGAGGCAGGTTGTTGGGAAGACGGGGGACCCAGATGTAGAATGTCATCATCTCCCTCCAACAGGGAGTGCCATGGGGAGGTGGAGAAAGGGGCTTGAAAGCCCAGACGGACACATGTCATCATCCACCATTAACCATAGCTAGACTGACGTATGCCCCGTCATGGGCCCTGCTCCTTGTGTGTCTACTTGGGAAGGAGCATGTATGCATCCTGGCCATCATTAATTTGCCCCTCACTGCTCCCCACTACCCCCAGAGGAAGGGAGGCACTGGCCTACTTCACTACTGGAATGGCCAGGTGGGCAGCTCAGCCCATGCTACATCCTGTATTCAGCCAGGACTCCAAAGAATAGGGGTCAGAGAAGCCCAGGGACATCAGAGAACAGGGAGAGCCAACAGAGAGGAGAAAGTGGCAGGTAGAGCAGGGTGGACACAGATTGATGAGAAGAACAGACAAGGTGCTGGGACAAAAGAGATGACAGGCTTAAAGAAGAGGGGGCAGGAGAGGGAAAGACACAGGGTGGAGAGCAGGAGAGGGTGGTCTCTTTCACAGCATCACCCGGCCTGAGCACTGGGTAGGCAGATCTGCAAACAGGAGGAAGCAGGTAGAATGAAGTATGCTCTGACTTAGTCCTTTCCCAACACACGAGTGCACACACACACAGATACACACCACACATACATGGCCTCCTCTGTGTTTGAAACACTGACCCAGGAGGGGTGAGGGAAACCCTCTCCCTAAAACCAAAGTCCTGTCCTTCCTCCAGCAGGAACTCCTCTGCCCTTCTCAATCTGGGCACTGCATTGGTCTATTTCACCTGGTGGGCAGAGAGCCATGCTTCCAGAGCGATTCAGAAATAACAGCCACCAAACCCCGAACCTGCACTTGCTTAAAATCCAGCCACTCGCACAGCAGGCCCATGCATGATGACAGACACTAATAAGGAAATTACTTGGCCATCAGGGCCCCTCCCCACTGAGGGGTGATTACCCCAGTGCTATGGGGGTGAGGGTCCTGCTTTTCACCTTAGAAAGCCACCTGTATCAGTGTGATCCTGGCCTGGCCATACTGATCCAGGAGACAGTTCAGGGAGAACACCCCCAACCCTGAGCAGTTCCACAGAGCCCTCTGGCCCCAGTGTCAGCCTCAGCCTTTTATGTCAGTTCAACCAGCTGTGGTCATGAAGAGGGAACCTCAAGATTCCCTCCCCTTCCTTTCTCTAAGGATCAATAAGCATCCGCATCTGTGAGTGCAGGACAGCTGAAGGGTTTTGGCTCTCACCGCAAATCCTCTGCGATGTCATACCATTGGTCACCTCCCCAGGACCCTCAGAGCTCCACAGCCCCCACCCCATCCCCCACTCCCAGTCCCTAATTATGGTTTGCAAGACATGTCCCAAACCCTCGAATAAGCTCCAACTATATCAGCAAGAGAAGAGCGTCCAGCTGTAAATATGCTGCTGCTGTCACACCCGCCTCACCAGCTTCAGGCTGAGAACAGAGGGACAGGTGTCCACCCTGGTCAGGATCTGACATTGGCCTTCTAGGGGAGACTCATGCAGGTCCAGCAGCCATGTGAACAACTGCAGGTTGCAATGAAGGGGACTGAGATCAGAAAGGGACGTCTACCTAAACCTTCACTCAAGGAGCTCTGAAACAGCTAGGAAAAAAATAACTGTGGCTTGTGCTTGACTTTGAAAAAAAGAACAACAAAAAAATAGTGCTTTTGCTCTTGTTTAAACACTGTGGTTTAAGTCCATTTTCATCACAGCAAATGAGAGACAATAATGCGACCACTAGCCCTGAACTTCCATACGATTCTCTTCTCCCTGAAAACCCCTCACATACACACACAAAAAATCCAGACGGTTGATAGAGGACACGTCCGTGCGGCACCTGTAATTTGCCAACTGATCACCCGCCAGAGCAAAACCAGGCTGTGCAAGGAGAGAGATGACAAGACGGAGA
The DNA here is from genome assembly GCF_000247695.1 of Heterocephalus glaber. Next base: position 4,344,546 of record NW_004624730.1, read on the forward strand.
CAGACTCAGAGCAGTACCTCTCCCGAGTTTTGTTTTTTTCCTCATCTGGGAGAGTGTACAAGCTGGAGTCCACCGGTTCAGTGGCAGAACCAGGGGCTCTTACCCTTGGGTAGAACTGCTCTAATGACGCAGCCATCTGCTCCCCCTCTGAACCCAGCCTCTTCCCCTTGGCCACAGCAGCCCCAGTCCTCAAGCCCCAAACCCTAGGCCAGGACACCAATAACAGAGTACAGGGACGGGTGGCTCCTCAGACCCAGAGACAGAAAGCAGAGGCAGGGTGGTCACCATGCCCCCAAGGGGTGTCGGCACTGACATATAGTTGGGGCATAGTATCAGAAAACAGATACTATCCCAAGGGGCACATGCATTGAATACCCACTCCTAGGCCGGACACAGCTGGGTGAGTTTGCAGGCTCCTGAGGAGGGTGAGGAGGCTTGGAAGGACCATAAGCACCAGCAGAAGCTGGCAGAGCCGGAGATGCTATTACCCTGGTGGCAGTGGGAGCAGCAGCAGAAGCTGGCAGGGGTCCTCCCCACCATTCACCTCTGTCACGACCCCAAGCTCCTTCACTTCCCAATTGGGCTTTTTGAGGGACCCTTGAGGGGGTGGCCAAGAACTGGTAACACTGATCATAGCAAGGTGTTCACATCCTCTGCATCCAGCCCCCCTCAAAAGAAAAAGGCCCCAAAAGATAGGTGTGGAGGTGTCCCCCACCTTTGACTTTAAAGCGTCAGGTTTCCACCAGGGAGAAAACGTGAGGCTGATGCACGCCTCCAACTCTGCTGGGCAGGGGTCGCTCGCCGTCCCTTCACCCAAGTACTGGCCTCCAGCTCACCCGGACAGCAGCACAGTAACCAGCTGGCAGACTCGGACCCTGGTCCCAACCTGGGGCTTGGAGATCTTGCCCTGCCCCCTTTGGGGTGCTGGGGGGGGGCACCGCGGGGAAGTTTCGCGACGCAGCCAGAAGCGCCAGGACAGCTACTGAGAGCCTGGGGATTGGGGCCGCCATCCCCGGGCGCAGTGTGCCCGGGACAGGGCGCCCCCGCCCAGGAGCAGACTGAGGGGCTAAGGGGCGCGCGGGACTCCGCGGGGTCCCGGGGCCGGCCGAGACCACTTACGTGTGCTGCTGGGGGAAGCTGTAGGCGGAGGCGCCCGAAGCGGCGAGCAGCGGGAGCAGTAGCAACAGCGGACGCATGGGCCCAGCCGCCGGGCGCCGGGGGCCGGGGCCGGGGCCGGGCCGGGGGCGCGCGGTCCGCGCCGAGCCGGGCCGAGAGGCGCCGCAGGTCCTAGCCGGCACCGCCATGTTTCCATTCAAGACGCGGCGCCGCGGGGAGGGGGGGTGCGGCGAGCCAAGGGGGCGCGGGCGGCGGGGTGCGGGCGAAGAGCCGGCCTGTGCTCCGCCGCCGCCTGCTCCACGCGGGGCCTCCGGGGCTGCACCGGCCGCAGCGCCTCTGCGGGCTGCGCGTTACGATGTCCCCGTCGCGCTCGCTCCTAGCGCTCTGAGCGCCCGGTCCGGGACCTGCGCTCAAATAGCGGCCGCAGCCAACCTGCCGACACCGCCCTCCCTTCTCCTTACTTCCCCACTCCCTCCCTGGCCGGCCCGCCCCCGCGCGCCCCCGCCGCGGCCACGCGCCCGCCTATGCCCGCGCGCCCTCGTCCCGGCGCAGCCCCGAGACTGCCCTACTGGCCCGCGCAACCGAGTGGAGTCTGGGCGCGCGCGTCCTGCGCCCGGGCAGCGGCTCGAGAGCCCAGGGTGCGGCTCTGCCCCCACATCTCAGACCCAGGGGTTCCTCTTGGCCTCACTCGCCGAAAAGAACCTCCCTCCCGAGAACCCTAGGCAGGTGTGTGTGTGTGACCCTTCTGGTGGCTCGACCTTCAACAGGCTTATGGCCTGGAGTCACAGGTTTAATGATGGAATGGCAGGCTTCAGCAGACCAGAGAAAAGGGTAGCAGTGCTGTCACCACCACCACCATCCCTACCCCGAGGCTCCAACTACCGCAACATTTCTCTTTTTTACATGTCTAGCCACTGTCAGAAAGAAAAAGCCCAAATCTACTGGTCCTCTGAGCAGGACTCTGGGTGCAGCTGCTCAGTTGTCAGGGCCTGAGGATGACAGAATGCAGCCATCCCTGGCTTCACTGCCTTGGGCTGAGATGGCACCTAGTGCAGGGAAGAATCCAGCCCCCCAACTGCCCCTCCCCCAACCCCTAGCTCCCACGACCTGCATAGGCACACTAGTCAAACTCCTTTAGGGCCAGGGAATTCATCCCTGCACAACCCAGTCATTTCTGTCCTTGAGGACCCTGGCTCTTCCCTGCTGCCAGAAGGCTGGAGCTTGTTTCAGTGCCAACTACTTAGCTTTGAGAGGCCTCAGTTTCCTCCCCTGTGAGTGTTTATGTGGGCGCTCATTTCCATTTTCAGAATGAAGTGAGAATGCAGTGAATGGCTTGGTAAAAAGAAGCACATAGATAGGGAAGAGCATCCTGGGATCCTTCTGAAGTTGTCCCTGGAACCCAGCTCCGTCCTTGGTGCAGATTGAATGGGAGAATGCTCCCCACCAGCTTGGCACAGGGCCAGCCCTCTTGGCAGTAGTTGCTCACAGATTCTACCTAACATGAAGAGTGAGGGACAAAAGCTGCTGGGCAAACTTAGCTCAGAAATGCCCAGAAGCCCCTGCCTTCTGATGTCCGGGTGGGTTTCCCCTCAGCCACTCACAGATCAGCCCAAGGAGTCACAGGAAGAAAGAGGAAGAAAGAGCAGTAGGCTCTGGATTGAGGGTCACAGAGGTGGTAATGAGGGCTGGAATGGGACTCAATATAATTTTTACTTGCTTCCCAATCCTGCTATGGTTCCCTCACCCTTGTCCCATCCCTATAAGCTGGGCCTTGAAAAGAGGACTGCTTTTTTCATTTCCTAGAGGTCACTACTCCCCTGACCTGAGTGACCTTCAGGGGCCAGAGTGAGGTTTACCTATAGCCCCCAAAACATGAGGTCCCCAAAAACATTATCAGAGGAAGGCAAGGCAGAGGCCAGACACCCTGGGCTTCTAACCCTGGGGCCCAATGAACAGGAAGGGCCCAGTGGACTTTGAGAGGCGAAATCAGGCCAGCTATATGAGATAGCCAGGGTCCTCACTGAGCCAGATGGCTGACTGTGCTAGATTTCCCCATCCCCCTCTACCAGATGGGACAGAATGAGAGGGTCCTGCACTGAAGACCTAACAAGCCTGGGATAAGCAGCCTCCTCCTATTCCCCTCCTCCTGATATGTTTCCAGCATTTCTCCCCCCCCCCCACGCCCTCCCGCGCCGGGTCCAGGCGGGACTGTCCAGAGATGGCCTCCCCTACTTGTTTTCTGGACAAATACTTGTGCTCATAGCTCCAGAGGATCAGCACAAAAGATATAACTCCTCCTGGAAGCCCCATGGGTGGTGGGAACCTTCCAGAAGCAGACTTGCAGTGGCCTGAGAAATGTCAGCGCAGCCTGCCTGCCTTTTGACACCAGGATGGCATTGCCATCTCCAGAGAGTGCCAGGCTGTCAGGCACCTGGAGCCAATCTAGGTACAATGGTGGACATTGGTGGCTGGATATTTCAGTTTCAGCCTCCACAGATGTGCACCTAATTGAGGCCGCTGGCACAGAGGGAAAGGCGGGAGATTTTGGTTGACAGGCCGTTAAAGGAAGACAAATAAGGAGGGGAGGTAATTAAGAGTAAATGGGTAGTAAGAGTTTACACATTCCAACTTTGGAGGTGCACAATATCCTTGGCCTCGTGGTGACTGGCTCCAGCCAGAGGTTAAGGCATTAGGAGGAGAAAATATGCCTCCCCAGGGAACAGGACTCCCAGAGCAGCCACACTGACAGGTTCAGTAGGAAGGGTTTGAGGTCATCTAACTGGGCCAAGGTGCCTATGCTGGAAGATGTGGTGTAGCGGAGCAGGTAAAGCTGCAGTCAGAAGAGAAGTGCCCAGCCTTGGCTGGGGTTTGGTAGGTGCTAGTTCTGCATGCAGGCCTTAGGGAGCTCTGCAGAGACTGAGAGCTTTATTGAGTGCCTACTATATGCCAGGCAATTCCTAGGCTTTACTATGCTACTCCAGGGAAGAGGGAGCACATCAGGAATGTTCAGGACATGTGAGATGGCAGAATTCTCACCTCCAGCCATTTTCCCTATCACCCCTTAGTCTCTCAAGCCTCCTTATTCAGTGAAAACTCCAGCCCTGTGGCTTTACTTCTGCAGTTTCTTCTGCCTGGAATCTCTCATCTCTACCACTTGGACCCAGGGTGTTCATGAACTCATCAGACCAGATATGCCAGGAAGCCTTCCTGGACCAGCTTTCCTCTCTCCAATGGGTTGAGTCACTATCTCATCTCATCTCTCCTGCCCCCTCCCCAGCCGCACACATGCAGTAGCCTCTGCCTCAGGATCAAAAAGACATCTGCATCTTGGACCCTTGACAAGCTTGGACTAGAGGTTCCCTAGTCTCTGTCACACCATGCTCTAGGGCTCCTACAGGTGTTGGCTATGGGGTAGGGAGTGGGATCACAGGAAGTGTTAACATAAGGAATCATTTGGGTAGCAGGTGAAGGTGCTTGGGAATATGTCCAGGAAGGCTGGTCTGCCCTGGACAGAGGGTGGGTTTGTTTTAGCAACAGATAATAAAGGTTGTGTAAGAAAGTCACTTAACCTCTCTGAGTCTGTTTATTCACCCATATAGTAGCACACATGGTCCCCATCTGGCAGGAGTAGCCTGAAGACCCAAAGCATATAGAATCCTGGGGGGATGACTTGGCACTCAGCAAGGGCTAAATGAAGAGGAGGTGGAGAAACTCAAGCATCCCCAGAAAGGGCAGGCCCTATATGCATGTAGGGACCAGAGGCTTCCTAGAAGAGAAGGAGGGGATTCCAGCTCAGTCTTGCAAGGTGAGCAAGATGGGGTGGGCCTATTGGTGGGGGCGGGGTGAAGGGAAACTCCAGAGCCTGAGCGTGTCTTAAGCCAGCACCTGCCTTCCAAGCCAAATTGACCCAGCTGTGTCTCTACCTGGGTCTTCACCTGGATCAGAGCAAGCCCTGCCTTGGCATCCCTGCCTCACCCAACCTATTCAGTCATACTTATTCTCTCCCTCCTCAGGGCTGGACTCGGTTGTCTCTAGCACCCCCAGCTGGGACACACTCATATATGGGTTGCTGACGACACTTCACCTGCCAGTGTTGCTGTGGCTTGCCCATCAGTTCTTGGGGAACACCCAAGGATGCAGTGCTCCCCAAAATGCCCCTGCTTAAGCATAATGTGGGTGCATGTAACCTCCAGATGCCAGCAGAAGAGGACCCCACCTGTGAATCCACTAAGAATACTTCAGACCAGAGGTGGTGGCACGTCTGTAGTTCCAGCTACTCAGAAAGCTGAGGTGGGAGGACCACTTGAGCCCATGAGTTTGAGACCAGCCTAGGCAACATACTGCAATCCTATCTCAAAAAACAATAAACAAATAAAAACAAAAGAAAAACATCAAAGAATCTTGGTACAATATGGACCCACTGTCAATCTGGTACAGTTTATTTTAGTAAATGGAGGGGATTTGAGTTTAACCCCTCCAGACAATCTAAACTGTCATCATCTGCACATCAAAGTTGGAGCCAACTCCCAAGCTACAACTGTCAAACCCTGTAGGACTACTTGTTAAACCGAAAGAGAAACTGAGGCCCAGAGAAAGGAAAAGACTTGCCCAAGACCATCCAATGGTTAGCACAGGTGAGGTTGTGGGTCTTACGAGTCTGGAGCCGGGGTTGTCTTCCCAGATCTGTCTCCACTTGATGAAGAATGAGGCTGGCCATAGCTTTGATGTCCCCATCTTGGTCTCTGAAAGAATCCCAGTATGGGGCTCATAGGGGAACCAGGCCTTCTGGTATTGCAGTAGTGGCTCCATGGTTAGACTTTCATTATCATGAGGGTCACTGAATTCAGATTATGTGGCCAAGTGAGGATGCTGGTTAATCAGGTGAGATTTGGCAGGTGTTAGAGGCTTGATCCTTGGCTTTGGGAGCTCCCTCACTTAGTGGGAGATTTGATACACAGGAAAAACATGGTGAATACCTCAAACCATGCACAATTACAGCATATAGGTAAAATAAACCATGCTGTTGCACTGTGAAGCTCAAGTGGTCAAGGAAGGCTTGCTGGAGGCACTAAACTGGCACAAAAGAGCAGGGAAGGCTCAGATGCATGAATGGCTAGAGGCAGGGGAAAGGAGCATCCCTGGCAGAGGATCTGAGAAAAGGCCTAAGACAGGAGTAGGTGGCCCTCTTCCCTGGAATGGGGCACAGTTCCTTGAGGGTTGTGAGTGTGTGACTAAATGAGCTCCTGGAGAGGCAGGAGATGGATGGGGCTTGGCTGGGCTCAGAGGAGAAGATGACATGTCTCATATGTCGAGACAGCCTGTTTGTCCCTGCCCCCAGGACTCTTGGACCCTGGGTAGGCTTATCCTTAGAGAAGAGGAGCAAAAATAAGGTGATGATTGGTTATGAGTGCAGGGAATTGCAGTGCCACCTTTGCTGCCTTGGCTGCTCTCACAAAACTTGGGTCTTTCCTGCTCAGGTGGAGGAGAGATGGGTGTGGCTGCCCAGTGGGAGAGACTGCCCCCATTGGAAGCCCTGCCTCAGTGACAGTCCTCATCTACCCCTGTACCTGTTCTGAGTAGTCTGGAGGTTTTCTTGGAGGGATGAACTAATCTGCTCATTTTACAGATGTGGAAACTGGGCCACAGGGAAGGGCAAGGCTTATTTCAGGGTTACAATGAGCAAAGAGATTTAGACTCAAAACTAAGGTCTAGATTCTGTCCCATGTGTCCCCTCACAAACACTGGGGCCCTCAGAGTCTTCTGAACCCCCCCGCCCAGAATCTGACTCAAATGTCTGCCTGGTGGCTGGCACCAAGGGTGTCGCATGGCAGTGGCATCAAGGCCTAGATGCTGGGCTTACCTCCTCCTCTCAGATCTTCATCGCATTCTGGCAAGAGAAAATGAGGACAAATAAAAGAGAAATTCTCCCCTCAGAAGAGCATTAGATGTCTGAATGGCTTTCAAATAAATAAAAGTCTCCTCAGAGCCCCCGGCCAGCACTGACAGCAGCTGTAACTCTCCACAAGACGTGTTTTTCTGCCTCCAGGTGGAAGTGAAGGGTGTCAGTGGTGGCTAAGTCAGGCTCTGATGAAGGCAGCCCTCCATCACTGCCTAATGTCGCAACAGCATCTCTGTGGAATGGCCATGGCAAATTGCCTCCTCTGATAGCCATCCTTCCATCGCTCCAGGCCAGTCAGAAGAGGGCAAGGTGCAGGGACTGGCCTCCCCCACCAAAGGTGGGAAAGAGCTTTGTAGACAGTTCCCTGCCCTTTCCTTTGCCCTCAGTAATTCTGGAGACAACTTGTCCCTAATTGGCTCATTTTGCCTAGCAAAGAAGAAGGCTGAGAGGGCATTGGTGACTTTATCAATGAAACCAGCAGTCCAGAGACACATGTCCTGAATGAGCCCAGTGTGTCAGGAATGAGGGGCCCATTTCTGAGAGGGGCTGTCTATGTGCAGGAGCACATGTTACACCAGTGACCTTCCCCTCGGTGACACAGATGGCACTTGAGTGACTGCTTTAGGTACTGATGGACATGAAATGACAGGAGATATGAACGCTGGACTCAAGGAAGTGGCCTCTCCAGGGACAGATAGGGGAGAGGCCCTGAGAAAAGTCCTCAAAACTTCTGCTAGAAGAATCTCTTGGCTTTGCTCATCAATCCTTTAGTAGATTAGCCTGCCCTAGGCAGGAGGGGAGGGCAGGACCTGGCTCCATCATCATTTAATTTAACTGATGGCTGCTTTTCCTGTGAGGGGCAGTTAGCACTTCATTTGTTGAGGACGGAAGATGGATGAGCCCAGGGAATTCTATTCCAAGTGCTGAAGAGAGGTTAAGGCCGTGTGGGGTAACATCAGGGCCAGTAGGAACGTCATACTGTGAGCAGCTAGAGGGCTCCCAAGAGGGACTCCTGCTCCATTTCATGAGACCTCTCCCTCCTGGGGAGTGATGCTGGCCCTCAGGAACAACCCCCACCCTGAGTTCTTTAAACACTGTGAGGGAGGTGAAGAGACACTACCAGATAATATTCAATCCAGCTATCCTGTTAGTGTAGCATGGATCACTACATGGAATCATGGTCCCTGTGCTGTCACTGTTCTCTCTGGGGCCGGGGCTTATTAGGCTAAGGTGGTGGTGGTGGTGATGGGGAGGCATGAGGCTCCTCCCCAGATGGGTGAAGTGGGCTGGGGGTATAGATACAGAAGGAGGCCCTGACAGTATGAATTCATCCTTCTAGAAGGAAGCCATCAGCCTCAAATATACTGCCACTGCACTTGTGATTCAGCACCTCAGCATTCTCCAGCCCCTCATCCCATGAAATCTTCAGTAATGGTGGGCCAGGGGGCTGGGGCAATGCCCAAGCCATGAGGATCACAGAGGAAGATCGTGGTGGAGTGGAGGTGACTCTTCTCCCTGAGGGCACAGTGGAGGCTTGTGGGGGGGGGGCACACCCCAGGCAGGGTAGGCAGTAGGGCCACGAGCTCTGGTTCCTTAGGCCACACAAAGGGACAACGCCAGCAGAAATGTCCCTTTCCCCAGCCTGTGTGGAAAATTGCTCCTTTCTCTCCTTTGCTAGCATGAAGTAGTGCCCAGTTAGGCAAACGAGGAAATATCCAATGTGAATAGAAGATGCAGGCTGTGAGATATGGCAGGAAACAGGGGCAGGGATGGGAGCTGGGGGCACAGAGAGGGCAGGAACTGGCCTGGGACTATTGTCCCCTGGATGGGCTAGCTGAGGAAGGGCATCACTGTCCAGAACGTATGGAGCAAGGATGAGGAAGTGTTCAGGTTACGAGTCCAAGAGTAATTGTGACTTGAAAGGTTTCTGGATCTCATCCCAAAAACTTGGTCCAGGATATGGAAAGATAGGAAACACCTTGGCCATTCTGGGGATGACTGATCCCAAGAATCCCCTTTAAAAGACAGCAGGATCTCTGTGGACCCCTCACTTCATCTCATAGTTGGGCAAACTGGCCTCAGAAATGTCTCAAATCACCTAGTAAAAAGAGACTGGAACTCAGGGCTCCTGGCTCCTTGCATGAGGTCATCCATGGCTTTGTCTGGTGGTCAGAGATGGCACATGACTCCATCTTGTTTTCCACTTGCCGATAAGAGGTCAGTACTGTGGTCAGCAGAGCGATGCAGGTACCAGGACAGATGCAGAGGGCCCCTCTGGCCTAGAGAGAGACCCTGAAGGTTGGGAGTCCCTAAAACAGAGCCCAGTCTCGTCCCTGCAGAGTATGGCCATCAGAGAACTTCACTGTACTTCAGGCAGATGGAAGGCTTGGCTGGGAGGCTGTACTTGGGTAGGAAGATGGGAAGATGAGAGAGGTCCTAAATACTTATTCCTTCTACCCTGAAGGGCACCTCCCACACACATCACAACCGAGGCCACCTGAGCCCTGTCTGACAGCTCCAGAGCACCATCTTGCTGAGGTCTTAATTTCTACAGGAGCAAGAAGGAGCTTCAGGGTGGGAGAGGTGGAGGCAGAGACTCACTGAAAGAGACAGAGAGACCTCAGGGAGGATCAGAATGTGGACTCAGCAGTTTGCAACAAGCCACTGAGGTCTCGCCTGAAAATCCATCCCCGCTGCCATGGGGTGGCTGGGAGCAGGCCCTGTTCAGGGAGGACTGACAATGAGTCAGACACAGGTGAGAGTGGGCCACCCTGGGGGATGGTAGATATGGAGGGTAAGACATTGTCAAGTACGGCTGAATGAGTAAATACTGGGAGTGAGGATTCTGCCTTCAGAACTCCATCTAACGGCCTCCCAGACTCCTGTGCGTCCTTCCCCAGCCACAGCTCTGATTGCACTCAGACTTCCTTGTAAGCCCCAGCCTTGCAGCAGTGCCCCCAACACATGCACAGGTATGGGTACACAGGCACACACACACACACACACACAAACACACACACACACACACACACAGATGCACTACAGCTCTTCTCCTGGGCACTGCAGGGTACTTGCTGCCCATTCAGCATGGCCTACCTGCCAATTACTGAAAGCTGGACAAAATGACTGAGGTTTTCCTACCACAGGCTCTGCTGTCCCTGGCCCTGACGACAGGGGCAGATTCTCAAGACCATTGGAAGCTCACTGAGTCTTGCCTCAGTTCCCCATGAGCAGGCGTGGCACTGAGGGGTTCAACTCCACACTGGAGTGCCCCTACTCCTGACCTCCCCTCAGTACTGTGTTCACTGTACAGAGAAAAGGAGCTGCCCCAAGCCACTGTGGCTTATGATTTTCAAGTGAGAATTCTTATGCAAAATGCCTAAGCACCCCCCCCACCCCGACCCCTACCAGGGATTGAACTCAGATCCTGTGCTTGCGAGGCAGGCGCTGTAGCACTGAGCTAAATCCCCGGCTCTCCAAGTGAGAATTCTTTTTTTTAAATTTTATTTTATTGGTACTTTTTAGGTACACAATATAATGACATTCATCATTGGAAATTTGCACCTTTACATAATCTCTCTTGGTTCTTATTTTTTCCCCCTTCCCCTGCCCTCCCTTTAACCCCTCCATCCCTCCCTATTCACAAAGACTTTCCACGTGAGAATTCTTAACGCTTCCTTCTGAAAGTGAAGGAGAATAATAACTCCCATCACTATTCCCCCCTCTTCCAACTCTTTGTCCTCATTACCTACCAGGTACTGGGCTAGAAGGATTTCTGATTCTCAAAACAGCCTTCCAAGCAGACAGCATTAGCCCCATTGGGCAGATGAGTAAACCGAGAAGCCCGTAGCTGAGTGTTCTGTTTAAGGGTGGCTGGGAAATAGCAATGACAGGCTCTGACTCTCGATCCAGCTCCTCCTGGATCGATGCAAGAGGAGCATATTGTAATCTTTTTCTTTTTTTAATAAGCCCATCTTATCTCAATATGCAAAACTATGCACATGGCATACAAATTAGTATTTCCTGTCCGCTCCCAGGGTGGCAGTGCAGCCTTTGGGTTTTACCAATGATCCAAAAATCTGGCTCTCTCCCTCTTGCTTCTACTAAGCCTCTCTGCTCTTGCCTGCCCTACCAAGGTACCTCTAGGCAGGGCTTTGCAGGAGAAAGCTGCAGATTTGTTCCCATGTGATCGGATCCCATGGATGAGGTGAGGGCCCTCTCCCCACCCCCACCCCCCTGTGGACCCCAGCACGACAGACTGGAACATTTGCATTCTGGGATACACAAGGACAAGGATTGCTCTCTGCTGCTGTAATATGGGAAGGCTCTTTGGAGGTGGGAGTTAGAAGGACATTTCGATGAAGGGAACTTCAGAGAACTAGTGAAAGATGTCAAGGGAGGATCTGCTCCAGGGAAAGCCAGTGAAGGGTTTATGATCTGCTTTGTCATGAGGAGCGAGGTCTCTCCACTATGAAGGAGCCCACTGCACTAGAGCAGGCAGGCCAGGAGGCTGGGAGGTGGGTGGCAGGACTGTATCCAAGTCGTGGCCACAAATCATGGGAGAAATGTCCCATGAGCACAGGTTGGAAAGGATAGTCATCCTAGTGCCATAGCTGATTCATGACTGGAGAGGCAGCACACATCCACTGGGCCCAAGTGACCTTGAACTTGTTGTCTAATATAACCACATCTCAGTCTCCTTGGAGATCAAATGGGTTCAACAGGCCCCTCATCTTCCCCTCAGAGCTGCTGGGAGGCCAATAGGGGTCTGAGACATTGTGAGTTATAAATCACTCACTCATAGGAACCCATGGTGTCCTATGGAGGGAGGTGGGGCAAGAGTAGTGTCCTGGCCCCTGCATAAAGTACCTATGCAAGGTGAGGAGGCAGGCCTGGCACATGGCAGACAGTGTGGAACCAAGCCCCAAGCTAGGGGCAGGACCAAATTGGAGCACACATCACAGTGACCAGTTGGCAAGAGTGGAGCAATGGAGAGAGGCCTCCTTACCTGTTTCCCAGGTGCATAGGAAGAGTGGGGTGGCCTGTTGGGAGGAGCAGTATCCCAGAGAGAAATGTGACGGACAGGGACAGGAGGCCCAGGTCATTCTGCAGTCTTTTCTTCTGTTAGTGAGGCGCCTGGGAGTGTTCCAGAGATGAACAGATTTACCCCTGAAAAATTGGGCAGATTGGGCAGCTGCCAGCAGGGAGGGGATCCATGGAAGGCAAGTCTGTCTCATCCAGGACCCTGGATTTCATACTGGTTTTTAAGTAACAGGTAATTCTTTTTAATGTAAATTTGATGCTGATCCCCAATATATAACAATGTGGCTGTTCTGATGGAGGGTGGTGAAGGGGCACTGAGACTCCTGGAACAGAATCAGGGTACACATCCTGCACCATAGGTGGGTACAGGGAGGGATGGGTGCTTGGTAGAAGGCCTTAGCTCTTAACAGAGTCTGAATTGTCATTTCCACCCTCCCAGAATGACCCTGGGACAAACTTTTACAGCTGTGGGCTCCACACTCCTATTTGCAAAATGAGGAGCTCCTGATTCATCAGCCCATTCTGTATCTCAGTTGCCAGAACAGGCGTAGATCAGAGACCCCACCTCCCAGGCTGCCCCATCATGCAGGGGGGCTATTTATTCATCTTCCTGAAAAGCTGAGTTCCTGGCCAGCTCATCTGCTCCCTGGCTCAGCTAATTGGAATCACTGCCCCCCAACACTTCTTCTGCCGCTCAGTAAATTATGCGAATTCCCCCAGTCAGAGGCCTGAGTGATGGACAGCCCTGTCACAGCAGCCTAAGTGTTTAGAGAGCAATTGTTCTGGGGAAGGCTGCCATTCCTCAAGCCTGTGCTATGCAAGCTGCTACAGAGAGAGCCAGCCAGCCCCTGCCCCAGCCCCTGCCCCTTCCTCTGCCCCTGCTCTACCCCAGCCCAGACATACCAGCTCCTCCTCCACCTAGCCCGTCAAGTATGGGCTTCCGGTATGTTATCCTTGTCATAACAATGAGAGCAGCCAAGAAGTATTGCTCTTAAACCCTCAACACACATTTTTATAACCTTTCTGTTTAATAAGAAAGAGACAGCTCCAATTAGCTGGGAATATTCTGCAGAAATGGGATTATTTTAAAAGCTCCAGCAATATTATAAAATAGCTTCAGTAAGTGAACAGCTGTTGCTGGCCCCACCTGCCATGCACGCTGTGCCTCCTCCTTCCTTGAACTGGAACTGGGATGCTCCACGGTCCCTGAGAACTGTGCTCTGGTCAGGGACATTTCTAGGTTGCAAGATATAAATCATGAGATACAGGACACAGAGCCCTCTTGTCCCAGACAGATGGGGACAGCTTACACCTTGCTCTGAAATTGGACCATGGCCTTTCTGGAGTCCTGTCTTATATCGAAAAGCCCATGTGGGGACCCCAGTGTTAACTCTAAAGGGCCTCCAGCAACTCTGTTGACCCTGTGGCTGCACATGTCCCCCATTGTTGACAGGACTCCCATGGGTTGCCTGGGCCTTCCCAGCCTCTCCAGCTCTCTCATCAAGAGGGCAGGGCAAGGCCTGGTAAGCCTAGTTCCAGCTACTGTCCATCTTCTGAGTCCACTCTGCCTGGGCCTCCTCAGGGCCAGGTGAGTGTGCTACCTGAGGGCTCTCTCCTTTCTCCTTCTTGGGAACAACTGCCATCGCCTCTTCTCAAAGTTCTCCACTCTCCCCAGGGCCCTCTGCTATTCCTTGTCTCCAGAAGGGGCACTGTCTCAGACACCTTGCCTATCACAGCAGGTAGCTTTACCACTCACTATATTCAAGCTGCCAGAGTTGAAGGGCAAGGTCCTGGAGGTCTATCCTTTTTCCCTTTCTGCCCTGCTGGCAGAGCTCTAGAGAAAGGGAACAACTCCCATCTCCCAAAACCCTGGTGCTGTATCCTATTTACGAAACCAGTGTCAGCTGCCAGTCTCACCTGGGACGCTTTGAGCAATAGCCCAATGTCACTTCTTTCCTTAAATTAGTATAGTCTCTGTGGGGAGGAGATGGAGGTAGGGCCCTCGAGAAGGTCCTGGGTTCTCTTTGGCCTGCTAGGCAGAGGGACAGAGGGCTCTGACTCCCTGCCCCCATTGTCTGCTTGCCCCCTGGCCCACACCTGTGATGTCCCCTGATGTTTGATCCCCCTAAAAGCTCAAGCAGAAGAGTTAGTGACATTTGAACAACTTTCAGGGGGTGGACAGAGTTGGAAGGGACTTCAGAGACTGGCCCATATCATCGTATAGTTGAGGAAATTAAGTCCAAGTGCAAGGAGGCTCCAAGACTATGTTCTAAGATAGGAGAGGGCCCAAGCTGTCAGCTTCAATCCAGGCATTTGACCCTTTCGGGTTCCAGCACACATGATGACGGGATCTGAACTCTCATCCCTCTGTGATGGGGCTGAATGAGCCCTGTCTTGGTTGCTCAGGTGACTACAGGCAACTCCCTCCCTCTCTTTCAGGAACTGGGTGAGGTTCTGTCTCAGAGCACAGGACTCCCGGGCTGATAGGGCACAGATGGGACTGAGGGGCAAGTGGTGCACAGGGCAGACTCCTGTGAATGTTCTGTGACAGAATCAGGCAAGGACTGGGCCAAATGGGGGCCCACTGTGGTTCCTAGATCCCCCTCTCATCCACCCTGCCAAGTTGCCTGGAGGCCTGGCCAGAGAATGTGGGGATGCAAGGTTTCCCTCAGGACTATGGGAGGAATACCCTCAGGGCCCAGGAATCAGCCCATGGTGAGCCACTCCTGGAACTGTGGCCCCAGCCTCACCAGTCCCAGGTCTTAGGCACACTCCCTGGGGGAATGGGAACAATTTGGGGACAACCTTGGGAGGAGATTGCAGCCCAGGAACTGCAATATGATGCAAATGCACCATGTGCTAAATGGGGAAAAATGAATTTTACACCCAGACAAAGTGACTTTTATCATGTTAACGACCATGGTTTGCTCATCATGTCTGGCTCAGTGAAATGGGGCCTGTGGATGTTTTTCTTTTAGTTCTGCTTTTAAATGGAGGCATTTTCCCCCTCAGAGCAGACAAGCCAAGCCCCTCAGATTAGGATGACAGAAGTGTCAATTCAGCAAAAACAAAATGGGAGGTTTTGTTTTTTTTTAAATTTTCATCTGTGCCTTCTAGCAGAAACAGCTGAGAACGAGGAGCTGGGGTGCGGTATGAAGAACCCTGGCCAGGATGTAAGAATGTAACTCTGACCTAGCTGATCCCTGTGTGACCTGGGACCGGCCTGGGACCTCAGTTTGCCAATTTGTACCAGGAGGGAGATGTTCTGGAGGTGGGAGTTCTTACAGTGAGAGAGCTGCTCTGCCCTAGTCCTTACCCAAATACTGTGTATGTGTCCAGCACATCAGGTGGGACTCCCTGAGGGTAAACCAGGGCAGTCATTATTGACTTCACATTATTGACTTCTCCAGAGGCCAGTATAAGGTCTTGCACAGAAGGGGCAGAGATGTTTGCTAATGGAACCAAGGCTACTTACTTCCTTGACTTCTGCAAGCAATGCCCAAGAGTGGGCTCCATTGGCCAAGTCCCTGAGCCCCCTTCCAGCCTGCATCTGGTACACATCATTGGCATATGGTGACTCCATATTGTTTCCATCAAGTTTTGGGAAAACACCATCTGATGCCTTGCACAGGTGCCCAGTACAGGACCCAGCACCCAGCTCCTCAGAAGGAGCCTGTGCTGGGTCCATGGGTGGTGCATACCTAAGGCAAGTGAAGAGGCCTTGGACTGGAATATCTGGGAACCTCTGACTTGACACTGAGCAGTACTGCTCTGAAGACTTGCCCAGGTCAGACAGGCAGGGTATTTGAGGAACAGGGATCAGCAGACAATTGAGCCAGCCCCAGCAAAGGTAATTAATCAATGCTCCAGGCCTTCTGTCTGGGCTGCTGTGATCACTGCCTTGTCTGTGCCCTGGTGGAAAGCAGGGCCTGGGCCAGGCTGATGGGAATGGACTCAGCTGCTGTCATTGTCCTCATCGCTGGCACAAACACCATCACCAACACAGCTGACAATAGTTCAGTGTTGCTGTCACCATCATAGACACCATTCCAGACCCCATGACCATCACCACCACCACTGCTGTCACTTTAACAGTAGTCCCCCATCCCCATTCACACTTCTCTGTCCTTACTCCTGCCTGACTCTAGGACTTGTATACTGTCTCTTTCATTTGATTCTCCTCACCATCCCAAAAGACACACAGGCACCTCACTGGAAGGGAGACTGAAGCATAGAGAGGGAAAGGTCCAGTTGGCTAAACCAGGGTGAGAATCAGGCCTCCCAGAATTTACTACCACCATCCACACTCTCCTGCCCTGCCCAGTACCACCTAGTTATGGGACCTATCCTCCCTCCTATCAGTTAGGAGGAGCTCAGGCTACAACAACAACAACCAGATTTTGGGGGGGGGGTACCAGGGATTGAACTCAGGACTTGCACTTGCCAGGCAGCCACGGCGCCACTGAGCTACATCCCCACCCCAACCTGAATCTTTGGCTTAAAATAATAAAGGTTTATTTTATTTCTTTTCCTCATGAGTCAGCCAAGGCTCTGCTCCATATCATCCTCACACTGAGGCTCAGCTGACCACACAGCCAAATCCTGGACAACTGACCATCATTACGACAGAGGCAGAGAGGGTCCTAAAAGTCTCACACTCCACACTCCAGGCCCCTGAATCCCCTGGCCTGCCTAGAGGTATAGCTTTTGCTCACTACTCATGACACAGCCCCACCTGACCACCAGGGGGCAGGAAGGTGCAATTCTTCCTTTAGCCTGGAAGCAAGGCATTGGACCCAGTTTAACAGTTACAAACACAGGCCATCAGATTCCCTCTTCTTCTTGCCCTCCTCCACCTCCCAGCCCCATATCCCCATGTTCTTCAGTGGATCAGCAGTGAGGGTTGAGATGGGTTTCCTTGGTCTTCCTGGGATTACAGGCTAAGTCTCCTACTCGAGGTCCTGTTCCCAGATATTGGAGGGCATTCCCTCAGGGAGGCAGAGAGGGAGGCTCAGGGGATTCTAGCAGAGGATGCTCTTGGGAAGAGGGTAGTGAGCCAACAGCACCTGAAAACCTGTGTTCCTGAGGAGTCTTGTGGGAAGGGAGTTGGGGTCCAAGCTGAGCTCAGACAGGCTCTGGCCACAGGTGTGATAAGGGTTGCAACAGGAGACCCTGGGGCAGGGACCAGCAGGGAGAGTCTTTCAGGATCCATGATGGGAGACAATGGGTCAACTGAGGGAGGGAGCCAAGACAGAGAAGTATGAATGAGGTGGGCACAGAGAGGCCTCTGGTAGCAATGAGTGACCGCTGACCAGCTAGTTCTGGGCTGTGGGCCTCATGGTCTGTGTAGGTATTTATAGGGCACCCTTTGGGCCACCCAGGCCACACACTACTCCACACTCCTAACCTAGATGAGCATCCCCTGTTGCCTGGGCTTCTAGGGGCTGGACTGTAGGAGCAGATCTGGGGCTAGAGATTGGTGGGTGGGTAGGGGGGGCTAGAACCCTGGAGAATAGGTCTGGAATACCAAGGTTCAGCCCCAGGGCTCCAATTTCCCAATTTTGTGCTCCATCACCATAGGCCAGGGTCGGGAGAGGGGTAGTGAGGTGGCAGGATGGGGATGGCCCAGGTGAGCCCATCGCTAATTCTCCTGTATGGTGCCTGTGCCAGGGAGGGTGTGGCTCATCCGACATCATCCATCACTGAGCTACCAAAGGCTGGTGATGATCAATAAAACAATTATCCTGTCATTATTGATTGCAGGCCTGTGGCCAGCTGGCTGCTGAACAGGGAGCACCCAGGTGTGAGGGAGTCTCTGATGAAAACAGTTCCCACCTGGGGGGCTGGTCCAGGAAGGGAGCGCAGGGGATGAAGACCACTGAGGCTGCCAGGCTGGACTGAAGGCTGAGTGCTGTCAGGTAAGCCATTGCCTAGGGGGCTGCCTAAAAAAGTGGGGGGATGGGCTGGGGATTTAGCTCAGTGGTTCCACCACCTGAGCTTCCTGCCCCACAAGCACATGGACCAGAGTTCAATCCTCTGTACCAAGAAAAAAAGTGGGATGCTGGCCAGTCCCCGCCTGGCTGGGGAGAGTTGGCTCTTAGTGGTCTGTGCCCAATCCCTTTCCACTCTCCTCTCCTCTTGGTGTGTCCTTCTTCCCTATCAGCCTAAACTGGGGGAAGGGGACACTTCAGGGAAGCTCATAACTGTGACCAGTCCCAGCCACAAGTTAAGAACTTTCTTCTGGCCCCCATCAAACACCCCTATCTCAGGATCCCTAAACACTGAGCCAAAATAATACTTTGTTAGGACTGCTCCTCAAAGTCCCATCATCTCGATGCTCAGGCAGGTGTGTTGTCATAGGCAGTGGGTGTGGGTCTGGCTGCTAAGGAAGGCAGGAGTGACCACCACCTTGGAACCCTGGTCCCAGCTCCTGAAAGATGCCCAAGGTCTTGCCTGACAATGGGGGAGCTGTGCCCTGTGCCCCTTGGAGGGCAGGGCAGGCTCTGCTGAGTCAGCTGAGAGGAACCAGAGCTGCACAGCTGTGGCCACCTCATCCCCCCAAGTTCTGCTTCCTGTCCTATTCCCAGCCCTGCAGAGGGGAAATCTCTCTCCATCAGAGGGAAGGGACGAAAGGAGAAGTGATTTATTATTCTATTCCATTATGCCTGTTTCCAGAGAAACTAATTATGGTGCATTGTTGTATTAGATACTCTCAGAAAGATTACATTTTCTTACTTTGGCCGATAAAAAAATTAAATCCATCAGTTTTCCTAAACACATTACAGTAAAGACAGTCTTGCTCCTTGTAATTATTAATCAGTTGGATTTGGGGATGCAAAGCATTTGACTTAAGCTCAATACAGTCACGAACAATGTCCCAGGATTGTATTTGGTATTGAAACAATTTTTCAATTTATTAAAAAGTCATTAAGGCCGCGGAGGTGGGAGGGGGGCCTGGACTAATCTGCTAAGTCAGGTTGTGTGGGGGTGAGGGGTGTCTGGAAGCAGGAGGAAGCCCTAGGTGTGTCTCATTCCAGAGCTTAGCTCTATCTGAGGGGTCTTTTCAAGTTAAAATGGACCCTAGGCAGTGAACCTGTACCCTCACCTACCCCACCTATGCCAATCCATCTGTCTTGCCCTCCAGGGTCTGAGCTCAAAGGGACAGCAAGGTGGCAGGATGAAGCCACTCATAGGAAATAATTTGCTGTATGGAGCCCTCACCCCTCATTCTGTGGTTCTGCACAGAGGGCTGAGTCAGCCTGACCCCCACCCTGGCAGGGAGACAGGCCCCTCCTACCAGCTCAGACTCTTGGAGCCCTCAACTGGGGAGATATGGCTGCTTGGAAGGACACCTGGTGTGGCCGGGTGCCTCGTTCCAGTCACTGACCCTGCTCACTCAATCATTTAATTACTCCTCTGACACTTCCTACTCCCAGGAGGGATTTGCAGGGGTTTAGGAGGCTACAAGCCCAGCTTAGCCTGAGTCCTAGCTCAGGTCAGAGCAGAGGGGTGGCAATAGGGTCTGTATGTAAGTCATGAATCAGGCACTTGAGAATTATTGATCTTTGACAAATCAGATAACCTCATTGAGCCTCAGTTTCCACTTATGGAAGAAGGATTGCTTCTGCCTGTCTCCTCACTCAGGTCAAGGGCAATCACAAGACCTGGTTCTGTTCTTCCTCTGCTAGAGTTGTTATACCCCTCACTCACCCTGCCACTATCAGGGCAAATCTGGCTCCCCTTCAGGGGCTGCTCTCACTAACTGGATTACCTGTGCTCTCCCTTGGATCTTTCTTCTGGAGAATTCTACCCACCCTTCCTTCAGGTCTCTGCTTTAGCGACCTTGCCTAAATCTGGAGTTGGGGAGCCTCTGGGTGTTCACATCAGCCCTGGGCTGCCTCTTCCTATTACCTGGTGCCTGGCCAGGACCTCATCTGTCCCTACTGAGCCTGGGCCCCAGAAAGGGTATCCCCTCAGCATACCTGAGACCTGCTGTCTACCCTCCATGTGAGAGCTACCCTGACACAACCTAGGACCTTGCTGGATGGGGTAAAACATTTTTTCCTGGGGTGTACTGGGAGGATCTGGAACCCCAGATCCAGAAGACCAGACAATTCTGGGGTGAGATCCTACATAACATCCAGCTCTCCCATCTCTGCTCTCCACCCCCAGATCAAGGCCTTTCCCTGGACTGTTGCCAGGAGGGAACCAGGAAGGGAAGCCACTCTCGAGATGCCAGTTCCTTGGTGACCTCAGCTGGCTCTGCCTTTATGTGTCTTAGTTTCCCCATATGTACAATGTGCCCCCACTCCACCAGCTCAGCAGAGATAGTGTTGGGGATCAAACATCTGCATGGAGGGAAAGATTCCAGAGGAAAGAGAAGAACTTTTGAGAACTGGGGGTAACCAACAGCATCTCTGGGGTCACTGGCAAGGCTAGGACAGGGCCTGAGTATAGCTGAATTCCAGGCCCATCCTGCTCCCCACTGGGAGCAGGATCACAGATTCCAGAGAGAGACCATGGGTGCCAGGCTCCCTGCCCCCTCCCTGTGCCTCTCACCTGCAGGCAGGTGGAATTGAATGTGTTCCAGACACTCTATTTCCCTGGAATTTATGGAGTGTTTTATCTTCCCTCCTTGATCACTGGTGAGGGAAAGGAGAGGGCATGCTTGGCTCCTTCCCTCCATAGTGGCAAGGAAGAGCAGTCTGGCCACCCTTGAGTTTGGAAAATAATGTCTGAACCCCACCTCGGCAAACCCTCCTTCTCTGCATGGGGCCTCGTCAGGGCCCATGGGTACAAGGAGGGGATGGCAGCCATTTAAGCTGTCACCAGCCCCATCCGAGGATTTAAATCACTGACACAGAGTAACAGTGCTGTAGATTACAGCTCGGGAGCCACGTGGGCACAGTGAAGCAGAAGCAGGGGTGGGTGCAGGAGGGGAGGATCGTGGTACAGACCAGAGGCATCGCCCTGGTATCTGGTGGGGGCCTCTTTTCAGCTGAGGCCAGCCAAGTGGGGAGCCCTGAGCATCCCACCTGTTCATCCACCCAGACCAGTCCACTGTGGAAACCTCCACACCCTCAGGCTACTTCAGGGTCCATCCCCAGCTAAGGATGCATTCTCTGTGTTCTCCAGATAAGGGCTGAGGCCTTGGCTTATGTCTTTCCCTGTCTGCTTGTGTACTTTGCACCACAGGCTTCACAGCCATGGGCACCCCGAGGGGGGGAGTGGGGGCACCTGGCAGGGAGCCTGCCTGCTCCTGCTCACAGGCACCCAGCCATTGTCTCTGATTGCATGGTATTAGCTGTAAATTACAGCCTTTGGGAGGCCACATGTAAAAATAAAATAAAATAAATGTCAAAAGACAGAGAAAATATTGATTCTTCAGGGAGACGAAAGGATAGCTTGGTTAAATCGAAACTTTGAGAGGAAGAAGAGTGTAGGAAGATGGTCTCTAGGCCCAAAGAACAGCCTGGGGATTCTGGAGGTAATCTGGGAAGACCATTATTTAGTTAATCAGGAAACACACTGGTCAGAAGATTCTGAACAGGCCAACATGGGGTAGGAACAGGCAAGACAGATCCCCAACTGTTAGAGGGACAGCACATCCGTGACACTCACAGAAGGGATCCAAGCATTGACTCACAGGCTCAGTGGAGCTGCTGGGCTCTATCAGAGCCCAGAAGGGCCGTGGGAGCTCTCCGTGGTGCTAAGAGCTGTCTACCAAGGGAGAAGCCGCTCTTTCCACATACACTGCCCAGAGGATCCAGGTGAGGCCCACATTAGAGCTCAGCATGCCTCACCCACCCAGGTGCCCCTCCATAATCACTCCTCTTCTGGTCCTTCTTCATCTTTTTTTTTATCCCTCCCACCAAAAGATGGGGAGATTTTCCCGGGCTGTGTCAGCCAGAGCACAAAGGAAGGAAAGAGATGAATGGATAACTCAGGAAGTCCACAGTGATGTTTTCCTGGCAAGTGGCATCTCCTACTGGGATATGAAACTGGCTTCTTGGAGCCAAGGCAACATTTGTGGTTGAGCTTGGGGGTTTCAAGTCCAAGATGACAGACAGAAGTCCCTGGATGGATTGGCTAAGAAGGGCCAGAGTGGCAGGGGATTCTTGACCAATACCATCACTGCCGCAAACAGCCTAGGTCCCCAGGAGGCACCCTTGTAAGGACCAGGGAAATTCTGAGGCTGCAACTATTTTGCAGGAGGCTTCTGGGCTTCAGGTTAAGTGACCATTTGTTTCATCAATAGTCAAAATGGACATCTAAAAGGACATTTCACTTTCTTTTTTTTTCTCTTAAGTTCTTTTATTGGTACATTTTAGGTATACAATACATTTACATTTATCTTTGGGTGCTTGTACCTGTACATGATGGATCTTGGTTCTTATTTTTTCCCCATTACCTGTCCGCCCTTCACCCCCCCCTTCCCTATGTACATAGACTTCTTTTCTATGTTTTTTTCTTTTCTCATAATTTTCCCTTTCCCTTCTTTCCTTTCACCTTCCCCTCCCATCACCCCTACCCCTTTGGACTTTTCTTCCTATTTCAAATTATCACTTATTCATTTAAATCATTTTAACCCTTATTTACACTTTCAGTTTTTCACACTAGAGAAACTATTCGGTATTTACACATGTGTGTCCTATTTATTTCACGTAAGAATATGGCCTCAATATGCATCCATTTAGCTATAAATGACTCTAGTTTCTCATTCTTTATGGCTGAGTACTACTCCATTTTATAAAAAAACACATCTTCTTTATTCAGTTTCCAGTTGATGGGCATTTGGGCTGTTTCCAAGCTTTATCTATTACAAA
>NW_004624730.1:4369099-4422655 GCF_000247695.1 Heterocephalus glaber
TTGGTACCGGGGATTGAATTCGGGTCCTTGAGCTTGCACAGCAGGCAGCAAAACCACTGAGCTAAATCCCCAGCCCTCTCTTTTCTAATTGCTGTGGCTAATGTTTCCAGAACTATATTGAACGGGAGTGGCGATATAATAGGCAACCTTGTCTTGTTCCTGATTTTAGCGAGGACATTTCACTTTCATCAAGAGACTATAGGTCCTTCATCCCCCACAGCCACAAGGAAGGGGAGGCTCCAGGCCAGCCCTGCCAGGCTCCCTTCCTATTCTGAAGGAAGTCAGAGCAGAGGTATCTGCTGGGTGCTTGCCACAAAGGGGAGAGGAACTAAGTACAACAAGGGCTGGGCAGCTGGACAGGACTTAAGCTGAACTCTGTCAGAGGAGTGGAGGGGTCTCTGGAGGCAAGAACACCTCATCACCTGGCCCAGAAGCATCTGGCTAAATGTCTTTCCTCATCCCAACTTGCAGCCGCTGCCCCCACCCATCTAGCTGTTCCTATCTCCTGAGTCTACTACTCAGTCCTGCTTGAGCTCAGACTACAGCAGACAAAGCCCTGAAGCAGGTCAGTCAAATTATCCCTGGCATGGCCTGCACTCTGGCACTTTCTCCCCATCAGCAAGGGGCCCAGGTGTGCTGTGTCCTGGGAACACCTTCTCTGGTGAAGGTGCCCCCATGGCCCCTGGCCTGAAAGATACGTGCCTTCCTGAGCAGTTGGGAGTAGCCAAGAATCCCTGCCCACCTTCCTGCCCAGTGGGCCTAGGCTCCACAGGCATGCCACCAGGCCAAAGCCTAGGCCTGACCTCCTCTCAAAACTTGAATTTTTCTGAGCCTGCAGCCCAGCTTATCTGCCATCACTGTCTGGGCTCAAAGATAACTCCAGGTCTCAGGAGGTGCCTGGGGCTGGGTGATTCCTCAAGGGCCCCACAGAGATCCACCTGAAAATCCTCTTGTCAGTATTTGTATACTCCCTGACATGTCCACACATCTCTGGTGTCCTTGAACTGTCCCATCTTCCTGTAGTTTGACATACCCTCACTGTGACCTTACCCCCCACCCCCTTTCTTTATGTTCCCTCCCCACCCTGAGCCTCTTTGAGCCCCCTGCTTATAATCCCCTTCAGCTTGGAACCGCTCCTCTGCCCAGCCCTAGGGTCACACTGTGGGATTTCACCTTGAAGACCCCTTATCACCCTATCTGCTGCTCACCTTAGCTAAAACAAAATGGTTTTCTTTGTGCTTGCCCTGAGCAGTGGGGCCAGTGTGGCTACAGGGATGGAAATGGGCTATAAAGGCTAGAAATTTAAGCCCCGAGGTCCAGGGGCCTCCACTGCCCCTCTTCTTACACCTGGATCCCATTCATGCCCCCTCACTCCTAGATCCCAGGCATAGGCCCAACCTACCTTAATCAACTGCTCATTGCCCACACTCAGCCTCTTACTCCGGACTGAGCCAACCTAGCAGATCCTAGGAGAACCCCTCTCTATTGTGAACATGCACTCCTCGCCCCATGGACTCAGTTCTTTTGAACTGACACTTTGCACTTGTGCTCCCTCTGGCTACACACACACACACACACACACACCTGTGCATATGGCTAACACAGTTCCAAAAGGTCAGGCCAAAGAAAGCAGCAGTCTAACCTTTACTAACCCAGTCCATATGCCTTGTTGTACAACCAGGAAAGCAGAGTCCTACAAGGGTGAAATGCAAGCAGTTATCTTGGGTGCAAGGAAGATTGCAAAGTCCCAGAGAGGGGCTAGAGGTCCAGTCCTCTTCCCCAAAATGCAAAGCCCAGCTCAAACACCCCTTTCTCCAGCTTTGAAACTGAACCTCTAGGCTGGGCCATATGCCTGGGCACATTCTCTCTCTGGCCTATTTTCCTGCTCAAGACAAGCTCTCAGCACTCTGCCCTGAGAAGCCCCCGGCCCCCATGTCCCTCAACCCTGTCCTCCACCCCATTGCCTCCCTACTTTCAGCTCTCTCTCAGGGCCATGTCCCCATAGGAAAAAAACTTCAGGCCCCAGCCATGCTCTGAAGTCTCAGCTTGAAGCTCCTGCTGTGTAATCTCAGATAGGTCACCTCACCTCTCCAAGTCTGTTTCCTTAGCAAACAGAATAATAACAGAACCGAGCTCACAAACTGCTGTGTCTCTGAAAGCCTGGACTGGAAGTGACTTACTGCAGGAAACTAGGTCCTGTGCCATTATAACAGTAACAGCAGCAACAACAAGAAATTGCTGTCTTTTCCTCCATACCCCTCCCCAACTTCCCACCCACAAGGATCTTTTCTTCTCTTTCAAACTTCTTCCAAGAACTGCCTGCTCCCTAGCCACCACTATCTTTCTGAGCGCATACTCCCACACACTCGTACCTACCCTATGTACCCATGGGAGCTTGCCCCTCATGAGAATAGACCACAAACCCACACCTCCACCTGGTACACATATGCTCACACACATGCAGCACAAATGGTAAACAATATAATTCATTTGTAAAGGAGACTAGTCATGCCATCCATCTTAAGTTAAAATTCAGTATTTTTCAGCTTGGCCTGCTGGGCCTGGATGAATGGAGAGAACAAAGGCTCCATCCCACACACATTCTCCCAAGCTTGCTCTGTCACCAGCCACAAGGGTCAGTGGGGCTGGAGGGGTAGGGTCCCAGCCATCTTAAAAGGTCAACATCTTCTCCTAGGGGACTCCCACAGGAGCTGCTCTGGCTTCAGTCTTCCCAGAGGTTCAGACAGTCCATCTCTGATGCTGTGATTTTTTTTTCTAGGGCCTTTGGGACCATTGTAGCCCCAGGGTTGGCCGAGGCAACCCCAACTGTCTGGAACGAAGCCTGCACTTCAATTCTACTTCTCCATCCCCAGCCTCTCCCCTCTCCAGCCACCCTTGCCCTAACATCATTTCTTCTATCCCTGCCCAAACTCATCACCTTAGAGCTGTGGCCGCTTCCTAGGAACCCCTGGTATTTTGCCCTAGATCCCCACTTCTTTTCTTAGCCTGAAGAATTCCTCCCCAGTGTCCAAAGCTCAGGGCAAACACCCCTTCCTATATGCAGCCACCCCTGACACTACTGGGAACAGCCAAGTTCAGGATGACTAAAGCTGCGAGGTGAGGGAGGCCAGAGGGACTTTCCCTGCCCCACCATGCGGGGCCCCTGAAGGCCAGTAGAGAACACTGGCAAGCCGTGGTAGGGACCAAGGAGGAGCAATGTAGTTCATGTGAGATGCCCGGCTGTGGCTTCAGAACAAGCCAAACCCTTTCTCCAGCCTCATCCCCGGGCAAGAGCCAGGAGCCGGGCCAGATCACGGCCTGCACCTGCGTCCGGGCTGTAAGAGAGCGAATACTTCCACCGGGGCGACTAATGGCCCTCAGAGCTTCCTCCGCAATGGCCTGTGCTGTTTACAAACCTCTCCGGCTTGGAAATAGACTGTCTTTCCTGAACGACTTTCTCTTTTCCCATTTACTAAACATTGATTTCCCCCCTCCTGCGCCTCTAATAGAGCAGAAACCAATACGTCTTTGTTTGTTTTTCTCGCGCGCGCGTCCTGGGCTCGGCGGCGGCGTCTGGGGTGGGGGCTCCGCGCATGTGCACTGAGCCTAGCCGCTCAGCCCTGGGCGGCCGCGGGGGGCCGGTGTCTGGGACACCGCTGCAGGAGGCTGTGTCCTTGCATCCTAGGTAGACTGGCCCTGGAATTGCTGCCAGTAGCAGGGGTGCTAGCAAGGGAGCTGCCTCAGTGGTCGCCCAGCTTTTGCTGCCTCCTCCAGAGCTGCCGTTGCTGTCCAGGTGCCTGTGGTGAGGCCCAGTGGGGCTGGGACCTTCTCTCCTTCAGACAGTCAGCATCAAATTTGTCAGTCCACCTGCTCCCACCTGGCAGGTCCTGTGCTCGAGGACTGGAGTGGAGGAAGGGGACCAAGGAAGGAAATGTCCCTGTTCAGGGACTCTAATGCAAGTCCCCTCTAGCTTCCCTCTGGGAGGATCCCCAGATTGGGGCCCCGGCCTCCTTGGAGGAGCGAGTAGGAGTGGGAGAAGCCTCAGATTTTCAAGGGTGGGACCCCAGACTGGCCACTGCCCCTCCTTAAGCCTCAGGCTGCTCTTCTGCAAAGCTGGATTCTAACAGCTCCTCTGGAATAGGGTGGCTTCAGGGATTAAGTGTGGCCTTGGCCCCCGTTATGCCTGGTACACTGTAGATACTCATTAAAAATTCATTTCCATCCTGACCCTGCCCTAGCAGAGAGGAAGGATTATTGAGTGTGAGAAGCCCACAGTCACCTGTGACCACAGCCTGATTCACCCATTACCCAGGATGGCTTGAACTGTGCCCTCCCCCAGCAGGGTGGGGCTCATCTCACTCTGGAATATGGGCCCAGTGCCCAGGTGAGCTGATGCTACTGACCAGGGCTAATACTGCTATTGTAACCCTCTGGAGCACCAAGGCTCGTCAGCGTCCACCTGTCTGCCTCAGCAAAGCTGCTACAGCCCTGGGTTTGAATTCTACTGCATCCTAATTAGCTGTGGGACTTGAGCACACAAGTGTCTCTTCCCTCTCTGGAACTCCTGGATGCTTCCTGCTTCCTAAGGTATCAGGGTGATCAAATGGCATGGAGGAGCCCAGCATCTAACACCTACTAGGAAATCCCTTGGTGGAGACAGTAGAGGGGCTCAGAGGGAAGAAGGACGGGCCTGGGCAAGAGGCTCCAAAGAATAGGTAATGGCTGTGCCTCTAGCCTCCCGCTCACTGGTTATGTCATTACAGTTATAATTCATCCAGAAGCTGTGACAGCCTCACAACCACGCTATGAGGAGCTGTCTAGATCTTGTGGTTGTTCCCATATACAGATGAGAAAAGGATGATCTCAGAGAAAGAAAGAATCTTGCCCAAGTCACACAGCAAGAGAGAGGAAGAACCTAGAATAGAACCCTGGTCTTCCAATACCTTTGGGGGTCTAAGTTTATTGATGGGTCAAGATGAAGAGAGGGGACATCAGCAGGGATGGAGGTAGGGATGTGTGTGTGACATACTCTGGGGGAAATGAGAGTTAGGTGGATTCCGTTTAGAAAACTTTCCAGGCAACTTGACCTTGGCATATTGCTTGTGATCCAATAAAATGCAGAAGAGTCCTCCACAGAGCTTTGCCTCACAGAGGATGGAAGCCCAGAGGCCAGAGGCAAATAGCTGGAGAAGGACTGAGGCTGGGGCAGATGCACAGGGGTGCTTAGGCAGACAGAGGGGCAAAAAGTCAGGCTAGCAGATGCACAGACAGGCTGAAGAACAGGCAGATGTTCAGGGGGATGAACAGACATATGGGTACATGACAGACAGATGGAAAGACAAATGGACAGACTCACCGGAACTGTCAGAGAGCACTGGGCAGGATCCAGCAGAGCCAAGAAGTGAAAGGGCATGCTGGCCAGGAGTGCTTGTGTGAGCAACAGCTCTGGTGAGGCTGAGAGTGACTTCTCACTGGGGGCAAGGGGAAGAGGCTGATGCCCTATGAAAGTAAATCTCAGAGGTCTGAGCCATGGGGAAAGCAGGGCTGAGGTGGCAGGTGGATGGGTCCCAGGAACACAGGGCAAAGGCAGTTCTCAGGTGGGTCTGAATGTTTACATCCCCCAAAGGTTACTGCACTTTATACCCAGTGATCCTTAGGTGCCTAGGATCAGGCCCTGGTGACCAGTGTACATGTGTAGGATGGACTTGGATTGTGTTCTTTTTTTTTTTTTTTTTTGGGTACCGGGAATCAAACTTGGGTCCTTGTGCTTGTGCAGCAGGCGGAGAAACCACTGAGCTAAATCCCCTGCTTTGGATTGTGTTCTTGACTGCATCTAGGGCCAGATGTGCAGCTTGTCTCTGGATCAAGGTTGTGACCAACCAGGACAAGACTGGGAGAGGTGGTGGGCAACTCTCAGCCACTTAGAAGGGACACCGTCATAGCTACAGGCCCAGAGAATCTCGCTCATGAGAGTCCTAGGCCAATTATAAAGGAAGGGAGGCAGCAATAATTAAAAATTAAAAGCCAACAAGACAGCAGTTTAAAACTGGAAGAAGTGAGTAAAAACAATTAACGGAGATGAGGCAACAGGGCAGGCGCCATACAAATGGAGCCAATCACAAGGCACTAATGACATTGGGAAACCTAATTTTTATAATGTCAAGCCTGCATGATTGAAGGGCTGAGACTCCCCTGAGCCAGGCCATCAACTCAGCTGAGGGTGGTTTGTCTCCCTCCATGCATCTCAGAGGGACCAAGAGACCCAGGACAGAGCTGGTGGTCCAGGGAACCAAAGCAAAGGTGGGCTTCCCCTCCTCAGTGTCAGTGATAGCAGTGGTGGTGAAGTCATAGCCATACAGTCATACACATCTGGTTGCTGTGGAGACCAGGCAACCCTCTTGGCAGAGGGAGGCTGAGTCAGTTTGAATAATGGCAGGGAGCACTGCTGCTGATGGGGAAAAATACATCTTCATAACAGGGTGAACCTTTTGGAAAATGGAATAAGTAAAATAATTGAGAGAAAGAAAATTGAGTTTTTATTGCTTTTTAAGTGTTTAAGTGGAGGTTTCATTTAGGGAAATTATAGTTGCTTTTATTTTTAGCCACCCGTAGAGTGGGGAGGGGCTAGGGAGCATTGATTTGGGGCGGGGCTGAGCCCCCCACCCTTGCCCCCAGGAGCCACAGGGCACCACCATTTCACAGAAGGGAGAATGAGGCAAAGCCTTAGTGGAGGATCTGAAACAGGACACAGGGCTGCACCAGATGCCAGCTTGCCTTCTGGCACTTGTAGGGTCCTGCTTCAGGCTGATCACCTTCCTTCCTCTCTCGACAGTCCCCTTTCCCAGTCCCACACATGCTGGCTCTCTTCTTGCCTTTGCCCTCTCTTCTCCAGCTCTTGCAACCTTGAGGAGGAATCCTTTTGTAGGAGCCTTTCTGCCCATCGGGGATGAGCTTTATGCTCCCACCCTCCCCTGAACCTCCTGCCCCTCCTTCCTAGTCCTGTGTCTCTAGCTCCTAGTCCTGCCTGGCAGGAAGTAGGGGAGAGGGTTAGTAAACCCTTGTTGACTGACTGTCTTCCAGCAGGGGCCAGGTCACAGGGCCCTCCTCAGACAGCCCATGGATGAGACGGCTATGAGGTGCTGGCTGAGGCTCCCCTGGACCTCTGCTGAGCTGCGGTGCCCACAGCTTTACCCATGCTTCCATCCCAACCCTCTGCTCTGCCTGTCCACACTGCAGAAATAGCTCAGGCTGAGGCCACCTGAGGCCCTTCTGGGCAAGTGGCACAGTGGATGAGGAGGACTGCCCCTCCAGAGCCCACAGCCTTCTCCTGCACCACATCTGCGTGCCCACCAAGCTCCGTAATGGCTCCACTCTCCTGCTCTCTTTCCTGACACTGGGATTAGCCTCTCCAAGGTTTCAGTCTCCTTTGGATTTCCCAGACTCCCTCCTGAGCCCTGCTGGTACCCCTGCTGGCTGGTCCTCTGCACTTTTTCCTGGCCCCATCTACTCTCTCTTCCCCCAAAGTTCCCTGTTCCTCTCAAGCCCCATCCATCCATTTGGCAGACTTTCCTCTTTCATGGAGCTCCCATAGCAGTTCCAGAAGAGCCCTGGCCTGGTTTTCACTCCTGCTCCTTATGCTGCAGCTTCTTTTCAATTCTTTAGCAGCCTCAAGGTTTTCTCAGTCTGGGGCCTTTTGTCCTTGCTGTCCTCCCTGCTTGGACTGACCAAGCCTAGAGGGCACTTTCACTCCTCAGGTCCTGAGTCAGGAGGCAGAACATGACCCATGTTACTTCAGTCACAAAATGGAATTTATTAACCTAACTGGGGAAAATCTATGAACTTAAGGCATGGTTGGATACAGGTGCTCAAACATTACCAGAACTCAGCCCATTTCCTGTTGTAGTTACCTGAGTGGGAGCAGGTATGACCAGCCAGGTCTCCCCACATCCTACCCTCTTAACGTACCTTTATTTCTTGTGCTCCAGCAGAACCCCCAGTATTAGATCAGTCACATACCTGTTCCAGAGAATCACTATGCTCTTGCAGATGAAGGAATCTGATTGGTCAGTTGGCATCAAGCCAAGGACGCGTGCTTATCCTCAACCCATGGATACAGAATGATGGGGTCAGGTATTCCCCTGGGACAAGTGGAGAACACACAGTTCCTCAACTCCTCCTTCTTTGAGTAGCACCCCAAGGGGGTTGTCTTAGTTACTTTTCTTATTGGTAAGACAAAATACTTGACACCCAAAGTTAAAGGAGGAAAGGTTTATTCAGCTCAGAGTTTGTAGAGGTTTCAGTTTATAGCTGGCTGGCTCCAGGGAAGGGTGGCATGGCAGAGGGGCATCGAAGAGGAGAAGCTGTCCATGGCAAAGCAGGGCAGGCAGAAGACAGCAAGCAAGTGAGCTAGCAACAAGCATAGCAGCTTTTTCTGTCCCTTATATCTTATCCAGGCTACCCATAAGGTGGGAAGTACTCATATCTAATCCTAGCATCAGTGAATGATTCCCAGCATCACATACCCTAGATCTAGCCACCTCTGAAAAGCCCCACCTATGACTGCATGAGGCTTTGGGAGGACATCTAGATACAAGCCATTACTGGAGTTAATTCTCTTTCTGTAAGCTGTGAGCGGAGGGTATCTTGTTTACTACAGGATCCCCAATGTCCACAAGTTGGGGGGGGCAGCCCCTTATGTCACAAATGGGGAGACTGAGGAGGGGCTTGCCCAAAGTCACAAATTCTGCTCTCCACTTCCTCTATCCTAAAGCTTTCAAACCCCAGCCATCACCAAGCCTGGCCCTCCTCAAGGCCTTGGAGGGCTCCACTGATGCTGATGAGTACATGGCAGCATGTGGCTTGTCAGCAGTGCCTCCAGATCACCCAACTCTTCCTCACCCCGGGCCACACTGTTTCAGTCCCATCAGGATTTTCTTCTGCAGCCACCCCAGGACCATGGCTCTGTCCCTCCCTAGGGCTCTGTCCCTCATTTCTGGTCTCACAACTCCTTTCCCAGGCCATCTGTGTCTGTAGCCTCATGGCCATCCTAGTCCCTGGTACACCTTGTTCCCCTGGGCCCCTGACCTGTCTCCAGCCTCCCTATGGAATATCTCCTCTGAATGTCCCTGAATACCTGGAGCCCAGCAGGCCCATGACCCAGATACTCAAGGTCTGTGCTGAGACTGCCTTCCCAATCCAATCCATCCCCTTCCTGGGCCTGCAACTCCTACAGAAACCAGGTTACAGCACTCTGGATAGGATAGCTCAGTATCCAGCCTTTCCCTCTACAAAACTTTGCATGGCCCCCTATGGTCCTCAAGACCAACCCAAGCTCCACAGTACACACTGGGCTCTCCTCATACCCACTTTGCTGATGGCACCAACCCCAACCACATGCCCTAACCTTGCCCTCTCTTGTACCCACAGGTAGGTGCCATCTCTGCAGAATGTTCTCGTCAGCCCTCTGCCCATGTCCTTGCCATCCCCAGTGCCTGAATGCCTTCCCTCCTGTGCTGTCCTCGTAGGCAAGCCCTTTTTCTTTAAGCCTTAGTTCATAGGTCACTAGCTGTAGGAAGCATTCTGAAGTTCCCTTCCCTGGCCAGACTCCCTCTTTCCCATCTCCCCTCTGCTGTGAGAGCATTGTCTGTGTGCCCTCTCTCCTGAGTGGCACTTGGTCCCCTGAGGGCAGTCAGTGTGTGGTTCCTTGTGGTCTTGTGATCTTCCCATCCCAAGCCCTGAGCCTGGTGCCTCAAAAGTACTCAGAGTATGCTGGTTGAATTAATGGCTGGCTTTCTGGAGACAGGGGCCTCAATGCTTTCATCAGTCCTGTGTCCTGTGAGTCCCATGAGCACCCTGCAGAGCCAACAGGACCAAGTCAGGCCCGTGCTCAGGGATAGCAGAGCCAATGGGGAGTATTATGAGACAATCTGAAAGCTGGGTAATCTGCATCCTGACCACAGCCCACCCTGCCAGGAGAGGTCCTGAGAAGCAGAGCAGACACATGCTCATTCCCTGATGGCTACATCCTCATCCTTTTGCCCTCTCCCAGCCCATCCTGGCTCCCTTGGTTGGTAGCCTTGGTCAGAGTTCTTTTCCTTTTTGCTCCCCTGAGTTTATCCCATGGTTGTCTTTGGAAGCCACCCCATCCTACCTTTACCTGCCAGGTCCCCATGTCCTCCTGCTTGGCCTTAGTCCCCTGCAGGCCCATCTCTGTGGTCTGGCTACTTCCCTCCTAGAAGCTAAGTTGTTTTGGTGTGTTGTTTAATTGCCTGCTATATGCATTGCTCACAGAGCCTGCTGGCAGAGGTGCGTGAGGTGGTGGGCAGAGATAGCTGGGAGTGTGGCAGTGTGGGTGGGCTTCCCAGAGGCCCACCCCCCTCCACAATGCACCTATAGAGACACACACAGAAACACAGCTTGTATTTCCACACACATAGCACACTGGTACAGACATGGCCCCCGTCCCACATGTCCAGCTGTGCATGCAGACACAAAAACACCCATCTCCCACACCTACGTTCTGCCCACACTGGCCACTGCATTGCCAGCTGTAGCCACCAGGTCTTATTACCATCTCTGCCCTGGGCCTGACAGTCAAGCCCCCCAGGGCCAATCTAAACAAGGCACTTCAGTCACCCTCCTTGAGGCACACCCCCTTTCAGGAGCTAGAGGGACAGGAGGTGGGTAGCTGCAGGCCTGGCCTCTGTCTCTCTGTCCCTCAGTCTGTCCGTGTCTACAGAGGTGTTGGCAGTGCTGGGGGAGCCACTGAGGCTGACATTCTGGGATCCCCTGCCAGGGCCCTGTCACTGAGCCTGAGAAGATGTACAGAGCTAGGCTAGGCCTCCCAAGCCACCCACAGGCTTTCCTCCTCTGCTACCCTGTGCTGGGTGGCACCCTGAGCCGATTGCAGGCACTGAGGAAGGAAGGGGAAGGCAGGGAGGACATGAGCCCTACTGTGTACTTGAGCACCAGCCCTAATCTCAACCCTCTCCTGCTCCCTCATCTTGCCTGCATTTCCCCTCCCCTAGGAGACGAGGAGTGGCACCCACACCTGACTTCAGGCTCTCTCCAGTGTTGGGCTGGTTTTGCAAAGGCAGCAGATAATCTGACCTTCCCTTTTTAGGGGTGGGTGGGGCATCATTGTCCTGCTCTACATTAACCTATGTGCACTGCACTTAGTTGGCTACTCTCTGGTCCTGCTTCCAATGGGCAGTGTCCCTTGACCTAGTAACTACTGAGGCCTCCACACACCCTGTGGTAGAAGCCTGCCCATGACCCCATTGTACAGATGAACAAAATAAGGCTTTGGGAGTTCAGATGACTTGCTGGGGGTGCAGAGGTAGGAAATAGCTGAGCTAGGAACTGACTCTGAGTCAGGTCACCAACTGGGCTGGGCTGACACATCCTCCCTGCAGATGGGAGGGCTGAAGCCAGATGAGAGGCCAAGAAAGAAAGGTGTGTGGTGGCCCTAAAAGCCGCTGTGCATGGCATGTGATGCATGGTGTTCAGTGCATGCTATTGTTGGGGATCAAAATATGGCACCTTGTAGGTTACTCTCTGACCTTCTGCACTCTCCTTTATTCTGTTCCCCTTTGTCCTCTTCAGTGAGTCCTAAAAACTAGAATTTCCTTCCCCTAAAGCAAGCTGTAAAATGTGACTGGCACATGTCTGTAATCCAAACACCCTGGGAGGCTGAGGCAGGAAGATCACAGGTTCAAACCCAGCCTGGATAACTTAACTAGACCCTGTCTGAAAAATAAAATAAAATAAAAAATAAGGGCTGGGGATGTAGTTCAATACAAAGGCCCTGCACTCAAGCCTCCAGGGAAAAAAAAGCCATAAAACCTAGAAAAATTACTTTCTGACCTCCTCCTTTCTCCCCTAGAGTAACAAACGTCCTGGCCATAAAGGGGTGAAGAGAGCTAGAGTGTCACATAGAACCCAGGAAAGAAACGAAACACAGGCCTTGCAGTTTCCCCCAGCTTGTTACCATGGGATCAGACTCCTCTCTGTTTCATCACGTTTCTCCACGGCTATGCACTTCTTTCATCAGACTTAGCATTAAGAACCCCCGAATTTTCCCTGGGTCTTTGGATCTTCCTTTCTAAAGCCTCTGATGTCACATACAACTTTGGTTAAATAAATTTGTGGTGTTTTTTCTTGTTAATCTGTCTTTTGTTACAGGGTTGCTGCCCACAACCCTTACAATAGGTAAGGAAAAGATAGCAGAATTTCTCCTAGCAGTCCTCTGTCTGGAACTGCAGGACAAAGCACATGCTGGAAGATTTCCTGCAGATTACACTCCAGGTTGCAGGCAGCATGGGGAGGGGGTTGCGAGCCTCCACAAGGCCAGCTCATTTGTATAGAGGGTAAATGTGCCCCTTACTCCCCTCTTATCTCTGCAATGAAGCAGCCCTAGGGTCCACTCTTTGTTGGGTGTCATTAGCTGTTTCTCCCTCACTTGACTACCTGACCATGATTAGATTGAGCTTTGTGAGGAAGGGCCTAGGGGGTCTTTGTCCAGGAGGACCACTAAGGCTGACCTTGTACCAGTAGTGCAGTGGCTGCTGCCCACAGCCCCCAACTCCCCCCTCTCCCCAAGGGAGGAGGGGC
Source organism: Heterocephalus glaber (assembly GCF_000247695.1). The sequence goes on from NW_004624730.1 coordinate 4,381,712, forward strand.
ACAGGCGAAGGAGGGAAAGAGAAAAAGAAGGAGGGGGAGAAAGAGAGGTGAGAGATGGGAGGTAGATGGAAAGGAGAGGGAGAGAAGAGGGAGAGAGGAGAAAGGCGAAGGGAGGAGGGGAGGATGCACCAACCTGACCTGCAGGGAAGCTGTAGGGAGGGGGACCCTGGGCCACAGGGGAGTCAGCGATGGCTGCAGGAGACAGATAAGGTTGGGGAGAAAGACGCAGTGGCTGCTGGAACCTCAAGGATCAGGGGCTCCAAGGGCCTGTCCTGGCCCAGAGAGTAGAAACTTAGGAAAGAAGAGAAAGGTTCCACTTTGAGGGACCCCTTTGCACTTAGGGAGCAATAAGAAAGGCCTCTCACCCCTGCCCCATTTCTGTTGCCCAGCTCAGCAGAGTCTAAGCAGGAACTGAACAGGTCCAGGCCTTTGGACCTAGCAGGGGCAGGGCAGCACAAGTGTGGAAGATTCCCAGAGCACAGGGCTGTCCTCCAGTCAAGACATGGGTTGTGGCTATCTCCCACTACCCCCGTGAGCCTGCTGCTCACACCCTGACAGGCATGGCTGTCACTCATGAGGCAACAGGACAGTCCCTGTCCTGGCATATCCTGGCTACCCTGGCATATCCACATGCTCTGCAGCTGTGGCCTCACATACTCACGATTTCTCAGATTCCCACACTCTGCTTAGTGCCTGTAGCTCTCACCTCCTGGTGCCTGGTGAATGGAGAGCCTTGCACAACATGCTGTCATTCTCAGGACCAGGGGTTTGCTGGGAAGGACCCTCCTCCAGGTTCCATTAGAACTGTGCAGGGACCTGCCTGATGTGGTCTCCTCTCTGGAGAAATCCAGCAAAAGGAGTGAGAGTAGGAGAGGGCTGCCCAGCATTAACCCCATGAGATGGAGACAGAATCTGTTGGCTGAGAGCCTGGCTGTGGGAGCCACTGATGGAGATAAATGGTTCCATTCCCAGGTAGGGGTCAGGGCTGGGTAAGGCAGCATTGGAACTGATGTATGACTCAGGTCTAGGTCAGGAAGCCAAAAAGGCCTCTGGTAGTAGATTTGTGGGAGCAGCAGCAACCCACTATCCAGCCAGGGTAGACCATTCTCTGCAGGGGCTGAAAATGTGGGTGGGGGACAGGGTGGCCCTGCCCTCTCACAGATATAGAAGCTGAGCCCCTGCTGTACCTCAACTGCCTAGTGAGCCAGGTCTCTGTCCAAGCAGGAAGTGGTGGTTTTCCCAGGCATATTCATCCAGGGGACCAAGGTCCTCCTTACAAAGAGCTCCCAGACAGGGGTGGGGTATGGTAGGGCCTGGGTCCCCAGGCTTGCTTGCTCATCAGCTCACTCATCTATTCCCATGGCTGCCACTGTCATTTCTGCTGCTACCTATTCTGCTTTGCCTGCCCTTGCACCTCCCAGCCCTTGCCACTCCCCTCCTGTCACATTAGCCTTCTGGTTGTTTCTTCAGGAAGCCCCTGGTCATTTGGGAAACCCCCATGCCCAATATGAGCCCTGTTGTGCATGTCTTGACACTCATGTCTTGGGCCCAGAACTGCAGGAGCCCTCTCTCCAATTTGAACCACTGTCTCAGAAGCTGTCCTCCTCTATTTCTATTTCCATATGTTCCTGATCTCTTTCCTTCAGAGCCTGAAAATACCTTGTTTACTAGCTCATCTGTTTAATATCTGTCTCTCCCAGCATTGGGAAATCTGGAAGAGAAGGCACCTCATTGAGCCCTCCTTAGGAGCTGAGGTTGCTTCTGCTTTCCCACCCATGAGTGCCAGGTTCCCAAGGCTATCTGGGTCAATGTAAGGCAGGTCTTGCTCACGGGCTGGTAACAAGAGGATTGTTGCCAGGGCAAAGGCTGTGATTTCTGAGGGACTCCACAAAGGCTTCCAAGTTTTTTTTTTTTGTGGGGGGGTGTCTACATGGTCATGACCCTGAGGACCTTGCACTCCCAGAAAGCAGGTTCCCTGAGCCCTGTCTAGGTTGGACCACATGGCTGAAGCCCAGACAGGGTGCACGTGGATGCTGGCATCAAGTCAGGGCACCTCTGTCCCCAATATGATGGAGACAAACGAGAGGTGTCAAGAACTATGATGGATGACAAGGAGGATGGTGCTGCCTGATTGATGCAGGGCTTGGAGAGGGGGATGATGTGTGTGTGGGGGGGGGTGAGAAGATGCTGGAGGAATCCACAAACCCTTCATGACACCACCTTCAGTGGGGAGGAAAGACTGTGTGTCCTACAGGTGTGTGTGTGCACATGTGCATGGGTGTACACACACCTCAACCATAGAGGTCAGTGTCAGAGCCTTTAACACCACCCAAGGGCTGAGCCCAGGGCAGGATGGCATGTGACAGTGGAAGAGCCTCCTCCTCCACTGTCCTGGCTCGTCTCCGGGGCTACCGCACGGCCTCTTATCCCTCCTTATACCCTATCAGGCTCCTTGGGCCCCAGGAAGGGTCTCTCTGGTTCACTGGGGAATCAGTGGGTTGGTCAGTGTGGGTATCTTGAGCAGCCAAGCTGCTGAGACCCAGTCCAATAACCCCAACCCCACTTCTGCAGCTTCTACAAGGGTGTATAGGAAAGGAGCCAAGGCCACAGGCCCTTCATTCCTCTGAGATGGAAATGGATCCTTGGGGTGTGCTTCCTCATCTTTTCTCAACTCTCTCTAGGGCCACCAAAGAAACTGCAGTCTCTTTAGAGGTCAAGTCCACAGAGAGAAAGGGATGAAAAGAGAGCGTATGGCTTTCACTGCTGCCACCTGATGGCTGAAGAAGACAACGCACCTAAAGCACTTGCTCCAATTTCCTATTCCTAGGCAGATGGAGGGAGACGCTTCTTAGGGTGTGGGCAGAGGCACAGGTGGCTAGGACACATTCTCCTCCTGGCCTGGAACCTGTGTCTTCACTTTGCCACAAGTCCCATCAGACGTGTCCACAAGGATCCTGTAGAAAACTGTGAAAGCAAATCTAGCATCAAGAAGGTCCGGTCCAGCCTCTACTGTATTGAGGGGAGATGAGAGGCTCTATTGCTCTGAGGGGCACACTCGGTGGGTCTTGGTGGCAGAGAAGAGAGGGAGGAGTGGGAAGAGGGAGGGAAGCAGAGATAAGGGAGCACTGGGAGTGAGTGTGGCCCAGCCAGGCCCTGCCTGTCCTATCTCACCCCTCCATACACTCTTCTCTTTGCAGGAGCTGGGGTGAGTCCCACAAGGCTCTCCTCAGCACCCCGTCACCTACTTGTGTCACAATACACTGTCCTCCCAGTTTCAGAGTGTAGGGGACAGGAAAAAGAAGCTTGTTCAGAAACCTCGGTCAGAAGGTCCTCAGGAAGGAAGATATTTCCCTTCCTGCCTACCCTTCAGTTCCTTACCACACTGCCCACATCAAGGTTATATCAAGGTCATGTGCTCTACCAAAAGAATTGTCATGAGGCAGGCAAAAATAACTACTCCTAGAGTCCAAGAGGAGAGACAAAGGCAGACCCTTACATGGGAGTCCCCTCTTTTTTTCACAGCCAGGAGCCACATCCCACCTTTCCCTGTCAAATTGAGCTCCTCTCCGTCCAACAGCAGGACATGATATTTTCCCGGTTACACATTTCCCAAAATTTCAACAGCTCAGTCAAGAATAATTGCCAGGGGCTGGGGATGTAGCTTAGTGGTGGAGCACTTATTAGCAGATATGAGCTCCTGGTCTCCATCCCCAATAGTGTTAAAAAAAAAAAAAGGATTCCTTCCTCACATCATAAAACAAAAACCAATCCCAGTTAAAGCTACAGGGACTAAAGAATGAAGGAGATATTACTAGAAGAAAACAAGAGCATTTTTATATAGGGATAACCTGGCATGGCCCTTTCTTTTCCTTTCTCCCTCCCCTATCCTCTTCTTCCCCCCACCTTTCTCTCCCTCCCTCCTTGCCTCTCTCCCTCTCCCCTCCTCTTTTCTTTCTTTCTCTCATTCTCTCTTTCTCTTTCTTTCATTTTTCTTTCTCTCATTCTCTCTTTCTCGCTTTCTTTCTTGTGCTGGGGATTAAATATAGAGTCTGGCACTTGCTAGGTAAGTCCTCTACCACTGACTACATTCCAGCTCTTCTTTCCTTTTTTTTAAGTTTTGAGACAAGTTCTAAGTTGCGCAGGCTGGCCTTGAACTTGTGATCCTCCTGCCCCAGCCTCCTGGGTAGCTAGACTTTTCTAGGATGACAAAACCTGTAAAAGTCATACAGAAAAAAAAAGGTTTGAGTACCTAAATATCAGACATTTCTACATGGAAAAAAATCAAAACTTAAAGATGAACAAAAATCTGAGGGAAAATTCTAAATTTCATAGTACAGAGCGCCGGGGATTTAGCTCAGTGGTGCCGCCGCCTGCCTCGGAAGTGCAAGGTCCCGAGTTCCATCCCCAGTACAAACAAACAAATAAACAAACAAAAAAAATCCATTGTCATAATATAGAGAAGGTACTTGTGAATTAATAAGCAAAAGACCAACAGTGCCATTACAAAAGGAAATCCTTAAACCCTACTTAATGAAGCTGTGCTCAATGACACCTCTAAGAGAAGTGCAAATCTAATAGGCAAAGCTGGAAAAGGCTGATGTACTTGCAGTGGGGGAAGACAGAAACGTATAGCTGCTCATTTAAAAATAAATTGTGCAATTTCCACTGTGCAAAAATAAATTATGTAAAGCATTTTGGCAATGTCTATCAACATTTAAAGTGCAAAGACCCTTTGACCTACCATTGCCCAATTCTAGGAATTTATCCTGGGGAGAAATTCAGACATGTGTGAACTTCTGCCCAAGGGTGCTCCCTGCCTGATGTTTCTAAGCATAATTGACTAGAAGCAGCTACCCCAGGAGTCTGGCTGAGTAAACAGGAAGCGTTCTCCTCGTACAAACTCTGCAGCTATCAGAACAAATGCGGGCGAGGCCATGCCATATGCAATGGTACAAGAACAAATGTGGTACATCTACAGGATGCTTTTCTAAAAAAGAAGATGGCCCCAACACTACCAGTGCCTCCAGATCTTCCATCCCCATTCCTGCTGCCCTGTCCCAGAAAACTGACCTACACTGGTGGTATCTACCTGGCTCTGCAGTCTGGTGTCCAGTACCCAGGAGTGTGGCAGGCAGGAGGAGGAGATTATTTTTATTCCCTTTGACCCTCCCAGTCCATCCTCCACTTGATTTTCCTAAACCAGAGATCTAGTAACATCTCTCTCCAATCAAAACATTCTGTGGCCCCAAGGTTGTCTGGATCGAGGTCAGATCTCTCTTTTACTGGGGTTAGAACCCAGATATGCTCTACCACTGAGCTACATCTCCAGCCCCTTTTTTTGTTCTTATTTTGAGACATGGTCTCAGTTTCTCAGGCTGGCCTGGAACTTGCAACCTCCTTGCCTCAGCTTCCCAAGTAGCCGGGAGTAGCGACATGTACAACCATGCCCAGTTTTCCATAGATTTTGAGGGTCTGCCCATGTCAGCAACCCATCCTTTAGACTCCCTAACTTCTCCCAGATTCTAGGCCTCAGCATATTTCCCTCTGCCTTCAGCTCTCTTCTGGGTCAAGGGTGCATACTCAAGGGACCTCCTTGTGCTCTGGCTGCTGTGCTTCTGCTCTCATTCTCACAATGTCAGCCCCTCATATGGTTACTACCTGCCTCAGGTTGGGATCTGCCAGGGGCCTGAAAGCAAAGTGCTCCCCACCCCAACCCCAGTATTCCTGGAATGCAAAGTTTGGCTAAGTGGACAGAAGTTCTTGGGAACTCCTGGCTTCTGGGACTCTCCAAGGCTTTTCCCGGTGACAGAGCTCATTTCTGACCTTTCCAGACTTTGTGAAGAAAGTGGTCTGCTTGATTCACCTCCAGGAGGGTGAACCAGGAAAAGACAGGGAGGACTAGGGGACTGGCACATGGCCTACCAGAGACCAAGACCCAGGTTGCAGCAGAAGCAACCTCTGGTTGAGACAGTGGGAAGGATTGTATGGTACCATGTTTTAAAAATAACTCTACTGTCAGTAGTGGTGAAACAATATAATAAATATGAGAAATAAATCTCGTTGCCGTGTAATGAGCTGCCTTATTAATGTGTTAAACTTGTAAGAAATACTTAAGTGTTTAATTGGCACCTAATGAGGGTGCCAATTAGGAATCATTATACATTTCTTTAAAAATCCTAATTGGAGGGGGGCATTTCAATCAATGCCACAGGGCTGGCTCCACAGGGACCCCATCCTGGTGGCTGTAATTGTGGGTCACACATCTGGTGGTGAGCCCCATTGGAGCCACAGCAAGGTCAGGGGTGCCTGGGCTGGGCCTGGCCCCAAACCCCACTGAGACTCAGTTTCTTTTATGTCACTAAACCGTACCATTGCTCAAAGCCCACTTGAAATGGCATCTCTGCCAGGACGATGGCCAGATTTCAGAGGCTGGGGGATCACTGAGCACCAGATCAGAAATGTCCCCAGGAGCTCAGAGGAGGAGCTACTCAGAGGTCACATGAAGCCTGCCCTGAAGAAGGAGTGTGGCAGAGACAGTGGTTCCTGCACTGAAGACAGTCTGAGAAGCAGTGCTAACGTACAACTTGAGGTGCCCTCGAGGTCTCCTGGGACCTGGGTCTCTTCTGGGCACCTTTACAGCAGCCCCTGTGCACCTGGCACTGCCTGGGGCAGTGCCAGACAATGAAATTCAGAGTGCCCTGACCCTCCCTGCCTCCAGAGCTCAGCCCTCCTGGCAAGGTAGTAGAGAGCTGAGTAGATCTATATTCCAGGCCAGGCTAGCAAAAGAGGAGCATCCTGAGCAGCCAAAGCATGATTAATTACCAAATTAATTGCCAAATTAATCACCCAGGTAATTGCCAGAGAGCTAGGTGGAGGGCAGAAGGGAGCTTGCTGCCCACCAGGGCAAGGCCCAGCCAGGGGCAGGGCAGGATGTAACCGTGGCACAGGCATGGGCAAGAGGGGAGAGACAGGAGACTGGCTGCTGTTGGAGAAGATGGCTTGAGCTCAGCAAGAGGCAGCAGGCTGAAGGCCTCAGAGGCCAGACTGGGTCTGCATCCTGTGAAACTTGCAAAGCTACAGTGGAGGACAGAATGGCAGTGGCAAGCAGGGCATGGTGGGAGTGAAGCAAGAGTGGCTGGGGGCCTGGAAAAGGACAGTCAAGTCATGCTTATGAACCCGCTTGTAAGACCTGGAAGGAGAGAGGGGTTGTGGGGTAGGGACTGGGAAGGCAGTGGGTGTTCCAGAGCCAGAGAAAGAATTGGGGCGAGGGACCAGCCCCTCTTCAGCAGCTTGGGATCCCTGTGCCCATCTGTGGCTCTTGTAATAGGAATGGTTATGGAAGCAGCTGAGTAGTTTGCCAACTGCCAGATTTCAGGAACTCTGAGGAACCTGAGGGACCATATCCTTCCCAGTGGAAAAATATTTGATGGCCTTGTGGCCCAAAGCTGCTGCTTGGAGCTGTCAGAGGAGTTTCTGGCCCCAGAGCTCAGGCTCTGCACCAGCTTCTCATCTGCCCCAGCCTTCCCAGGCTGGACTCTTCCCAGGCTGGACCTAGCTCTTGGGCTGTGTCTCCAGGATGCAGCAAGTCAGGTCAAGTTTGTTGCAGTTTCCCATGGCCCTGTTCCTACTTCCAGCTAATGCTACATGCTCTGCTGAGCAGAGGCCACTTTAGACTGCCCCATTTTACAAATGAGAAAATGAGGCCAAGGTTCAGGGATTGGCCTAGGGCCACATAGTGCTAAGCTGGGGTTCAGAGTAGCTCGACCATGCAACAAGGGGCACTAAAGAGAGTGTTGCCCTAAGGTCTTTGGGCAGGGGTCTCTGGGACATCTGGGAGACATAGGGAGGCAGAGATGATTGCCATTAGCTATGTTTCCTCTGATGTGACAGAGATGGCTTCTCCTCAGGGGTGAATGCCGCTGTACTGGTCTCTGCAAATGCTGCTATCTGCCCTGTCACACAGCTCAGCCCCTGGAGGCAGCAAATGCCCCCATCTCACTTGTTCCTGTGTGGAGATGCAGGAGCCAAAGGCAGGAAAGCCCTTGGTGACTCATAGGAAATCACCAGAGCTCAGGCCTGAGCAGTACCCTCCTGTGGGACACAGGGACAAAACAGACCCATTAGAGCCTGGTCCAGGAGTCTGGCAGAACAGAGTTCAGATGCTGTGTGACCTGGGATTCAGGTCACTCAAATTTGCTGTAAGTTGGCTTCAGGTGGGAGAACGAGAGCACAGAGATGTTTATGTCCTGCTGTGAGAGGATCTGGTGTAGGCACTAAGAGACACTAGACCCCAGAGGTCCTGGCAGAGCACAGGCAAGAACCACTCTCCCTAATGCTTTTAACATAGTTACTCACTTAATTCCCACAAGGCAAGAGCCACAAGTCCAATCCCAGTGCACCAGTCCCCAGACCTCTGGTGTTCAGAAAAAAGCTTCAAGGCCAAATTTTAGACAGACACTTCCTTACCCTGTCCCACCCACTCACCCACTAATCAGGGCCTGCACTGCCACCTTGTGGGCACAGCTCTGGGGAATGTGAGTTGGTACCTCCCGACTCCCACTTGAAAAGGTCACGTCCACTTAGTCCCAAGAGTCCCAGGAGATCTGTCCCATCCCCCAAGTGTGACCTCTTCAAGTGGCGCTAGAGTTGTTTGTATCCTTTCTGCCAGAACCAGCCTGGGTCAGGGTGAATGCTCACTTCTGTGACCTATGCCTCCAGAATGGATCTTGGCACATAGTAGGTTGTCAGGGCTGTTTAATGAATGAAGAATTGGATATGTGTCTCAGTCATTTAGCAGCACCCACCGTCACAGTGCCTCTTGCAGAGTAATTTCCCAAAGAGCCACTCCCCTGCCAGCACCTGCATCCACAGCAAGGAAACCTGGTAAAGGTGCCAGAATGGGTGTCACATGTAGTGCCATCCCAACACGTGGGTGCTCCGCACTTGCAGGGATCCCCTCTTGAATTCTCCATGGTCAGTGGCTTGCCTGTGAGGAAGTCCATCATCCCTTACGTCTTGCCCTCTGCCCAGCTGAAAGCATCCCTAAGGCCTTACACCCAACTCACGGGAGGCCAGTGCAATGATAGCCTTGCCCTGCCTGCAGTCAGAGGTGGTGGGTCCTCCTCCGAGTTCTGTCATCTTACCCATGTCTCTCCTCACTTCCTGGCCTGAGATGTTATTGTTGCTGACAGAATTACTGTCCTGGTACTCCAACCAGGTACGACTCTTCCAAGACCAGCCCTATCTGTGCCCCTCAGCACCAGAGCCCAGCAGAGGGTCTGGTATGGACAAGTTGGGTATTGTCAAAGACAATGGATGATAGTGGAAGGAGGAGCTGCTCTGTCTTCAGAGAATCTTCTTTCTTTCTTTGAGAGTCTTGGAAGTGAGTTCGGAGGTCAAGTTCAAGTTGTACTATGTACTAAGCAACCCTCCTGTTCTGTGCCTCAGTTTCACCACCTGTAATATGGGACACAAGGGTGCTTGCCCTCTGGGTTATTGAGAGATTCAATCGGCTCCAATTCAGTCTGGGAGTGCCCCAGGAGTTGCACAAACTCCAAATTCGGAACTTACCCATGCTTAGGGATTTGTAGCAGGAATCCTGCCCTCCTTTGCCCAGCCTTTGGGGTGTCATTTTATTGACCTATTATTGAGCCAGTGATAAATCCCTTAAATCTCTCATAATCTGGTGTTCTCAGCTTCCTCTGGGTATAAAATCTTTCGGTGAGCTCTGGCCAGGGCAGGGTTTAGCCACACTCCCACTGCTTGGCCCTCTGGCATCTGCAGCCAGCTGGCAGGACAGTGGGTGGGGTGGGAGTGTTGAGGTTGGCTTGCTGGGCAGCAGGTCAGGACTATGGTGAGGCAGTAAGCTGAGGGAAGAGCCCTCACACAGAGCATGAGGAGGTGCTCACACTCAGGTTGGTGGCAGTGCAGTGTCAGCCCCTGGGGTGAGTAGCTCTTTAAAATTTGAAACCTAGGCCTATCTCACTCACCTCACCATTCAGGTTCAGCTGAGTGAGTCACAGTTTCAGGCTCTGGGCCTGCAGGCGGGTCTCTGTGCAACTATATGGGGGAGAAGCTGAGGGCTGAGGAGAGGGAAGACCAGTGGAGCCCCCAGGCCATGCAGCAGACCTGGCTAAGAGTGGCAGTGCCTGGAACCACAAGTAGGTGGTGGCATAGGTTGGATCAGGGGCTGGAAGGAGATTGGGGAACCGCAGGACTCACTGGCTACCTAGTCGGGCACCAATCCCCCTCTCTGGAATGGTGTAGATGCCCTAGTCCAGCTCTGAGCCTGATGGCCCCGGTCTCTGGGCACTGGATCTGCTCTGCAGATGGGGTGATGGATGGTACAGGATTGTACTCAAGCTCTCCCCCAGCTCTGCTCCACAATCCTGCTATCTCACCTCTCAGCTGTGTGACTGGGGCTAGTCCCACTGCTTCTCTGAGCCCCTCTGTGCTTTCTCTGTACAAGGGGGCTAATGATTACCACAAGGACTAAATGAGGGGACAGGGAGAGCCCAGCAGGGAGTAGGTCCTGTGCACAGAGCCAGGAGGTTGGAGACCTAGAGACTCCCATGGGCAGCTACTCTCAGTGCCATGCTCATGAGAGGCATGGGTTAAGTCCAGAGTGGGATCAAGGGACTCAGGGGCTGGGCCAACCCCAGAATTTTGCCTTCTTTTATACTAAAGAGGGAAGAGTGATTAAGACAAAACTTAAAGGTGAGCATGGAGGAGCCAGGCTTAAAGGTCCTGAGGGGTCAGAGAGCAGCTAGGTGAAGGATAACCAGGGGAAGGGCCCTGTCTTACTTTCTCATTGCTGAGACAAAATACCTGACAGCCACAAGTTAAAGGAGGAGAGGTTTATTTTAGTTTACAGTTTGTAGAGGTTTCAGGCTATAGTTGGCTAGGTTCAAGGGAGGGAGGCATGGCACAGGAGCAACAGTCCATGGCAGGGTAGGAAGGAGGCATTGAGCCTCCTTCTTCTTTCCCTTTTTATTCCATCCAGGCTACAAGCCTATTGGTTGGTGCCACCCATATCCCTGGCGGGGGGGTGTCTTCCCTCTTCAGTAAGTCCATCACTTACACCCAGAAGTATGCTAAACCAATCAGTAGACTAATTCAGTATCACACATCCATGATCCAGTCATTCCCAACAGTCCTATATGCAAGTGTATGAGGCTTTGGGGGACATCTAGATGTAAGCCATAACAGTCCCTATGAAAGTAGCTTAAGGTCAGGGGCTTTTGGGTCTTCCATGTCAGTGGCTCCAGATTAGGAGACAGCTCCTCACCTGCCCTGTCCCCCATCATAGCATGTCACCATCAAGAGGGTACGCAAGCCCCAGCTCTGCCCATCCCTCTAGCTGGATTCCAGGCCCTCATCCAAGCTCCAGCTGTGGGCTGAGCAGTGCCTGGCTCACGGAGGAAGACCTTGTAAACCCCTGGGTAGGAGAAAATGCTTCACCACTCTCCTCTCTGTCCAGATTCAAACTCAGTAACATCAGCCAGAGAAACCCTGAGGCTGAGGACCTCCAGACATTCCAGGCCCCTGTTCCTCCATGACCCCCCAGCTCACACAGAAATTCCAGGCTTTTCCAGGATCCCAGAGGTTCACCTTTTCAGCTTAACCCTGAGAGAGAATGGGCCCGTGGAGCTGGGTGGAGGGATTTGAGAAGCAGGGCTTCGTCCCCTGTCCAGGGAAGGTCTTTGATACACTCCTGTCTAGGCCAGAGGTTGGGAAAAGGAAACTCCCTTTCCAGACAGCACTCAGTGCCACCTGGCCCTCTGTTCCTATCATGGACTCCTTCCTGGATGGAGGCTCTCACTCTGGGTTTACCTCTGGAATGAAGAAGACCTTTCCCATCTGTCCCTCCCTGCACATTGCTGCTCTTACCTCCCTCCCTCAGGAGTGTGTGTGTGTGGGAAACACTCAGATGTCACTGGGGAGCAGTGATAGTTGCCCTGTTCTGCTACTGCAGGAAAAGCCCTGGGGTGTGGACATCATAGGGACATTACAGAGGAGCTCTGGGGATGGGGAGGAGAGCATGCTAAGGGCATATCCAGGCCCAGATGGGATGGCAGCCTGGTCTCATCCTGCTTGGTCTACCTGCTCTCTCCTTCTTCCTCCCAGCCCTCCCTGCACACCTGATGCTCACACACTCCTTGTTCACTTCTTGGTATGTCCACTGAGAGTGTGCTCTGGGTGGCCATAGATGCCGCACCTGCCTCTGTCCCCATCCTGAGCCCTCAGATGCCAGGGTGATGGAGATGGCCAGCCTGTCTTAGGGTTTCCCCAGATAGCCTCAGCCAAGGTCCTCTGTATTGAGGCCCACTGAGGGCCACAGATGCACAGGATAGGTAGGGGTGTCTGTCCCAGCCTCTGACCACCCAGGAATACCCAGCCCCATGCCTGGCTCCTTTTGCAAACAGCTCTATATATACAGAAATATAGTACCTACACACAATACCCAAAGACTCTTTTCCCCTACTTGATGTCTTCTCTGGCCTAGGATGAAATGCAGGTATGGGTGGGCTCACTGATGGGCCGTGGTACTAAGCTCACGCAGGGTTCAGTCATGGCTCTGGAAGGAGTCCATAGCATGGTCAGAGCACTGCTGGAGCTTCTGGGCTCTCCTCATTACAACTTTCCTCTACATTCTGGAAGCGTCCCACTGTCTGCCTGCTGCCAGGTGATGGGACTGCTTTGTCTACTTTGGCTTGAAGGTGACATTTCACCATATTAAACAAGATGATGACTTATTTTTTTTTTCAGTACAGTATCAGGGTTTGAACCCTCCCAGGACCTTCATACACCTACAGGCCTTTTAAAATTTTTTATTTTGAGACAGGATCTTGCCAAATTGCTAAATTGCCCAGGCTGGGATTGAACTTATGATCCTCCTGCCTCAGCTTCCCAGAGTACTCCATGACACTACCATGAGTGCACTACCAAGACAGGCTAAGAGGTTACCCTCCTTTGAAGATGTCATGTACAGCAAACTACCATTGCCTTTGGCCTGAAGCCCTGGTCACTATCAGTGGTTCTCATTCACAGAAGACTGTGGGGGGGGGGCAGGGTCCTTTTTGAGGGCTTCAAGTAACAGTTAACTGCAGAAGCCTTAGCAGTGGGTAGCCCTTCTCACCTATCTTCCTGGCAGAGGGCTGTGAGGAGAGCCCTAGTCAGTTCCCCAGGCTTGAGGGCAAACTCATCAAGTCTTTCACCCCAATATTTATCAATTCCACATTCAACGTAATTTGGTTTTCCTCTGGCATGGACAAGAAAAGCTAGAAAATACAAAATGGATAGAAGGGAAGAGGAGGTGACAGCCCACAGTGATGGCAGCCCTGTATCCATCCCCTAGCCAGGTCCACCCATCAGGAAAGGGGTCTGAGGCAGGCAGTGAGAAACAAGGGTATGGTCCCCTGGAGGCTCCTCAGTACCAGCCTTGTTCCAGAAACCCTGTTCCTTGAGGATCCTCAGACACCAAGTCTTCTGCAGCGCCCATGTTTCTGGACTGAGGGGCTGCCCAGCAGGGTGGAACACACAGCTTACCCTCCATACCAGGCCCCTCAGGGATCCTGCCAGTCTGCTAAGGGAAGGAGACTCCTTCCCAAGAGCAAAGCTATCACTGCCAGGCCTAGTTATCCCTCATGTGGGCAGCCCATGGGATGCTTGGTCCTCAGCTTTACCTGAGGCCCTGTTCAGCAGCTCCTTCCCCATCATAGACCTGGGGTCTCCCCCACACACCTTGTTTCCACATTAGTCTGAGGCTCAGCTCTCTGGAGGCTCACTTGAGTCACTGGGTTGTGGAAATTTCAGTACCAAAACTGAAACATTCCTGAGAAAACCAGGATGGTCATCCTAGTGTCATTCTTCTCCAAAACTTTCTGAATCTCACAGATGAGTTCCACACACACAACCCTATGGCTTCTCAGCCCTCACCTATACCCTGTGCCCTTGTGCTCCAGGGAAGACCATGTTACTTTGTTCCCTTTTATGTTTGACTCAGCTTCAGTGGATTCCAAGGTGTCAAACCACTCCTACCCCTAACCCCATCCTTGGGGCTGAAGCCTCCTCCCTTCCTTGGTCCCACAAGGACTTCTCCAGCCTAGGAAGTGAAAGGCATTGTGACCCCAATCCACAGCTGAGACACAAGACCCCAGAGTGGCCGAGTTTGAACTCAGGGCCAGAAGCCTTTTCTCAGACAGATGAAGGAACTGCCACCTTATATCCAGGATCCAAGTGACTATCCCCAGGCCTCCCACAGCCCCTCCCCCATCGGGTCCCCTTCTGAGGTTTCATACCCTCAGTGTCACAAGTTGCACTCTCTTCATGTAAACATCTTAATTACATCTTTAATGCTCTCACATAGAGATACTGTGAGTTAAATTACAGCTTTTTGTGCATCCTAAATTACTCATAGTCCTCCAGTTGCCCAAGTGCTAATGTATTTATAGCATCTAGAGGAGCGAATAAATTAAGAACCTTCCCCACAGGGCCTCCTAGGCTGTCACTTCCTGATGCATGGTATTTGTCCAATGGAAGATCCGTTTGTGCCACCCTATGTCCCCTCTGAGCAGAGGAGAACAGTGATGGTGGTGAGGCAGGGCATGGGAACATGCCTCTGTGAACACTCATGAGTGCATGCACGCCCAGTCCTTGAGGTCTGTCCTGCCCAATGCCCTGCCCAAATCCCACTGGCATCAGCTGCTACCCTCCAATGCTAAAGAGGAGCCCAAGTACAGAGACCTTCTTCCCCACTCGACAAACACTGAGATCTTCCCATACAGATGGGGTAAAATTAAAACATAGACTAGGCTTCTTAGGTTCTTTTCCCAAAAGGGACCCCATTTCAGGTAGAAGGAACTTCTCCATTAGCCTACAGCCTAGGATTACTGCCCTCAGACCTCTTCTTGAGCCCCAGATCCTGATATGGACAGGGAGCCCAGTGAAGAATAGAGCCCAGTGAAGAAATGCAGTGGACGACCGAATCTGGCCTTGCTTCCCTCTTCCTTGTCACTCCTGATTGCAGAAGTCAGAGGAAGTGGCCTACCCTGATGCCCTACTGCATACAATGGCATGGAGGTGGGTCTGGAGGGTGGAGCCAATGCAGAGGTCTCCATCCTGTCCCCTAACTCTGTACTGGGACAGGCATGTGTCTGCTTCTGGGCCCAATAGTGTATGTACGTGAGGCCTCTCAGTAAGTCTCAGGGCTACATCCCTCCACGTCCTTTCCCCCAATTCCTTCTCCGTTTCCACCCATCCTTGGGCACAGCAGACAGCTGGCTACTTGGGATAGGTGGCTGGGAGACCTCATGGATACTCTGTAATTGATGGACCTTGGGTATGAGCAGCTCTTCTGGCATCTTGCCTACCGGAAGTTTCAGCTCCATCCTGGGCCTCTCAGGGGCTATAACAGGTGCTGTCCTACCCTGTCTCCATGACCTGGGTAGTGGTCTCTTTCAACCCAAAGGAAGTCCCAGATTCAAGAAACCATGTCTCTCCCTGGCAGAGGGGAGCCTTCCTCTCCCCATTTCTTCCACATTAGAGAAGCAGGCATTGATGTGAGGGGTGTGGCCAGGAGAAAAGGAAGCCAGCAGTGGCTCTGGATCTGCCTAGCATGAAGGATGCCCTCCATGCCAGGGCTGTTGGGTCAGGAGAGGTCAGTGGCCAGATGGCCAGCTTGGAGAGTCAGCAGGTGGGTCCGCAGAACAGCTGGGGCTGGCCAGCCTTTTTCTGTCTTGGTAGGGCAGGTCCTGAAAATAGTCTTGACAATCAGATAGTGAGTGGGTGGCTCTGTGGGTGGTGTGGCAGGTGTCTTTATCAGAGGTCCAGGCCTGACCTCAGGCCACTCACGCGTGGATGGCATTGGCTACGTCAGTAAACACCAGTCGGCTGGGCCTCTGCAGAGAGCCCTGGGAGGGAAGAGTGCTCTGCAAGGACACAGGCAGGGGCATTAGAGATCATGACCATGGCTATGCACTCTCTGGCCCAGTCACTTCCAGACTCACTTCCTGGAGCCTCCTTGTGTTTGGCACCAGCTCTGCCTCCTGCCTGGAATGGCCTCCCTGCCAGCTCAGCCTAGAAATATGACCTGCCTTGGCTGACTCCTTCCCCAACAGATGTCCCTGCTTGCTCCATCACCTGGGCCGCACTTCCTGTGGGCTCTCTTGCAGGATGAATTATGCATGTACCTCCTTCTCCCAGCAGGGGAAACCTCACCTCTGTACCCCACCCTAGCAGAGGATCAGTTACAGGGAGGTTCATGAGAAACAACTGTCAAATGACCAGCAGTCTCGCAGGCTGGGTGGACCAAGGTTCTCAGTGTGATTTTCTAAACACCCAAGGGTGCAATGTGTCCTGACCCCGGTAACACAGAACTGGCAGCAAAATCAAGGAGTTCCCTGACTCCCAGCCTGAATTCATTCTGAATCCAGAAAGATGCAAAGGCTAGGTGGGTCAGGGATGGCCCAGCCTCTGCATGACTTGGTGGACCTGAAAGCCCTTAGTGATTTGAGGGAATGGTGGCAAGTGATCAGATAGCCAGTGACTCTGGCAGGATGCCAAGAGAGGGACCCATCCCTTTGGATATAGGAAGTGAGTTTGGCTGGGGTTTCCATGTGCCTGGGGCCTGACAGTGATTAGGAATCCACCAACCTAGTTGGAGATGCCACTGCTCAAGAGTCTGACCTCATCTGCAATTGATTTGGGACTATGGGCCCTCAGGGAGCAGAGGAACCCAGGGTCCCAGGCCCCAACAATCTCTGCTATTAGTCCTTTCTGTCTTTTTCAGTCAATATGTGGGGGTACATAGAGCAGAAGTAGGATTTTCATTCACAGATGAGAAAACTAGGCTCAGAAATGCCAATAGGACTTTGGAGATCAGCAAATGAGAGCTATTAGGGCAGAGCCAACCTGGATCTCAGGGCTATTCTGGGCCTGGCCTTGTGCAGTGAGTCTGTTAGTGGCCACGGAGCAATTAATTCTACCAGACCTGACCAGACTCATATACCCAATAGCTGCCACCCGACCACCTGGCAGGTGCTGGCAGGTTGCATGGAAAGGGTGGAAGGTAGGGTAGAGGAGGCACAAGGGACTGCAGGGTGGGTGGGGAGCCTGATCACGCCCACCTTGCTTTGCGTTGCCTGCAAAGAGGCTGCATCCCGCCCATGCTCCAGCAGCTCCTGCTCCAGTTCATCTTGCTCCTCTGTGGGGTCAAAGTTGTACATAGGCATGAGCTGGTGGCGTAGTTTCTCCAGCCTGGTGGTAGGAGCAGAGGCTGTTGGAGGACAGGGCAGGCCCTTCCTCTTTCCTACTAGCCCTCCAGGTCCTGCCCACCAGCTAGCCTAGCCTCGGCACATAACCATGATTAGGGCCTCCAGATCTCCCTTGGGATTCAATGATAGACATTTTGGTACCTATAGTACCAGCCCTGGTCCTCAGATGGGTGGCCTGGGAAGGAACAGTTAGTGATTCCACCCTGGGTGGAGCCATGGGCCATGTGGCTTTTGGCTGTTAGGCCTCCAGGGATAGCCTGAGTCAGGGTCTTGCTGCAATCCACAGCCTCTGGGGACTGGGCTGGGGGAAGGGAATCAGTGGCAATCAGTTCAGGGCAGCAGGACAAGGGTGCCAGGCAGTTAGGTGAAGGTAATTCCCACCTTCTCTCCTCTTCTCCCCATCCCAATTCAAGGGTTACTTCTGGTTACCTACAATCTTCACATCTGCCTGCCCTGTGGATGAGACCCTGGTGGGGGCCCTCACTCTTTCCTGAGGGAACATGGTCACCCCCATCCCTGAGTGAGCAGAAGAGATCCTGACTGAACAGGGAGAGGAGCCCATGTCCCCTGCAGCCCAGCCCAGCACCTCCCACTGGCTGGAGTTTCAGATGGCAGCTAGGAAATTACCTCTTCTTCTTCCTGATGTAGAAAACCTGCAAGAGAAGGAGCAGCATGAGAAGGCGAGGAAAGGAGGTCTCAGCTGACTGAGAAGGGCCCAAAGATGGATGGCATGTTGAGGCTGAAAGGGGGGAGACCATGCGTCCATAGGCCCCATGTCTTGATGGGGCCCATCCCAGGAACACAGACATCCCTTATTCATTCCTCTGTTTGATGTCATTAAGTGCTGTCAGTGCCCAGACAGGGCCTGGGGAAGCAGAGGTGGGGGCCAGACCTGTCCTCAGGAGTCTGGCCTGCAAAATCCACAGTTAATCCTGGCTGAGGGCAGGACTGTCACTGTGTCTGTGACAGTGTCCAGTCACTCGGCACCTACCTGTTACTCCTCAGGGCCAAAGTGAGAGGGGAAAACTTGAGTGTGTCTCCTTCCCTCACCTCTCCTCAGGCACAGAGCTACAAACAGGCAAAAGGAACAGCCGAATCAGAGCAGCAGCTCTAGGCAAGGCTCTGGGCAGGGACCCATGGGAGGCTGATAGCCCTCAGGGTCAGCAGCCCAGGCTAACTGCCCCAAAGCACTGACCCTGGAGGAACCTAAGAAAGCCCCCATCCTGGCTGTCACTGTGCAGATACGAAGTGATGAGATAGGCAGTCAGAAAACATCTGGCTGGACCTGAAAGCCTTGGTATCAAGCACTGAGAAGAGGAAAGGTCAAGACTAAGGAGTCTACCCTGTGCAGGGATTCCAACACCTCTGCCACCATCCTGCTGTTCTTCAAACTGGCAGTTTCTGCCTGGGAAAGCCACATACTTAGAGTCTGTCCCAAACCTTCTGTGGCTCCCATACTCTTTGGAGCTCATGCACAGTTTGGTTTAGTTCCCAAGCTGGCCCAGAGTTCCTCCAGCAGGACCCCAAAAGCCTGGAAAGAATGTAGTATTTCCCTTCCTCCTCCATTTCCCATAGGGGTCCATGTTGTGGGTGTCCCTTGCTCTCCTGTGGGTATATGCAACAGGAGCTCTGGGGCCTTCTGGGGCAGTCCCTATGGACTCCCGGCAAACAGCTCCCACTGCAGTACCCTGTGCCCTTTCTCCTTGTGGCCTCTTCCCCAAACTCTCCTCCCTCCCCTGTGGCCTGTGATTCAGAAGAATCTACAGGAAAGGCCTTCATCCAATCTCCACTCCTTAATTCTGCTGCTCTCTCACCCCAACTGCTAACTCCTACCCACTTCCAGTCCAAACCTTCCCACTTCCTCCAGGAAGCCTTCCCCCACTGGTCCCACCCACACTGAGCTCTTTTTCTTGCTGTGTAAGGCATGAGCCTGGTACTGGTCTGGACCTCCTTGTGCTCATAGGCTGGCTCAGGTACCCCCTGTAGATGCCTTATGCCCTTGTCCTGGAGCTGTTTACTATTCTCCACTGCCTTTGTCCCATAGCCTTCTCACCTTTGGTTGGAATGCCATCTACCCTGATCCTCTGAATGTTCCCCTAGAACAAAGAGCAAGGTGACTTTACCAGGTTCCCAAATCAAAATCTTTTGCTGAGAGTAACAAGGGCAAATTCTAGTCATTTTGCCCCTGAGCCTGGGGCGCCTCAGTCTGCTTAATCTCCACGCGGGTGCCAAGGCCTCCTGACTCACTCCTCCCCCAAGAGACCTCTCAGCCCTGGCTTTGCACAGTATGTGTTACATCCTAGCCCTGCCTACCAACCAGCAGTTGTTCCCTGGCAGTGGTCTGGAGCCTGCAGGGCCCATATGGTGACCCTGGTTTAACAGTAGCTCCAGTCAGGCCACAGGTGGACCATCTCAGCTTATTTGTCCCAGCAACATTCTGAGTCTAAGGCCAGAAACCACAGCCTGCAAGAGGCAATGGACAAAACACCACCATGGCCAGGCCTTCTGGGGGACCTCAGGTTCATCCCCACCTTCTCTGGTTTTAGCTTGTACAATCTCCAGCAGTCCCTTAGTAGCACTGTGAGTGCCTAGGTATCACTGTAGGGGTATACATACAGCCCTCTCTCCAGCTCTGTTTTGATAGCTGCCTGAGTCTGTTCCTCTCATGGGATGGAGGCCAGGCTCCCTCCTCAAGTCTCACCTTTAAGGTTGACCCCTAGCTGCCCCAGGCCATCCAACCTAGATAAAAACAAACAACAACAACAAGAAAACACCTCTTTCTTTTTAACCCATTACTTATAAAAACTATAGGGCAGGACCTTATCTCCCCTGCTCAGAGATCTAGTCCAGGGCAGATACCTAGTAAACATTTGTCAAGGGCATGAATGAAGGAACACCGGCAACAGCATGCCATGTACACAGCATCCTCCCTGGACTTTGGATCCCACAATCCATCCCACTCACCTTTGGGCCCCTAGTTCTACTGCAACCCCCACACTCACTTTCCTCATTATCCTACTTGCTGCTCACAGACCCTCCTGCTTCCCTTCACATTTTGCCCATCAAGATCTTTCATGTGGAACACCCTCTTCTCCAAATCTACGTGGCCCTCATCACCCAGCTTAAAATACCATATATCCTTCAGAATCATTTCTGGTTCTTTCAAGAATTGCCTCTCTGGTTTCTGGGCCCCAATAGACAGAACTCAGGGGGTTGGGGAGGGTGGACTGCATTCTTGCTAATAGACAATTGTCTTCTGATTGAATTCTGTATAACCCTAAACACTGACCACCCTCCCTCAATGCAATGCCTCTGGGCCAGCCCCAGCCTGCCCCAGCTCTCACCATGGCCACAGCCAGGCCAATCATTGTGATGATCCCAAAGGACAGAAGCATGGTACCCACACCGGCTGCACCACTAGCTGTATCAGAAATTCTAGTGTCATTGAAGCTTGTGGCTTCTGGGCTGAGGGTCTCAGAGGTGGGTCCATCAGTGGCAGGCTCCAGGTCAGGCTCAGTGGTGGGTGGGTGGCTGCTGAACCAGCTTCGAGCAGATGGGATCCTGGAGTTCATGCCGATTTTGGGAGATGTCCGTGGTAAGTCAACCTGCCCACTTACTTCTGACATCAGGAGTGCCCCAGACTGTGGCTCCTGCCACCTATGGTGGCCTCCTTGATAAAGGGAGCCCCCCCTGTGTCCCCAGGTCCTGAAAAGGAAAGAATAAAAAGATTAAGAATAAAAAGACTGAGACTAAGGACAGGGATATGGCCATGAGATAAACAACATTTTTCTGAATTCACTGGGGAAGTGAAGGCTTTAGGGCAAAGTCAAAGGTAAGTTCAGGGGACAGCAGGACACAGGCTTTCTATATGTACAGTTTTTGTGAGGATTTGGAACATGAAAATGGAACCCTAACACCTCTGTAGATAAGATATTCATAGTGATCATACCCAGAAGACAGGAAAGGTAGTGGGGATGTTTGAAAGAAAAAGTCCCTCCCCTGTATAGTAACCTCTGTCTCCTCCTATCCCTACCTCCTCATTCCCGATCCCCCATATCCTTCATCTTGCCTGGGGAAAAAACTGCAGCTTTTTCTTTCCCTGGAGGGAAACACTTGCCTAGGAGTTCAGACAGGCCTGTGTTTGAATCCAGTTCTGGCTCAGCCACTTAACTAGGCAAGTCACTTAACTGTGTCTAGATTTTCCTGAGTCTAAGGTGCAGGTGTTAAGAAAAATCCATAGCATTACAGGTTACTGAAAGGTCAGAATGAACAGGTCCCTAGAAAAGACCTAGCTCACTGCTGGTGAACATCCAGTAAATGTTCCATCTGCTTTCTCTGGCCAACCCAGTTACAAAGGGAGCTCTGCAAGAGACCCCAGATCCAGTCTGCTATTTGGTCCAGTCTGTGCTTAGCATGGGGGTGGAGACTTATGTGTGCACAGACCAGGAGACAGGAAGGAGAGGCTGGGCCAGGTCCCATCACAGGGCTTTTCTGCAGGCTTTTGAGGGCCACTGGACCCCTGTTCCCTCACAGGAGAGCTGGGGGTTTCTAGGGACAAGGAACAAGGCAAGGGGAGTATATCTTCAAGGGCAAGGATGGAGCTCCCGCTTTTGAATTGCCTTCTTACCTTCCCTCCTCCTCTAAGCAGAGAGCAGGAGAGTTGCCCAGCCCAGAAGGCCCCTGGGAAGGTGGATAGAAGGGATGCCAGCCACTCTGCAGATGGGCAGGCCTAGAGAGAGGAGAGGTTCATAGCTCATGGTGGCACATGTGCCTCCCTGTGCAACTTGCTCATGGTTATACATGGATGCCTCCTTGTGCAGGTGCATGAGTGTGTGTCTGAGATATGCACATATCTATGACAGCCCTTAGGGAGTGGCAAGGTTGACAGAGGGACAATGGGTAGTGTAGACCCATCCCTCTTGGCCTTCTTGCTCCAGCTAGGCTAGGTAAAGTCTCCGGTTCTCCTCTATTCTCTGCCACTGACACCAGGCATGACCTTGGGCCACATCCTTAACGTGCGCTGGGGCTGGGTTTACTCTTCCAGCCAAAGGAGAAGGAACCCTGCCGGCCACCTTCTGGGCCTGCCCCTGGAGCCAAAGGGAAGGGAAGGAAAACGGCATGGAAGGGGTCGGCACAGCGACCTTCGAGAACCCTCAAGCCATTCTTTGCCAAGTCCCTCCATCTGCCCTGCTTCAATCCCATGCCCGTCTCCATGACCCTGGGATTCATCCATTCTCGCACAGAACCGGCGACCTCAGCACTTACTTAATCCTCTCCGGGACTCCGAGCTCAATCAGAGAGGCTAGGGGTGGTGGCGAAGGGCGGGAGGCCAGGGCAGGAGGGACATCCAGGCCCGGCGTGGGGGCGACAGTTCAGCCCGAAATCCGCCCTCCCTGGACAGTCGAGCTAGTGGCCGAGCGCCGACCTTCGGCCGGGCTGGGTGGGCAGGGCCGGGCTGCGATGGGGTGGGGCGGGCCGAGCGGCCTGGGGGGATCCCCGGAACTCCAGCGCCCGGCCTCCGACCCTCTCCGCACTCCGGCCCCTGATTGGTTACCACGCCTAGTGCCCGCTCAACATTGGCTCACTCGCCTGTCACTTGGATATGGCTCCGCCCCTAGAGGGAGTCGGGAGCCGAAAGCCAGGTCTCAGGTCTTTGACACCATGCCTCAACCACTTACGGTAGTACCACAACGCGGACTCCGGGCCAGCTGCACTTGCAGTGGGACAGACCCCCCCCTCCCCCGAAGACAACCCCAGACAACCACGCAGACGTATTGAAGAGGCTCGGGAGAGCGCTGGACTGGGAGTCTTTGGGGCTGCACGACTGTCACCCTGAGCAAGCTGTTTCCCCTCCCTGTATCTCGGCCTCCTGCTTCTTGGGGGGTGTGGGGTGAGGGCTTTTGGTAAGTAACCCCAACCCTGGGTTAGAAATGGGGCTCAGAGGGTGCACGGTGAGATTATCCTTGTGGCATCATCCAGCAGCTCGACTAGGCGAGCTACCTGCATCCCTCACCGTCGCTCCATTTGCAGCACTGTCGTCGCAGGGGGAAGTCGCCACACACCCTCTTAAGGGGATGTTTTTAAGGAGCTAATGGAGATCGCGGCGCAGCTGGGTACAAATGCATATCCCCGCGACTCCTTGGGCTGGGAACCTGGAAACCACGTTTTTAACTGTAGTTTGGGTAACAGTGATTATTTCTCAGTAGATTCTGGGAGGAGGTGTCGACAAGCCATACTTGCGCGACAATGCTATGAATATTTTAGAAGGAAACACCGAGACCCAGAGACATCTGGGCATTTGGACAAAGCCGTGCGAGTGGCCAGCAGAATTAGAATTCGAACCCAGTTCTCAGGCGTTCGGTTTTGGTGCCGGCTCCAAATTCTACGGGAGCAAGGTCGAGAGCCGGTCTCCGGTCGGGTCGCCGGCTGCCCCCTGCTGGGCACTGCACTCAGCCTGGTTGGGAACACTGGACCCCGCCCTCACGCCCCTGTCCCGGCCTATTATTTATTAGGTTCCCCACCCACGTCTCCCCACCTTGGTCCCTGAACGCCTGCTCTGGGCTGGAATTTACCCCTGTGGTGACCTTAAGAAAGACCCCTCTAGAAATGTGTACTCCAGATACATCCCTAACTCAGTGGCGTTAGGAACTCCGAAGCGGGGCGACAGGGTCTGCCCGAGCTTTTTCTCAACTGCGCCGACCCGGAAGTGGTGAGTCGGAGGGCCACTGCAGGCTACGCACGTCCGGGAGGAAGCTGTTGCACGCGGTTTCTCGGGTCGGTGGTGGGCGGGACAGCCCCTGTGGCAGGTAGGTCTTAGAGGTGGGGATTGGGAAGGGCGCGCCGTGTACAGTTGGGGAAACAGACTCGGAGAGGTAACCTCACCTTGGTCATTGATAACATCCTTGCTGATCTGCAAAGGAGGCTGCAACCCTGGCTTCGGGCTTGGTTCTTCCCGGGGTAGCGCACAGATGGGCAGAGTCGCCCCTAGTGTCCAGCAGACTCAAGTCCATGTCCCTCCCGGGACCACCCTGGCTGGGTGAATCTGGGCATGTCACGTCTCCTCTTAGAGCCAGTTTCTCTTTGAGGATGTGGCAATTAGCAGTGCTTGATACTAGTTTGGACCTTATTCTTTCTAGAAGTAAAAGGGACAACTGGTTTTAAACCGTCAGTTAAACTTGTTTGTGACAATTTAAATATAACATTTAAAATGTTTTAATTGGCAATTTATACTAATGTTTGGGCTTATGGGTTAAATTAGAGGGAGAGTTTCAGCATCCAAATGACGGTACATGCAAAATGGCATAAACAAAGCTCCCAAGCAAGGCAGTCTCTTGCCACAGGTGATATTAGAGCCTATAGCATCGGATCCCTGCTGTGTAGTGAGCTGGCTCTTGGGCTCCTGACATTCATTGACCAATGCATCCCTCACCATGGGGTTGGTACTGTATTTCTCCCACTTTATGGATGAGGAAAAGTGAAAATCAGAAATAATGAGGTCCCATGCACTAGGGCCAAACACAGATTTGTCCTACTGCTAAACTTATTCCCTGTCCTACCTCCAGTCTATTTATTAACAGAAACTGAACTACAGAGACTGACCTTACTTCTGTCAAAAATGTGAAGAAAACGTAAGTAGCCAAGACAAGAAGAATGAAATAGGTGGGCGAGGGTCTAAATAGAGTTGAGGTGACAGTAAGAGCATGCCCTTTCTTTGACAACTCCTGCTTCTCCCCTCCATCCCCTTAAGGTGGCAACCACTTTGAGGACCAAAGCCATTTGGGAGCCAAACTAGAGTCTGTGACCTTTCATCTCCACACAGCCAGGCCAGAGACCATTTGCAGGACCTACTTCAGTGGCTGACATCACAAAGAAGACATTGCATTCAGAAGCCTTTTCCTAAGACATGGGGTTTTGGGGTCGAATGCTGTGGACTCTTGTGTCTGGCCCCAGCGGGAGGAGGGGAGGCGCCCAGGGCCGGGCCTTCAGCTTATGGCCACCCCGTCCACCTCTACCCAGGCTGTTGAATGCCACAGAGCTAGTCAGCCACTGGACAGGAGTCTTTGAGAAGAGAGGCATCCCAGAGGCCCGAGAATCCAGTGAATACATTGTGGCTCATGTCCTTGGAGCCAAAACAGTTAAGTGCAGTGTTATCAGGAGCATAGGAAGAGGGAGGTAGGAGGACCCTGGGGAAGAGACATCTGGAGTTTTCCTCATTGAGTGCTTAGCTGAGATGGATGGGATTTCTTTATTTGAAAGAATGTGTTAGGTAGGTACTTAACTAGTTCTTCCAAAATACTGTTACAGTGTGTGCTGGGTACTAGGAATTCAGGGATGACTGAAGTAGCCAGTGGTGGACCCATGGGCATTGTCCACATAAGAAACCTTGGGTCGAGACCCCTTGACCAGGGGAACCAGCTATTCACATTCTCTCTTGGGATAGTTTCAGAGCTTACAGCCAGTACTTTGGACCCAACCCCTGACTCCTCAACAACTGCTGTGCATCCAGGAGCTATGTAGCCGCCGATTGCAGAGGTGAGCACCCATGGGTCAGCCCTGAGGGCTCTCTTGCCCCAGCCCCTCCAGGACTAGGGAGGTGTTGGGGTGAGAGAATAGCAAGAGATGACCAAGGTGTAAATAGGAAGGGAGAGAAGACAGGCTTAGGCTGAGTGTCCCAGGGCACTGAGACATGGCCTCGCTTGACAGCTTTGGCCACAAGTGGTATCCTTCACCTCAGGCTTGGTTCTGGCTTGGACACTGATGACCACCTGGCTGCTCCCTCTGCAGGATGCCTGTACAGTACATCCTTGGGGAGTGGGACTTTCAGGGGCTCAATCTGAAGATGGCACCCCCAGTGTTCATTCCTCGACCTGAGACAGAGGTGAGTGTGCTATCAGGATGAGAAAGAATGAAGATGAGATGGAATTCAGGGTACTTGTCTTTCCCCAGACTTCCTCCAGGGGATGCTGGGTCCTCATGAGTGCCAATTTCAGGGACAGTGCCCTTCCAGACCTGTGTTTCCATGCTAGCTGGGTTGGCCGGGGCCAAAAATACAGAGGACTCATGTTGGGCCCTGTTGACTGTCTTTGTGTCTCAACCCATCACCCAAGCTTTCTTTTTTTTTTCTTGGTACCGGGGATCGAACTTGGGTCCTTGCACTTGCGCAGCAGGCAGCAAAACCACTGAGCTAAATCCCTGGCCCCACCCAAGCTTTCTGAACTGACAGAGTACCCCAAATAGAGCTGTCCAAGTGTGCAGCCTATTCTTACAGTTGCCCTAGTAGCTACCCTGTGGCCTCATGGCCCTCCCAAGCCATGAGAAACTAATACCCTCTAGCAACTTCTTGAAAGTTGCATAGAAGTGGAGAAAGTTGTAGCTAGATTTCTGGAAGCCTGGTATGAGCTGTGTGACTGCAGGCAGATCACTGCCCCTTCTGGGCCCAGATGATGAACAGCTTGGACCTTCAGACCAAGGAATCTGTGACTTGGGGTTCTCTTAGTCCACTGTCTGGTTCACTAATTATATATGTCAGTCCCTCAAATTATAAGAACTGGACATGTGTGACCCAAACATGGTGCCCTTTAGTGAGGCAGCCTGATCCTGGGAGACATGGTTTCTATAGCCCTTCTTGGTCTTCCCTCTTACTTTGTGGATGGCAAAGCTGACCAGAGAGAACAAACCAGGACTGGAATGGGACAGAGCTGAGTGGGGCTGGCAGGAGTGCCAAGGGCACCTGGACCTGTGAAGGGTTTCTAGAAAGATACCCAGGCACACAAACCTTCCTGGGAAGGATCAGCCCCCTTCCACCTCCCCTATATAGGGTTCCAGACCCCCTCCCACTCCTCCAAGAAACCCTCTGACCCCTCTCATCACCGTATCATGCGGTTAGGAGACTGGATCTTCACCTCACTGCCAGTATTAGGACAGGGACAGTAGGAACTCTGAGGCCCTGATAAAGCCATAGGACTGTCAAGGAGGAGAATGTGGGGATAGCACTTAGACTTCCCAACTCTTCACGGCACTTAGGCTGTCCCATGTAGGATTGGCATCCAGAGTAGGATATGACCTGCCACCTGCAGGCTTTTGAGAAACCACCCTGTATCCTCCCCAGACCTGTGGCTTCTGATCAGGAGGTCACTTGACATCCTCTGAGGCTGCCAAGGGTCAGGACTTGGGAGGATAGCTCTCATAATGACCTTTGAGTCACTGCAGAACTGACTTGGCACCAGCCATGTGTCCTAGGCTTCTGAGTGCTGGGTGTGAGCTTTAGTTTCCATGGGGCCCCCCTTTCTAGGGTGGGTGTGAGCCAGGAAAGCAACTTTGCTCCAAGAGACAGGGAAGGGGGATGCTGTGGTTGGGTGACAGGCCCCTACCCGACTGTACAGAGATTTCTGAGAACTCATCAGGCTTGCCCCAGCATTCAGCCACAGTGGGGCAGGGACGCTTTACCAAGAACTCAAGAGGATGTGGCCTGTGGCAGGGAGTGGGGAGAAGGGTGCAGGGGAGCATGGTGCCTGTTTTCTTCATCCACTGAGGGTAGTTTCTGATGATGGGTGCAGAAGTCTGAAGTACAGAGTCACAAGTGGCTTGTGGCCTGACGAGTTGGGGTTTCCCTCCGGGTGGTAGGTGGCTGAGTCTCCCACATGGCAGTGTGTACAGTAGGAAACCCAAGGCTGGGGTGTGAGCCATCTGGCCCGCCCTAGTGTGGTAAGGTTGTGTGGGGACTGGGACGTTCAATGCTTTGTCTACAATGTGTTTGGCAGAGGCAGTACTACCTTCCTGGGATCCTAATGGAGGGCACATATGGCACTCTTTCTGCTGAGGCCTTGGGTCAGCCTCTTAGGGGAGTGTGGAGTCCACGTTGGGACAGTGGACAGCAGTTGCCTGCTCCCTCCTGCCCGTGTGCCCCTGTCCCTCTGACCCACCATGCTCTTGAATTCTTCCCATATTCAACCAGAGGAGATGCCCAGGGCCTGTGACCAGTTCAGCTTTCAGTGTCCCCCAGAGAGCCCCAGCTTCAGGCTGAGGGAGGGTCTTTATTATTTGGGGAAGAGGACCTTCTTTTTAGACCCCCTGGGGTGGTCACCACTGTACCCCACAGATGGCCCCATAACCAAGATGAACCTCCCATGATCTGGAGTAGGAAGGAGAACAAGAGGCCACTGGGGGCCCATTCACATAGGTGGTATGAGTTTGAGGTCAGGGAGATCTCTGAAAGGTGGCTGGCCAGTGTGGCTGGTTGATGGGTCATCTTCCAGCTAGACTAGGCAGTCTGTAACCAGGAAACCAAGAGGCTTACACCCTGACAAGTCTCCTCACCCTGCTGGCCTCTTAGCACGTGCCTCACCACAGGCTCTCAACCATGGCTCTAGACCACACACTCTGGGCCACTCCCAAGCTCCTGCTCATACCCAAAGGGTACCTTTCAGAAGGGGCCACAGTGTCTTTGCCTGCTCCATGACTGGTTACTTAGGCCTCCACTCCACTGCTGGTTGGAAGTATTTCAGCTACTGCACAGTAGCCACCTTCTACCCTTGCCCCTACCCTGTGTTGGCTTCAGTCCCTGCAGGTAGCAGATGGTGGGTGAGACACAAAAGCCTTCTGTATCCAAAGTGAGTGTCTATATCCTTCCACTGCTAAGATGGA
This sequence comes from Heterocephalus glaber, assembly GCF_000247695.1. The sequence goes on from NW_004624730.1 coordinate 4,410,628, forward strand.
TACAGTGTAGTCAGGCACCTCTTCCCAAACCCACGTCTCCTTTTCCCATGTTCTGTGTTTGTCACAGCCCCTTCAGATAGAGGACTGTGTCCCCGCCCCATGGAGAGAATTATGTCCGTTTGGCCTAAGAGTTGCTCTGAGGACCTCCCAAATTCAGCTCTATGAGAAAGCTAGCACCTTCCTCCCTCCCTCCCTTCCTTCCTTCCTTCCTTCCTTCTTTCCTTCCTTTCCCTCCTTCTTTCCCTTCTCCATTTGCCTCCCCACCTCCCCTCTCCTCCCCTCCCTGGCAAGGGCTGTACTACTGAGTTGTACCCACAGCTCGTAGCCTTTGATTCTAGAACACTGTGAGCCATAGACAAGGGTCCAGGTGAGGCTTTGACCCTTGGACTTCAGTTTCCTCATGGGCCAGTTGTGAGGATCTAACAGATTAATACCAGGAAATCATCAGGAGCTGGGTGAGGCACAGAGAGACTGGCCAGGAGCCATTAGGTATAGCTTTTAGCATTTCTCTTAGCACAAAACAGGAGAACATCTGGGAGGGGCTCTGCTGGGATTTATTGTGCACTTACTATGGACCAGGTGTGAGATCAGTGCTTCATGAACATGGCTTTTCCCCCATGGAGAGGGTTGTGCTCAACTGTGCTGAGTTTTACAGATGAGGAAACTGAGGCATTAAAAGTCAGGGAGACCTGCCCATGGATCCAACTGACTTGAAGTCAGTCAGGCTTTGGGAAAATCCTTTTCTAACGTTTACTCAGGCTAATTGGTTGGGTCTCTGCCAAGAACCCCAGGAGCAGGTTGGCACTAGCTCTGATCTAGACTCCTCTGCCTCACAGGAACTGGTGGAATGGGTACTGGAGGAGATGGCCCAGAGGCCCCATGTGATAGAAGGACAAGATGGCCCCCGCATTCTGGAGGTGGGCTGTGGATCAGGAGCCATCTCCCTCAGCCTGCTGACCCGGCTTCCTGAGGTAAGCTTCCTCTTCACCCCACTGCTCTACTCTGCCCAGATTGTGACACACATTGCCTCATCATGGACCCTTCTCCCACATCCTTCTGCTAGAAGCACGTGAGGGAAGGTGACCAGATGTAGAAGGATAAGGTTGTCCTGGTCCAACGTGGTACAGCCTCCAGCTTTCATCCCCATCTGTCTGGCTAGGCTCTGGCCATAGAAAAGAAAACACTGTTGAAAGTTTCTTCTTCCTCTGATGGAAAATGCATGTGGGAGATGCATCTTCCTTGGATGGGACCTGCTTCTCCCAGCACTCTGCCTCTCATTGTTTGTTCTTGGAGCAGAGCCAAGTCATTGCTGTGGATAAAGAGGAAGCTGCCATCAATCTGACCTGTGAGAATGCTAAGAGGTAGGTGGGCTGGGGAGCCAGGGGACGAGCATGAAGGAATTGGACCTTGGGGCTTGAACTTGACCTTTATTTACTGTCATACCCACCAGTGTCTGATTTCTGCTCCAGAGAAGGGAGATGTAATAGGGGTGGCCTGGCATTGGTCCTGCAGGATTAAGAGTGGATATGGGCACTGGGTATCTTGCTGGTCTAAGGGTTCACTATCCCTCCTCATCCTTGTACCCAAGGGCAGGGGTCTGTCCCTCTCATATTCACTCCCTCCTCCCTATTTCTCCAGGCTTCAGTTGCAGGACAGGATTTGGATTGTCCCCCTTGATGTGACCTCAGGTACTCTCCCCCCACCCATCTTCCTTCTAGTGGGGATCCTGGCTTAGGTGCTGCTGGGTAGACAAGGCACCTGCAGATATGGTGGGAAGGTTCCCCAATAGTCGCATGCACACAGGCCATCTCAGACCAGTCCTTGCTGAGGATGGACAAGTTGCTGTTGCCTCCTTGCCTGATGTGACCCAGGAGGGGACCAATGACAGAGTTTTTCTTACCTTCTTAACCCTCCATAACTAATGAGTTTTACTATGGCTTACTTGTTGACGAGAGAGAAACAGTGGCTTAAGAAAAGGCCCATGGGACCAAAATGCTTGAGTGCCCTCCCTACCCTTCCCAGCCTGGGAAGAAGTAACTCAGTACTCCATGGCCCAGCTTCAGCTTTCACAGTGTCCTCAGGTTTCCAGCACCAGTGCTGGCTCTGTCACATTACCATGGGATCCCTAGCCTCATATGCTTCCTCCATGGTGTGTGATACAGGTGATGTAATACCTGGTACAAGGTGGGACTGAGAAACAGCTGCCAGGCATCTGCTGGCTGAGGCTGGGCCTGCCCTCCATGGCTTCTCAGACCATGTGGCTGTAAGGTAGAGTGTGGCAATGCCAGTGGTGTTGAAGAGGAAAGAGGCTTTTGCTTTGCCCAGGCAACCATGGAGAGTTTCCTGGAGGTGGTACTTGAGGTAAATATTTCTTAGTGAGGAGCTTTTGATAGAAAGGAGAGAGAGCGAGGACATTCTAGGTGAAAGTTTTCCTATTAGAACGTGCACACTCCTGGTCATGCTACTGGCTAGGGAAGTCTGGGCACTAATCTTTAAGTGTGGCTTATCAGGTCTGGAGACAGGCCTGAGATGTGGCTTCAGAAGAGAGACTACCCAAGGGACATGGTGGCAGGTGAAACTATCACCCCTTTTTCTCAATGAACTAGTTATGCTGTGTGTCTCCTTTTTTGACCTCAGAGGGGAGCTGGACACATCTTCTGCCATGGAGTCCTATGGACCTGGTTGTCAGCAATCCTCCATACATCTTCCACCAGGACATGGAGCAGCTGGCCCCAGAGATCCGCAGGTGTCGAGTGGGGCAGGCCTCAGAAAGCCTAGTGGGATTGGGCTGCCCTGGAGGACCACACTGGTGAGGTGGGGGTGGGTGTCAGCTGAGAGGGGCAGCAGTGTTGAGAGGTACTCTATGTTTTAGAGCCCACAGTCTTACTTAGATTCAGTTTCCCTCTCATGCTTCCCACTTGAGACTCCTCTCTGAGCCTCAGTTTCCTGCCTCTGAAGGAGAACCAATAGTGCTTTGCAGGGCTACGGGGAAGCCTCAGTGACACTGGACACCATGAGGGTTCATAGAAGGTGATGAATAGGTGGGTGTGTCATTTTATAGAACACAGGTCTAAAGAGGGAAGGTCCTATGGGGACAGAATGGGAAACCTGAAACTAAAACCCTTCTTCAGACTGCATAAGCCATCCTGCTTTTACCTGGGCTGAGGATCAGGGGAGCCGAGGAACCCTTGCTGGCTCCCCTTTTCTGGGTTCTCGGAGGTGGTTCTCAGAGGCTCTGGACCTCCCAGACCAAATCTCATTGTGAGCACCCTGTTGAGGGGAGACCCTGGAGGTTCTGGGGCAGGCTGTAATGGGATTCAGCAACATGCTGGGCACTGTCTAGAGGGGATGCTGCCCCCAGTAGGTTGGGATGTAGGAGCTGCCTTCTATTTTGGGGGACCACCTCCCCTGGGTCCCCACACTTGCCTCTCATCCCGGAGTCTGAGTTTCAGGGAACCCTGCCTTGTGGAAGTCTTGCCTGGATCTCCTACTTTTCAGACATGTGTTCCCCTGTCCCCCACCAACCAAGGTCTCACCCCGTTACCATTTACCCATTTAGCTATGAAGATCCAGTGGCCCTGGATGGTGGGGAGGAGGGCATGGACATCATTACCAACATCTTGACCCTGGCACCTCGACTCCTGAAGGACTGTGGGTATGATTGGAACAGGTCTCCTGCGTCTTTACCTAGCTTTTCTGTTCCCAGTGTGTATTGGGCACACCCTGGCAGTTATTCTGCCTCCACCTCTCCCAGCCCAGGCAACCTAGAAGTGCAAGTCCTGGCCCTGCCCAATTGAGCTGACCCATTTCCTCCCCATGTAGGAGCATCTTCTTGGAAGTGGACCCAAGGCACCCAGAGCTTGTCAACAATTGGCTTCAAAGTCGGCCTGATCTGTACCTGAATCTTGTGGCTGTGCACAAGGACTTCTGTGGGAAGTAAGGCCCTACCCACCCCCAGTTCCATGGCCATAGTGGTCCTTCCCCTGTCCAGCTGTGGGATGAGTGCTCTTCTCGCCCACTGCACATGCTCTGGCACTAACCAGGTCTTACTCCTTTCTCCTCAGGCCCCGGTTCCTGCATGTGCAGAGGTCTGAGCCATAGTGTGGCTGCCCTACAGATACTTTGCCAGAGCCCCAGCCTGCCTGAGTGCCTGGCTGACCCTTCTTGGAGTGGTAGATGGTGCTTTCTAGAACCCCGGGTGCTTGCAGCATTCCCATGGTTCTGTGATTCCTTATGGTGCACACTTTTGAGACACTTGGAAACAAGGATGGGCATGTCCTTCCTGGGGCAGCAAAAAAGCGGGGCATCCACAGTTTGGCTTGGAAGCTGGGCAGATTCAGGTTCCCAGTCTAGCTCCATCACACCACTGTGACTGAGGACAGGTCCATGTTCTTTGTTTTTTTTTGTTACCAGGGATTGAACTTGGGTCCTTGCACTTCCACAGCAGGCAGCAAAGCCACTGAGCTAAATCCCGGTCCTCCGTGTTCTTTTTGGTGGAATTGCTGTACAGGTCCTGGGAAATGTGGACAGTAAAGTATCAAGAGACTGACAAGTGGCAACCCAGTGGTTTTGTTATCATGGTTTATGGGTCCCTGACCCCTAATCCCTAGACGGTGCAAGGGTGAAAGCTTCTTCCTGCCCCAGCAAGGCTCCCAGTTCCCTGCCTGGTGGGGGCAGGGTACTCACTCCTGTCCTTGATACCATAGAGCCCTGGACTGAGAGCTCCCTTCTAGCATTGACTAGTCCTCCACCAGCAAGTGCACTTGCACAGTTCCCTGGCTGGGCCCAGGCTCTGAGCATGCTTCCAGAAGGGTTGGGGCTGAGGAGTCTCAGCACACAATTCTGGAGTTGCATGCTCACTTTCGCCTAACTGAAAGCTTTAGCCAGTGCGGCTGAGCAGGGCTTTTATTTACCTTTATTCCTGTATCTTTTATTGGTTGATTAATTGACTGGTTTTTTGCGATAGAGTCTCACTATGGCTGGCTTTGAACTCACTTTGTAGCCCAGGCTGTGGTGATCCTCCTGCCTCAGCCTCCTGATTGTAATACCTCAACTGGGATTACAGGGGTGTGCCAATATTCCTGCACCTTTTAGCTAAACATCTCTCCCAGGTTAACTTTCAGGTTTCAATTCACTCATCTTTTCCTGGTTGGGGCCAGAGAAAATGAGAAGCCAAGACAGTGAATACCAAGTTGTGACCTCCCCTCCAGCTGTAGTCTCTGCAGATTTGTGTCCATGTCAACAGCAATGGAAAACCTCTAGTTTGGTCACTGCTGGCATGGGGCTGCATCAGGTTAGGTTGTGACATCAGGTTAGGAGCATGACATGCCAACAGACTCTCTTCCCTACAACTTGGCACTTTAAAGGGCCTGACCTAAGTGCATTAGCCAGAGGCAGTGTGTCTGGTGGGCAGCATTCTCTGCTAGAGCCAGGATGACTGAGTTCCAGGGCTATGTCTTGCAGTGGGACCACAGGCAGCTCCTTTTCCTGTGAAGGAGGAGCTGGTTCTGAGTCCAAGGGCAATGCAAAGTGGCACCCTTGTTTTTCTTTCAGTTGGCCAAGCAGAAGATGCAAGCTGGTAGCTGAGTATCTACTGTCCAGACAGATAGTCCAAGGCACCAACAGAAGATGTAGCCTGTCTGAGGGCCCATGATAGGATGGCCAGGTGGAGACAGGAAGTTAGGTCCCCACCTTAGGAAAATTATATTGCCGGAGTTATGCCTACTCTGAGTGTTGCCTGCCCCTATGGCTGGGGAGCACATTTGCCTTGGCAGAGGCCAGGCCAGAGGTCCCAGAACCCTAGTGTCTGGCATGTGGCACCCAAGAGAGTGTAATAATGGAGAGTGACAGTGTAGGGGCAGCTGGGGTCAGTGGAGCAGGAGCCACCCTTTGGGACAATTTTCTTCCCGGAAAAATGTGAGTCTTGGCTCTGCTGGAGATAAGGTCCAAGGCAAGCAACTGGCAAAGCAAGGCCTCAAGCCTGTTGCCATTCGCTTGATTGGCCGCTGGAGTCTGGGCAGCCGCAGTCTGGGACCACGCCATTCAGGGTTTAGGTCCTGGAATCTCCTCACCAGGAAGTGACCTTGGGCAGATAATTTCACCTTACTCAGCCTTGGCCTCTAAGCCTGAGAAATGGAACCAGTGCTTTATTTTATAGGATGGTTGTGAGGAGCCCATGGCATGTAACATTCTCAGCACATTGTGGGTGTTTTCATAGCCTACTTCGGACCACAGACATAGGAAGGCAAGACCCTATAGCCTCCTGTGTCTGATGCTTGCAGGCAGAGACAGAGCAGTCTGGAAAGGAAGGGCAACAAAGATTTCAGTCCTGAGCTCTTGGCTTCTCCCTGCCAGCTGGGGATGGAACCACCAAGAGGCTGATGACCTGGCAGCCCATATTCCCTCAGGCCCTCCAAACATGGATCTGAGTGAAATGAGGCCCAGGCTAAGGCAGCCCATGGCTTCTGCTCAGGGAAAACCAGGTTCACCTGCCCTGTCCCCTCCCTCATTCCTGAGACCAGAGCCAGAGACTTGAGCCACCTCCTGTGGCGCACATCAAGGAGGCCTTGGAGTCAGAATAGGAGGAGGATGTGGAGCTAATGGTACACAGTGCAGCCTCCGTAGACCCCTGAGGTCTTGAGGGACATGCCTGCTGCCCCAGGTCTCCTTCGGCCAGATCCCAGAACCTGGCAAGAGGAATCCCTGTTTGAGGTGCTTTGGGAGAAAAATCCCATCCCCTTCTCTGCTGGTTGCAGAAACAGGCCTTGCCTCACAGTTGGGTGATTTCCCTAGCTGCTTCATAAGACTTAGCCAGCAGCCAGCTGCTTTATTGAAATATACCCCCAAACTCCTGACTGCTAGAAATATACCCTTTTCTGCTTCTCCGCTCCCACCTGCACCCTGGGCCATTCCTTGTTCCCAGTCCTTGTCCTAAACCTTTGGGTGGCCTTCCAGGACCTAAGTTTGGTTCTTGTGTTCTGCAGAGTCTGGGTCTGTAGAGGTGGGGAACAACCATGGAAAAAGTCCTGGAGACCCTTCCCTGGCCCTGTCGGCACTCTATAAGCTGCAATCAGAACAAAGCATTCACTGCTGACAGGAGTGAGAACTAATGGCCTGAGCTAGGAAACCCTTTCACTTCTGCAAACTGGTGTGTCTTTCACCCATAGTTTTCTCTCTATTGCCTTGGACTTCGGTCTCCCTTTTCACTTTTGCAGTACTTTTCACTTTCAGAACACACCTTCTCTGCACCCTTGCTTGCCACCGCTGGTCCAAACCATGGCTCATCCCACTTCCAACGCAAATCCTTCTTCCTTTGGAACACCAGCTCTGACCTTTCCATTTTCCCTGCCTGCCCCAGCCCATGTCTGCTGGTGCCAATGATGTTATGTCCCATGCATTTGAAAACCTTCCTGTCACATCTCTGGGGCCCCCTGGGAGTCTGGGATACTCAAGTTCAGTAGACATCCACCAATAAAATGATAAAGTGAACATTTTCTAGAATAGGGCTGGAACTCCCAACATGGCCCACCTTTGACCAGTCTGCAACTCTTATGTATTCTGGTCAGCAGAGGAAGCCATGAGGGCCTGGCCTCCTGCCTGAGCCAGGCAGCTGTTCAAGTTGAGCCACTGCTGCAATGGGGGCTCAAGTGCACCTGATCCCTGCATGATAGCCATACCAGGAGAACAGGCTGTCCTTGGCAGTGGTAGAGGCAGGCACCAGGTTTCCTGGAGCTCTTGGCCACGGGCAGCCAAGATGGTGACTAGAGCAATGACCTGATCCCCCTACATGACCCCTTTGGCCTGGATAAGATTCCTGGACTGGTTTGAGACTGGCAAACAACCTAACCCTCCTTTGGTAGTTAGAATAATGGCCCCCAAAGATGCACACGTCCTCATTCCCCAAAACCTGTGACTGTTACCTTCTGTGGCAAAAGGAACTTTGCAGATGTGATTAAGAATTCTGAGATGAAAAGACTGTCCTGGATTATTTGGGTAAACTCAGTGTGGTCACAAGGGTCTTTATAAGAAGACCCTTGTCTTTACAAGAATGTCAGAGCGAAAGAAGGTGTGATAATGGAAATGAGGTCAAAGTGATGTGGTTGCTGAAGGAAGGAGTCGAGAACCAAGGAATGCAGACAGCCTCTCTCCAGAGCCCTGGAAAGAATGTAATCCTGCTGACACTTTGATTTTAAGCCCAGTGAAACATTTTGGATTTCCAACCTCTTGAATTGTAAGATGATAAATTTGTGGTATTTCAAGTCACTAAATTTGTAATATTTTACAGCAACCATGAAAAACTAATATAGACTTTGTCATCCAAAGTAGAGTGCTGCTATAAACCCCAAACAATGGAGGTAGGTAGCTTTGGAATTGGAACCCAGAAATGGCCAGAGACTGGAAGAATTTTGAGAAGCATGATACATTGCCTCAAGCACCTTTCCTGGGAGACAGTGTGGCCATGGTAGAGGGGTGGGGAACCCTCCTCAAGCTGCCAGCCTGAACTGCCCAAGCCCTTGAGCATTCTAGATAAATTCTTTCCCGCTGAGCTACATCCTCAGCTACCTGGCCTTTCTGTGAGAGGCAGATTTTACAGTTGACAGAATGGAAGAGGCAAGGGGAGCCTACCTTTGCTGTATTGGGAGCCCTGAACTGGACTGTCCTGCTCCTGGGCCCAGCTAAGAGCTTAGAACTGCTGGCCCTCTGTGAGGCAGGCCTGGCCTGGCCGGGTGGGGGCCCAGGGCTCTGACCCCCAGGTCTCCACCAGGAATTCTGCTTCTCGGAGCAGGGGATGCCACCTCACTGCCTCCTGCTCTTCTGGGGCATGTGTCTGGGGGAATGGAGAGGTCAGATGTCCTACCCTCTGAGCTCAGGTTGCAGATACATTGTTGGGGTTTGAAGCACCCACAGAAATTCATGTGCTACAGGTGAGGAAATTGAGGTTCAGCAGGGCAGGGGCTTGAGCTACAGTCTGAACTCTCAGTCGCTAGCCTTTCCTCCAACTGAAGACCCCCACTGTGCTTTCCACGAATAGTCCTGCCTTTCAGAAGTCAAATTCCTCTGCCTTCCTAGAAGTCAGTATGAGGCTGGTCTCTGTGAGTGGACATAGTGAACCCAAGCTGGCACTGCCTGAAACTTACTTGTCCTTATATCTTGCAGCTGGGGGAAGGATCCAGGCAGCCTCTCAGCCCTCTTCCACCTTCTTGCCTTTTGAGCTCCTGCTGGGTGCTGGGCTCTGAGCAGCTGCTTTGCATTTGTTAGTTATAAATCACATGGAACATTTCAGACAGTGATTTTAATCATCCCCATGTTGTAGGTGAGGACACCAACACAGCAGGGTACAGTCGTGGGTCAGAAGGTATAGACAAAGAGAGGACAAGGCTGCCATTGGTGCCCACTTGGCTGTCAGAGGCACTGAGACTACTGTACCCAGGCCCTGAGCCATGCCCTGCAGAGCTCAGTGCTGAGCCCACCTTGGCCTGTGGACCCTCTGAACAGAAGCAGAGGTTGCAGGGCTCTTCCCAAAGGCACATGGAGCACAGGGCCAGAACCTTAGTCTTGTAAGCAGGCCCCAGGGAAACAACCTCAAGCAGAGGGCTGTAACATAGGGAGCTTGAATGGTGCATCCTGAACCAAGAATATCGGACTATCCCACTCCACCCTCATGACATTCCATAAGGTGGTGATTGAAGCTAGTCTTCTGACAGCTAGACAGGAGGGGGCTGACCGGGCTACAGAGGCCACCTGCAGCCCAGGGCTTCAGCTCTCAGTGGGGCCCAGAAGCTGAGTGCAGTGTGTCCCAGTGCTGACACAGGCTTTCAGAATAAAGGGAAAAGTGGTGAATCAAACAGAAAATACCAGACCTTGGGCAAGCTTCCTCCCTACCATCCCTGGGTGCTCACAGCAGAAGGGCCAGGCAAAGAGCCCTGGGTAGGAGGAATAGAGGGCCGTGGAGGTGGCTGCTACTGGAACAAGGCTCTCCTGTGCTCTGGATGTGGGGTGGGACTGTAGAACATCCCAATTCTGGTTCTCAACTGACAAAGGAGGGAGGTGAGTCCCTACCTCATTGTGGGAGCACAGAAAGTTCCCACATCAGCGGAAGTGCTTTAGGTTCCCAGCCTAGGAGGAGGCTCTGGGAGAATGTGCCTCAAAAGTCTGTTGCAGGCTCTCCCAAACTCAAGAACTGACCACAGCTCTGCTGTCTTCTGCCTGCACTAAAATTCAGTCTTCCTCATTCTGTCCAACCCTCCTGCCCCAGCCCCTTAGAGCTGTGGAGCTTGTTCTTTCAAACCAGCTTTCCTGTGAAACTCAAACGTGTTTGAAAAAAAGTTAAAAGTTGTATCTTAGTAGCATAAACATTTTACAAGTTGAAATTCTTAGCATCAAGGGAAACAACAGTGAACACACATATATGAGCTAGGGACTGAGATGAGAGTTAAGTCTTACTTTGGCCTAAGTGTCCAACTTATTTCAGGTTCACAATTTTGGTAGCACAGGTCCAAGGGGCCTAACTCACATATACGTGGTCACAAACACTTGTGATGCTTCTCCAGCCCACCTGGGATCTCTGATTGGCAGGCATGGCCCGAGAAGCTTTACTGCAAGCTCAGCACAAACTGTTCTCTGTCAGAATTTGGTGCTGTGCCTATTTGAGTCTCTGTGGGATTTTTAAAATTGGATTTTTTATGTGCTCACTTCAGCAAAACAATAAAATTGTGGGGTTTTTTTCAGTAGTTAAAAATATGAAAGAAAAGGGACAGGGATTTAGCTCAGTGGTGCCACTGCCTGCCTCGAAAGTGGAAGTCCTGAGTTCGATACCTGGTACTGCAAAAAATATGAAAGAAAAGTCAAAAAGGAAAGAAAGAGCAGAAGGAGAAAGAGAAAGAGCTCCCATGGGGCAGGGCATCTGGGGCATGCTGATGCACCCACATAATCACTCCCAAAAGTCCGTCCTGACTATTCCCCCCCGCCCCACCCGCCAGGGCCTGGAGGCTCCCAGCACCTCCTGCCACCCAGCATCTGTCAAACCAAGTGAATCTGAGACACATCCTTCTGAAAAGTCCTAGGACTGCACAGCCCCCATCTGCCTCCCACCATGCACTCTGACCCTAGTATAGGACAGGGAAGAGAGTCCCAAACAGGAGACATGAGCTAGGAGCTTCCCTAGGCTACTGGTGGTGCTTCTAAGATAGAAGGATGGGGACCCCAGTGCCCCTGAAAGCCTGGAGTTTCTCTGATTCTGGGTACCTTCATTTCTGAGAACTCCCTATGCTTAGAAAAGAGAAATGAGAAGCAAAACCCTTTAAGACCCCAGCATCACACACACAACCCCTTCTGTCTTCCTTCCGCTGAGTCATAGCTGAGAGCTCATTACTCCATCCTCCCTTAGGGCCACAGGGTGGGGCAAAATTCTGGGTCAGCTAAGGACACAGCATCTAGGACAAGTACTCCTTTCCTGCCAGTATCTACTGTAGGAGGCCCTGAGGTTTCTGAGAGGTGCAACTACTTCTCCAAGCTTAGGGACTAAGGCTCTCTTATATTCTATCTCCCCACCTATCCCCAGGCCCATTATTCACCCTAATCATCTATTGAGCACAAATTGTAATCCAGCCCAGGCAGGTAGGTTAGTTTAGGTGGGGCTGTGCCCTTGGGGAGCTCATGAACTTGGACATAGATTCCTCTTGACAGCCTCTAATGAGTGGCTGGGTCTTTGGGAATTCTCTGGTCAGAGATGAAGAGCTGTGGGTGATGTTAGCCTCTAGGGCCACATCACACATGCACATCAGAGATACCTGCATACCCCTATACAGGCACCCACACATACATGGATGTGCAAGATATGACAGACTTGAACACTGGGCCCATGTCTGATTCCAGGGCCCCACACAGGACATCCCTTAGATAGCGGAATTCCAGATACTGGAAACCAGGTCAGGGGAGTGTGTGTGTGTGTGTGTGTGTGTGTGTGTGTGTGTGTGTGTGTGTGTGTGAGAGAGAGAGAGAGAGAGAGAGAGAGAGAGAGAGAGAGAGA
>NW_004624730.1:4422755-4510638 GCF_000247695.1 Heterocephalus glaber
GAGAGAGAGAGAGAGAGAGAGAGAGAGAGAGAGAGAGAGAGAGAGATCTATCTTAGGTCCAATCACTTCATGGGTCACAGGAACCCACAGAAGTACAAGCACTATACCCCCATTTCATGGAAAAGAAAGCTGAAGCCCAGAGAGGGCCCATGACTTACTTAGTCACAAAGCAATTTGGGCAGGTCTGGGAAGGGAATGAGCTAGACCTGGGCATCATACCCTGATATTTTTGGCTTTGTACTTGGAGCTTGACATCTCCTGAGGATTTCCTTGGTATCCCCATCAGCCACTGGGAGATGAGGCTGGAAAACCCACCTGAGGACCAATCTAAGGTGCTCCTAAGCATCAGTGATCACTCCCCACATAGGATTTCCCACATACCATACACACCTGGACTCCTATCGCCCTAGGCTTGGAGTGAAGCATCTTTGAGTCTGGGGTGGCTGGAGACACACCCAGACCAGCCCTTCAGACTTTGCCAGTCACACAGGGGTGGACCCTGGAGCCTCTGCCTGAGTCACTACCTGTCCTCAGGGCCTTACTTCTGTGAAGGCCCTATGCACCTTCCCAGGGCAGAGGAGGCTGCTGGCTGCTGTGCTTGAGCCAGGGTGACCCCTAAGATTACTGTTCCTCCACACCTTGAGCACCCTCCAGCTGGGCCTATGTTTGGCGGGTGAAGACAGCAGAGAACTCTCAGGGTTGGTAGATGCTGCCCCTTACTAAATGGTCCCAGACAGCTCTCTGCTGCTCTCTCTCTGCTGAACTCGGTGCTCTTCCCTTCCACTCAAACTTGGGGAGGGGCAGAGAAACCACCTTTACCCCTGAGGCTCTGAGCCCACGTGGTTCTACCTCTGACCCCCACCCCTCCCTGGGAGCCTGAGGCTGGGCCTAGACATCCCAACCAGGGCTGTAGCTATCACCCCTGCCCTTGGCCTTGCTGTCTCAGAGGGGGGACACAGCCAGCTCACACCCTGGGACAGCTAGCTTACATCCAGCCTCTAGTGCCAAGGGGCCAGGTCAGGAAAGGAATCAAGATTTTCCCAGTGCATTTGGCTCAGGGGCTTTGGAGAAGCTTTAGTGGGTGCAACACAGTAGAGAGGAGAGTGGCTTTCACTTTCCCAGCTCACTTCCTCCTCCCCTGGCTATGCCAGGCCCTGCTTTGCTAGCCTCAGATGTTACAGTTTTTATGATTCATTATTCAGAGACACAGGCTGGCTGGTTCTTGATGGTGCATGGGCAAGCCATTGATCTATGTGGCTTTATTTTGTAACAAGCCACTTTCTTGATTTCCCCTTTAAGATTAGCTATTCATTGCTTCTCCAGAATCTCTGACGTTGATATTTTAGCACTGAAAATAATGACAAATTTGTCTTTTTTTCCCTAATACTTATAGTTCTTATTTATTTTCTTTGTTTTATAGTTTGGCTAAGTTCTTCAGTGTAATATTGAAAAACAGTTACAACTTTCTCACTGACATGGGGATGCCTCTGACACCTTCCTATCAAGTATACTTACTATCAATTTTCCATAGACAGATCTTCTCTCATTAAAGATGGTTTGGCATAGTCCTGGTCTCAGAATTTTGTTTATTTTTGGAGCTTATTTATTTGTCTTTTCCATTCATGAACATTTGCTCATTGCCAGGCCTACATTCAATACTGCGGTATTTGACAGCAGGCATGGTGACGCATGCCTATAATATCAGCTATTGGGTGGTTGAGCCAGGAGGATTGCTATGAGTTAAGGCCAGCCTGAACTACATGGTGAGACCCTTCCTAAAAAAACAAAATGAAACAAAACAATAACAAAATACTGGACTATGAAAGAAAAATTGACAGCTCTTGCCCATAAGGAAATTCTGGCCTAGTGGATGAGAGACGTGAGGAAATAGGATTGTAGTGTTGGATTGTGAGGCATTCACATCTGTGGGCACCACATTGGCACCGCGATAGTCAGTGTTTGAATAAGGGCCTGCTCACATGGAGCACGGTCTGGTGGGGTTGAAGGAGTGCACATCCCCCACACAAAGGTTCAACACAGCAGTTGCAGCTATCACGTGAGGCTTTGCTGTAGAAGCCAGGTTGGTAGCCAGAAGTGCCAAGGAGCTCTCTCCCTAACCTAATGAAGAGGGAGAGTAGGTGGATACATGCCCCAGCTTGTGATTTATACCATCTTGCTATTGAGGACTGAGCCTCAATTGCTGATAAGAGGGAACAACTCATCAACACATTTGCTTTGGCTTCCTTTCTTTCCCTGCCTTGCGTCTCCTGTCCTTTGTGTTGGTTGTAAAGGCTGAGGGTGGACATGGTAGCACACTCATGTAACCCCAGCTACTCAGGAGGCTGAGGCAGAAGGATTGCAAGTTCAAGGCCAGCATGGGCAACTTAGAGATCCTGTCTCAAAAACTATAATAAAAAAAGCCTGGGGCGCCGGAGATTTAGCTCAGTGGTTTCACCACCTGCTGCGCAAGCACAAGGACCCGAGTTCCATCCCTGGTACAAAAAAAAAAAAGCCTGGGGGTGTAGCTCAGTGATAGAGCACATACCTATCATGTGTGAGGCACTGGGTTTGATCCCCAGTGCTTCCTCCATACCTTACCCCAAAAAAAGATTTGGGAAGGCTAAGATTTTATTTGTCTTGTAAACTAATAAGTTAGTCTACCATATTCTCAAGGTTGTTAGAGAAACACACAGGACTCCTGGTTCAAAAACAAAGTACAGATTCCCTATATTTTCTACGGTTGTTTGCTATAATAATCACCTTGTAAATGTTGTGTGGAACAAGGGTGGTCAGTGCCTCCGTTGGCAAGTGTGCAGAAATGGGGTAGAACCACGGAGGACAGACTTCCAACACCCTTCTGGGACTTCTTAGCATAGCCACTCAAATAAGCTATTTTCATTTGGATCTTTGTCTTGGAATCTTCTTCCGGGGAAAAAGCCCCCAAAATGGGGAGAAAACACTAAATGGACAGTCATAGATTTCTAGGGTGAATCTCCTTCCTGCCCTGCGAATAATGTGGGGGAGCCATGTAAAGGAAGAAATTTCTGAGCTCAGAACTCATACTGCTGTGGCTCCTGGGGAGGAGCTCTAGAAGCTCTTCTCTTCTCTTCCCTTTTCTTCCCTTCTCCTCTGCTAAGTGCCGGGTGGACACTAGCCTTCTCTGGGAATATAACCATGGGCTGGGAAGACTTCTTTCTATGAAAACATTTACCATCACTTTAAAAGTTCTGGGCTAGAAGTGAAATGCAGTGGTAGAAAATTTGCCTAGCAGGTGTGTAACCTTCAAGTTGACCCCCAGCACTGCAAAAAAATAAAATCAAATAATTTAAAGTTAAACAAATTAAGGCCAGGTGCATGCTTATAATCCCAGTACTCAGGAGGCTGAGGCAGGAGGATCACCTTGAGCTCAAGGCCAGCCTGGGGTACATAGTGAGTTCAAGGCCAGCCGGAACTACATAGTGTGGCCCTATCTCAAACAAACAAACAACTTCCATAAAATTAAGTAAAATTCTTTTTAAAAATAGTCAATTTAAATTTGACATTAATTTATTATGACATATAGTTTATTTCACCTCACTTTTACTAGATAATTTTGATTTTCATTTGTTTTCTGGTGCTGGTGATCAAACTCAGATCTTGTACATGCTAGCCAAGCACTCTACTACTAAGCTATATCCCCAGCACTATTTTAATTACTAAAAAAAAAAAACTTTTAGAGCAATGTATGGTGACACATACTTGTAATTCCAGCTACTTGGAGGCCAAGGCAGAAGGACTGCAAATTTAAAGGTAGCCTGGGCGACTTAGAAAGAGCCTATATCCAAAGAAAAGACTGAGGTAGCTCAATGGTAGAGCACTTGCCTAGCATGCACAGTGCCCTGTGTTCAATCCTCAACACTGCAAAAATAAACAAAAGACAAAACAAAAATGTTGGGAATAATTTAAAATACTTTAAATTTTTATGTTTCATTTAATCTATTTTATTCTTTTTGAGTATCGTATATTATTTTAATTTTGTAAATAATTACTGTCAAGAAAACAATAATTATGCAAAAATTTTGATTTTAACAACATAATTTTACTGGAATAAAGGCAAGAATAACTAATATATACAAAATACCTCCTGAACTAGGCATGTCTTTATTCTCTTACATAAGCCTCAGGCTCATCATTGATCACACAGATGTGAGCAGTGATCATTAAGTTCAATCATCTTTGATATGTACTGACTTTTAGGCATATACAAACCATATATTAACAGGTATTTTTATTGCTATGAAAGTTTGTTTAGTAGGAGGGTAGTGGTTTGTAGTTTGTGATTTTTTCAATATTTGTATTCTGGTATGAAGACTTTTGTTTGTCCTTTTCCCCAGAACTCCGCAAATATCAGGGCTTGTGCTCCAGGGGAATGAAAAAGCAGACATGTCCATAGGTATTTCTTGTTGTAAAAGGAGCCCAAGAAAGTGATCATGGTGTAGGGGGGGCTGGAGGGATAAGATGGGACCCAGAGGGGAGATCTGAAGAAGAAAAAACATCACCAACTCCTCGATTTATTCCTTAAAATAATTCCATAAGGAAAGTGATAACATCATCCCTACTTTACAGAAAGGTAAACTGAGTTTCAGAGATGGTCATGGCTTGTTCAAGATACAGGTTAGCTGGCTCTGGAACTTCCTGAACCCAGGCACGGGTATTCCCTGCAAACCTACAGATGGTGGCCAGCAGCTCCACTACTCGGGTTCTGTGAGTCCCAGGTCAACAGCACCTGACTGGTGTCAGGCACCAGAGGCTCTAGGTGATGGAAGATGAAGTGTTTCCACTCCTGTCAGGACCTCAGGTAGCTCCAGAGAACTAGATGCTCCAAAGTGCAAGCACAGTGATGAATTCTGTCTCTGGGCCACCTCTACTCCTTTCCTATAAGGGTTGGAAGACCACAGCTCCATAGCCCACTTCATAACTACCTCTGGGCCTTGACCCAGCCCTTCAACCTCAGGACTGGTGCCCGGAGAATGCTGTCAGCTTCTTCTCTGTGACATGGGGTGGGTGGGGAGTAGGCTTGGAGCTGTGCTCTGTGGGGGCCAAGGAGTGGCCTAAGGACATGAGTGGAGAGGCCAGTCCCTGCCTGCCGCCAGGGAAGGTTCTCCATTCTGAAGGTGAACAGGTCCTGAGTGGTTAAAAGGCTGCTGCAGAACATCTCAGCCAGAGAAGGGGCCATTATTTCCCTCCATGCCGACCCTGACCTGCAACCCCAGCTCCTCAGCCAGACGTCAAGGTCCCTGCTCTAACAATGCTGACCCTGTGGTCCTGTGATGGGGACACTCATGGATGCTCCCTTGAGGTGCAGCCAGATCCCAACCCAGTCACACACCCAGGATATATCCTCTACAACCTTCCCAGGATACAGGACTGGGACTAGTGCCCATATGCCTGTAGCCACTCCTCTCCATTCTCCAAATGTGGCAACTAAGGAGCCAGGCTCAAGGTTGCACAGTTGGATGATGATACCAAGAGTATGATGGGTGGCTTGATGCTGAAACTGCGGCCTGTACACCTGCTGGGGGACAGGAATCTGAGGGCGAGGACAGTGCTGGCCTGAAGGAGTGTCAGAAGCCTGAGGCTGTCTGCCTGCCAGCAAGCGGGGCTCAGTGAGCAGGGCCCAGCTTGCTGCCCCTGCCTTGGTTTTCTACCTGCTCATCTTTGGCCCTCAGTCACCCCCCACTGCCCATAGTATACTATGTCTAACATCCCCCTTCCACCTGTGTTCCCACACCCACGCTGACTCTACAGGCTCCCTTTTCTTCTACCTACACCCATTTCTGGCTTTCTACTCTGTCTCAGGCTGGATACTGGCACCATAGAGGCCTATGTCAGGCCTAGGCTTTCCCTGAAGGAGCCCTTAGAGTGGCCCACCAGCCCCATCCCAGGATAGAGGAGTCTGAGGAGACACCTGCAGTCATGGAGGGGTTCCTGGAGGTGAGCACCTGAGCTGAGGCCTCAGCATCCATTCCCCTACCCCAGTCGCTGGCTGTCCTCAGAGTCTCTCTCCTCAGAATGCTAGCAGATTCCAGGAAGCATCCCCTTCCCTGCCAATGCTGGTTCCAAGAACTGCAACTCCTGGCAGCATTTGTTCAGGATTCTTTCCTAGAACCTAGGCCTCAACCCTGCCCAGGCTGCCGGGGTTCTCACAGGGCAGCTGGGGTGGGGGTAGGGGCGGGGCTCAGGATGGGATTCTGTAGGGAAGGCATTTCATGGGCCAGAAGCTGGGATGTGGGCCCAGGTTGTTGTCCAGGAGGGGTGACCACAGTGAGGTTGGAGACAGGTCAGTGAGATGAAGGTGCCTTGATCCCGGTCAGCCATGGAGATAGGCCCATGTGTTCTGCCTCCACACAAAGGCAGTCACTCCCTGGCCCAGAAATTCCCTCAGTTTACTGCTTTCCACCCTCCACCTTCCCACCCCATTAGCCTAGTACCTGTGGTTTCATCCTATAGAGAACTGGCCCAGGTCCCACCCTGGCCTCTGAGCAGGCTTTTATCAGATAATCTCTAGAGGGATAGGCCAGGGGACAGTCATGGCAGGTTTTGAGCAGGGAAGGGGCATGGGACAGTCAGGCTTAGGGCCCCTGGAAGGACACAACACCTACATTGTTAATCCTATTATAATTTCACTTCATCTGCTTAGAATTGAGAAAATCACCCCACTTCACACTCCCCGGCAAGTGGGGCCAGGAAGTGACAGACTCAGATGGGTGGGCAAGGATAGGGCCTAAATTCCCTCAAGGTCACTGGGCCCCTCTGGGATATGTCCTCCACCCCACCTCTGAGCTGGCACTAGGCCTACTCACTCACTGGGACCTGCCAGATCACGTTGAGCAACTAGTTCCTGAGAAGTGTTGAAGGCTGTTTGGTTTAAAATTAACTCCCCTGCTCTCCCTCCTGCCTCCCTCCTCTGAGTTCTTGGAAGAGGCACTCTGCTCTTCCTGGGAAGAGGCCTCCAGCCACAGCTGCTGTGACTCTGTTCTGGAGAAAACACCTCACCCAGGGTGGGGGTGGGGGTGCCCATGCCAAGCCTTCCCTGCCCTCCACAAGGCACCCTCGGGTTACCTGCTAAGACCCAGAAGAGAAATTGTCAAGGCACTGGGAGGGGATGAAACTGCCCCCAAAGCTAGGTCATCTCTGGACTAGGAGAGAGAACTGATCCCACAGACTTCAAAGCCAGGAACTTGGCCTGCTGAGCAGTGTGTGGCTCAGAAAGATAAAGCAATCTGCCCAGAGTCACCCAGCTTTGCCTGCCTAAGCTTAGCCTGTCCTGAGAAGCCAAGCTGACAGCAGTTCTGGCAAGGATGCCCAGGCACATGCCCCATAAAAACCCTCAGGCCAGGTTAACAGTGGGCTCAGCCATGGAGGTCCCTCACCCCTGTCCACTGCTCAGGGGGTCCATCTCTTTCTGAATAAGCCTTCATTTCTCAGTGTCTCCTGGACAAAGCCGCATCTGACCTTTGGGGAGAAAATTTCCTGAGGACCTAGTCACTGAGCAGTTCCTCCTACCATAGTCTTTCACTGGAAGGAGATGAGGAAAAACAAAGGAATGTTAGCCAAGTAGAAAGTTCAACACACACACACACACACACACACACACACACGCATACACACACAGTACTGTGATGTGCTCAGGGGTGGGGCTAGTGGGGGCAGGGAACACTGAAGCACTTCAAGGCGGGATGTGTAGGCTGAGGGCTGAGAGGCACTGAGAACACAGCTTTGCCTCAGAGTCTTAGCGAAATCCATACCTCTGGGGAAGGAGAAGTCCAGCTCTGGCAACAGGAAGAGTCTGGCTCATTGGTGCTGAATGAGGATAGAGTCCTTGGAGTGGGGCTTTGCCCCTGGAGAGCATTTGCTGGATGCCATGCCCTTTTAGCCATGCCATCACACCATCTGTGGTGCCAGCATATTCACAGGCACTGGGGTGGTGTGAGTGGAAGAGTCCTGGAGGATTGCCTGGAGGAGTGGGGGTAGTCCCAAGGTCCTCAGCCCTCAGATGCTGCCTCCTGCATGCTAGCCTCTGCCTGTTTCCACCAGGCCTGTGTCATGAAAACAGCTGTCTTCTCACTGAGGAGATAACTTTGGCTTCCCCCGTCTTGTATCTCTACCTTGGGCTTACAATGAGTATCAGCTTCCATTTTCTTGGCCTGGCAAGCCACTCTCCAACAACCCTATGGTCTAAAGTTTGGCCAGAATCAAACCTCCAGGGACCTCTTCTGTCTCAAGTCTCAGACACAGAAGCCTGGTGCCCAAGAGTGATCACTGGGATGATCCCCTGGTTGGCTGGCTGTGCAGCCCCACTGAACCAGGGAGGGATGGGAAAGCTGTTGAATTTCTGGCAAACTTGCTTTAGATTAAAACTGGTCTAACAGGTTGGTGTAAAAGGGTTGCCCAGGCCTACTCAGGCTCTAGATGAAGAAGGCTTTTATGAGGCCTGAGGGCAGGATGCCCTGTGCATGGATTCTAAATGTTCCTGCCTTCTCAATCAGGCCTTATTACAGTCCCTAGGCCCCTCATGCCTCTGGTTCACTGTGGGCAGCCACACAAGTGGGAAGGTACCCGTGTGAGAGTGGAGCCAGCCCAGCCATGGGCCCAGCCCCATTCAGACCTGTGTGCAGACCTTGGCCTGGCAAGATCTGCTCGGTCAGCAGATTATCCTCCCCCACTCCCTTTGAGACATAGTCTTGTTAATTCATTAAGTTGTCCAGACTGGGCTCAATCTTTTTGATCCTCCTGCCTTAGCCGCCCAGAGTGCTGGGATTACAGGTGTGTACCACCATGCCCAGCTTCAAAGTGGTCTTGAACTCATAGGTTCAAGCAATTCTCCTACTTTGGCCTCCCATTTATCCTGATCTCCAGGTTCAGGCCACCACACCTTCAGCTCAGAAATTGAAAGCCTGGCCAATGTGTGGGATCTGAGTCCTCCAAGTACTATTGGATCACTTGGTGAAGCTGGGTAAAGTGCTCTAGCAAGAGGCTGGCCAGTTAAACCTTACTGATGAGAACACATGGATGGGTGAGCAGCATCTCCATTTCAAAGTCCTTCCAGAGGGGGACCTGTAAGTTTAGGGAGGGACACCACACTGGATCAGTCCCCAAACCCACTGTCCTGTGGTCTGGTGGAATCCTCCAGGGCCCAGAGCCTAGCCCTTCCCGACTTCAGAAAGCCCTCCTGAGTGTCCCCACCCTTTTGCATGCCCTCTGAATCTTGTGGGCCCTGAAGTTTCAGCAAGCCAAGCCCAGTGGACAGAGCATAGTAGTGGTTACACAAACAAGGTCTGGACTCAAGGTTTGACTGCACCTTTCATGAGTTGTGTCACCCTGAGCCACCCACCCACCACTCCTCTTTGAGCCTTCTCTCTTAGGCTGTAATGAGGCCAACCCTTGGTGGTATTCAGGGCTGCAGTGAGAACTCAATGGGTCATGAGTGGCCATCCTTGTCTCCCCCTACTTCCCACTGTACCTACCCCACCAAAACCCCTACCTCTCAACTTTTTTTTTTTATCTCCGGCCTCCAGGCCCCATGGGGCTATCCCCCCAGCTATCAGGCACACCACTTAGAGAAGAGCAGAAGTAGGACCCCCACTAGACTCTGAAGAGGTGCTCCACTGTGCTAGGTTAATGCAAGTGTTCACTCCTGCCCTTCTCATGGTGCTGTGCACTTCAAGTTTGCTTCTGCCTCAGAGCCATCGCTCTGGTGGTTCCTTCCCCTTGTGATATCCTTTCCCCAAGTTATCTGCATGGCCAGTTCCTGCTCTTTGCTCAGGTCTCTGGGTTCAGTGCTACCCTGCTCAGCATTTTCACTGACCCTGTCAGATGCAGGGGTCTCCCCACACCCAAAGCCATTCTCTACCCTGCCCCCTACTTTGCTTTCTTTACACTGTCAAAACTTGTCCTGTGTGTGCATTTGTGTCTGTCTTGTTCCCTGCTGTGTCCCCCAGGGCTGAGATGGAGGCTGGCCCAGTTGATGCCCGAGGAGCTCGTGTGCTGATGAAGGGCTTAGTCCATGATGGGTCATTGTCAAGTTATTGTTTGTATGCTGTGCAGTGTGCTGGGCACCCACCAGATGGCTTGATCCTTTTTCCCCAGTTGGTGCCAACTGGGTGTGCCCCTTTTTCTAGTTGGTTGTGCTGGCCAGGTTTTCAGTATCTGTTAGGCTGGGTGTCAGACTTGGATTTGGGGTCCAATGACATGTCTTCTGCTGTTTCTCTGTTCCAGGCAGGCATCATTCACTCCCTTGGTAGGGAAATAAAAAGACTGAACCAGAAAAATGTGGGAGTCAGAAGTGGCTGGCAGCTGGTCCCTAGGAAAGAGTGGGACCCTGGCTTGAGCTGAGGTAGAGGTGAAGGCCAGGCCAGTGGCCCCAGAGCCTAGCAGGGAGGGTAGACAGGGGATAGGGTCCTCCCATCTCATGTCTGTTGAGGGGCAGAGGGCTTCAAAGTGAGCTCTGCTATGAGCAGCCTCAGCCAGCCTCTTGCCCCTCTGAGCCTCAGTTTCCTCCTCTGCAGGGTATGGGTACCATTTGGACTCCTGTCTATGTGGTGAGTGGTACATAAAGTGCAAAGTTCTCACCTTGTCCTCACACCTGGAAGGTCCCTTGAGCAGTCTCCTATGGACACTGAGGCTTGCTGTGCTTCCTTGTGCCACACAGCTTTCTGTCTGGCCACAGCACCAGGTGGGGAACAGCTTGCCTCTGGCCCCTCCATGTCCACTCCCTGCCTACTAGGTGACTCAGATTTCGGGGTGGAGCTGACAGAGGGGTCATCTTATGCACCGTGGGAGCCACAAAGGGGCTGAGAAACTGTGGGCACTCCTGGGAGGGGCCTTAGTGTCCTGGAGCAAGTGCATTGTTGGGCCCCGAGGCCAGCCAAAGGCCCAAGGGGGAGGGAGGCTGAATACCTGAACCAGGGTGCCAGTAAAGAGAGCCCTGCCTCCCTTACCCCTCTTTTGCTCACTCTTACCCAGTGGTATTCCTGTTCTTTGCCATAACCATTTCTACATTCCTGAGGTCCTGTGCCTTCATAGTTCATGCTGATTATCTTTTTCCTGCCTCCTTCCCCTCAACTCTTCACTCCTTATCCCTTCCTGCTTCCTATCCACCAGCATGTTTGCCTTTTCTAATCTATAACTTCTAATGGTCCGAGAGCTAAGACAGAAACATAGAATTGTTTAGAAAATAAGGGTTGAAGGCTATAAGCAAGGTTCAAAGGAGCTTTCCTATGAGGACCTCAGTGCCAAGTTACAGAAAATTTCAGGACATAATAGATTCCCAGCAGTCTAAGTGTTCCAAAGTCATCAAACACCTGAGGATGTTTTCATTTTAATTGCTCTTCCACCTATTTCTGGTGTGCAAGATCCTGAGTGAGAGTTGAAGGATCCTGAGTGAGAGTTGAAGGTTCCGGGCCAGAACCTTAACACTCCTCTGCCCCTGGCCTCCTTGTGTCAGGAATACAGGCCTCCAGTCATGCTTTGGTGCCTTCACATTCACTGTACCTTCTGTCTGGAAGACTGGCCCTGAGTTCTGACTGCTGGCTCCCTCTTCTCAAGAGTCACTGCCCCCAGGATGGGCCACAGCATCCTCCCACCAGTATTCTCCACTCCATTCTGAACGGGCCCTTCTTGTTTACACAATTCAGCCTCTGTGCTCCTCTGCCACTTCCCTTCCCCGCCCACTCTGCAGTGGCCTGTAGTGACCTGGTAAGCAGCCCAATGGGCTTTATTTCCTTTCTTTCTCATTTTCCCAAGCAGAACAAGGGGGAATGAGAGAGAACAGCTGCTCCTTGTCTTTTCCACCCCTCAATATGTCCCTCTGCAGGAAATGCTCACACAGAAGGTCTCTGGGCCTTGGCTAGCCTGTATGTGAAATGGAGGATCATGACAATAGGAGCAAAGGGGACAAACTATGTACAGAACTCAAAGGAGACCCATTAGGGCCAGGGATATAGCTCAGTGGTTCTGGCGCCTGCCTCATAAGTGCAAGGTCCTGAGTTCAATCCCTGGTACCAAAAAAGAAAAAGGCCCATTTAAGATTGTATAAATGAAAAGTATAATTTTATTATCATTACAGAAAAATCAGTGGAAGAAAAAAGACTACCAAAATGGTTATTGTCTTACAATAATTATTTTATAAAGTCGTATTAGCTATATGTTTCTTCTCTGCTCACACATGTAGGTACCTTCCTGGGTACGGCAGTCACCCTTCAGCTGGTGCCCCCTCCTGACATAGGACACCCCTCTTCGGGGCCTGCAAAACAATGAGGGCAGTGCTGTGCAGCTCCGGCCCAGCCCTAAAAGGGGTGAGCTGCAGGCTCTGCTGGGGACTTAGATTCTGGCTCCATTTTCTTGTCCATTTATCTGGCCACCCAAAACAGGGCTGGGGACAGAAGAGTACACATGCTCACACGCAGGTGAGGCAGCACTAAGACATCCAGGGCTGCCTTGGATCCAACAACACATCTCAGGATGGGCCCTCCACAGGGAAGAACCAGAGAAGCTGGCACAGAGCTATCTCTGGACAACCCAGGGCTCAGGGCAGAGAGGTGGGGGTGGATCATTTGAGACCAACCCCAAGAAGAATAAATAAATAAATACTATATAACTGTGGTGTCCCCCAGCCTGGTCTGCTCCTCACAAGGGGACTCTCATTGTCAACCTCAGTTCCTCTGGCCGCCTTCTTCCTAGCAGCTGAGGCTGGCTGGAGATAGGGGGCCTGCCCTACCCTGTGGATTGAGAAAGCAGGGCTGGGAAAGTCTGCACAGTTCAAAAGGCTGGGGCAGGCAGATGAGTGAAGGCCTAGGCCTATCTTGCAGGGTGAGACAAGGTCCTGCCTGTCTCCCTCTCCTCTGACACATGGCTCACAATAATGGAGCCACAAGTTGTATGATACCTCCCCTCACTCCCCTGCCTTCTTGTTAGCTCTTCCTGGTCCAGCTGCCAGATACATGGAGGCACCAGGATGACTGAAGGAAGGACGGCAGGGGCCCAAGTCCAGCAGGGGCCTTTGTCCACTCCAGGACGTGGGTGCATGAGGTTGGGCAAGATAGCAGGCCCCGTCAGAGCTGGAAAGGGTACTGTCGGAGGTAGTGGGCCATGCGCTGGGGCAGCGGTAGGCAGTCCACATCAGTCACCAGACGGTTGATGACAAGGCGGCACAGATGCTGTAGGCTGCGGGCACCGCTCCTGTGCACAAAGGGCTGCACCAGTTTTAGATGTACAGCAGTGGATGCAGGGGCAGGCAGCGCTGGGTCACCAGGAGCATCTTCCTTAGGCATAGGCAGAGCTGGGGCAGGAGCAGGATCAGGGCTGTCACTTCGGGTGTCAGCAGCACAGGAGGCCACATAGTGCTGCACAAGGCTGACCACATCTGGGAAGGCCAGGATACGAGGCCGGGACAAGCAGTTGGAGTCCAGGCGGAAGCTGGAGTCAGCGTACTCAATGCGTACATTGGTGGGGCCCCGGGTGGTTTTGACTGACAGTGTAAACAGGTAGCTGGGGTGGGTGCTGTCTCGTACTAGGAATGTGCCTTCTGGCATCTTCTGCAGGTGTTGCCGGGCCTCACTGGCTGTAAGGGAGCCCCAGTACCAGCCTAGGCAAGTGGAGAAGGGGCCAGGGGGACTGGTCACATTAGAAATCATCTGGGGGCACCAACCCAGGGCACTTCAGTACTATGCCTTTCTCTTCACACTTCAGTGGAGAAGGCTATACCTCTCCCACCACAAAGGGAGGGCCATGTTTCCCAAATCAGACTCAACAGACAAAGCTAAGCTCCCTTCAGCAGATTTCTCAGGACAAGAGCTGCCTCCTCTTTCAGACTTACCAGATTCTCGAAGATAGGAGAAAGTCTTGGCTATGCATAGCAGATCCTCCTCAGGGTCCAGCACCTTTGGCTCACTCTCTGGTTTGATAGGGGTCTCCTCTGCCACCTCTTCCAGGAAGGCCCCAATAGGCAAAGGCTGCATGGCTGACTGACAGCTCCAGGTTCTGAGCCCACAAGGGCCGCTGCCCAACCTGCTCTAGAGCCAGCAAAGGACCAGGTCTAAAAGGGGGAGGATTGGCAATGAATAGAGCATCCAATGTTTATCCCACTTCTAGAGAACCCTCCTTGATTGTTTCCAATTATTAAGGGCTAAGTAATCTCTTCCTCTCTATCTTGGATCTAACCCAAACAGATCCTTCCTGTAAGCATTTCTAGTATCCCCACCACAATGACAGAAACCACTGCAAACTAGCCCTATATTTGTGCTTTGCTGGCTGAGGTAGGCTAGTTGGATGACACTGGTCCTGATTGAGCCATAGGAGGGACCTGTGTGGGGTCCACCAGGGAGGCTCCAAGATCACTGTAGGAAGCCTGAGGTCACAAGCTGCCTTCCCACACCCAGATAGGTATATTAGTCAGTAGGACATAGGTCTACACTGGCTTCAAGGCTGAAACAATCCCCTATTCATACAGGTCACACTCCTATCCTGGCCTCTGTTCCTCTCAGCTGAGGGTCAGGAGTGGACAGTAGCCTCTAAAGACACTGGCAAGTCTCACTTCCCACAAATATGAGCTCCCATCAAAGGGCAGAGTACCCAACATTCCAGACCCTGCCTTAGCAAGCCATCTCTACTGGGCTCTATGGTCTTGTGTATAGCTTGGCCCCCTTCCAGGGTGTAGTTCTCCTTCCACCAATGAAGGGTCTACACTGAGAGGTTTGGCAACATCTTATCCTTAGATGACTGGAGTTAGGGCAACTTAGCTGGCCAAAATCTGTGCAGGAGCTTCCTCGTGGGGAAGCCCGCTCAGCTTGGTGATACTGGGCTTCTTCCCCAGGGCGGTGGGGCAGGAACTGGCCAGCTTCCTGAGGAAGGGACTGCTGGTCCTTCCTCGCTCTTAATAGAACATGCCCCAGGCCTTAGTTTGGGGTCCATTCCTTGGTGGGCCTTAGGACCCTGAGAGAATAAAACCATGGGTTCTGGCCACATTGGCTGGGGAAAATGGTACTAAGTAATTATAACCCAAAGCCATAATATCACAGGGTCATGTGGAAGTCAGGGTCTGCCTGTGCCCGAGCTGAGTGCCAGGCCAAAGGCGGGAGTTAGGGGAAGGCACTGTATGCAGAGACAACAGCCTGAGCATACAGTGCCAGGTATTGCTTGTGAGGCAAGAAGAGGTGGGCAGGAGCTGGCGGCAGGCAAAGGAGCCAGATCTGACAGTCTAGGTGACCCTTAGAAGGTCACAGCTCTAGGATCCCTCATAAGGACAAGGGACTACACCACTCTGCCACACTACAGTTGCAAAGTACTTTTTCACATCTACCCTGGCTATAGTGTAGGCGCTCTGGAATACTGCCTGGGGAGCTGGAGGAGGAATTCTGAGGTGACCTTTCTTTTGGTTTCCAGAGCTTGGCTCATGCACCTTCTTGGAGCACTGTGGGTAGCTAGCTGGTTAGGCCAGAACCTCCGGGGATGGCCAAGACCAGAGCCTCTACATAGATCCCCTGTGTGGTTGTGGGGACCTCTGGGGCTGATATGTATCTGGGTGTGGAAAAGTTTCACTGATCTCCAAAGGCTCAAGTGACTGTGTATCTGGGTAGGGGTGTGTCCATCGCTGTGTCATCATTATAGCAGGGGTGGGAGATGATGTGTTACAGGTGTGCATGTTTTCCTCCCTTGGAGCCCAGCTAGTGAGTGCTGCCTGAGGACACATGCCAGGAGTATGAACTCAGTTAGGGGTAGGGTCTTCAGCAGAGCTACAACTGGAAATTCCTGCTCTCAACCCTAGGATGGCACCAGTTGTTCTGGGGCTGTGTGTGTATGTGTTTAGGGGGGTGTTAAAGATCTTGCTTCTCGACATCAATATTGGTCCAGAGGGCACAAGGAGCCCTCAACTAGGGACATATGAAAGAGGCTGTGGGACCCAGAAAGGGGGAGTCACACCTGAGGAGGAAGGTAATGTAGGGGGGGAAAGTTAAGGAGCTCCAAAATTCAGAAGAGGAAGGAACATCCTGGAGACAACTGGGGAGAAGTTATCTTCCCAGCACTTGCATATTCTCTTCGCTGGACCAAGGACTGTGTAGAGCAAGGAGCACTTCAGTCTTCCCATCTTCCACTCTCCCGCACTTGGCACTGTGCCTGTGCTAGTTCTTATAATAGCTGTCACTGGGCCACCCAGCTCTCCCTGGGTAAGGGATACCCACTTGTACCTCCTCTTTTCTTCTTGGAGCATCAGATCAGTAGAAAGCATCAAAGTTTTTTTTTTTTGGTACCGGGGATCGAACTTGGGTCCTTGCGCTTGCGCAGCAGGTGGCGAAACCACTGAGCTAAATCCCCGGCCTTTTTTTTTTTTTTTTTAAAGAATAGGAAAGGACAGGAAAGATCATGGGTTGCCACAAAGGCCTATGGTCAAGGGTAACTTATATAGTAAAGTTACAATGTGGATACAACGTGGGCCAAACTATAATCAACCAGTAAGATTACAAGTATATCCCAAGGATATATGGCTCACAGCATTAATCTTGGCTTATCTATGACTTTTAAAACTGGAACATTTCAGAGAAGGGATGGGTCCAGGTGTTCTGGTCACCCATCTGGATGTCTGTGTATATCTGGACTTAATGGACTGGGTGGTACCAATTATAGTATAATCTCAAGTTTTTGGAAGTAGAGTATCAGACTTTTGACTGAGAGGGATATTGAGGCTCAAGGAGTTCAGGTGTGCAAGAACACTTGGCTGAGGCCCAGGCTCTGAGTTATCAGCACCCCCTCCTATATTGTCCTCCAGGGTCTCTGAGGAACTTGGAGGGGGAGGTAGGAGCCAAGGTCGTTATCACATTGGGGTGAGAAGAGGGGTGAGGTAATTGTGGGGGTGCTCCCAAGAGCTGTTGGTTACCAGGTACTAGCCCGGGGAGAGGCAAGGATTTCAGGCTGGCTTCCCAAGTGGAGCCTAACTACTAGCTGGGGCAGGGAATGGACATTTGGACAGGAAGGGGCAGAGGCTGGCCCAAGGTCACCAGTAGGTAGGGCAGCCGGCAGGCTAGGGGGAGGCTCTGGGTCCTGGGGGACACCATGACATAGGCGTCATCCATCTCCTTCAGTGAGAACCAAGGGGATCCCACTCTGTGTTCCTCCCCTCGCCTCAGAGCCCCTAGTTTTTCTACCCACAGTGTGTGTGTGTGTGTGTGTGTGTGTGTGTGTGTGTGGCGGGGTTGGGGGGCTGTCCCAGGCCCACAGAGCGCCGCACCCTCGAGGTCCTTGCGCCTCGCTCACCTCCAGCCCGCCCAGTCCTCCTGAAGCCTGGCAGCTGCCACGCAGCCTGTGCTCCTCAGTGCTCCCGGAAAGCCACGCTTACCCCTGGACGCAGAGGACCATGTCCCGGCTCAGCGACGGCTCTGTAGGGGCTTGGCGGGATCGCGGCAGAGGGAGCAGTGGACACCGAGCGCGCAGGTCAGGGTCCCAGGGCGCACGGCAGCTGGCGAGGACTGAGAGGAGACGGCTCAGCGGGCCAGGGAGGGTGAGGGGGGCGGCCCGGCGGGGGCGGGGCGAGCCGCCGCTAAGGTAATCTTCAATCCGCTGCCTCCCAGCCCTTCCCGGAAGCCGCGTCTTCCTAGAACTGCAGGCTGTGCGGTGAGGCCGGGAGGGCGCGGTGTGCGGGGTGGGGGATGGGGCGTGGGGGGTGGGCGTCTGCCGAGCGACTCGGCCTAGGGCTGTGAAAGGAAACACCTTTGACAGATTTCCAAGAACTTTCCAGGAAAACCAGGCGGGGCTCTGCGTGCCGACCAATCACAGGGAAGGAGGGGGAGACTAGTGGCCAGGGGACCCAATGGCAGCGAATGGACTCTGGACTGACGTGCCGAGCGGGCCGAACTTGGAGACCAGCCCGTGAAGACCTGGTTGAGGGAGACCAGGGAGGGGCTCCAGGCTCCCGCACCTCTACCCCACATTACCTTTGACATTCCGCTTTGTTGGGAATGGGCCTGCTCATCTCTCCATCGAACCGGTGCCAGCGCGAGGGCGAGGTCCGGGGGACAGTCCCTCCTTGCTAGACGCCTCTCCTAGGCTATCTGTGGGGTGTACAAGCACTATTGGTTCGCGCCTGTACACCAAAACTGTGGCCTTGTGGGGCTTGGGGTGGGGACTGGAGAAGGACAGAGGGAGAGGGACAGAGGCGGAAGCCACCCCTGGAAACGAACAGGTCCACTGGGTCGAGCCTGCAGCCACCACGACCCAAAGGATCCAAGCAAGAACATTTTCTTTGAAAGAGGAGAGAAGGCACACCTGACCTTTTGAATTAGGCTGCGGACCCTGCTAATCAAGGAAATGACTTGAGGAGGTAGATAGGGATAGTCAGCCCCCAGATAGTTTATTCTCTGGTTTGGTGAGCCCCCATAAAATGTTGGGAGAAAATCTTGGTGTCCCAAACACCAGGAGATAATTTTGGGGTAGGATGGGGGGAGGGACTGCAGTGCCACAGCTCCCTTCTACAGTTTACTTGCTATGTTTGATTCTCAACAAATGATATTGCCCCTATTCTATAAACGTGTAGAGCCCCAGGGAACAAAACACCTTGTCAGGAAATGGTAGGTCCGAGCTTGATCAGAAGTCTTCCCTAATCCCCTCTACCTTTTCTAATTCACTGACTCATCAGGGAGCATCTTAAAGACCATAGGGTCTGTGTGAACCTCCTCCTAACTCTTGGGGCAGAAGGACTGAAAGAGATGAGATTTGGAGAGTCAGCAGGATCTCCTCCTCCTCACCCCCTCACTCCCCAGTGTGTGCCCCCAGAATCCTCAGAAACAGTTTGGACTACAATATCCATGGAGTAGCACTGTTTAGAAAGCCTGAATAACAGAGACTGCGCTTTCCTCAGGGCAGACAAGGCCCAAGGTGCTCTAACCAAGATGGAGCAGAGGACAAAGGAGGTCTGAAAGTAAAGTCCTGTATAACAGGAAAAAAATTGGTTAAGATGACTCCAGTAGACTGCTTCTCTGTGACCTTCCCGAAGGTAAGCCAGATTTCAGTGTAACCTTGCCAGCTTCTCCTGAGTAGGCCAGAGAAGCCAGTTTCTTGGGATAGGAGTAGGGTGGGAGGGATACCTCATTACCCATTTGGAGGGATGGGGTACCTTGGAGAGCTTAGTATGGGGGTCATGAGTGGGCTTCTATCTCTCCAGTAGGAAGGAGCTACTGCCCCATTACTATCAAGACGAAGTGGCTTCATAGCTGCTATGTAACAGCTACATTATTTTTTTTTAAGTCCAGGGTCTTGTGCATGCTAGGCCAACACTCTCTCCACAGAGCCACATCCCCAACCCCCAGAGCTTTAATTTTGAACCTGGGTCTATATGGGCCAAATCCTATTATCTCTACCCCTAAGACCATACACTTTCCTGCTCACTGTGACTATTCTCCTGAACATTCACTGCGTGCCAGACATTCAGCAATTTACAGTCTCTTGTAGAGTCACAACTACCAGGATTATTCCAGCTTACAGGTGAGGAAACTGAGGCATAGAGTGATTACACTATGCCCTGGATTTCATAGCTAGCAAATAGTGGTTTGGAGATAAAGCCCTACAACTCCCCCCCCCCCACTTTATCTCTAGGTGTTTGTGACCTGGTGACCTCTAGGCATCTGTGACCTGCCAACCTCTAGGCATCTTTCAGGATCCAACTGTAAAGTCTGCAGCCAAACTTCCTTGTCTCCAGTCCAGTCAAGGGCAGAGCACCAGGGGTGTCCCTTTGAAAGCATCCCCTACAGAGGTCAGTGATTAGGCAGCTCTGTGTGTAAATGAAGGGTCCCAAGGCTTTTGGCCCTCCAGTTATCTTTTGTGAATTTGACGTCACTGTCTTGTACTTCACCTGCATGCTATAAAAGTGGTATCTTGTTGGGCCCTAGGTGTCAGTTCACCTTAGGGCTTGTGGGTCCCTCAGGCTATCTCCTTATTACTCTCCTGCCCCATCTGCTCCCTGTGAGCATCCAACCCCTGCTACTGGGCCCATACTGCCACCCAGTGGTACTCCTTAAGAGCCCACTGGCCAAATCTCCAGTTTCCACCACTCACCCACGAGTTCACCATACTGCAGGATTCCTCTGACCTTCGCCACCCAGAACAATCACAGGACAAGTCACAAGAATACACAACAGTGCCTTCCTCAACACGTGGCTGACTCGGTGTTTGTCTGCTCTCCATGAGCAGCCTTCCTCTCCCCTTCAAGGACAGTCCACGTGTGAGTTGACTGCCCCCTCCCCTTACTCAGGCACTTGGGCTTGGTCACTGTAAGCTATTTCAAGGGCCTATCTCTGTCCCCTTGGACACACAGCCATTCTGAATACTGAACATTCCCATCAGTGTAAAAAGGGATGTGGCAGGTGACTGCAGAAACATGAGCAGTGGGAAGAAAGCACGTATTCTGTCTGTCCTAGGTTAAATGAGCAGCTGTAAAACATCTGACTATTATGACCTCATGTGGGGAATTCATGTACCTGTGTGAACATGGGCATTGGTTATGGGACTGGGAGGGGATAGGCATCACCACTGCTTACTTTTTACACTTCTCTATTACAATAGTGAGCTTTCCTATAGCTGGATAAAATATTTGACATCCATACCTTAAAGGAAAAAGGTTTATTTGGCTCATGGTTTCAGACAATTCAATGCACAGTTGGCTGGCTTCAAAAGAGAAACATCACAGTAGAACAGGTTGATGGAGCAAAGCTGCTTAGTTCATGGTGGCTAGGAAGCAAAGCAGGGAACAGTGCCAGAAAGGAAGGGGCCAGAGAGCAGTTATAGATGCCAAGTCCACACCTCCATGACCTACTGTTATGTTTTGTATCTAGATGTCCCTCAAAAGCCTCATGAACTCATAGGTGGGGCTTTTGGGAGGTGGCTGGATCATGGGTGTGTGATATTGGATTAAAGGTACATGATAATTGGATCTATCCAATGACTGATTTAGTATAGTTCTGGGTATGGGTAATGAGAAGCTTACCCTGGGTGTGGGTGGCACTAACCAACATTCTTGTAGCCTAGGTGGAATATAAAGGCAAAAATGGAAAAAGCAGGCTGGTTGCTTTTTTTTTTTTCTTACCCTCCCATGGACTGTTTCTCCTCTGCCATGCTGCTCTGTCTTGGAGCCAGCTGGCTATGGACTGAAACCTCTACAAACTGTGAGCTAAAACAAACCTTTCCTCTCTTAACTTTGGGTGTCAGATATTTTGTCCCAGCAATGACCTAGACACACTCAAAAGAGTACTTTACTAATCCTCTAGGTGGCTCCCAAGCCAACCAAATTGACAAGCTAAATTGTCACATATATGGTTTGAATTCATTATAACAAAGAAGTTTTACTTATGTGATTAAATTTTTTGGTAAAAAACACAGAAACTTAAAGTACACAATTATAAACTTTTAAAAAGAGCAATTGTAATCTAATTCCATTTTAAAGAAAGAAGATAGCTTCACTGAGAGGCTTCTGGTGGGGCAAGGAGCCAGCATCTGCCCTCAGCTGCCTAGCCCTCTGCTCACTTGTGGGACCCCATTCATCCTGTTTGGCCTTCAGTTCGCCAGGCCTGAACCAGTTGCCTGCATAAGGTAGTGCTTCTCCCAGCCTCCACACAGGAGAATATTTTGGATCACAGGGCTTTCTCCAAGGTTCTGAGATCTTGGATTTGATTCTCATGTGGGACTAGGGGACATCGGTCCTGGATCAGATGGGTATAAACGTGTGTGGGTCTCTGCATGCACATGCATATCTGTATGTATGTGTATGTTGTGTGCATGTTTGTCTATACATACTCATGCCTATGTGTGTCTGTGTTTGTGCACCTGTCAAATGCATGTGCACATGTGTAAGAGTATGCTTGCACATTTGGCTGTGCATGTGGAGGCAGGGAGAACTACAAGAAGAGGCCACAGGCCAAGTGTGGTTATGCGTGCCTGTAATCCCAGGTGCACAGGAGGGTCAGAAGTTCAAAGCTAGCTTGGGAAAGTTAGCAAGATCCTATCTCAAAATAGTGAAAAAAAGTGCTGAGGACATAGCTCAGTACAAAGGCCCTGGCTTCAATCTCCAGTATTCACTGGCAATACTCACAAAAGAGACTTTGATTTGAGGGTAGGAGCCTAGGCCTGAGGTTGTGCTTTGGTTGGAATATGGGCTCTGTATGATA
Source organism: Heterocephalus glaber (assembly GCF_000247695.1). The sequence continues at coordinate 4,444,940 of NW_004624730.1, forward strand.
CCTGCTGACTTTAAGCAGATTACTTCACCTCTCTAGAATGGTCTTTCCTGTGTGTTTGCTCTTCCCCCTCTGGTCTTGGTGAGGTTGTGTTGTTTGGGTGGAGCACCTACCTAGTGTCTGGTCAGCAGGAAATGCTCAGTATGGTTAGTTGAGCCTATTGTTTGGGGATCCCTGCTTAAGTGAATGCTGCTAGCTTGAAGGTCACCTGGTGGAGACAGGGCCAGAGCCCCAAGCCCTGTCCCAACTCAGCACCTGCACGCAGAGGGTACCCATCAATAGTGTAGCCCCCTTCACTCATTTACCTAACCCTCATAGATGGTCATCAGGGAAGAGGAGGGCACCAGCTTCCGGATCTCAGAAGCTGCTGCTTGGAGGATCCTGGACATGCAGCCCAGGCACCCAGGAGATTGTGGGGGAACACCTCAACCGTCACTGATTCTGAAGCCAAGAGAATGGCTTCGAGACTCATTTGGATGGATCCAGGTCACAGTGCCTACAGCTCTAAGTATGGCCTGAAGATGCCAGCAGAGCGCTGCTCAGAGATCTTGCTCTCCTTAGCAGGTACTCAGTACCCACAGAGGACCACCTTGCAAGGGTCTTTCAGTCTTACAGGTTGAATCATTTAAGGAAGTAGTGCAGATTTGCCACCAGGAGACAGCCATAGGCTGTGGCTCTAGATAACTTGCTTCCTCTCTGGGAGCTTCAATTTCAGTTGTAAAATAAGAGACTTGGAAAAACTGGCTCAAAATATGTACAACAGGCTAAGATAGGGTCAGAATAAAGTAGACAGCCGCACGTGGTGGTACACACCTGTAATCCCAGCACTCAGGAAGTTGAGGCAGGAGGATTACCATGAGTTCAAGGCCATCCTGAATTACAAAGTGAGACTTTGTCTCAAAAGAAAAAAAAATGAAGAAGATGCCTAAATGTGGAGAGACAAACTACAAAGCTAATGGAGAATATGTAACTAGGTTGGAAGGCAGAGATGTTTTTTGCAGTATGAGAGTTGAACCCAAGGCCTTTGGACTGAGCTACATCTCCAGCCCTTTTTATTTTAATTTTTAAATTTCGAGACAGGGTGTAAGTTTCCCAGATGGGATTTGAACTTGTGATCCTCCTGCCTCAGTCTCCTAAAGGAGGACGCCCATACCACTGTGCCTGGCCAGGTGGAGACTTTTTAAATACAACACCAAAAGCCCAAACCATAAGGTGAAAAGTTGATGAATCCAGCCAAATGGAAAATCAGAATTTCTGGTCCAAGAGTGCTATATAACCAAAGGGAAAAAATGAGCCTTGGATATGAGCAGGAAGTGCACAGAGCCACCAGGGACTAGAGAGTCACAAATCAAGCAACAAGATGCTACTGCCCTAGGCATGCTGGCAAAAATTAAGAAGTTGACAACATTCTGGTAGGCTTAGGCAGGAGGATCACAAGTTTGAGCCCAGTTTAAGCAACTTAGCGACTTAGGGAGATAGTCTCAAAATAAAAATTAAAAAAGGACTGGGTACGATGTAGCTCAGTGGAAAGGCCCCCGGTTCAATGTCCAATGTCGAGGGGGAAGGGACATCGAGCCACCACCAGCTGAAGACAGCAGCTCCGCGAGACACTCTGGAGTGCCGTCTGGTAGCGCGCAGAGAACACTCAACTGAAGTGGAAGCTTCAAGAGAAACAAGACTTCCTACTCTGTCACTTTCTGAGTCGCAGATAAAGTGTAGGGGGCATACCCTGTGGAGGAGTTCGCCCTTAAGTCCCCGGAAGCCACGAAGGTTACCGCCTCCTCAGGAAGCCACGCCCCCTATGTTGTCCTGCGCCGCCTCTCCCAGGCCTGGCCTGCCTGGCCCTTTAAGGCTGACCTAGCGGGCCCCAGGTCCGGGTGACGCGCTGTGGGGGTGTCACGTGGGTAAGGGCCTGGCCTTGCGACTGTCGGCCCTGGGAGCCCCTGGCCGCCGGCTCCCGCGCCTGCTGCCTCTAGCCCTCGCCGCCAGGTGCGTCCTTGCCAGGTGTACACTCCAAGCCTCGGCGCTGCACAGTCTCAGGACCTCGGGGCCACTGGGCGCCTGGCCCTTCCTCGACACGTGCGGGGCTGTGGGGCCACCACCACCCTTCGCGTGTCCCTACTCTAGGGCCTTTCGCTTCGGATCCCCAGATTATCCTGGGCCGGCAGCCCAGTCAAACTTAGGGGCTCCGAGGCCGGTCGTGCTGGGAAAGTCCGGGACGGGAGTCACTCTTTCATTTTCCCTAGGTGTCCTGAACGCGCCAGACTGGGTGCGCTTCTGAGCACCCCGCGCGGGCCATGGATTGCGAGACGGCAGAGGAGCAGGGTGGCCTTGGGCTCCCACCTGGGGCCCTCGGCGGACCCGGCTGGTGCGGTTCTCCAGCCCTCGGGGGGCGGCGGGAGCCCAAGAAGTACGCAGTGACCGATGACTACCAGTTATCCAAGCAGGTACTGGGTCTAGGTGTGAACGGCAAGGTACTGGAGTGCTTCCACCGGCGCACCGGGCAGAAGTGTGCCCTGAAGGTTAGTGACCCTCACTGAGTCCTGGTGTGACCTGTCGGAGCACGTATGTCTGGGGCCCCTGCTCAGCTTCCTATGACCAGCATCTTGTTTCACTCTCATACTATGCTGTAGGGTCAGACTCATGGCTAGCTTTCCACCTGGGTGAACAGGCTTAGTTTAAACTCAGGGTCCTAGGGACCAAGGGGCGGAGTCAGTATGGGTAGAGCTGTTGTACCCGGAAGAAGGGAAGGAATGACTTGGAGCTCTGGCTCTGGGTGGGCCTGTGTGTTCAGGCCAAGGGGGCTCCTTCAATTTGGCTCCCTTGACTGGGATGGGTCTGAGTTTCTCTTTGCCTAAGACTGAGCCCCCACCAAGGGCTTGGGCTCAAGTCTTCCTCCCTGAGGAATTTGCCAGCCTGGGCTAGTGTGGTGTGAGCCTCCTAGGGTTGGTCAGTGGGGAAGGCTGATGCCCATCATTCCTGAGGCTGCTGCTGGGCTCCTGATGAGTCACTGGCCCCATGTTGAAAGGGGCAGGTTCTGTTGCAAGCTTGACCCACCCTGGTGTCTGGGTAGAGGTTGGGCCAACTATTTAGCCATGTCATGCTCCAGTCTCCCTGGAGGCCTGGCACACTGATCTAGGTTGAATGGGGGTGAGTGTCTTGGAGTGGCTAACCTAGCTACCGGATTCTGGCTTAAGACACACAATTCTGGCCCAGGACCCAGCACTGTAGCCAGAATCCTTTGAGTCTTCTATCACAGGGAGTCTTGCTTATGTGCAGCTCCTGCCAGTAACACCTGGATGGGTAGAGCATGGCAGGGAGAATGGCTCCTGGAAGTTAGAAACACATTGAAAAGTCTTCTCATTTTATAAGTTTCAGTTACAAACCTGGGTGCAGAGTCCTATAGATGTACCTCTAATCTCTACCTTGTGTTTGCTAGCTCTGTGACCTTGGACTCTTGAAGCCAGGTTTCTGCCTTTGTTCATGGGGAAAGAACAGGGGTTGTGAGCTTGAAATGAGATAATGCCTGTAGAGTGCTTGGGATAGGACCTGGTATAGGCCTGGAAAGGCTACAGGACTTGTAGGGACAAGATCTATAAGTATCTGAGTAGGAAGACCTGGGCCCAGGTCCTTGGGTCTTTCTCAAGATGACTAGTGGGTCATCTCCCCAGGGTGTTCCTGGAGGGGGTCATGAGTGTGGGTCTGGGAAGGATCAGGCCTGGGGCGATTGGGCTGGGCCCTGGGTATGCTTCTTTATCTACTAATCCAACAGTGTAATGGGGGAAGGGGGCTTTGGAGTCCCAGGCATGGCCCTCTATGAGTTGCAGGAGGGTGCAACAAAGTGAGAAATGAGTCTTTATCCTTTCCCTTGGGATCATTAAGCCTTTCTACCTATGCTGGGGGTGGGGGTGAGGGGCTGACTGAGGCCAGAGAAGCTCTTCTCAGTACTGAAGCTTTGGTCCTGTAAGCTAGGACTGAGCTCTTACCAGCCCCTATTGGGTCCTAATGCTAGGAGCAAGGAAGAAGTCAGGGGAGAGGCCAGTTTGTGGGTTTAGGCAGTGCTGCTTTTGTGCAGTGTGAACTTAGCCCCTTCCATGTAGACGCTGTGTGTGTCAAGGGATTGGAGGGAACTTCTGATTGTGTTAATTTCCACAGTTCTTCCTCTTGGATCTAGAACTTCAGTGGACTCCTTGTCCTGGGCTGGGAACTGGACAGCTCTGCAGTGGGTTCCTCTCTGTGGTGCATTAAAGTATGGGTGACCAGGCTGGGGCTACTGTCTTGGAACCTTCAAGACCTAGTCCTAAATTGGCTCTCAAAGGGGGCAGAGATTAGATGTGACTTCCACACTGTCTCTTTCCTGTTCTCCACCCTCTCCCACCCGCTCAGTGACCAAGCCTAGAATTCCCTACCCAGTTGGGCAGGCCCTCACCACCTCCCAAGCCGGAGCGAGCACAACCTCTGGCACAGTGCATGTGTATGTACTCTGTTGGTGTCTGTGGCCTTGCAGAGGGAGATGGCATCTCCCTGCTTACAGCTTCTGCCCTCTGTTCTATGGCCAGGCCTGGGCTCAGGGAGCTCAGCCAACTCAAGAACTGGTTCCAGTCCTCTCCATGCTGCTGGTTAGCCCCCTTCCTAGGCACCCTAGCTTTGCCTAGGTAAAGGTCATGGGGTCTGTGTCCTTCTGCCTCCTTAGGGCTATACTTCAGAGTACCAGGCTGTCTTGTCCTTATCTTGGAGCCTGAACTTGTTCGGGCTATCCCTGCCCATCTTTCTCTGTATCTATCCTCTGGCCCTGTTAATAGAAATGGCGGATAGTGCTCAACAGGAAGCCTGGGCTGCAGCAGTCACTCATAAAATGGGAGGACTGTGGTCACTGTCCCTGTAGCTGTTGCTGTTCTTTAGGGCAGGCCCCTCCTTCCTGGGGAGGTGGGCCTCTTCCCTTTTCCCCCAGTCTCTGACCACTACTTGCTCGATCTTGTCCTTGTTTATATAGAGCATTCCTCTCCAGGCCAACCTCTGCCACCAGTGCCGCCCTTATGCCTCCATGTCATCCCAAGCACTTTTTGCTGTCCTGTTGGCAGAAACTTGAGGACTAGCTGCTTCAGAGGAGGGAATAGGGACAGAAGTTGTTCTGCTCCTGCTTTTCCTGCTGATCTCTTGCTTGTACCCCCTCCCAGGCCTAATTGGTTAATTAGCACCCTTTGGCTTTACCTCTAACTGGGCATTTCCAAGGCCCAGTCCCTCAAACCTTATCACATACCTGAAAGTTGGGACTAGAAGTGAGGGGACAGAAGCCACATGCCTTGCTCAAGAGAGAGGAAACTGCAGCAAGGGCCAGAGTTCCCTCTTCCCCTTTTATTTATTTATTTATTTATTTTTGTACCAGGGATTGAACTCAGGTCCTTGCACTTGCGCAGCAGGCGGCGAAACCACTGAGCTAAATCCTCTGCCCCCCCACATACACTTCTTGTTCCATCTACTTGTGGTTGTTAGCCTACTGGCCAGCAGAAGTGACCATGGCACTTAGTACCTGCACTAGAAAGCCCTGAGGGATATGGGAGGGGGCTACACGTGGGAATAGAGGTGAACTCCTTTTTCTTGCCCTTCTTTCTCCATTACAGGGCTGGGCGCCCTTCCCTTCTCATCACTGGAGCCTGCTGGAAGCCCCTCTGGGCTCCCAATGCCTCCTGTTCCTTTCTTTGTTAAGGAGAGTGGTGTATGTATACATGTGGGTAGGCTGGGGCCCCGCAAGTCCACAGGTCCAGGAGATCTCTGTGAGATCTTTTGAGGGAGTTTCTGCAGCAAGCATCCTCTTGGTCCCTAGGATTAGGAAAGTTTCTGGGGCTACCTTAATCAGGACAATTCCTGTCCCAGGGGATGCAGTGGTAAGCCAGGCTGCTGTATGTGCTGTGTGTATGGTTGCCCCCTAGGACACATTTTTCCAACAGGTGGGAAATGAAGCCCTGGAGACCAGGAGATGTTGCCTGCAGTTGCACAGGGATTTGAGGACTTGATTGTACACACTTTGACACTCTTTGTCTTGCACTGGAGAGTCCCTTCCCACTGTTAAGATTCAGCCCTGCTGTCTATTCTTTCAGGAAGCTGTCTAGAGTCTCTGGAAACTTCTTTGACCCCTAAAGCCACAACACTTACCTTTGACTCCCAGCTCCCTTGTAATACTTGGGCCCAGGGCTGGGTGCAGTAGGGGCTCATAAATCCCTATTAAAATGATCATGCTCAACCCTTCCGTGCTTTGAAAGGAGCACTAGGAGTCTTTTTCCCTGGCTCTCCTCCAAAGGAGAGGGATTCTCTGTATTCCCTGTGCTAAGGCCTGAGACTTCACAAAGAATCCCACAGTTACTCTGTCCCCAGACAGAGCCCATGGCATGGGCCTATGGAGAAAGAATGTGCTTTCCCCAACTTTTTTTGTCCCATGCCTTCCATCTAGGCCATACCTCTGAGCAGAGCAGCTCTCTCCAACTAGAGTGCCAGGAGGAAGGTTAGAGTGGGAGTTAGATGCAGAGATCCAGAGCCCAGGACCCTGGATACTCCTCCCTCTGGGGGGCCAGGCCATTTATCCAAGGGTGAGGCTGGCCTCTTGGGGCTGGTGCTGCCAAGCTGGATTTGAGGTCTGGGTGGGGCTGCCAGGCAGGCTGGGCCCCTTCTCATTTGGCAGCCACCATCCCCTCACCTACCATCTCCAAACCGGTCAGATCAGCCTCCACAGACTCATTTGTTTCTGAGTCAAAAGATGAGGGGCATGTGGAGGGCCTGGTGACCCTGTATAGTAGAATCCCTAGAAATGAAATGGTCTCACTCGGGGGGTGGGGTTCCCAGCCTGCCCTTCTCCACAAAGTAAAGAAATTGGGCAGCAAATTCCAGCATTACCACTGGAGGAGCCTTCTGAACGGCCAGGGGTGGACAATTTGCTTTTTAAATGAGGATCCTGCAGAGGACATCAAACCCCTAGTCTCACAGACTGCAGAGGTGGCATTTAGGCAGGGGTTCATTGTTTTGAAATGCTTTATACCATGCCTGAGGGGAAAGCTGTGTCCTCAGCCCTCGTTCTCCAATCCCTCTGCTGGGGCTTCCAGCAGTTTTTTCCCATCCTATGCAGGAGCTGATGCCAGATTTCCAGGTTTCAGGATTGGTACCGTGGATCCTAATACTCCCAAACAGCTAGCAGTTTTCCAGAGCATTCTATCTGGCAGGCCCTGTCCACGATGGGCGCTTATGTGTTGTTTTACCCAACTCCTATCATTCCCATTTTATGGATAAGGTCACTGAGGATCAGAGAGGTCACTGACTTACCCAGGGTACACAGCTGATGGGTGGGAGGGCTGGGATATGAGCCTGGGCAGTCTGATACCAGAGTCTTAGCATCTAAGTCACCTTGCCTCATGCAAGTCTATGGAGACATGGGAGGGTCTCTGAGACCTGACCCTGGAGGGAGCTGGCATTGTCCTCCTTGGCTCCATCAGGAGCTCTGGCAGCTCCAGCTTGGCCCTGAGTAGTGCTGCCAGTGCTTGTATACATCTACTGTTTCCTCACTGTGGAACACCATGCCTGTGTGTGCATAGGTAGTGGTCCCATAAACAAGGATCAGTGCAAGAGGTCCAAGAGGACCCAAAATGGCTGTGGGACCCCCTCAGAAAGGTTTTGTGGCTTGTCCTAGGCCTGTGAGTCTCAGATAAGCTCAGCACACAGAGCTCAGGGCACCACAGACAGGAAGTCTGGCTGGTGAGTGGGCGAGAGGAACCTATCTGGGCTGGGCCAATGGGGTGCTTCCTGGAGGGAAGTGGGTTGCCCACTTTAACCCAGACCTCTGGTCTGAGAAGAATGTGGATGACAGAAGAGGGCCAGTGTGTGTGTGACATGTCTGGTCTAGATGCTGAGCACCTGCTGTGGAGTGCCACTTCACCACTCACAGAGCTGTGTCCTAGTGGGATGTGGCTGACCTCAAGGGCGTGGTGTCACAGTCCCAAGAACCTGTGGAGAGAATGAAGGATTCTGGGGAAAGAGAAAGCATTGTGTAAGAAGGGTGGAGCACCATTGCTGGGGCGATGCAGAGACTTCTGGGTCACCTGGGCTGTTGTTCAAGGTCTGGCCTCTGTGATAATGGAGGTCTCTTATCTCTTCTGGGCTTCACACCTTGGGAAAATGGTTTTGCTCCTTGCATCCTTTAGCTTCAACATTTTGGAACTTCTCATGGGAGACCCCTGGGTGGAGTCAGCAGTTGGAACATCTGGCTCTGCAGCCCTCTTGACTTCCTTGGTCCTGGTCTTGTGGCTGGCTATAATGTGGTACAAGGGTGATGACCACTAGGCAAGAGCTGAGGATGGTAGTCTTCCTGTAGGTGAGGGGAGCATTCTAAGTTTGTCTGTGCTATAACAGTGTGCAGAGCACTTCCTGGAGGGGTGGCTCTGCTACTCTCAGGGCAGGGAGACTGAGCTCCAGTATTTTCCTCAAACATTGATTCTGCTACCCTCACTTCATCTATTTGGGACCTTGTATGGCCCCAAATGAGAGGCCATCTGGGCTCTAGGCTTAAAACCTTTCCTGCCACTTTCTCCAAATGATCTTGGACAAAAGGCAGTTTGGAAATCTTTTGTAAAACCATTGTCTTTGTGGTGTAGTTGAACCTGGGTTTGACTATGTGGCAGGGAGCAGGGTTTAGTCTTGGTGGCCATAACTATTCTTGCCTTTCTGCTTTGAGACAGCACAGGCCAGCACAAACTCTCAGGGGGTGGATGGAGCTCTCCTTTGGATGACCCAGGTGCATTTTTTTGGTGGTACGTTCTTGGCTTTTTTAAGAATTTACTTGGATTCCTCTGCACCTGAGGAAGCCAGTCCCTTGTGTAGTGGAAAGAATGGTGGGAAGGGCTGTGGATGGCAGCTTCTCCCCACCCTCTTGTCCTTTTGGAACTAAGTGGATTAGGCCATGTGCAATTGTGATTAAAATCATGCCGTGTGGAAACCATTGGAGGTTTTGCCTTGAACAAGAATAAGAGGTGCCTGTTGGGGGAACCCCAGGAGGCCTTTCAGCAGTGGTCAAGCTAGAGGGTAAGAATACTGATTTTGTTTTTTATGTGAGTTTGGTATTAGGGTTACCTTTTTCTTAGACTAAGGCTTTGTCCTTGCTGCTTTCTTTGGATGGCATTATTTGTATTTCTCTGACTCCTCCTTCTTCCCATTTCTCCTTTCCTGCCTGCTTTTCCTACTCTTGCTTAGTCCCTCCTTGTGTCTTGGGCCTTGTCACTCTGTCTGTCTGAAGTATTTTAGATTGGGTTGGGCCTCTTCTTTGTAGCCCACAGACTGAGGGCAGACAGAAGACGGCAGGGACAGGTCAGGTGCTGGGGATTCATTCTAATAGCCTGCAACCCCCTATACCTCTGCCCAGGAGAGGGTGTGACAGGAACTTCAAGAGTCCCCTCCTGCTGCTGGTCTTGACTAGGTGCTAGCAGTCTTGGCAGTCAGAATGAAGGCGTCAGGCTTAGGTGGGCTGAGCTGTAACCTAAGTGTCCCCTGTGGAGTATAGAGAGTCAACTTTAGCAGCAGTCTCTGCTGTTGTGTCTTCTTTTATGGCCCAAAAGCTTGAGACAACAGTGTGGGACCAGGCATCTATGACCCTTGGGATTCCCTGGCCACAACCAAGGAGGAAAGAGACTGGAATCTAACTTGAACTATACCCTCAGAGCCAGTGGAGGAGCCCTGTGTGCAGGTATCAAAGAGGACTCCAGGTGTGAGGTGCCTACTTCCATGGAGTGGAGAATGAGCTGCCCATGCACTGCTGGGACAGGCACCCAGCACTCTCCTACCTGTACCCTGAACCTGATCCCTTCAGCCCTTCAGTAAGGCTCAAAGGCTATTTGTAGCCTTTGACCTGCAACACCATTGTCCTATTTCTAAGGGTTCAGCTTCTACAAGGGACCCAGAGCCTGCTCTGTAAGTGCCCCATAACAGCCACATCCCCCTGCTCAGGTGTGGCAGAGGGACTGGCTAGTGCTTTCCACTTCCTCTGGCAGGCAGCAGCACAGGGGTCATGGGGATGGAGATCAGAGCACCATTTCTGAATGCTCCCTATGTGCCAAACACAAATAGCAGAACCTGAGAACAAGTTACACTCTTGTGTCATAGGTGCAGAGATCCAGGTTCAGAAAGGCAGAGTAACTCACCTAGGATCACATAGCAGGGATGTGTTCAGGCTGGGCAGGAACCCAGGCCTGGCTGGTAGCCAAGTCCTGGGTCTTGGCCATCCCTTCCTATATGTCAACTCAGCTGGGACCAGGAGCGACAGTCTACCCATTTGTAAAATGAAGGGAGAGGTGCTCTTCTTGGCAAGGGCCTCCTTTTTGGTTGTGAAGATACTTGGAGAGCACACCAGGGAAGCAGACAAGGGTGAGGCTCCTTAACCCCTGCTGGGTCTACTCTTATAAGTAAGTAGATGAGCAGTATGGAGACAGACCAGAGGGTGCCCCAGGGTGCCTCTCCCAAGCACATGCCTCATCGAATGGTGTTGCCAGCGAAACAGTCATCTGCAGGAATGCCACCAGCAAGGTCTGTAGCCTGCAAGAAACAGGAACTCTAGGGTTATAATTCAAATTTGAGGACTCCTCTCCACTATATTTTGTGGCCCAGTTAAGGGCTGAGTTAGGCTGAGCTGGTATCAGGGAGAATCCATACCCAAGGAAGGCCTGACAGAGTAGGAATGAATCATGACAGCCTATTCCCTTGTTTGGGGTGTCCCTCATGCTGTGAGGCCACCACTCTGGTCCCCTAGAAGGCAAGGCCTCTCTTTCTCTTTCACATGGCTGTGGCCCCATGGCATGATCTTCAGAGACAAGAAAACATTTCCAGGAGCCAGCCCAGTGTTGGGGCTGAGGCACTCTTGCTGATCAGAAGCAGAGGAAGAGAGAGGGGCCATAGCCAAGGGAAGCTGGAACCTAGACAACCAGTGTCCTGTGGAGGCTGATGAAGAGTTGGCTGCCTGTGCTCACTGAGGCCTGTGTGGGGAGCTGCAGGGATGTAGATGAAGCCAAGGGAGGAGGGAGAGGTACTGAGGGAAGGTCCAGGCTTCAGGAAGAATGGGAGTGGGATTGGAAGTTTCCCTAGGTTTTGTGTCATGCCGCTGGTGGGTTCCATTCCACTCTCCCTACCCCTAATTCTTATTCCTTTGTTGTCTTTGTGACACTGCCTTCAGGGGGAGAAATACCAGCTGTCATTCTTCTGAGAGCTAGAGGGTATTGGGTCCCCTCTCTCCAGAGCTGGCTGGAGGCTGAGTACCTCAGCAGGCATTGCTGGGTATGGCCTCACTGTCCTGGTTGCTCCTTGCATAGGGAGGGTGGCCACTGCCCTCTGTAACTCTGTGCCAGTTCCATGGACATCAAGACAGCACAACTGGCCACCCATGGCTGAGGTGGGGTCTCTTCACCAATAGAGACCACTGAAAGGATATTACTTCTGAGATTAGAATGAAACACTTGTTTCATTGTGTTTGCTGAAGTTTTCTGGTCTTGTGATGAAAATGTCCTATTTTTACACTGTCATAGAAGAAATAGCACCCACCAGGGTAATGTTTTGCAAATTAGGTAGCTGATTTTGACAGAAAAATCTTTTGTTCCTCTGAGAAATTAAAGATGGTTACCAGAGGCAGGGCCCTCTGAGTATGTATTGGGGAAGAGGGGCTTGCAGAGGATCTGTGTGGCCTCTCCCCATCCCTGCACGAAGGTTATGGGTGGAATACTGGCATCTGGCACCTGTCATTCACCTGCTATGAAAGATCTGGGAGAGGGAGGTGGTCATAGCTTTCTCTGGGCCTCTTTTTCCACCTGTAAAATTTCACAGATGGATAGATGGGGAGCTGGGAATCAAGGATGCTGAGGGACTGGCTCAGAGTCACACACTTTGTAGTGACAACATTGCTCAGAAGAATATATGGAGGAGTTGAAGGGTATAAAGTATCTGCCACCCAGGTGAGTGGGGGCTGCCACAGAGAAGTGGAAATGTGCTCTTCCCCCAATCCCTGGTCAACCAAAGCTGATAGCAAGTTAGTTCCCTGGCATGGCTACTGGTCTTAGCCTTGTTTCCCACGCTCTATGGTCCCTCAGAAAATTTGCCACTCTGGGGAGCCTACTTCCTCCTTACTGAGACTTTCACAGTATCCGTAGACCTTTGGTCTACCTTTGAAAAGCCCATTTTGGTCCTGTACCTCTGAGGATCAGAGACTACTGCCTGTGACCTGCTAGATTGGAGGGGGTCTGCTTTCTCCAGGTCCCAGAGGCTGCACCTAGATTTTTCTGCATTCTGGAAAACAGAGAAGGAAACAGAGTGAGGTCATCTCAGGGCAAGGCCCAGAGGAAACCTGAAGCCAGGTTTTAAGCCAACCTTTAAACCCATTTTCACCCATGACTCAGTAGCCCCTCAACACATTCAGTATGTGCTTGTCACTGTGCTAATCTGATCTGAATGTGTGTCTTTATCCTTGTGGCCACTTGGGAAAATGAGCACTGTCATTATCCCCACTTTCCAGACTTAGTGAAAGAGACTCAGAGAAATGGAATGGCCAGCCCAAGGCCACAGGTGAGTGGGGACCTCCATGTTCAGGTCTGTCTGACCTGGAACTCTGTGGCCATAGCTGGTCTGTAGTGTGTGGCCCCTGGCCTGGAGCACACTGGAACTCTCTGTCCTGTCCCAACTAGCACTCACGTTCCCACTATCCTTCTTCCTGTCTGCCTGGAAGCCCAGCTCAACTCCCCCTTTCTGGAAGCATTTCTCTCCAACCCCACCAGAGCTGGCATTTCTGCCTTTGTTTCCTAGTTGTCTGGGCCTGGCAGAAAGCAAACTAAGGCCATCAAAATTTAGCAAATTGGAGTGGTCTTGTGTTCTGCGATTTGACAATTTCAGAATGTTCGTTGGCTCTCCTGTCAGCAGACCTTTCTGGTAAGACTCGGGGCTTGGAGGGTCAGCTGCTCCTTCACCTTCCAGGACGCTGGTAGGAAATAGTCAGTGGAGAGAAGACTCCAATCTAGCAGGTCAAGTGACTCAGCCTTGGCCTAGAATAGGTGCAATAGTTTGGAAGCCCTTGGTGCTCCCAGGTTCCCTCAGTAGGGGTTGGCTTTCCCTGTCTTGACTGCTTTGCAAGGTTCTGGCTCTGGAAGGAGCAGAAAAGGGAAAAGGAGGTAGGTCCAGTTTTTCTAGATCACAATCCTCATCAGGCATCCTATCTGGCAGTAACTCAAGTATAGACCCCCAAATCCTTCAGGATGCTGTCTGGGCCTGGCTCTCAAGCAGGGCCAGTAAATGCTGCAGGATTTGTAAATGGGTAGGCTTCCATGGGGATGAATTTAATTCTGGTTCCCAGGACCTCCAAACTTGAAGGTGGCCATGTGTAACCACGTGACCTGGAGAAGCCACAAAACCTCCCTGAGCCATAGTCTCCTCAGCTGAAAATGGTGGTTAACAGAGCAGCTATTGAAGAGCAAGAGTTTATGTGCCTGATACATGGCAAGGGTTCCCTGAACATTCAGAACAGTTGTCTTAGCCACTAATAGCAGAGAGTGGTCAGGACCCAGGGATGTGGGGCCATTCTCTGGGAGGGAACAGCTGAGCCCTCCGGTTTCATTTTCCCTAGACTGGTGTTGCCAGGACCACTGCCCACTCCAAGGCTGGAAGCTGTGTGGAGAGGGGGGTGAAGCAGCTTCGAGGCTTGGAGTGGGTCCCCGCTGCCAAGAAGCCAATAGAATAGGTTCAGGCTTGATTCACTACTCAGCTGGGTGACTTTGGGCAAGTCACTTAACCTTTCAGAGTCAGCTTTCCCAGGGATAAGAGGGTGCTGTTGGCTCTACTTAGGATATGATGAGCACTGTATAAGGTGGCATCAACCCAGCATGGGCTGAGCACCAGGGAGGGTCAGTTGCTTGAAGGGGGTGGTAACATTGACCTGACTCCATCACTTCCCAACCATTCAGCTAGGGCCTGGGGATTTGGGGTAATTGGTATCAATATGAGCTGACCTTCTTGAACTTCTTGTCTGAGGGGGAGAGGTAAATGGACAGAGTGAGACAGAGGACAGGCTGTGGTCAGAACTTAATGAAGCTTAGTCTGATCTGGCATGAGGCCAACTAATGCATAGTGCAAAATTGGTTCCATTAGCTCTCTTAATGAGCTACAAAAGCTGAGAAAATAAATGTGTGAGACAATAATGGCACATGTCTAATTTGAACCTGTGGCTAGAAAGTTAGATTTGACACTACTACCAGCTTTCCAAATAGCACTGGTACTCCTGGGAAATGTGGAGGGTGAGCTCTGGCTTTATAAGGCCAATGCTGAGGCCTTTAGGAGGAAACACCTGCTTCTGAACCCTGAACTCAGGATCAATCCCATCCCTGACATTTGTCCCTGGAGCACAGGCTGAGGCTGTAGTCCATGCCCTTTGTGGGCAAAACAGCCAGAAAGGGTTACACTAGTTGGTGGAGAGCCAAAGTCAAACGCTAATAACCATCATAGATGCTAACAGCATGAGACAGGGGTGGTCTCAACAACTAGCTGAGAGATGAGTCCCACTAATGTGTCTCTTATAAAGTGAAGGCATGTCGGGCTGGGGATTTAGCTTAGTGGTTCCAGCACCTGCCTCGCAAGCATCAAGGTCCCAAGTTCGATCTCCAGTACAAAAAAAAAAAAAGTGAACACATGTCCCCATGGGAGAACAATCCCAAATAACCATAGAATTAGGAACCAGAAGGGATCTTAGAGATGGCTGAGTTGAAAACTTGTCAAGGAGGAAGTAAGGTAGTACTTTTTCTTATCCATGGTATCCATGGAGAATAGGGGCTCCCTACAGTGAAAACAGGATGAGTCAAAACCCACATTTTCCGATCATGCTCTGTTCAGTTCAGCACCCTGCGTGTTTGGTGTGGAGCATGTGCATTGAGGTTTAATCAACAGCTAGGAATGCAGCTCTTCAGCTTCCTAGCCTACCCTGGCCTGATGTGGGATGAGAGAGAGGGTGTGGCAGGAACATATCAGCCACTTCTCTCCTCTCTGTCCTTTGGCAAAAAACAAAGTTGGAATCCTAAGAAAATAAAAAACCCAGTGATGTTATCTCAGCACTCAAACAGGTGTACCAGGCGAATGCCGTATGCTAGTCTCCATCTTTATGCGAGACTCCATATGAGATATGTTCATTTGAGACCTTTTGCAAACTTGTTGTTGAAGGTATTGCTGGAGTGGTAGAACTTTTTCCTTTCACGTAAGGTTTGATACTAAATCCCTTTTACAATTTGATCTTGGAAAAAGTTCAGTAAGTTTCTGTTCATCTCTGACAGAAGCAGTGGCACCTACCTAGTATCTTTCTTTGTCAAGACTTCCAGGAAGATCAGAATTAAAATTTGTCTTTTTTTTATAGTTGTGAATTTAAGTGGGTTTCTGGTACATTTTATCTTTCTCTTCAGTCTAAAGAGAATCTGATGTTTTTGTTTATTTGGCCTCTACCATGCTTTGGAATTATAAAATGCCTGAAATTCTGCTGTCAATAAGCAAGGTATATGGAAATAATGGGACTTGGAGTGCCTCTTGGAGAATAAAAGGAACTAGATCTCTGGCCTCCAGGAGGTTCCCTTTTGCCTCTGGGGTTGTGGCATGAAATCTAGAGCTTCATTTTTTAATTTTGTTATTGCCTCATTGATGGGAGAGATTACAAGTCAGCTGTCTTCCTCTGGAAAGAGTGGGTATTCTGGCCAGAGCCACAGAGCAGCCCAGCTAGGGCTGCAGGTTAATTGCTAGGGGTGTGGAGGTTGGGGTTTTTGTTGCAAGGTGTCAGGGTGGGCAGGCTGTTTGTCCAGGCTGGTCATCTTGGACTCTTATAGGTAAGAGACAGATGGAGATATTGTAAACATTTTTATTTGAGAAGAACTTAGTGCTAGGGTTGTGATTGAGTAGCTTGCTTTAAAAGTGGCTCACCAACTAAACATTACCAAATTCTGGAATGCTTGCCTTTCCCTCTGGAGTTAGAGTCCAGGTTCTTCTCCTCTCGAACAAAGTATTGAACAAAATGAGCAAAAAGCAGTGGCCAAGTTTATTCAAGAAAGTA
Organism: Heterocephalus glaber; assembly: GCF_000247695.1. Next base: position 4,461,024 of record NW_004624730.1, read on the forward strand.
AAAGTGAAGAGCTGGGAAGAAACTAGCTCTGCAGAGCAAGTTTGGGCTGAATAAAGAGAAAAAGAGGGTAAGAGCAAAGATTAAAATACATATTTTATCTGGGAAACAAAGCATAGGCTATGGTGGAAAGTTATGATAGCACACTCTTTAAGGCTTGCCTCTCTTTTTATTCTGTCCAAATCTCAAGGAAACTTGTGAGAACTTCTACATGCAGGTCCTGAGAGGTGGTGCTGGGATCCCACATCTCAGGCGATCTCAGGTCTAGGTCATCCTATTGAAAACCTGCTCAAGTTCGCTTGAGAAGTCCACATGCAAGGCTTTGGGAATTGTTCTGTGCATGTGTCCAGGATCTTGTAATTAACAGGTCACGCCTACTACCCCAGGCAGCTTTACCACACCCTAATCTCCTATCTCAGGGTGAGCTGGATAAGGACACCAAATGTGTGGGTGGGCATGTGTGATATAGGAATAATATTGGAGCTCCAAATGATATAGGGGAAATATTATAACTCATAACCTTCTAGATGTCAGATACACCGAGTTTTTGTTCCCCAAAATCGAAGAATGAATTCTAAGGAACAATGAAGGTTAAGAGAAGGAAATATTTATTGAGCGATATAGCTCCTGAGAGGCAGGAGAAGGCTCCCACTTCACAGGGGAAATTTTATAGAGCAAAATCAGAAAGTGGGTACAAAAATCACAAGGTGGGTATAAGGTGGGACAAAACAATGATCAACCAATAAGGTTATAAGTATAGTTACTTAGGTAATATTGATCCAATGGAGAAGCAAGTCATGTAGCAAGTGTACATGGAAAGAACAAAACTTTTCAGGAAAGTAATGGGTCCAAGGGTCTTGGTCACCTACTGAGGTGTCCATCTAGACTTTATTAGACCAGGTGTCTTTTTCCTTGGGGAAGTATGTAGGCCTGGTCATTTCATCTTTATCATGAGGCCTGGCTTCCAGCAGATGCAACTCCAGCCCCAGTTGTAATATGTTTTCATCTTTTGCACTGACTCTCAGGGGGCTCAGACCTATCTGATGGCCTATAATATTTCTACCTAACTTAGCTGTCTATAATATGTGGACCTGGCTCTTCCTGGGCTGGGAGGAGGCTGGAGAAGAGTACTGGGGGCTGGTTCCCAAGACTGTATCTTTACGGTTGTTGTAAGCATCCCAGCTCTATCTGATGCTCTAAGAAGATAAAAAGTGGTTTCCCAGCTCTGGGCAAAGGCAGGTGTTTAGCCCTGCAGGGGACATGGGGCCTCCATGGGAGAAGGCCTGAATGGAGGTGTCTAGGCTTTGTCACTATTTTGGACAAGGGTGTCACAGGTTGAATTGTGGCACCAAGATCCCCAGTCTTTCTTGATCACCTCCTTGTGACCAGTTCTCTGCTGGGTGCTTTGGAGAAATTGAAAATATTGGAAGAATAAATGGACAGACAGATGAGTCCCACTCTACGGGTGTACAAAGGCAACATCCCAGAGGCTAGAGACACACATATGCCCAAAAGCCCCCACCCCCAACATACTTTCCATATACTATGCATGCACCCTTACACAAGAATATAGGCATACGCTCATGTTCCCATGCACCCCCCCAACTCCTACGTATTCACACGCCTATTCACACATTTGTTTTAGAACAAGTTTCCCAAGTCTTGTGCAAGGTGTGGGTTGGGCCAATGCTTATCCAGCTTGGGGCCTGGCCCCTCCTCTTATCTCCCTTCAGGCAGAGGTTGCCCGGATGATCTCTCAAAAGTCTTATTCTCCTTCCAGCCTTGTCTTATGCAGCAGGGGGCCCTCAGGGCAATGACTTCATCTTCCTGAGCCTCAGTTTCCTCAATCTGCAAATTGGGGCTAATAATCCTCACCCTGCTTACCTCACAGGGTGGCACCAAGCATTCCCATGAGATAAAGGACAGTGTTTGTAAACTGCAGATTGTTTTCCAATGAGCCAATTGCTATTGTTTTCCCAACTCTGGAACCCAAAAATTCTTCCATCCTCAAGTGAGCACTGTTCTTGGGTAGCACAGAGGTGGTGAGAAGTCCTGGCTGATCCAAGGCCCCATTCCACTTGGTGTTGTAACAGGGACACAAGAAAATGTCTGTGGGGGCCTGGGCCCCTCTGTACTAAACTTCTAGTAAGGCTCACTGGCTGGTGAGGTCAGCAGGGGTTCCAGCCATCTAGCTGCTGGCTCTGGAGAAGGTGAGAGAAATAGGCAAATGTGAGTGAAAGGAGAAGGGAAGGTGGAAAACAATGCATCAAAAGCTGAGTCAAAAAAAAAAAAAAAAAAGCTGAGTCCAGAAAAGTTGTCATTTGTTTAAGAAAATGTCACCTCAAATTTGATTCTCACCAAGCCACAGTGGGTCCACACCTCAACTGCAGCTGGGAGCCTTCTTGCTTGGGAGAAAGATAGGGTGAATGTGTCAGGGTGCACCTACCTATTGAGTACTAGTTGGAGCTGTAGAACTGTAAAGGTGCTGTTACAGACTCAAAAGCTTTGGTGGATCCCCAGGGAGCTCAAGAGATACTGGGTCAGAATCAGGCTAGTACTGGTATGGAGTCTGTTGGTTTGTCATAAGCCCCTCCCGTACTCTTCTTCTCTTTTCAGCTATGACTGGAAACCAAGGCACTATTTTTTTAAAAATTTTTTTAGTTTTTTCTTTTTTTTGGTACCAGGCATCGAACTCAGGAGCTCACTCTTGCCAGGTAGACACTGAACCACTGAGTGCCCCCTAAGGCACTATTGCCCATTCCAAGTAGTGCTCAGTTGGCTCAGATAGGAGGATATGGAGTCCATGGAAATGCAGGGGCTGTTCCACCAGGGTAGTGATGTAGGAGTATATACAGCAGGGACTTTGCAAAGACTTCTGACCAAAGGTCCCCTTTGTTATCCCCAATCTTGCCCAAGCCCTGTAGCTCCTCACTGGGGAAACAGGCCTAGAGAGGAAAAGGGGCTAGCCCAAAGTCATACTGAGAATAGGGTAGAACCTGAGCCTCCTTGACCCTATGCTCATTTCCACACCTAGGAAGATGGAGCTTTTGCTTAGGGACACCTTTTATGAAGGATAATGTAGACCCATGTAGTAGTTGCATGAATGAAGCCAGATAGCAATGCCTGATGGATTGGAGCAGTCCTGATGGGCCCCCTGGAAGAGGAGGTAAAGTCTGATTCACCAGAGAGTAGATGAAGAATAGGCTTCTTTTGAGCAGAATGTCATATCTCCCCTTTGTTGAGCCTGCCTGGGGCCTCTGCACTTTTGTCTGATGCATTGAAAAGAGTTTGTTTGCCTCCCTTCCTCAATCTGATGAGGGAGGCAGCAGGGTCCCAGCCTAGCTGGGGAGAGAGCCATGTGATCAGGAACCAGTTATTCCCCCGCACTGTGCCTCAATTTCTCATCAGAAAAATAGTGATAATGAAGTCCTTTCATCCTAATATTTATAATGTACTGTAAACAGAGCCAGGCACATGGAAAGTATAACCTCCCCTTCTTTCTGTATCTGTGTGTGTTTGTTTTAAGAGTTAACAAAGGAACAAGCTAATTGTAGGTTGTGAGTGAGGGCTTTATAGGAGGTAAAAAGGGTGATGACATGGGAGCTTTCTGGGGAGCTGGGAATGTTTCCCATTTTGATGGGGGTGTGAGTCCTAGGATGTGTACAGTTATCAAAGCTCATTGAACTGTGAAACCTGTGCATTTTATTTTAAATATACCTCAATAAACAAACAAAATATATAGAGAAAGAAAAACCAGGGTGAAGGGACCCTTGAGGGGTCCTTTTTTAGACAAGATGGTCAGGGAAGACTTCTGAGAGGAGGTGATATCACGGAGAGTCCTGGCTGTGGGGAAGGAATATGGGGAAACACAGGCTTTATGTTCAGGGTCATTTAGGGGTCAGAAGTAACTGTTCAGGAGATTTCTTGGCACCTGGGCCTGAGCAGGCCTAGGTCCAGGCTTTAGCACTGTGGACTCCTCTGTGGAGGGTGGAGGAAGTATTTAACATGTTTTCTGGGGAAGCCCTCTCCCTGTCCTGTGCCTGTTCTCAGGGCACTGGCACTCGAGAAGGACTATTTAATCCATGTGGGAATGAGTTCTTAAATATGGGTTTTGTAGGGCCCAGGACACAGAGCAGCTGGAACTCAGGGGTGCTTCACCTGCTCTTCCAACTCAGCAAAGCACACATGAAGGTCCAGCTCTGGGGCTTCCTGGTCCTTTCATGCCCCACCTCCTTCCTCCTTTCCTCCCTTCCACACCTGTGTTTGCCTGTGAAGGCTCAGCCAGGGACACCCCCCACCCCCAGGTTTAGCCAACCTGCCTTTGCCCTCTCACTTCTCCCAGCTTCACTGGAGGAACAGAGGCAAAAACTTAGGAGAAGTGGCAGGAGGACTTTCCAGAGGCAGAGACCTCTGATCTTTGCCCAGTTTTCTTAAAAAGAAAAAGCTGAGCCAGTGGAGAAGAGGGCACAAGAATCATGTGGCACTGACCTGCACAGGCACAGAGACTTCGAGAGTGAGGCCTGTTTGGGAACAGCAAGGGCATCATTCTTGCCAAAACAAAAGGTGTTTTGGGTCTGGGGCAGTAGGAAGTGAAGTGGGAGAAGAAGGCCCACTTGGATGCCTGGAGGGTTTCTGTGTTCACAAGTGGAGGAAGGCCAGGAGGAGAGACAGGGCTAAGGATCCCATTGACAGTGTTCAGCTGCAGACTTGAGGTTTATGAGGGGAGAGGAATCTGGTGTGGGGATGAGATGCCAGAAGGGGAGAAGTGAGGAGAGGGTCAGCTTGGATGAATTGACAGAGATGGTCAGGTCAGGCTAAGGAGCAGAGGACAGGGGTAGGGAGCAGAGGGAAAGGGCAGGGGAGGATTAGGAGGTGAAGGAGCAAAGGGGTGTGGGGAGGAGGATGGTACATCTTGGATTCTGTAACTGAGAACTGGGATCCCCTGGCTGAAACCCCTCAGGACATGGCAGACATGGGCTGCTGTGGTAAGGGGTGACTGAGTCCCCTGCTCTCAGTGTGGAGAGTGAGAAGCTGGTGCTTGAGTGCTATGTGGTCAAGTCCCTCAAGGGTGTTCTTAGGCACAGGTAAACAAGGCTCCATGGTGTCCAGGCAATGCCCTTACATACAACCCTGGTCTGAGTAATGGAGCAGGAGCTCCAGAACTGGTGGAGGGGCTTTTTCAGCCCCTGGCTCCCTATACTTGAAATGCCTGTTTTCTCAGGCAGGGATGGAGGGAGCAGCTCTGGATGTGGAGAAACAACCAAGGGGAGCACATTCCAGAAACTACTGCCTTCCTCTCCCCTCCCTAGAACACTGCTCTTCCCCTGTTTACCTTACTCTAGAAGGATTGTCCCTACAGCCTGCCCCTGTGTGCCCTGTGTAAAATAGCCGTGCTCTCCTCATCCTGCAGAGGAGGAAATAAAGGACTGTATGTGGCAGGGCCCTGGGGCTGAGCAGGGCAGGGCTGAACTGAGCTCTAGTCTTGGGCAGCAACCCTGGTCCTCAGCCCTCTTAAATTAGGAAAAAAATGTGGCTGGGTCTTGGGTGAGCAAGCCTGCTGGAGGATGGCTTTACTCTGCTCTCCCCAATCTGGGCCCTCTTTCTCTGCCTGCTTTCTCCTCTTGAAGCTCCACTCTCACCAGTGTTACTCAGGGCTTTGCTCCTTTCCAGTGATCAGCCTCACACAACCCAGGGTTGAGTTAATTTGAACAAAGATCCTGACACCTGCTGCCTAATGCCTATCTTGCTGTGATGGGTCTCATGAGGATGACTGTTATTACTCTGTTTTACAGAGTTGTGGGCTGCAGCTTGGAGCTGTGCGGCTTGGCTGAGGTCACACCGAGTCACTAGAGGATTCAACCCCAAACCCCATTCCATTCCACCTAGCTGTCATACTCCTCACTGGAGTCCTCTCTGCCCCATCCATTTCTACCTCTGAGTCTTCTCCTGAGGACTGTAGGCATGGCATGAGGGTGCAGCCTTGGCAGCTAGGTCACCTTGAGGTAGCCCCATTTCTCTAGCAGTGAGGATGGCATTTTCCTATCTTTCTTGCACAGCAGCTCCCAGAAAGGCTACAAAGTTACCTTGGAAGCAGAAACTGGGAGGTCATGACCAAGCAACTTATTTTAGAAGCACTTTTCTCAGTAGTGACAGTTTTATTCCTGCACCCACTTCTGGAGAATTTGAAGTCTTAATTCCTTTCACTCCTGCAGGAGTATAGCCTTGTCTCCCTCCACTTGAGGCTGGGTCCCAGAGGGATGAATGGATGGACACAGGCTTCACCTCCTCAGGAAGTCTTCCTCTGGCTCCAGCAAGTTCTTGATCATACTGGAACTTTGGGCAGATTTGCCTGTCAATTCCCTCCTCCCAACTCCCACCCCTCATCCAGCCTTTCTCCAGCACCCTCCACATCCACACAGAGGTGCTGGACAAGGAAAGGATCATGGGGTGGGGTCTGAAAGGACCTAACATTTACTGGCTGCCATCCTTACACTTTCCATATACAAATTCCAACCCTGGCCTGAGAAATGGAGCAACAATGTCATCCCCACTGTCAGAATGAGGCCTAAGGGATATGTGTTCCCTGGCGTGGTTCCCATGGCTGATGTGTGATTTGACTACAAACCCCACTTGATTTCCACTTTACTTGTTGCCCCTGAGAAGAAGGCAGGGGTTCTCTGGCCATGGAGCCCTTTCAGCCCGTCAGCTACCTCCCAGGGCTTCCTGGAGTTATTGACCAAGATGCTTGCATCCAGAGCTGACCCTCAAATCCAGAAACTCATGGACCACAAGGCAGGGAAACTGGGCTGAAGTCTTCATTCTGTCCCTCATAAGCTTCGTGATCTTCAGCAGGTCACAGGCCTCTCTGAGCTTCCATGTTCTTATCTGCAAAGTGAAGGCAGCAGGCTGTGACACGCTCTCTGCCACCCACTCACAGCTCCTGTACGATAGCCCCAAGGCCCGGCAGGAGGTGGACCACCACTGGCAGGCCTCGGGTGGCCCCCACATTGTGTGCATCCTGGACGTGTATGAGAACATGCATCACGGCAAGCGCTGCCTCCTCATCATCATGGAATGGTATGCTGCCACTCTGCCTTGGTGTCCCTTCAGTTTCCCTGTGTGCCAAGCTTCCCAACAGTCTTCCAGGGCTTTTTCTTCAGACAGCAGCTCTGGGTTCCACCCAGCCTGTGAAGGGTGGCAGAGTTGGTAGCCAGAGGCCCTGCTGGCCACCAGGGCATTCTCTCAGGGTGGGAAAGAGGTCACATGGCTCTCCCATGGCCTCCCTGGGCATGATTTCCTCTCTGTGAGGAGGGCTAGGAAGCTGCCAGAGAAGGCTGCCAACCCCTGGATGGTGAGGGTGGAGGGTTTGAGGAAGAGTATGGCCCACAGAGTTCTTTCAGCTATCTCTTTCCTACTGGGTTTGTGCTCTCATGGTCCCACCAGATGCCAGGTGATGAGGCCAAAGACCAGGAGCCAGCAGCCTCCTCCATCTGGGCTTCTTCCACTGGCACTTGCACCTCTGACTCAGCCTTCCTCAGTCCGGAGGGTCCCACCTGGGCCTTGCTTCCTCCCTATCTGTCTTTCAAGTCCTTCCTGCATTCAAAGATTAGCCAGATTTTTAGAGTTGGGGTTCAGATCCTGACTCTGTTGCCCACTGATTTTGGGAATGTGGGCAGCTCCTAATCTTTCTGAATCTCTGTAACTCACACGTAAGATGTAGAGGAACATCTTCAAGTAGTATTCACTCTGAGCTTGTCTCTCTTCAAAGTGCTCATGTGTATCACGTATTGAATGTTCATGATTCTGTGAGGTTGGTGCTATTATTCTCCTTTCACAAAAGAGGTAGCTGAGGCACAAAGAGGTGAAGGAACCGGTCCAGTATCACACAGCAGGGCACATGAAGGATAGAACCCAGGGCACAGTGTACAGTAGGCACTTAGAGAACAGTGGCACAAAATGGTGATAATTGACATCTCATTCTACATTTGAGGAAATAGACTTGGGCAGGGTTGGGATTTCATAAGGTCTCACAGCCAGGTGAAGGCAGTGCCCCTGAGAAGAAAGGGGCTTCCTGGTAGGGATCTGAGCTTACCACCTTCCCTTGGGTTCTAAAAATACCACCCAAGCTGACAGCCCACTGTATACCTGGTCTTCCAAGGCATAGGGAGGCTGATAGTAGCTGAGGAGCAGGAGGCCCTGGAGGTTGGGTCTCTGAGCTAGGGCAGGGACAGGTGGATGCTCATCTTCCTCTCTGTTCATAGACATCTTCTCTTGCAGCATGGAAGGTGGTGAATTGTTTAGTAGGATTCAGGAACGTGGCGACCAGGCTTTCACTGAGAGAGGTACGTTCAGGCAGTTGGACCAGTGTGGGGAGACAGGGTGAGAAAGATGTACCAGAGTTGCTGTGTGATGCTGGGCAAGGCCCTGCTCCTCTCTGTGTTTCCATCAGAACAAGAGAGGGTAGGACAGAATCTCCTGTTCCTCCAAGGGATTCAAGGAATCTTGACATCTTTTTGGAGACACACTCTCCATGGCCCTGGGAGCTTCTTGGTGCTGATCTACTGTGGAGCTGGGCAAAGCAGCCTAGGCTTGAAGAAAGAGGCCCAGGTGGGCTAGGAACATCCTTAGAGGAAACTGGGGTCCCTGGGGTGGGGTCTAGTATGGAGTCACAGGACTATTGCTATCTTGTGCTGGCCTGCTAGATCATTCCCAAGACAGATGATAGGGTGGGGGCCCCCAGGTTGCCTGACCTTTGTCTGGCATCAGTGACCTCCCCTATCTATGTCTGTAGAGGCTGCAGGGATAATGCGGGACATTGGCACCGCCATTCAGTTCCTGCACAGCCAGAACATCGCCCATCGAGATGTCAAGGTAAGGCTCCAGAACGCAGCTGGGGGACCAGGGAAGGAAGGAGGTTTTATATTATTCCACAACTCCTGATGTCTCCCAGCAACCCCTGGGAGCCAAGTTCCATGCTCAGCATTCAAAGACTGCTCCCTGGCCCATACTGATCTCAGCCTCTCCTCCTAAGGATCCAGCATAGTCATTTTGCTCTTGCCAGATGATCTCCTTGTTTCCTTCAAACATTGTAATTCTGGTAGTAATAATAACTAACTGCCTGCCTCCTACCAGTGTACAGTGGCAACATCTCATTGAATTCTCACCTGGCCCTATGAGATAGGGACCACTACCCATTCCACAGATGAGCAAATTGAGGCTCAGAGAGAGACTAAGTGGCTTGCCTAAGTTGTGCACTTGCTGCCTGTGGATCCATCCATCCATCCATCCATCCACATCCTCAGCAACATATTTTGTGACCATGCAGCGTGCCAGGGCTCAGGCAGGGGCTGCCTAATGCTATTGAGTCTTCTGTGGAGTCAGAGTTATAGTTCCAGTAGACTCAGCCTTCAAACACTAGCCTTTTAACCAAAAGAAGCCATTTGATGGGCAGTGGAGGATGATACTCAAGTAGGCCCAGTTTTTAGGTTTGTTTGCCTTCCTAGTGGATGAGCTTGAGAAATATTCTGGAAGCTCAGTGCTCTAAATATCCTTTCCTGGAAAGATTGGGTCTTCTTGGGCAGCCCTACATGCACACACATGCATGTGCCTATATAAACATGCATGCATGAGCCATCATCATAGCAGAATCTGCCCACCTTGGGCCCTCTACCCAGGCCTGGAGCATTACCTTCCATAGCCTAAGTCAGAGGAGGGCTGAGGGAAACTGCTGGCATCAGGTCCTTCCTTTGTCTGAGTGTTACCAACCCATACAGTTATCATTTGACTCAGGATACATATGGAGCCACAGTAGACCCACCTTCTGAATCCTTGCTTTGCTTTGGCCCTGGCTTCTCTTTTTTCTAAGGGAAAATCCTTCTGCTGAGCAGATGCCTTTGTATGTGCTAAACCAGCTTCTCTGTTTTTATCCCAACCCAAGGTCACATCGTCTCAAATAGAACCTGAAATAGTTCCCACAAGCTCCAACCAGGAGCTTCATCCAATACCCTGCAGAGTTTGGGGCTCCCTCCTATATCTTAGCATGGGCCTAAATCCTACTCATTCATTAAAACCCAGCTTTGGGGCTGCTTCTTCCATGTAGCCCTCCCCATTGTTCCTATTGCCAGGTTCATCTGTACTTTGCAACTACTAAGGCAGAATCTGAGCAGTAGAGGCCTTCTTCCCTGGGCAACCTCAGGTGGGGCTGGCCTGCTGGCCTGGCAGGCTTCCATCAGGACTGGGTATGGGACATGTGGCAGTACTCGGCAATACTGTCTTCTGAGCAGTCTGCTTCCCCATGCACCCCCTTTCTGGTGTTTCATGGCAGCCTTACCAATTTAGGATCACAAATTCCCACCCCTATACGCTCCATGGCACTTGACCATTCACAGCCTTGGCTGAGCACCTGCCTCACTTTCCCCTCTGTGAATGTAGATATCACTTCTCAGGCACCTTGGCCTCTCTATATTTGGTATATGTTGTCTTTGGCCAAGGCCCAGGTCTTTTATGAGATAGATGGGCCTTGCTCTTCCTGTATTGCTATGGAGGTGGGAAGTCGATCAAGACTGCCTTGGGGTTTTGCCCTCACCTGGTACCTGACTAACTCAACACATGTTTTTTCCTCCTTGTCCAGCCTGAAAACTTGCTTTACACATCCAAGGAGAAAGATGCTGTGCTTAAGCTCACTGACTTTGGCTTTGCCAAGGAGACCACCCAAAATGCCTTACAGACGCCCTGCTACACTCCCTATTATGTGGGTGAGTCTTTGGGACATGGTTTGAAGCTCCTCATCTGCACCATTTGCTACTGTGCTTCAGGGCAGCCCGGGAATTGTGGAAACCAAAGAGTTAAAGCTCAAAAAGAAGGGAGGGAGAGCTCTTTCTGTATGGAGGCGCGTGATGTGGGGGGCTGGAGGCTGCAAAAATATTCTCCCAAACTTCAGCTTCTGCTTTTGAAAATAGATCCAGGAAAATTCTGGCTGTGGCCTGTGAGCTGAGTGACATCACAGCAGCTCTAAATATATATGTGATAAAAGGCTGCCATCAGCTTGGGACAAAGCCCAACCGGTTGTTTTTCTCTGGTTCTTAGCTTCCTGGGATTCATATGCAGAAAGTGGGCAGGCCTTTCCCCCTACATTGGAGGGACACAGGGGACTAGTCATCTGCTTTGTGGGAGAGGGAGCCAGGACTGGGAGGGTTACTGGGGTGTGTGTATATATATTCATACTCATGCTGACAGCTGTGCTCCAAGCAGTCCCTAGATCTGGAAAGGCCTCTGGTGAAAGTGCCCCTTGCCTATGAGTTGGTGTTGACAGGGCTTTTCTTCAGGAGAGGCCTTGAGGGGCTGCTGAAGGGGAGGGAAGCCCCCTGAGAGAGCTGAAATGCTAGGATGAACGTTGAAATATTTTAACCTAGAAATCCTCTGGCTTGCTGACCTCATTGCACAGATGGGAAGACCAAGACCCAGTGAGTTGATCCCCAAACTGACAGTGGAACACAGAGCCCTGCCCCTGGCTCCTCCTTGCCTGTGACCTTACTGTGTGTTCAAGGAGGCAGGGACATAGGGCAGCTGGTGGGCTGAGGCCCTTTGGCCTATGGCAGACTTCACCAAGCTCCTGAGAGGCCTCCTCCCCCTTTTCACCCTCACCAAGGTCAAGACTGGCAGAGGGGCCCAGGGGCCAAAGGAGCTAGGGGGCTGTCTGAAAGCAGTTTATTTTTTTCTGGGAGCTGTTTATTCTCCTCCAACTTCTCACACATGCTGCCTTCTCAGAAGGTGCCAGACACATCTGCTGTGTCCCACCTCCCAGCTCGGGCACCTGCTTCTCACCTTGATCAGGCTTCAAGCTCTTGTCTAGGTCTTAAGACCTTTGAGAGCCCTCCTATGTCTTCTGCCCTGGCAGCCCCTGAGGTCTTGGGTCCAGAGAAGTATGACAAGTCCTGTGACATGTGGTCCTTGGGTGTCATCATGTACATTCTGTGAGTACCATCGTAACCCCCCACCTTGGCCTCCTGCCTCCACCACAACATATATCTTTAGTACCACTTTGCTTCCCAGCCCCTATGTCCTTAGTGAGGGGCTTGTGTGTGTCCCCTGCCCCCTTGGGCAGATTTCCTTCCTTTCTGGTCATGAGACACCATTCCTTCTGGCTGCCTGAAGGTCTGCCCATGCTGAGGGCTGATGGTGTTCCTGGGCTGTGCCTAGGAATTCAGAAGGCTGGTATAGTGCCATGGTGTCTGGCTGCCTGCCTTCTCAATGAGGGGCTTGGGTGGAAAATGGGTCTGCCCTAGTATTGTCCCCCATCCTTATGCTGAATGACCTCCTCCTTCCCCCAGCCTGTGTGGCTTCCCACCCTTCTATTCCAATACGGGCCAGGCCATCTCCCCAGGGATGAAGAGGAGGATCCGCCTGGGCCAGTATGGCTTCCCCAATCCTGAGTGGTCTGAGGTCTCTGAGGATGGTGAGTGAGCCTTTCTGCCCCGTGTGGCCCCCTTGGCCCTCATTCTAGGAAACATCTCTTTGGTGCAAAAATGACCTGTGTTCAAATCTTGACTCCTTAGGTTCCTAGCAGTGTGATCCTAGGCAAGTTACCTAACCTTTTCAGGGCTCAGGGTTTTTTTTGTTTGTTCGTTTGTTTTTTGGTACTGGGGATCGAACTCAGGTCCTTGCGCTTGCGAGACAGGTGGCGGAACCACTGAGCTAAATCCCCGGCCTCAAGCCTCAGTTTTTATGTCTGCCAAATGGGTTCAAAAAACCTAAAACTCCCTCTTTAACTTCTGTTCTTCATTTACATTTTCCTGTCTGGGGACCACAAATGGGTCTACATTGTATTAGTTACCTATTGCTGCTTAACAGATTATCCTGAACAATTAGTGGCTTAAAACAGGAAATAGCTTGCTATATCTGCATGTTAGGAACATTGTAGCATGTGCAGCCCTGTGCCAACAAAACTTGTAGTCTATGGGGAGGGGCAGGGGGCTGCAACCTCACGGCCCTCCTCTCTTTCCTGGTCCCTCTAGCCAAGCAGCTGATTCGACTACTGCTGAAGACAGACCCCACAGAGAGGCTGACTATCACGCAGTTCATGAACCATCCCTGGATCAATGTGAGCATCCATAGCCAGCAGGATGTTGGGCTGGAGCAGGGCTTCCAGGCAGGAGAGCGGTGGCTCTGGAATCTGGGGTATTAGTGCTGAAATGGGCCCCTGAATACAGATGTGTAATATCCCCCGACCTATAGCCTGGTGCTGTTACTGCCCCACTCAGGCTTCTTCACCTCTCTGACCCTTGGTTTCCCCATCTGAGACTGGGAGATGGGGGGAGGTTGGGGTTAGCTAGTGTTGTTGCACATGCCTCCAGGCTCTAATTCAGGGGCTTGGGGATCTTTCCAGCAATCAATGGTGGTGCCACAGACCCCACTTCACACGGCCCGAGTGCTGCAAGAGGACAAAGACCATTGGGATGACGTCAAGGTGTGTAGACTTTGCCTCAGTCTTCCTGCAGTTTCCAGGGTGGTAGCTCCCCAGATTCTGGGTGTTTGGCTCCTCTTGCCTGGAACACAGCATGTCAGTTACTGCCCTATGTATCGATATACATGGCACTCCAAGTATTGGACTACACCATTCAGGGTGGGGGCTCCTGGCTTATTCCCAAGAATGAGGCTTTGGGCCCAAGCAATGGCCCCCTATCTTCTGACTTAGAAAATGCCATGTTTGATCATATGAGATAGCAGCTAAAAACCCTGGGGTACCCAGGGCACAATCTTCAAGCCCAGAAAGATAGCATTCTGGGGAGTCTTTGTGGTTCTGGCAAGTAGCACTGGCTCAGCTCTTTGTCTCATTTACCGTTGGTGTGATCACAGAGAATCACTCCTTTTCTGTACCCTGCTAGATAAGCTCAGTGTCTGCCACTAAGGAGTTAGGGAAGATTATGAGACACAAAGGGCCAGCCACAGTGGGCATGGAGGCAACACAGCCTGTCACTGTCATCCTGATGGTGTTAAGGGGCTGCCCAGGCAGGAGGGTGATGGTTGTTAAGGTCAGTTCACCTTGACCTCTTTGTCCTCTATGCCATCCGTCCTCAGGAGGAGATGACCAGTGCCCTGGCCACCATGCGGGTAGATTATGACCAGGTGAAGATCAAGGACCTGAAGACCTCTAACAACCGGCTCCTCAATAAGCGGAGAAAAAAACAGGCAGGCAGCTCCTCAGCTTCACAGGGCTGCAACAACCAGTAGTCCACGGGGTCTTGGAGGAGTCAGGCCTCAACCTGTGTGACAGACTGCATTGTGCTGAGGTTCTATCAGAGGGCTCAGGGTCATTTTAACACAAGGATTATTTGTTGTTTTTTACTTAGACCTTTGAGATGGCAGACCTGGACTCAAAATTTTCAGAGCCACAGCCCAGACTCTGGCCCCAGAGAGGAGGAGGGAGCCCCCTGCTAATCAAAGCACTTTTGGCCAGGGTGGGACATGTCCTGCTCTGACCTGGGGACATGACTTTAGCCTTCTAGGCCACTGGGAATTGTGGCTGGGTTTCCCTTCTTCAAGGGAGATAGCTCCCAGCTGGGTGGGCAGATAGGCTTGGCTCTGAGAAAGGCATCTGGCCATTGGTTGCCATGGTGATCAGGGACAGTGTTGGTCCCCGAATGCTGAGTGTGTAACAAGGGAGGGAGAAGGGACAATCAAGAGTCTACCTCTGTCATCTTGGGGAGTCTGATCTCTCTTACAATGGCTGCCCCTCTCAAGCTCACCCCTCTTTGATCTCCCTGAGACTGCAGGGTGAAGCTTGCCTGCCTCTTTTGGTGGTCCAGCCCTGCCTTGCTGCAGCCTAAATCCAGATGGCACTCAGAGCTTTCCCCGAAGGAGTCCCTGGGTCAGCCATCCTATCACTACCCACTACTCAAAGGGTTGTTTTTTCATCTCAGCCAAAGGTGGAGATATTTAATCCTTTCCCACTTTGGAAAATGTCACTGTGATAAAAGTCCCCAGCCCCAGATCTGTCCTCACTAAATCCCAGGTAGGAAAGTCCTTTTACTGATGGCAGGGGCTGTGTTTTAGTATACTTTTGTGAGAGGATATAGTTGGATTCCCATTAGCCAGGCATCTCTTCCCATGCTGTAGGTCAGACCTGAGGTGGTAGAGGGCTGCTGATCTACCTGAGTAGATCCTAGCTACAACCTGAGTTGGAGCAGAGAGAGCTCCTCCTGGCCAATTCAGGATTATCCAGCCCCACTCCACCCAGTACCTGATGCTAAGTACCTGATAGGGTGCCTGACAAATGTCTGACACTCAGTCTAATTCTTTTTGTTTCTTTTTCCTTCCTCCAATGAGTTCTAATCAATGGTTCTTCTGTATCAGGGAGAGGACTTTCTAATAAAGGGCCAGTTATCTTCTGATGCTACAGCTTCTTCCTTTCATATCCAAAGGTCTGTCATGAGCTGAGGAAAGGGGAGACTGGGCCCTGAGTTTTTCAGAGGAAATTCCCAAGTCAATGTTTTTTCTTTACAAGGGGATGGGTCACAGAAAGCCAGTTCCAGCCCCACTGACAAAGGGTCAATGGACAATAAACAGGCTGCTCCCTCCTTCTCAAAAAGGAACTACAGCCTTTGTTTGTGTTTGTCATTGTTTTTGTTGTTTTGTTTTGAGACAAGGTCTCACTATGTAGTTCAGGCCGTCCTTGAACTTAGTTTGTAGTCCAGGCAGGCCTCTTAACACCCCAAAATCCTCCTGCCTCACCCTCCCAAGTACTGGGATTATAGGCATGTACCACCATGCCCAGCTTGGAACTACATCCTTAACACACAGGTACTTTTCAGTAGGGTAGAGGGCCTTGGGCTCCTCGCAGACCCTCTCCTTTCTCTCTACCACCAGCAGTAATGGGCCAGGGCACGGTTGGCCTCAGCCATCTTGTGCATGTCCTGCTTCCTCTTTGTCATGGGGCCCTGATTATGAAAAGCCTACAGCAGCTCATGTGACAACTTCTCTGGCTTCAATGTCCACCGGTGCTTATTATCTTGGCGCTCAGTGATCATCCACTTCATGGCCAATAATCAGCGACGTCAGTCAGGTAGGGGCACAGGGACCTGGTAGAAATGGCCATCCCTGAGGATGGATATGAGGCCAATAACAGGCTCACAGTTTTTCAGTACTTGGTGGAAGATGATGTAGGGATTACTTTTGATGGTTGCCTATTCCTCTGCAGAAGCACCACGGTACTTCTCAAACTGCTTCCTTTTCACAGCTTCCAGAGTCTGGGTCATGAGGGATCTGGCCAGTATTTTATTTCCTCCTTTCATCATCATGTTGGTTAATGTGCTGACCATTGGGTCTGCAGACACAGAGCATGTTGTTGTCACTGGGGCTGCTTCGATGAGCTGAGTCTTCTTGAGCTCCTGGTCATATTTCTCCTCCTCGGTGAGCTCTGTCTTGGGCTTGCAGTAATGTCCTTTATCAACTAGAGGATCCCTGAATTCAGGACCATCGCAACTCCATCTCACCTGGGTTGGCTCTGAAACATGCCAGACAGTGCAGGTGACTCCTGGGGCTAGGCCAGGCCAGGACCACCCACTCAGTATAATTCTTGGTTCCTGGCCTCTCTCACTGACTGGGAAATCCTAGACCAGTGATGGTGAACCTTTTAGAGCTTTCAATGATACAAACAACCTGCTGTGGCATGAATGTCATAGGTTTATCACCACTGCTCTAGACGGTGTCAGCCAGATCAGTGCTGCCGAGTTTTATATCTAGATATTAATAAACACCATTTTGGCATTTTCTCCTGGTTCCTGGGCTTCTCTTTGTGTACATGGATGGACAAATGTGGCCAAAGAGCAGCTGTACATCCCTACTAACGATTTCACTCTGGCTAGAGAGGGTGCCTCAGGCCTGGTAAACATTCCAGGCTGTCTCCAGAGCTACTGCAGCCTCACTAGGCATGGAAAGGTCTGAGGGGCTGAGGGATGGCAGCTGCCACATGCCCCCAGCTCTGTGCCACCCCTATGCACTGTATGTGTGACACCTACTCCTGGCCCTGTGTGTGCCAGCGTCTGCCCACAGTGGCCACCCCCAGCTGCGTGCCAGCCTGCTGAAGGGCAGGCAGAGTGCCTGCTGCAGTACTGAGCTATTTTCAGAAGCTGCCAGATTTCCATTTGGCAGCGAGAATATCGAGGAGGAGAGGGGGCAGGGTGCTGGAAGACTGTCTTTTCACTACTCCAGCAAGAGTGCACCCTCATCCCTTGGGAGCTCTTGCGGGCAGCCTTAAGGTAGCTCATTGTGGCATTTTTTCCCCCATCTTCAATCTTGAAACCTCCCAGTTTTCCACGAGCTCATCTGGCATAGGCAACGCCCCATCCCGGGAGTGGGGAAGGTGTGGAGATGTAAGAAGACAGGACAGGCAGCACTCAGGAGATGTTTTGCTGCTTCCCAGCCCAGTGACCTTGGAAAAGTCCTTCAGCTTCCCTCACCTCCATCCATTCCTGCAGCTTGTGTACTAGAGATGAGAGCACCCACCTCATAGAGTCATCTGGGCATTCAAGCAGACATGTATGGGAAGCACTTAGTGGTGTGATTGGGGCATGGCTCATGCCCAACTCCCATTAACCACTCCAGCATCTTTATCCATCAGGAAGGAGAGAAATACCTAAAATTGTCTGAAGAAAAAGTCCAACCCCAAATCTATCTCTGGGACTTTCTTTCCAGAAAAATCAGGCCTTCTCCACCCATGAGTGTTACTCCCAATGGTTTGTCCTCCAGGATAACATCATGTGGGCCTTCAGGGCCTTAGTTCTAGTCCTACACTTCAAAGGAGGGCAACTAGATGAGTTTGAGGATCCCTGTGAAGTCTGTGGTTAAGCCCAACCCTTTGATTATATTCGCTGTCTGGTGGAATACTGGCCAGACTCAAAGATGTATAGAGTCCATCTAGTGGGCTGGCGATTTAGCTCAGTGGTTTCGCCACCTGCTGTGCAAGCATAAGGACCCGAGTTCGATCCTTGGTACCAAAAAAAAAAGACTATCTAGTAAGAGTTGCAGGATGCAGAGGAACTTCTTCACTTGGCTATTGAGTACCCACTGCACCTGCAACTCCATGCTGACTGCAAAGAAGGCAGCAGTGAAAGTTTCAGACCACGTATTCACCCAGGAGTTTATATTCATGGGGTAGAAGAACAAAACATTACACAAATATGTGTTGAATCATGACCTAGATGTGGTGTGTAAAGGAAAGATATGGCTCTAGCAGGAAAAGGTGTTATGGGGCAGTTTAAACCAAAGGGAGAATTGATGTACTTTGGAGGCCAGGAAGGTTACAGGGTTGAAAGCAAGACACCTGGGCCCAGGACCTCGGGCCCTGTCTGTCCCTTGGCTCTGCTAGTTTAGGCTTCTTACTGGGCTGGCTTTGATCCCCCATTGCATCAACCTTCTCTATAGGTAAGACCACAGCTGCAGAAATCTGGAAGGAGATTGTCATCTGATCAGGTATCCACCTGCCATTCTCAGGGAAGGACTCTTATTGGTCACTTTCGGCCCTTTACTGTTGTGGAGGGAGCATGCCCCTTCCTGTGACCAGGTTGGAGAAGTTCGTTATAGCAGGGGAGAAAATGGAAGGATTGCTCTTTTTTCTCTCATGTTTGCTTGGCCACTTCCAAGAGCTCATGAGAAATCGTGCCCCATGACAAGCCCAGCGCAGGGCCTGGCCCCCCGATCTCTGGTTTTGGATGAAGTTCTTACAAGCCAGGACTGGGAGGTTGGATGCCTGGCTAACTCACACCCCTAGATGGGAGCAAATCTCTGACATCAGCTGCTGTCAGGTAAGCTAAAAAGCCAAGTGGCCACATGTTTACATCAGCTAACCCAGGCATTTGCATGGACTCTATAGTGGTTTTCTTGAGAATTTGCAGTAAAGAATTTCTTAAGAGGGGTGTGTGTGTGTATGTGTGTGTGTGTGTGTGTCAGTCAGACAGGGGTGGGAGAAGAGAAACATAGACCTGACTCTGTCCTCAGAACCTGATGCTGGCTGACTTTCAGCAGCCTGCCTCATTGCTATTCTATACCAGTATACCAGCCCCTCTCCACCCTTGCCCTCTATTCAGCCTTTCCACTGCAACATCAGAATTGAGCCTCAAAATGCAGCCTACTGCAGTATCTGCAGGGGTTTCAATGTTTTCAGGCCTGCTTAAAACTCTCCCTAGTGGGCACGGGAGGTGGGCAGAGGGGCTTGTGTGGCTGTCTCCAGACCTGGTTGCCTTAGGCTGAGCTTCTGCATTCCAAGTGGGTCCTCACAGCTAACTTCAAGCTGAGCAGGGTAAAATTCTTCTTTTTGTCCCACTGGGCTGCCAGCATGCTTACCCTTTCCAATTTGGGTCAGCAGATAGGAAGCTTACCACCCACCTGTGTGTCCAATGGGATGGAATCACTTAGATTTACCTGAGGCCTTGGTCAATGCTAATCTCATTTTGAGGTTCTCATCAGTGAGATAAAATGTTGATTAAAGAAGACCAGGTTGCCTATTATCCCAGCACTTGGGAGGCTAAGGCAGGAGGTTTGCCACTAGTTTGAGGCCAGCCTGGGCCATATAGACAGCTCAAGGCCAGCCTAAACTACATAGCAAGACTCTGCCTAAAAACAAAAACAAAAACAAAAACAAAGCAAAACTCTCAAACAAATAAACAAACAACAAAAAAAAGAGGACCAGGTTACTCCAGCATCCTTGGCAGATGTGTTGCCACTAGTTGATGGTCTGTGAAGAATGCTCTGGGGTCTCAGGAGAACCATGTACTTCATAAGGCCTCAATGTCCTTGCTTGAGGGAGGAGTCTTACTTACAAAGGTGGGACAGGGATGTGGTGGAGAAGGTGAGAAGAGCGACCAAGCCCAAAGCCCTTGGTTACCAGCATGTGATAGGTAATGTACCCAGCTATCCAGTACTCTGCCTGCTCCACCTTCCATTTCCCCAGATCTGGAGAAAGTTGCTGGTGACTCAAGGAAACCTGATTCCTCCGGCTCAGAGGAGCTGACAGCCAACAGCCAAGACAGGTTAATTGGGGTGTGGGGCCACCTACTGGTCACCCGGGTGAGTATTCAGTGGACACCTACTATGTGCCAGTATTTGAGGGAACTGTGGGGTAGGAGAGGTACCACAACCTCATAATGAACAGCTGCTGTTTACTGAATGCCTACTGTGTGCCATGACTGTGCTGTCTGTGGCTCATCTTATTTAGTTCTCACATTTTCATGTTACAGAGAACCTGAGCTCCAAGCTCTTAGCCATTGCCCTCTCTGCTAAAGGAGGTCAGAAAAAGGAAATGCTTCTCAGAAAGCTTCCCAGATATGACAGTGTGAACTCAAAGGCAAGTCATATTTGGATGGACAAGATTTAGAGAAAGAGCACTGCAGCTAGCAGGTGCAAGGTAGAACAAGGTGTTCTGTGTGAAGAACTAAGAGTAAGTTTGTTTAACAGGTGAGAGGCAGCCACAGCAGGGGTGTCTCTCATTTCCTCACCCCCTTCCTGAAAAACATCAAAGTAGGGTTCTCAGGGCAAGACAGTGGGCACCTTGTGGCAACTTTTCCCTCTTAGAGCCCCCAAGGGAGAGCAAACAGGTAAAGAAGAGGTGATGGGGCTGAGGAGACAGCTGGAGAGATTGAGGAGCCTGCCTTATCTTGCAAAACCAGCCCCTGCTACAGGGCCTGTGTGGAAAAAACAAGTTATACCCCAATCCTCATGCCCCTCTGGCTCTGCATCCATAACAAATCAGGGAGCATTAACTCTTATACCTGACAGATTCTGTGTGCAGCAGTGTGAGTCAGGCCTCTTAGCCACCCCATGAAACAGCTTCCCCATGCAGGGACCTACCCCAGCTCAGCCTCCCTTTTAGGTGATAGGACTCTGACTCAGGGGCCATGTCTCCCCAGCTTAGCTGCTAGAGTTGAATGGAGGTCTCAGGGGTCACTGAGAAAGGCCAGATGAGAGAGTTACTGGGCTGCTCAGGCCTGGGCCTGGCTAACTACTGTTAATATCTTGCAGCTCAGGTTTTGTGCCTTGTCAGGTACCAGGTATCTCACACATGGCCTCCTTTACATTTCTGCTCTTCCAGTAACTCTCCTGGACATAAATTATGTCCATTTTGCAGAAAAAGTTACCGAAGCTTTAATGGTACTAGAAGTACCATGTTTCTGAATGGTATGTGGTAGGACCTGGGTTTGAACCTGGAACTTTGGGCTCCACAATGCCCTCCCTAAGAGGAAGACCGTCACTGCTAAGAGTCTCAATGTCACTGACTCCTTCCCTGACCTGGTCTAGTTAGAAGTGTCATACACCTGCTTTTCCTCTCTCTTGACCCTTTATGTCTCTGGCTGTCAGAAAAAGGATGCTTGAAGTGATCTTCCTTGGCCTTGAGGCAGGGAGCACCCAGCACCTCTCAGGGAGGTTTAAAGTCAGGGTACTTCTCTGAAAATGAGATGGATGTTGTGCCTTATTTCCACATCTTGGTTCCCCTTCTGACTGTTTTGTGACATCAGACAACCCCCTTAATCACTCAATTTCCTCATTAGACCATGTGGAGAGCAATGCCCCCCCCCCCGACTGTAAGACTGTGAAAGGTAAGGCATGACATTCTACACAGTTCCCAGCATGTCATAAGTTCAAAAAAAGAAAATTCACCTCACACAAGAGGCTATCTGGGGATAATGGTATTCAGGGAAGTGTTGAATCACATGTTAAAGCCTGGAAGAGAGGCTGTCTTCCTGACAGAAGCTGCAGTCAGTGCTCCTGTCTGACTGAGCTGCACACCTGCGCTTGGGGTCTTTCTGTGAAGGCCCCTGTCAAGCTGGGGCCTAGCAGACTGCAGTAGGGCTGCCAGGACTGGTGGGGTGACAGGCAAGGCTCTGCCCAGTGGTAGCTAGGCAGGTCTAGAAAGTCCCTCCTCACACAGTCTTGGAGGGTTCCAGAGACTGTGGGGGCACAGGTGAAGGCATTGCACCAGCTGGATGAGGGAATGGACTGGCCTAGTTTGCCTACAGTGGTCAGGCTTTCCTATGTTGTTGACTGGGACAAGCCAAGCAGATGACACTCTTTCTCTAGTGATAGCCCACAGGCAAAGACAGGGATAAAAGAGTCAGGGAAGCCTTTGAATAGGGGACACTCAGCTAGGACAAATAAGTTGGCTATAAGAAGAGGAGAAGAAGGGCATCCGTGTAGAAAAATTAGCAAGTGCAAAGGCATAGCAGCTCAAAAGGTCTTTGAGTATCTGAGGAGAGAAGTGAGTCACATTGTACCTGGAGAGTGCAGTTCTCTACCAGGAAGGAGAAAGCATATGAGCATCTTTCTGGGAACCAAGTAATAAAGCTTTTTGGAGATGCCTTTTTCTAGATTCTGCCACTGACCACCTAGAACAGGGTCTGGCCTAGGGCTCATGATAGCCTGACCAGATGTAACCTGTCCCTTGACTCTATAGAGAGAACATCAGATCCTGAAATGGCTTTACTGTCTTATTGTTGGCAATAGAATGATCCCACTAAACCATGGATACAAACCTCCCTGGTGCTGGTAATATCAGCAAAGCCAACAACTGTGTCTGTTTCCACAAGAAGCAACAACTAACCTCTGAAGATAGATTCTTTAGAGATAAGGCCTTCCCGCTGGTCTTCAGAAAGAAGGGGTCAGTTACTCTTAACTTCTGTAGCTGGAGTTTGATCTCATTGGAGTTGTGTGGGTGCTTGGGTGAAGATCCTGGGATGGGGTGAGCAGAGATTCTCAGGAATAGTGCTGCACCATAATCTCAGCCAGCAACAAGTTCCTTCTCCACCTATCACATGAATCAATGCAGGTCAGGGGCTGGCCTAGACTGGAGGTATTCCTTCTAGGATAGCCAACCCTCCTCCCATATCCACCTGTCAGGGCCCAACTCTGGACAATTTTCTTCGGATACTCTGGATGTCAGATGGGTTTCCTCAGAAGACCTAGGTCCCATGGAATGAATCCTTCCTGACTGAAGGTGCTTGGAGGATAAGGTAAATGTAGAAGGAGTTTAGTGGGGGAGAAAATGGCTGGTTTATGCCTTCTGAAAGGAAGGTAGTCAGAAGGAGCTGACTTGTCCAAGGTCACACAGAAGTTTAGTAGCTGGACTTGTGAATGAAAGAAAGTTTCTGGAAGACAATCCCAATTTTGAGGCCAGGACATCAGAACTATAGGGACCTAGAAGAACTTGTGGATTCCAGCTTCAAGATTTCTAATGTTTCCTCCACAGAGTCCAATTACCTGGAAGGAGAAATCATACTCTTTGGGCCTCTGTACTTTCTTGCTTCCATGCTCACCCTCCTGGGTTGGCAAAGCTCAGCCCTCCATGGACAGGAATGAGTCTAGGAATAGTGAAAGTCAGTCAAGTATGTTCAGAAATGGCTTTGGGACCTGGGATGAATGGAAACCTCTGGATAGAGTCTGAGAAAGTCAGGGTTGGAACATGCCTTGTCGTATTTAATTCTAGTTTTATAAATGAGAAAACAGAGGCTCACAAGTTATCTTCTTAGTCTAGACTGCCCCTGCCTGCATGAGCAGATTTCCTGGCCTCTCGTTTGGCCACCTTTCCTTCCCTGGCCTCTGAGTTCCTTCCCAGGTCCCTCTGGCTCTCACCCTTTTCTGCAGAGCTGTTTTCCCTTTTTTACTTCTTTGTGGGTAAGGACTTTCTCACTAACTGTACTTGAGGGCTCTGTGGCTTTGAATTAGGCTTCCGTGGGTTTTCTTCCCAGAGGGCTTTGGATGAGAACAGCATCAACATTTGTCACTGAGAGAAGGTATAAGGGGTTTTGCCTGTGGCCAGAGACAAGACTGGGTATCTGGAGAGGCTGGTGCTGGAGTTGCTGGGCTACTGGGACCCAGAGCCTGGAGGGTTGAGAGTAGGACTTTCAGGCCCCAGGTCTGCCCTTTACAGGTTCTGGAGTCCAGGGCACTTTGAGCCTGAAAACACTGGCTCCTGGGCTGGCTGCTGATGTTCCCCTCCTTGTTACTCTTGGAATTGGAACTGCCCAAAGGCTGGACACACATGAGGGACTTCCTGGCTGCACTTTGTAGTTGTGGAAATGTTGGAAGCCACGGCCATTTGGAGTTGGAATCTCTATTCTCTGGCTGGAGATGTGGCTGGTCCTGTCAGGCTCCATACCAAAATGTCTTCTCAGAATCAGGGATGTTGCAGGTCCTGGGAGTAGAGTGGCAGCTTTGCTTGGTGTTGGGACATGAAGTAGGTTTTTTGGAAGGAAGATAGGACTTTGAGGTGGTCAGAGCAGAGAGGGCACAGCATGCTCATGGGAAAGATCTTGCTGTATCTGGGGATGGGTCCAGCCCAGGGTGGGAAAATACATGTCAAGCTGAGTACAGACATTGCTTTGGAGACAGCAGGGAGCCACTAAAGACCCTTACACTTAAATAAAGTGACGGGTTGCCCTAGTTATTTTCTTGTTGCTGAGACACAATACCCAACACCTACAATGTAAAGGAGAAGAGGTTTATTTTAGCTTATAGTTTCAGTCCATGGTCAGCTGGCTCCGAGGCAGTAACAACATGGCAGAGGGACATAGAGAGGGAAAAGCTACTCATATCATGGGAGCCAGGAAGCAGACAATGAAAGGAGCCGGGGACAGAGATAGATCCTTCTAGATAATGCCACCAGTGACCCTCCTCTTTCAGTCAGGCCCCCATTCCTAACAGAATCCACTGATAAGTATTATCACTCCCACTTCCCAAAAGCCCAACTTCTGAACATGTGAGCCTTTTAGGGAACATTCTAGATCTAAATCATAACACAAGTTAAGAGAGTGATTGGGACATCTTCACCTGGGGTTGGAGGTGAGGAAGCAGGAGAGGGGAACTCACCTAACAATCTTTCCTGGACCTCTCCAAGGGTGACTGAGACTGTGGCTGGATGCTCAGGGACAGCATCCCAAGCTGGGCAATTCCCAAGCAAGTCACAATCAGTCCCTGGCTCATGCTCACCCTTGGTTAGAGACTTCCTCAACAAGCAATCCTTGGGACCATCTTAAACTGGCCTAGGTGTTTTCCGGGCAAGCCCAGCCATTCTTATGCTTCCAGCCCTGTGGTTGTCCCTGACCTGGGACTTCCTGTCCAGGGGAAGGAGGGAGGAAAACTCATGTTATTGACAGATGGATGTTGAAACCCATAGCTTTCCATTCCATCTCTTTTGCCCTCCCCACCCGATAGATCTCGTCCAGGTCATCCCACTCCCTCCATCTTAGAGCAGCCTGGGCAGCAGTCCTAAGAGGCAAGTGTTTGCCTTTTCATCCATTTCACACCTAATGCCTTTTGATGAACCAAGTCTGCTTTTACTTCACGGTCCCTGCTTGTCCCTTGACTTCAGAGTTCCTGCAGCCCTGAGCCATATCAGAACCTTCCTGGAGCCTCCACCTTTAGAACCTGCCTTAGCCTGGAAGATGCCTGCATTTACTACAGGTTCTGTGGGTAATGTTTCTCCACTGGTGTGTTGGGAGCCTGGATCCCAGGATGTACTCATAGTGGTCTCTCTGGTCAGTGGTTGTCACCGCTAAGGCACCTTTACCTTTCCTGTCATTCAAGAAACCCTTGGCATTCTCTTCACATCAGGACAAGAGCACAAAAACATAATATATATTTTGAAAGTGGGAGAAAAAGAGAGAGCCTCCTCTACTTCTTTCTTCCCCAACATATCTTCCACAGCTTCTAGTCTAATCCCAGTGGAGTGTCATAGTCCTTGGTCTGGCTCTGCCCACTTCAGGTTCTGCAGAATTTCCAAGTTCAGCCCCTTGAAGATTGTGGCCCCTGCTCTCTACTAGTATAGAGAAGGAAGACTGGGGTATGGTAATGCATGCCTATAATCCCAGCAATCTGGGAGACTGAGACAGAAGGATTGCAAGTTTGAACACAGGCTGGGAAAATCAGTGGCTTAGCAAGACACAGTCTCAAAATAAATAACAAAAAAAGCCAGGGATGTAGCTCAGAGCAAAGGCAAGGAAATGCCTGGAGCTCTGGGGCTGGCTGTTGTATATGTGATCTTGGATAGGCTTTTTTCCTTCTCTGGAATCTGTTTCCTTGGTGGTGAAATGGCCCGAGTGATACTCACAGGGTTATTTGGAAAATTTAATGCGATAGTATATGAGTACAGAGCTGAATTGAAAATCTAAGAGGTGAGTTACTCTAGGATAGGGGGAGTAGAATAACCTGGACCAGGTCTATTGTGTGGGGAGGGGGAAGGAGGTGAAGGGGAAATAGCATCTGATATGACAGGGAGGTCTGGTGAATTAGGAGTCCAGAGGCTCCTGTGCCATGCTGAGGTCTCTGCTGAGCAGATACCGAGGGTAGTCTGTTGTTTACCTAGAAGAATTTATAATAATCAAAATCCTGGGATGTATAGAGCCAGAGAAAATACTATTTGGACAGTGGCCAGCCTGGAGGAAGGAGAGAGTAGGTGCAGGGAGCAGGAGATGGAATCTTCCTCTCCGAAGACCACAGCTACGCTCATGAATTTGAGTCATCCTGCAGACCTTAAGTGTTGGAGAAGGGGAGGTCAGTCCCATATTCCTTGCCTCTAGGACTAGTTGACTAGGGGAGAAAGCTTCCTAAGCAAAAGATGCATGTAAGTACACAAGGCCTTCAGCCTTCTGCTCCAGCCTTGTGCCCTGGCAGACCTATCCCATCTCACCCAGCACAGATCCACACCCTTCCAGCTCTCCAGAGATAAGTTTCTGAGTACAGAAGTCAAAGCCTGGATTGAACCTGTTGAATGAATAGGATCAAATACATTCTTTCTATCCCCAGGCTGAATTTCTCCAACCCCTCCAGACCACATTCAAGGAAGAGTTACAAAAATGTCCTCTTGGTTCCCAGAGGAATAGAATGCAGCTGTTTAGGTCTGTGATGGGCTCATAAAATTGTCTACTGGCCAGTGTTACGCTCAAACAAAAAACTTCTGAATTTTGTTTTTGAGGCCCTTAGAAGAGAACAAAATCTCAGACTTAGCTGGGGTGGATGTCCATGAGAAGAAGGGACTGTGTGTGAGAAAAATTATAGGGGCAAAAGTGAAGGAAGGCAGACCAACAAGGAGGCTGCAGGATTCCAAGTGAGAGGGAGGTGGCTTGGGTTGAGAGATCTTGGATGGATTTGGAGTTGAAGTCCCAGAACTCACTGTGGAATGGATATGTGGAGAAGGAGAAAGGATGACTAGTAGTGATAAGCCTGAGCTGCTGAGGAACTAGAGGTGCTGGCCACTTTTCCTTCCCCAAGGTACTAAAAGACACCAAGGTATCAGGAAGGTAGCTGGATTGAGGGAGCTTGAGCCATAACATTGAGAGACATCATAATCTAGTTGGGGTCCAAGGTCACAAGACCAGGCAAGACAGGAAAGAATGGGAAGTGAGATGAAAAGGAGTCTCAGTCCTGGGGCAGAGGTTAGGGAGATATGAAGATATCAGAAGAGTAGAATGAGCGGGGCACCCAGGCAGGAAGAAAGCTAAGTGTATGGTCCTGCTTCAATATGCATAGCGGATTGATTCCAGGACATCCTGTGGATGCCAAAACCTGTGGATGCTCCAGTCTCTTACATAATATGGTACAGTATTTGCATATAACCTGTGCAATTCTCCTGTGTACTTTAAATCATCTCTAGATCACTTATAATGCCTAATACAATGTAACCACCGTGCTAGTAGTTATTATGCTGTATTTTTTAGTGGATGATGACAAGAAAAGTTTTTCTGTGTTCAGCCTAGACACAATCTTTAAAAATATTTTCAATCCACAAGAATTTGTTGAATCCACTGATCTGGAAACCACAGATATGGACAGCTGACTCTATAGTTTATTATAAGCTTGTAAAAGCAAGTGTGCCAAGAAAGAAATGGTCACTGTGTTGGATACTGCTGAGTAGGAAAAGTAGGACAAGGACAGAGAAACAATCATCAGATTTGCCATCACAGACATCCTTGATAGCATTAATGTGGGATTTCCATGGAGCAATAGGGATGAAAGTCCAAATGGGCAAAATAGGAGCTGCCAGTGTGAAGGTAGAGGCAAGGAGTACAGTGCAGGGGGATGACTGCCTTTTTCCAACCATTGTGTGAGAGGCACTGAGGGGCTCTAGGCTTTGCCGAGTGACCACAGCCCTCAGTCATCACAAAGAGAAAAAGGCCTTGTGTCTTGGAAGTCAAGGCTTGGGCTTGCCAGGGTAGATTAGTAGATGAGTGGGGCTGGGGAGGATGAGGTAGATATAGGAACCCATGCCTAATGCTGTCTTTTCTCTGTATAATGACAGCCTGGCTTTGAGATATCATCTCTGCTCATTGCCAGGAGGGTAGAAAGGTGGGCTTCAGTGCTGTCCATCTCTGTGCTCTGCCTGTGTGTGTTATGCTTCTGAGGAAGCTGCACTGTTTTATACAACTACATTCCAGAAAGAAAGACAGAGGCACTTCTTAGTATATATTCCTCTGATTTGTATCTACATGTGTTTATTCTTGCATAATCACACATTGTGAGCAGTTTCAGGCCTATTATTTTTCCACTGAATGTTACATAAATATATATTCTCTATGTTGGTATATGGCTTTCATGGATATTATTGATTACATAAAATTCACATAATACGCCCCATGTTCAATCAATTCATCCTCTACTGGTATTCATTTGAGTTATTTTCAATATTTATAGACAGCATTGCATTGAATATCTATGTAAATGGAACTTACTCTGATATATTCTCATAGAACTAATAGATTTAGGATTCTTGATATCTACTTGCTATTTGTTGGTGGGAGGACTGACTGGACCCACTCACTTAGAGTAGATCCCTTACTCTCATACACTTGTCTGGACACTATCATTTATTTTTATTGTTTTACTTTGATGGGTGAAAGAGGGGTCTCATTGTAGCTTCAATCTGTCTTTCTTTGGTGGTTAAATAAGATGCTGATTTTTCTCAACTGTTCATTTACTGATTCTACTTCTCCTCACTGGAAAAAATAGTTCCCATCAAGTGATCCACATTTGCACCTTTCCCAGTAAGCTTTCTGAATGGTTAACCAGGCTGTCCTCAGCTGGTGGAATGGTTCAAGATCAAATATTTGTGTCCTCCTGCATGTTTCCGCACCTCTAGCCAGTCTTCAACAGTCATATTCTTCCACTTGAAGGCCTCACAGTGGCCTCATATAGACTGTCTTGTAACCCTTCATTGACTGCCTGTAGTCACTTCCCCTGGACTTAGAAGAGCCTTTGGGAATATATCTTGACCAACTGATTAGTCAACACTGACTGCTCACAATTCTCCACAGTCTGCCTCTATCCACTTGCCACCTCTCCCAAGGCAATCTTGGGCTCTGGTTACCTTGTCATTGCTTCCTATTTAGGTATGTTTCTCCCTCTCTCTTGTGCCTTGGTTTATGAGACCTCCTCCAAGAATGCTTCTGTTTACTCTTGGGCCATATCCAACTAAACTAAACTCATCCTCTGAGACCTTGCCTCCTTGGCTAAGCCTTCCTGGATATTTTAAAGCCACTCAGCCTCCTGTGCCTCTGAACATCTGAAGGATTTATAGTCTATAGGGGCTCTTTGAAAGGGCTCCCAATACTCCAACAAATAGTTCCTTTTCCCTACTCAACTTCTGAACAAATTGAGAAAGAAAAACTGAGATGAAAGCCAAATTGTCATCTTCTTTAGTGATGGAGGCTTAGTGAAAGAGGCAGTTTAGAGTGAGGTCAACTGGATATGCAAACTGATGTGAGAATTACCCCTTTTCCACTTCACTCTAGTCTCACATGATCTGGGTGAGAGAGGCCCCACATGTCACAGTCAGTGGAGACCCACACATGGAAGGGAACATGAGGAGTAAGAAATCTGACAGAGCTCCTCACAGACCATACCCCAGGGGAAAATGTTAAATCCTGTCTTGAATTATAATTTAGTCTATCTATGGGTTTTGTCACTCTGGCTACCTTTGAGTTCCTTGAGGCCCAAGGAAGGTACAACTTCTTATTGTCATAGTGCCTTCCAGTAGGTAAAGAAGACTCGCCGTTAGCAAACTCCTTCTTCCCATGTCTACCCACTCCAACTAGATCTGAGATTCTGTTCTGTTTTGAAGACCTCATTTCTCTACTGAGGCATGCCTGAGTGTGCAGGCAGAACCTATAGGAAGAAACAGGGATGTAACCACTATCATTGACTCAGGTCTCAGTCAGGATGGTGATAGGCCCTTTTCTGAGAGCAAGCTTCATGAAGGTACAAGGACTGAGGGGACTATTATCCTTGGTGTCCTTACACTAGGATAGAGGAGACAGCCAAACAAGAGATTGAGATAGCACAGGCATGCTTTGCTCAACTCATAAGAGTTGTGCTAAGAGTCTCTTTAGGGCTTCTAGTAGACTGATTAATGAATTATTTCTCATCCAAGGCAGAGAGGATTAAATATTGTGGGCTGGATGTAGAAGCCCATGGCCAGAGCTAGGTTACAAACTTCACTGCTCTGCTGGCTGCTGCTTTCTAGAGGCATTTTGAAGCCCACCTGGTAATGCCTGGATTCCAGAGCTGTGGGTGCACACACATCATTGTACCACATAGAGTTAGAAAAAGATCTCTCTAAAAATAACCACCGAGGAATATTTAATTTGATAGCAAGACTGTGACTAATCCATGAAACAAAGAGTCTGTGTGACAAGATGCAGTACAATAATGGGGAGAAATTCATGTTTGACCTTTAAGCAAGTGCAAAATGAAACAGATCTATACCTCAGCAGCTGAGGATCCTGTGGGTCAAGGGAGAGTGGCTATGAAGAGGGGATTTGGGGGCTGGGGATTTAGCTCAGTGCTTCCGGTGCCTGTTTCGCAAGCGCAAGGTCCCGAGTTCGATCACCGGTACCAAAAAAAAAAAAAAAAGAGGGGATTTGGGCTGGGGATTTAGCTCAGTGTTTCCACCACCTGCCTCCAAAGCACAAGGACCCAAGTTTGATCCCCAGTACAAAAAAAAGAAAAAGAAAAAGAAAAAAAAAGAGGGGATGAGAACTGATGGAATAAATAGTTCTTGAGGGTACTGCATAATGGAAATAGCTTAGGAAAATCAATACCTTTTGGTGTTAAATAGAGAGAAGAGGCTAGCACTGAGCTAAATGCTGGCTGAGAAGAGGTGGATGCTGCTAGCCCAGCTGGGCAAAAGTGAGCAAACTGGCTCTTTTAGGCTGGCTTGAAGGAGAAGCAGTTCCCACAAATACAATGAGAACCAGAATTTTTGGCAACCAATCTGAGCTGGTAGAGAGGGGAGCAAGGTTCCAAATATTTAATGAACATTTACCCTGTGCTAGGCTCTGTGTTGAGAGTTTTGCAGGTATTATCCTCATACATATTCTTTCTAGAGAAGCTATTATTTTTACTTGACAGAGGAGAAAACTGGGTTTAGAAGTTTAAACCACTTGCCTGGAGTCATCCAGCTTGGAAGTATCTAGAGCTGGATGTGAGTCTACTCCTGACTCCAGAACCCTCAAGCTCGATTTCTCACTGATAGTTCACTCTGAACTTGAAAATCTCCAAGACTGTACATCAACAATGAACCCACTAAGAAAGGAATTAGGAAAACAATCCCATTCATGGTAGCTTCAAAAAATTTAAATACTGGGGCCAGGGATTTTTCTCAGTGGTTCCGCTGCCTGCCTCAAAAGCGCAAGGTCCTGAGTTCCATCCCGGGTACCAAAAAAAAAAAAAAAAAAAAAAAAAAAAAAAAAATTAAATACTTAGGTACTAACTTAACCAAGGAAGTGAAAAATATCTATAAGGAAAACTATAGCACTCTGAAGAAAGATTGAAGAGGACATTAGAAAATGGGCAGATATCCTACATTCCTGGATGGGCAGAATCAATATTGTCAAAATGACCGTATTATCAAAAATAATACTTGGATTTTATGCAATTCCAGTCAAAATACCAACAACATTCTTCACAGAACTAGAAAAAACAATCCTAAAATTTATATGAGGCTATTTATATGGAGCCAAAGCAATCCTGAACAATAAGAGCAAAGCAAGAGGCATTACAATTCCATATTTCAAGTTATACTACAAAGCTATAATCATCAAAAGAGGATAAAAAATAGACATGTACAGCATTGGAAAAGAATAGAAGATACAGAAACAGCCCTTTTCACCTTTAGTCTGATCTTTGACAAAGATACTAAAAACAAATGCTGGAGAAAAGACAGTCTCTTTAACACACGGTGCTGGGAAAATTAGTTATCCATGTGTAAAAGAATGAATCTAGACCCATCCGTCTCATCCTAAGCTAATATAACATCAAAATAGATCAAAGACCTACATATAACAACAGATGCTGAACATGCTGGAAGACAAAATATCTAATTCTTGAAGACAAAGGCATAGGCATAGTTCTTTTTGAACAGAATCCCAAACTATACATGAAATAATATAAGAATAGCATTACCCCAAATTAAAAAAAACTTCTGCATAGCAAAGGAAATAGATTGAAGAGATAACCTACTGAATGGGAAAATAATTTTACCAGCTACTCCTTGAAGAGAAGACTAATATTTTGAATTTATAAAGAACTGAAAAAAAATTAGACCTCAAAAAACAAAAGACCCAATCAAAAATGGGCAATTGAAATGAATAGGCACTTCTTAAAAGAAGTGCAAATGACCAATAAGTACATAAAAAGCTTTTCAGCATCTTTGGCCATTAAAAAACAAAAATCAAAACACTGATATTCCATCTTACTTCAGTAAGAATGGGTATCATCAAAGACTCAAGAAACAACAAATTTTGGTGAGGTTGTGGGGATAAAGGAAACTTCTACATTGTTAATGGGAATGTAAACTAGTAGAACCCCTATGAAAATCAGTATGGAGATTTCTCAGAAAACTAAAAGTAAAAAACTTCAATTTGACCCAGTTATACCCTTTCTGGGTATCTTTCCAAAAGAGTTAAAGTTATCATATTATAATGATTAATGAATACTCATGTTTATAGCAGCACAGTTCACAATAGCTAAATTCTGGAAGTTACCTATACTGTATGCCTATCAACAAATGAATGGATAAAGAAAATGTGGAAAATATACACAATAGAGTACTACTCAGCCATAAGAGGGATAAATATGAGTTATTTGTAGGAAAATTGATGGATCTTGAGATATAATGCTAAGTGAAGTAAATCAGACACAGAAGGTTAAATATCACATGGTTTTTCATATGAGAAAGCCAAAATATAAATAATTTAAACAGCAAAATAAAGATGGCAGGAAACAGGAAGATTTTGAAGATGGGAAGATCTGGGAAAGGAAAAGAGGGGAAAGGGAAAGAAGAGTAAAGATGATCAACATGCAATATGTGAATGTACCAATTCCCAAAAATGAATGTAATTATTATATGTCACAAACATATATTAATAACAAATTTTAAAAAAGAAAAGAAAAAGCCTAAGCCTGGCCTGATAGCCTGGGATCATGGGTGGGAGGCTGAGGACAGGTGTGGTTTCAGTGGGGGCTGTCTAGTGATGAGTTCTCATAGAAAATTGCTGAGATTCCTGGCATGGCAGGTTTCTATATGGGATCATTTCTCTGATTGTTCTATAATTCACGACTGCATATTATAAATTTTGATCCATTGCCTTGGGTTCTAATTGGAGAACATTCTCCATTTCATAGAGTTGCTTTCTTTAGTGGTGACAAGGGGAATACTGTTCCTGCCACTCCCTGGGTAGGGATCCTATGTATTCTGAGTACATCCAACGTATGCTCATATGAGAGTTTGTTAAAGATTTTTTTTCCATTCTCTAATAAATATTTATCAAGAAAGAGATCAACAACGGTCTTTGATTAGATTCAGTGCCAATTGGTGTCTGGCATGCTTGGCATTATTCTGTCCCTGGCCCCTTTGCATGTGCTGGGTTGTAGGTGGCAATCAAGGAATTAAGGCTGCAGCTGAAGCAGTGGTCCCAGAAACCCTCTTAGACACTGGAAAGTGACCTGGGCAGGGAAGTAAATTGTTCTTCCTCTTTGAGCTTGGGAGATGAGGCCTGGAGTTTGAGCACAGATGTGCCATCTTGAAAATAAAAGAAGGATTGGCTCGAGGAGAGATGCTTGGAGTAGTCTTGGGTTAGGCATGGTCCTGGATGTCTCTGCACAGACTTTCTTGGGTGCTCAGAGAATTGGGGAATATCCAGCAGTGCCTCTAAGCCCAGTCCAGGGAGATGGACCTTTTCCTAGGCTGTTCCCTCGAGAAGCCCAGAATATCCTTGAGGGGCCTGGTCTTATTCATGTCTCTTATCTTTGCTTCTGACCCAAGTCCAGCAACGATTGTTGCTCTAATGTCATGTGATCCAGCAAGGCTCTAAGACCAGACTCTGCCTCCAACTCTAGCCACACTTTTCCCACTCTCCAGTTACTTGTCACTCACACAATACATGTTGTTTTCCATTCTTTGGCTACATCAAGGTCCTCCCCTGCCATGTCTACTTCCCTAAATGCTGTTCTCTTTGTCTAGAACACTTTATCTACTTCTTTACCTGGCTGATTTATCCACATTGACAGGTTCCAGCTTATTGTTTTTTTTTTTGTTTGTTTGTTTTTGTTTTTTTTAGTATCAGGGATCAAACTTGGGACCTTGCACTTGTGAGGCAGGTGGCAGCACCACTGAGCTAGATCCCTGGCCTGACAGGTTCCAGTTTAGCTATCATTTCCTCCAGGAAGTCTTCCTTGACTTGCAAACTAGGTCAGGCTTCCTGGCTGGTGCTGTCTTTGTTCTTATGTCTGCAATTAGAGGTTCACTTGGGTAATAATTGGTCCAATGTCTTCCTCACAACTAGATGGTAAACTCTGTGATGGGAAAGACCGTGGACATTTTCTGACCTGAAACTTGCATAATAAGTGAGCAAAACTTTTTGGAGAATAAATGATTCAAATTTCTCACACTTCAGTCACATAACAATTCAAACATGGGGTAGCTGGTGCTGTACCAAACAAACAGGCTTTGTTTTGCAGTTAATGAATTAGTGAAGGCATAGCAATTGATTGCTTTTTATGTGTAGAGAAATTATCTCTGTCCTGATTTTCAATATCTGTGCTATTTTGGGCTGTTTTTCTCTTTTTGGCCTATTTGTATTGCCGCAATAATTTCACCATTTGGCTTCACAGAGGCCCAATAACTATTACAAATAAGGTTCCATAAAATTTACTTCTTGACATTAGAATGTTTTGTTGCTAATTACTCTCTGAGGTTTTTAATTTCAATCCCTCCTAGGTGATTTAGTGCAGAAATTCAAGGGCACAGTTATTTCCCCCAAAGGGAAAGGAGAACTAAGTAATGCCAAGTTTCTATTTGCCCTACCTTCTGGTAGAGCTATCTCAGTTTTGATTCTATCTATTGTACTTTATCCTGGCCAGAAAAGAATAAGTGAACAAAAATCTTACTGGAAAAAAGATATAAATTCTTGGGGAAAAATAAAAGTACTCTTTCACTAATGTAGTCATTTGAACAATATTTATTGAGTACTTATGAGGTGTGATCCAAAAATAAGATGAATGCTTAAATTTTTAAAAAATTAAGTAAAAGACATTACCATGAATCCCTCCTCAAAATACTCCCCCTTGCTTTGAACACAGTTACTCTGTCATTCTTTGAAGCACTTCTGGAAGTTCTCTCTTGTGTCTTTAGTTGTGCTGTTGTGGTTGCCTAGATGTTCTGAATCAGTTCAAAACATTTACTACCTTTCATGGTCATTTTGACTTTCAGGAAGAGCCAGAAGTCATATGGTGCCAGATCTGGTGAATAAGGTAGTTGAAGACATACAGTAATGTTTTTACAAGGCTGCCGTTCTGTTGGCTGGCAGCATTCATTATATTTTTTGTCACACCTTGTAAAGACAGTCAGAAAAGAGGACTGTCAGAACTGCTTCAGAAAGTGGCAAGAACAATAGGATAAATATTTTCAAAATGAGGGGGATTAATGGCAATCTGTCTTTTACTGTAATACTTTAAAAAAGGTTAAAAAATATTCACTGTATATTTTGATCACACCTTGAATTATGCATCAGATTCTGTGTTCTAGGCATGGAAGATGAATAAAAGAATACAACATGTTGCTGTCTCCAGGTAGTTCACAGAGTTGGGTGGGCAAGAAATGTTGAAGATTCTCAGGCATGTCTGGGAGTGAATCTCATGGTGGAACTTGGTA
Source organism: Heterocephalus glaber (assembly GCF_000247695.1). The sequence goes on from NW_004624730.1 coordinate 4,497,208, forward strand.
GCAAAAGCCCATCCAGAAGTGTCATATCAGTCTCCAGGGGTTGAAATGAGGGGAACTTTGGTTATTTTTCATTTGAAGACACTGTCTAACTGGAAAGAATGTGAATTTTAATAATATTTTGAATGGGTTGATAAAATAGGAACAGATGGTTAAAGTTTGTCATTTCAGGAAAAATAATGAAATATTGCACAGCTGAATCTGCCTCTCTTTCACACTCTTCCCTATCCCCTCCCCACCGCAGATACACTCAGATGCATGAAAATTTAAAGCAAAATACTAATAATATCTTTTAGCCACTTTAGGTCTCCATACCCAAAAGGACCCTAACTTTTTCAGTCATTTCTATGTTACTGTGTTAGCCTTTTATTCCAATGGTGCATCCTGAGAGGAGCCTTTCTACAGGATATTGCTTTGTGGGGATATAAGAGATGGTGGGGAAGTGAGACTTGCCTGAGTGTCTCTCTGCCATGAAGAAAACTGGCTTTGCTTTATTGACCAGAGCAGATGTACTCTTTGAGGAACTCAGCAGGGTAAGTATGAGTTGGGTAAGATATCCTATCTACCAGCTCCTAGGATTTTTATGAGTAGAAGCTCTAACTGCTGACACGTTCCTGGTCAAGAGAAAGCAGATCCTCACCATTATCACCTGTACTTTCTTGGATTTATTCCAGTTGCACATCTCTGAAGTTTTCCTTTTATTCTGCTTGGACAGCACATTAGATGAGATCAAACGCTGAGAGAGAGACATAAGCACTGCTTTGGCACTGTTGCTAGAAACTCTTGGGAGAATGAGCATTGTGTACCATTTGCCCATTGCTTGCCGACTTCAGTAGCAAGAGTCTTCAGAATGCTCCTGGATAAACATAATCTTTGTGGCCATACATTGTTTTATGAGCTGAGTCTTTAGCTTGGCTGGCTCCTTAAATGCTGCTGTCTGATTCTCCAGGCAGCAGAAAACAAGGAAAGAAGAGCTCACCGAGCTTTGTGGATGGCCAATTTCACTTGCCAAAGGTGATGGGGAATTTACCCTTATGGAATTTGCTTATGACAGAAGAATTGCTGATCAACTTAAATTTCATTTCTGATAGAAAGATGATGCTGTCTGCATTTCTTGTACATTGTTTACAGAATGTGTGTTTGATTATAGGCTATTTTGAATATCCACCAGTCTGAAAGAGTTTCCTGCTGAAAGCATGACTACTTCCTTACTCATCGAGTTTCGTTTATCATTTAAGGTAATGATTAGGCAAACCCAAAAGTAACAGTGACATGTAAGTCAAACTGCAGATTTCTTTGTCTCTTAGATAAATTGCTCTACTATGTTTATCTTTTATATAAGACTCAATAAGACATCTAAATGAATTCTTTTTTTTGATATTGGGGATCAAACCTGGGACCTTGAGCTTGCAAGGCAGGCGGCAGAACCACTGAGCTAAATTCCCGGCCCTATCAATGAATTCTTGATTAAAACCAATGTACCATCAAGGAAATTTACTCAAATTATGTAACTCAAGTTTCTGAATTTGGAGATTTATAATTTGCTGAGGTAAATATCCCAGTTCTCTTTTCCATCCTATTTTATTAAGATCTCAGTAAACATGTAGGCAGATCAATATATACCAGAGTATATATTGAATTTCTGTTAGGTGGCAGGCACTATGTTAGCCTAAAAACTAAAAAACAGTTCTTTCACTGAATAAGGAACATGTTTGTCTATGTGCAATGTGGACATACTCCATTTCTTGGAGGAAAGTGGGAAGAGAAAGTGCTTCAGGAAAGACTTTGATGGAAGAGAAGTATGCTCATTAACAAGGGCAGCTGGGGAAGTCTTCCTGGGGAAAGTGATTCTGAGACAGTCTGAGGATAGTCTATAAGTTCCAAGGGAGGAGAGGACATGGGCTGAGGGATACTGTTGGCAAAGGCTCAGGGAGTACCAGGGAAAGGTATATGCTTGCATTTGGAGTTGGGATGGCCTTGGGGAATTCTGGGAGGCGATAAGCTCAGAAAACAAGAGCTTCAGGGGCTGAGAATCAGGTAAGTAGCACTGAAATAGAAGGACTCGGATGATTCCTTTTTGAAGTCAGATTGAGAGAGCAGGAAAAGGAATGGGGGCACGAGACTATCAACAAGGCAGGTGTTCCTGTGGCAGCAGAAGGAATCCATGCAGTAGGACACAATGATAATGGGTCTAGACAGGAGGCAGCAATAGCAGCACAGTAGGCTCCTGGGGATCCTAAGAAGCAGGCAGTGAAACTGGATGATAGCAAGAACATGAGGAAGAGTGAGTGGACTGAAAGGGGGTCAGTGTGATGAGGGTGTTGATTTTCAGAGGCAAGCTGGAAGTTAGCTCATATGCTGGAGGGGCACGGGTGTGTGCGTGTGCATGTGTGTGTGTGTGTGTGTGTGTGTGTGTGTGTGTGTGTGTGTGTGTAGTGGATTGAGAGCCTAAGGGAAAGCTCAGATCAGATGCTATGGGAACAGGAGTGCAGGTGCAGTTCTGCTGAAGGCCAATTCTCCACTATATGTGCTATGCATTTTTGTTTTATCCCAAGAAAATAGTCTAAGTTTAGTACAAACAGCAAGAGTGTAAGAGTCAAGGACTTATTAAATGTTCCTCTTCTTACCTTGTCCCCTTTCTTTTCATTCACCAGGATGAATGCCCTCCTATCCTGTAGCTGAGGTGTGCAATCATGGTGTGGACAATTTTTTTGGAGGGAGTCTGAAGAAACTGTTATCTAAGATGGATTCATACTGGAAGCAAGAGAGCAAACTGGGAAAAATGGCCTTAGGCTCTGTGATTGTCATTGTGTACATTAGACAAGACAATGAAAGTAGAGGATGAAATAAGACCTTTCTGGTTGTTCAGAAGGCCTGTGTAGCTTGGCCCCACTTACTGGACAGAGCTTCCTGGAGAGAGTTTTTCGAGAATGTGGCTTCATTCCATAGTATTGCTTTATGGTGGCCATTGGGCAGGGGGATCTATCTTCCTGGGAGTTAGTTACATAAATAAAGACATCTCTTTTGTTATGCTCTTGGAATCCCTTACCTTTCTCCCCGCAAAAGATGTATCTGGCTATTGAGAAACTAAACATTCACAGAACAGACATTTTCTGGACAAGACTGGGCAGCCTTTATTGGTGGGTGAAGTAGTCCAGAGATCAAGAGGTGGTAGCAATAATTCAGGTGAGCACTCTCAGGCCTGAGAGAAATTACCAGTTACAAAGGACACTTTGAAGGAGGAATCAGTAAGATCTGGTGATTACCAAGATACTTGTGTATTAGTCTTAATTCCCACTTGACAGCTATGCACCTGTGCTGGGCTGGGTGCTGAGGCGGCTAGAAAGATGACAAGCCTGGTGCTTGCCTACAAACTAATAAGCTGACAGCCCTATTTTTTTGGGGGTGGGGAGCAGATGAAACACAGATGAACACAGAATCCTAGACAAAGGAGGAAAGGATTGCATTTGCTGGGTGCAGCATTAGGGCAGGCTTTCTGGAAGTGAGGTGCTGAGCTGGGCTTTGAAGAGTGGGGGTGTCCAAAAGTGACAGTGAAGGATGACATCAGAGTTTTGACTTGATTGTGCAGGTGAGAGATGGATGAATCTGCTGGAGTTAGAGCTGAGAGAAACATCACATGGTCTAGATGTAGGTGGAAAGTGGTCCTGTAATTGCTGTTTTTTGACGAAGTGGTTGACTGGGTGGTCCGTCACAAGATGACTCTTGTAGTAGTGTCAGAATGAATCCATTCTTAGGGAGGACAAGGAGGAGGAAAGTTTTTGGGAGGGAGCCAGAGCTTAGGAGAGCATGGAAGGCAGAGACTCAGGAGCAGCAGAGGTAGTGCCCTGTAGAGAAACTCCTGGAGCTCACTAAGGAAGTGTTTTTTTTTTTTTTTTTTTAATAGGAATGCTGCTGTGATTGTTCAAGTCCTAGATATTCATCACACTGGCCAACCTAACAAGAAACCAGGAGGTGCCAGGGGCCACGGCCTAGGTGGCGTCATGGGGATCTGGGAGTGTGTGCACCCCACTCAGTTTGCAAGTGGCAACCCTGCTCTGTGGGGTGGCAAGGATTAGGATATCTTTCAGAGTATAGGGCCATGACAGCACTGTGGCTGGCACCAGGATGAGTTGGAAAACGGTGTTGTCCCCTCCTTTTCTGGATAGCCCCTCTCTGACCACAGGGCCACTGGCCACCTCGGTGCGCCAGGCAGGAGGAAGCAGAAGCCAATGGAGGTTCTCTAGGCCTTCCACCTAACGGACCTTGCCCCCTCCCGCGGGGTGGGTAGAGGGGCTGTCCTGCCCAGGCCAGGCAGTCCACTCTCCTCTCGCGGATTTCTCTTGGCTGGCGCGCGGCGGCAGCGCGTGGATTCGCGCGCGGGCTCGGGGTAGGGGGCGCGAGCCCTCCCGCGCCAGAGAGCGGCGCATGCGCGGGCGTCCTGCGAGCCAGCTAAGGCGAGCCGCGCCGCGGCAGCGGCTGGAGCCCGGCGGCTGGAGCCCAGCGTCTGAGCTGTGCGGAGCCAAGTGGAGGCGCGGGAGCGGTGGTGGAGGACAGGTGGTGAGCCCTCGCCTACGCTGCCAGGAGCTCCAGGGTTGTTCGCGAAGCCTTGAGGTCCAGACGTGGCGGCGGTGGCGGGGGCATCCCGGACGCCCTGCGAGGGATGCGCCGCCCACTGCCCTACGCCGCCTGACCGCCCCCGCCTCGTCTCGCGGTGCGCCACAACTGGGCCCGTGGCTGCTCCCGCCGCGCTGTCGCCCAGCCGCCGTGCCCGCGTGATCGCGCCCGGCCCGGCCATGTGGACCCCCACGGAGGAGGAGAAATACGGCGTAGGTAGGTGAGGCTCCCGCCTGGCAGCGGCTGGGGATCGGGGCGGCTGGGGGGGACGCGCCAGACTCCCGGCCCGTGCTAGATTCGTGTTCTTTCGCGTCCGCCGCGGCCAGGAGGCTGTGCGGCCTCCGCGCAGAGCGAACGCGGGGCGGTGCAGGCGGGGGTGGGGGCGCGGTAGGCGCGGGTCCCCGCTCCGGGAGGGCGGCAGGGGGCGCTGGCTGCGCGGCCTCGGCAGGTGGGGGCCTCGGCAGGTGCGGCCCGCGGCAGGGAAGAGGCGGGCCCGGCTCCGCAGTTGCTCGAGGTTCCTGGTGTGGGGCGCAAGGCAGTTTACCCATGAAGCTTAATATGAGGATCTGCGTTCTTGGCTCCCAAAGCTCGATTTTAATGAGTTCCCGTACCTCAGTTGATGAGCCTAGTGACTGTTTATTTTCGGACTAGAATCTTAAAAAAAAAGAAACGTTGACATCATTTTCTTAGTTGTTCAAAATTTTGCAGTCAAATGTTTGATCCATTTTGTTTTACACTCAGTGTTATAAACAGTCATCTTACAGTGGGAAGTGTTTTGGACATGTAACGATGTTTAGTTATTTTATAGACATGGTTTTGCTTTTTAAAAAATTTGTTTTCAGGTGGGAACATTATTTGTCTCAGAATCTATTGTGTGAAACTCCAGAGTTGAATAATTCTTTTAACATTCTGTTTCCTTAAAAAAGATAACTTAAGGGATTGTTTTACAATATTAGCATTGTTTTGGCGGTTACATGACAGATTTCAGTCATATTGCATTATTGTAAATCATCTATCATCGTGTTCAGCTAGAAACATTTGAAATGTGGAACATACAGGTTTTTTTTAAAGTATGTAATGGAAAATTCTAGATGGGAAATCTATCTAGACATAGATTTTTGTTTCCATTTTTACTGCAGTTGAATTAAGGCTTAGTTCACAATTTATTATAAAGTAACTTTTGAAATACAAATGTTTTGAAATAAGGTGAGTCTGTCATGTAAAAATTGAATTTATTCAAATTTAAGGACCTGCAGAGATGTCTTCTGTGCTGGTAGAAAATCCTGTTTTGAAAGATAATTTTTGGAAGTTTTCAATCGGCTATACAGGATGGAAGTGATAAAAGGAGCGCTAGTCCTAAGAGTCTCTGTTGAAAAGAAATTGGGAAAATAATGTCAAGATTTCACTACTTGGAACATTTTACCTTTTCTTTTAGAGCATTATGTGAATACTAAGTTTTCTACTGTTGTGAAATGAGAAATTGATGGTCAGTCTTCTCCCATACTTGCTCTCAGAACTGCTTAACTAAAATAGTGGTCAGCTGTTTGATAGTGCCTGATTAATTTCTTTCCCTTCTGGGGAGGAACTATCAGGTAGAGGAAATTATGGATTTCAGGGTCCTGGCTTCTGTTTAGTAGTCCTGTGGGCAAGTTATTTAACATCATTTCCTTCATATGTAAATTGGGGATAGTGTTTACTTATTTTATAGGGTTATGAAAATCAAATGAAAGCATAGTGAGTACTTAATAAATGTTAATTTCTTCTTTCCCCTTTCGTACTTAAATAATGCTAGGTATGTGCTGAGGTGGCAATGCAAGACAATCAGGATAGGTTTACATGAATCTCAAAGCACTAGGATTTGGTGTGTGATTTATTCAACAAGATGGAATGAAATTCTTGCATTCATAGGACTTATGTGCTTAGCTTTAGAAAAATTGTTTTTCCCTGTGGAGGGTCACATCATTGGGCACAGGGCAGGACTTAAATCCCCGTTAAACGAGAGATAATTATTCTGAAGACATTTCCTTAGCAGCTGTGGTTTGGTATAATTTAGATGACTTTTCTGCTAAATAAGGCAAGTCACTCTCTAATTCTCTCGTGGCTGTCTTCTACTGTCCCTACCTTATTTATGGTCTAAAAGTTTTTTTGTTTTTTGGTACTGGGGATCGAACTCAGGTCCTTGCGCTTGCGAGGTTGTAAAAGTTTTTGTAATAATTGTTTAAAACTTAGGACACATTTTTTTTCCCCTATAAGCATGTTAGGGCTACAATTCTACCCCCCCCCATCCAGTTCCATCTGTAAGGTAGCTTCAATATTATATTTATAATGAGAAAACTCATCAATTAAAATGGTAATTTAGTTGCATTGCTTAATTACTGTGAGGACCAGCTTGGAAATTTAACCATTATCATTATTCCTATGAGAAAATGTTTTGAGTTCAGCTTTGATTTTTATGACTAACTTGGAACATAGATTTCTATTTCTTCTTGCCAACCTAAAATCCTACAGCAAGGAGAGAAAACTTACACTCATTTTCCACCAATTTAGAGGAGTGTTGAGAGGACCTCCATTTGTCTTAATGTGGTGAAGGAAAGAGTCCCTTGTTGCAGCATTGGGAAGGTTTTTTCCCCCTCTACTGCAGCTGTTCAACTATATTTGACATGGTAAGGATTTTGAGATCCCATAATAATTTTTAAAAAAAATTTTATTGGTACATTTTTTTGGTACATTTTAGTTGTACAATTCATTTACATTTATCATTGGCTGTTTGTACCTGTACATGATATATATTGGTTCTTATTTTTTTCCCCATTACCTGTGCGCCTTTCACCCCCTCTGCCCTTACCTATTTACATAGATTTCATTTCCATTTTTTTTCTTTTCTCATAGTTTTTCCTTTCCCTCTTTTTCTTTCCCCTTCCCCTCCCTTCACTCCTTCGTCTTTGGACCTTTTCTCCTATTTCAAATTATCAATTATTCATTTCAATCATTTTAACCCTTGTTTACACTATCAGTTTCTCATACTAGTGAAACTATTTGGTATTTACACGTGTGTCTTATTTATTTCACTTAAGAGTATGGCCTCAATATGCATCCATTTAGCTATAAATGACTCTAGTTTTTCATTCTTTATGGCTGAGTAGTACTCCATTTTATAAAAAAACCATATTTTCTTTATCTAGTTTCCAGTTGATGGGCACTTGGGCTGCTTCCAAGCTTTAGATGTTCTAACTGTGCTGCTATGAACATGGGTGCACATGTATCACTGTGGTATGATTCTTTTAATTCTTTGGGGAAGATACCCAGGAGGGGAATAGCTGGGTCATATGGGACCTCTAGTCCTAGTTCTTTGAGGTGAGAACCCGTAATAATCTTACTGCTTTTAATTATTTTTGTAATTAGGAATTCTGAACAGGTTATAACATTTCTAAATTATTTTGTTTGTTCATTTAGGACTAGGTGATATCTAAGCTTCCCTTTCCATTGTGTCATTTCCAGTTTGTGATTGATCTTACTGGGTCAGTAGGGCATTGCCCTTTCCTGAGGTTCAGTCATGAGTCAGTTCATGCACTCAGGGTTGTGTAGATTCCCAGAGTAGTCCTGATATTATCTGCTAAGCAGCTCAAAAAACTGGATCTCAGAGACTGGTAATCAATCCTTTCTTGTCCTTCAACAATTGTATATTCTACTTAAGTTTTTCGTGGCAGTGGGCACTATTTTGTGATGTACTTGACTGTCTTGCTCTCCTTATATAGTACTATTTAAAGGGCAGTTCTTTACTAGACCCATTAGCCCATGTTTTGACTCTTTTTTTTGGTACTGGGGGATCGAACTCGGGTCCTTGCACTTGTGCAGCAGGCGGTGAAACCACTGAGCTAAATCCCTGGCCCTCATGTTTTGACTCTTTATGTTGAAAGAGGGAAACTTCTGTCTCTGCTTTCTTCTCTGTTGACATGATTGTTTGGAAAGTTCTATATCCTTCATTTATTCTTCCTTTCCAAGAAGCTTCTTGCCCTAAAGTGCATTAGTGGAGAAAAATCCAGTTATTTTTGTGGAACACCTCTTTCCACATACTAATTGTACCAAAACTACCAGAGAAACCAAAAACCAAGAAGATAGTTTTCTTACCCACTAAAGCAATAGCAGTAAATGCCCACAGCTAACACAAAAAATACATAAACTGCAAGCCTTTCGGTGAGTATGAATTAGTTTGACATATAGATGTGGAAACTACCTTAGAAGGTTATCTGGTTTATTCCATGGGTGTTATGAGGTAAATTTTCTAATAATTCAGGGCATTTATTGCTTATTCTTTCCTAATCCCCATTTAGAAGAGCATGAAAATTTTTCCTCATTTACTGTCATATCCAGAATATCTTACATTTTAGTTATTGTTTTTCAGAGTATCTTACATTTTAGTTATTTTTCCTAATTTTAAGAAAAGTAATTCTGGCTTTACTTTTTCCTATTTCCTCTTGCTTGGTTTTCCCCAGATTGGGTTATATGCAGGAAGTGTGTACTTTTTTTTTAAGCCCTGAATTTTTAAAGAAATTTAACTTTTAAGGATCTCGTGGTCCAGAGGAGTCTGAAGTGGGGAGAGAATAGGTCCGTGGAACCAGATCTGAAACAACCAGTGTTCACAAAATTAACTAATATGTTGGTATGCTGATTACAGCTCATTGAAATAGCCTGAGAGCAGTGGGCTTTTTAGTTACTTTGCTCCTTGAGGGATCCTTTGAAGACCCCCTGGAAGAGCCCCAATTTCTCTTGTAGAGGTAAAGATATCCATGAGGGTTAGAGAGAATATCCTGTCTGGGACTTTGTTTTGAAAAATGAGGATGTGCTTGATCTTTTATGATCAGGGGTTTAATTTTTGCTGGAAACATCCACATGTTTTCTACCTGAGACTTAAAAGTTAGTGGCCAATCTAAGGTCTTAAGCTAGTAAGTGCTGAGTTGAGATTTGAACCCAGGACTTTAGGATTCTAAGCCACAGATTCTTTTATTGCACTATGTTGCCTCTAAACAGACTTTGTCCATAGTGTATGTCTCTGAGTTGAAAGTTGAGGTATACTTTACAAATTTTGCAATTTAAAATGGATATACTTAAGGAATTTTCTTTTTTTTCCCTTAAATTCTTTTATTGGTACATTTTAGGTATACAATACGTTTACATTTATCATTGGGTGCTTGTACCTGTACATGATGTATCTTGGTTCTTATTTTTTTCCCATTACCTGTGTGCCCTTCACCCCCTCCACCCTTCCCTATTTACATAGACTTCATTTCCATTTTTTTCTTTTCTCATAATTTTAAAGAATTTTATTTCTGTATTGGACATTTTATAAGACTAGTATTTATCATTTTGCTTCAGAATGTATTAGCTTACATTGATGAGTACAGATATAGGGCATAACAAGTTCAGAAGGTAGGTTTTTATAATGCCTTGAGGAGTATGTTGGACACCGTTGGCCTCTTTTAAAACATTGTAGTAGGAGAAAAGAAGTTGAATTTACTAAATATTTATTGAGTAGCTTCTCAAACCAAGACGTTTTGGTTTGATCGCTTATTCTATAAAGCAATCATCATTTTTCTTTTTTCTTTTTTTTTTTTTTGGTACCAGGGATCGAACTCAGGTCCTTGCGCTTGCGCAGCAGGTGGCGAAACCACTGAGCTAAATCCATGGCCCAGCAATCATCATTTTTGTCATTTTTGTTTTTTGAGATGAGATCTCATTATATTGTCCAGGCTGGTTTCAAACTCCTGGCAATCTTCCTGTGTTAGTCTCCCAGGTAAGTGGGACTACAGCTGTGTGATACCATACTGTGTACTACCAGCTTAACATTTTTTAATATGCAGCAGTATTAACTAGACTTCAGATTTACAGTTCACTTTATCATGCAGTGCTAGAATATGCTTTGGAAACCTTAAGGTAAACTGTAAACATGGCACTATTTTCTGTCTAGAAATTTTATCTAAATGACACATTTTGAAGCATTTTGGTCTGAAAAGTCATTGAGGTTCTTAAGGTACTTTGTATTCATACCATATTTTTGTATTGGTGCTGACTTTTAGTTTTTAAATTTGTATTTTGAAACATGTTTTGATTTTTTTTTTTTTTTTGCTACTGGAGATCGAACTTGGGTCCTTGCACGTGTGCAGCAGGCGGCGAAACCACTGAGCTAAATCCCTGGCCCTTGAAACACGTTTTGAATTCTTGTGTTTCTGATGTTCTTGATTATAAGAATGATATGAAATTATTCCCAATTTGTGATTGGGCATAGGCTATATTAGTGTTATGCTTTTACTAACATATGAACAAACCCTTTTATGATTATACTCTCAAGTGTCTTATATACTCTCTCTTGACAGATTTTATATGGAAATGTAAGATTTCTCTCTCACATAAAGGCTCTGGAAACCTTTTTAAATTTTCTTAGTGTATAAATCATCCCCAAATTGTTTTAGCTCTGGCTCAAGTACTTGCAGTTGATTTGCTGTCTCATACAACAGGACACTTTAGTAAAAGTAATGTTTATATTGGGATATGTCATTCAGAAGCTTCTTGTTTTCTTGTATATCTCTGAAGGAGTAGAATCTCAACCTCCTTTTGTTTTTCTCTCTCCCTTTTCAAAACTCATTCATGAGCCCTTGCTTATGGGTGAGAACCAATATTGAAGTAGAATTAAAACATGATAAGCTGAGTGGAGTGGTGCACATCTGTAATCCCAGAATTTTGGGAGGCTGAGGCAGGAGGACTGGAAGTTTGAACCTAGGCTGAGTAACTTCCTTAGAATTTAAAAAGAAATTATAAAAGGGTTGGGGATGTATCTCAATGCAAAGGCCCTGGTTTCAATCTCTAGTACTGCACGAAACAAAAACATGAATAAGCACGGAACTTTATAGTACAGACTTGTGAGACAGCTGTAATTAGGAATTCTTTGTTATTAAATAGAATTAAGAACTCCCTGTATAATTTTAGGTGTGTAATTTTAGACTAGTCAGAACTTTTCTTATAGATCATCAGTTAACAGAGATCTATAGTAATGAGTCAGACGGAAAAGAAAAACCCTTTTACTTGTGAAAGTAAAGACTTTTTTTTTTTTTTTTGGTACCAGGGATCGAACTTGGGTCCTTGCGCTTGTGAGGCAGGTGGTGGAACCACTGAGCTAAATCCCCGGCCCTAAAGACTATTTTTAAAGAAGGACCCTAGGCTGATGATTTGTCTTGAGTGGAGTAGCCACCTGTATGGGCTTCTTGTTTTGATGGCCATGGTTGTTTGATAGTCACAGCTGATAGCCAAAACTGCTGTTTTGATAGCCACATGTTATAGTCCCCTCTAAAAAGACAGACTGTTAAAAGTGGTGTGTGTGTGTGTGTGTGTGTGTGTGTGTGTGTGTGTGTGCTGTGTTCAGGCCAGATTTGGGTGTAGAAAGAGACTAAGCAACACTCTTTGGAGCTAAATATGTATTCCAAAAGGTGGGGGAAGAAGGCCTGTCAAGGCCCCAACTACCCTGGTGCAGATGTCTACCTATGACAATCCCTGTTTATCCCTCTTGTTCTATGTCCATTTGAAGGTGTCCCTTAGATTAAACTCTGTCCAGTGACAGCAGTGGTGAGCTGGAGATGCAAGGAAGTGGCCGGAACCAGGTTAGTTGTTCTTACTGTTCACCTGGGCCCCCTTCCTTGTGATCCTGTGACCCTCGGATCATACTTAACTATTAGCTTTCCTTTTTCAGAACTTCAGTTATCCTGTCTCTGAGAATGGTGTCTGGAGAGAAATCATGACAAGAAAAAGGCAGTCCTCTGGGAACTGGAGCTATGGCTATCCCTTAATACCTGTTTCTGTTTAAAACTGTTACTAAACTCATAAGGGGTCCTAAGAATGGTTTTTGTTCTATCAATGCACTTATCTGTGCTATGAAAACCAGTCAGTCTGCTTGTAGTGCAGCATTTGTGAGGGGAGGGGGAAATGAAAGGAGTTAATTTACAGTTCTGCTTAAGAGCAGAAAGGCTGATAAATTTGGACTAAAACATTTGTATTTATTCTTTGAGAGTTTGAGGATAAAGTCTAGGCCAGTTTAAAAAAAAATTTCCCATTCCCCTTCTTTCTGCCCCTCCACCCATCTCTATTTACAAAAGCTTTGTTTCCATTTTTTCCTTCTTTTCTTGATTTTTTTTCTTTTCCTGCTTTCCTTTCTTCCACCCCTCTCCCTGAGTCCCCTTCCCCTTTGAACCTTTTCTTCCTATTTCACATTACCATACATTTTGGTCTTCATTTATACTTTCAGTTTCTCACACCAAGAAACAATTTGGTATTTACATGTCTCTGTCCTATTTATTGCACTTAAGAGTATGGCCTAAGTTCAAACCAGCTATTCCCCTGCCGGGTATCTTCCCAAAAGAATTAAAAGAATCTTACCACAGCAATGTATGTGCACCCATGTTTATAGCGGCACAGTTCATAATAGCTAAAGCTTGGAAACACCCCAACTGCCCATCATCTAGAGACTGGATAAAGAAGATGTGGTTTTTTATAGAATGGAGTACTACTCAGCCATAAAGAATGGGAAACTAGAGACATTTATAGCTAAATGGATGCATATTGAGGCCATCCTCTCAAGTAAAATAAATAGGACACACGTGTAAATACCGAATAGTTTCTCTAGTGTAAGAAGCTGAAAGTGTAATTAAGGATACACACGAATGAAATTGCCTAATAACATATTTCTCAGATTGTGTTTCCATCGCGTGTCATATGACTGTATCGAAATTTAAATTAGGGAGAAGCTTGGCTTATGTGGAGTCTGCTAGCTAACTG
>NW_004624730.1:4532999-4545353 GCF_000247695.1 Heterocephalus glaber
TGGAGTTTTTAATCTCCTGGAAATCTATTTGCATCTGTTTTATGGATTCCATTTATTTCCTATGTTGGGATTCTGTCATGTTCCTCAGTTCCTCTATTTTTTTTTATCTGTGTCCTCTCTAGATTTATTAATCATGTCTTGCACTATGAGCACAATCTTTGCTGTTATCTGAGAAATTATTTCTGATTTCATTTTTCCCAGATCCTCTTTTATTGCCAGTTCAGGGAGTCCAGGTGGTTGAGTATCAGATTGTTCCATCTCGTTTCTCTTTGGGGTGCTGTAGGTGATCTGGAAGTCTGTTTTTGAGGCTTGTTTACATGTCTTCTCATTTCCACAGGGCGGGGGGTGCTTCTGGCGCCCACACTCCCTCTCTGCTCTGGGAGTGTGGAATGGTGGGGGGAGGAGCCTCCTTCCGGGTGTTTTGAGTTCTTGATATATTCTGGATGCTAATCTTTTATCTTATATATGGTTTTCAATATTTTATCCCATCTTGTAGTTTGCCATTTCACTCTGTTGATAGTGTCATTTGATGCACATTTTCAAGTTAGATGAAATCTAATTTATCTATTTTTTCTTTTGTTGCATATGCCTTTGGTGTTATATTCAAGAAATCATGGCCATATCCAATATCATGAAGCTTTCCCTGTATGCTTTCTCCTGACAGTTTTATAATTTTAGCTTTTTATGTTTAGGTATTTTTTATGTTAGGTATGTTTAGGTGGCGGAACCGCTGAGCTAAATCCCTGGCCCCTTGAGTTAATTTTTCTTTTTTTGGTAATTAAGTATTCTATTTTGTGATTTTATGGGAAATCTTGAGTTAATTTTTGTATATAGTATAAGGTAACAGTCTAGCTTCATTCTTTGTGGATATCCCGTTTTCCCATCAACATTTGTTGAAGAGACTGTCCTTTCATTATTGAATGGTGTTGGGATCCTTTGTCAAAAATGATTTGACCATGTATGTGAGAGCTTAGTTTTGGTCTCTTTATTCTCTTCCATTGAGACCAATGAAGTTGTTCCATCATATCAGTACCAAACTCTTTTTTTCTTAAACTGTAGCATTGTAGTAAGTTTTAAAATTAAAAGTAAATCTTCCAGGGGAAAGTGATCAAAGTATCTTATGTACTTGTATGAATCTGCCAAGTGAAATCCATTAATCTGTATAACCAGTAGGCACTAATAATGAAATAAAGTGAGTCCTGGGCCAGGGATTTAGCTCAGTGGCACCGCGCCTGCCTCACAAGTGCGAGGTCCTGAGTTTGGTCCCTGGTGCCGGGGTGGGGTGGGGAAAGTGAATCCTCCAGTTTTGTTCTTTTTCAAGATTGTTTTGGGTGTTCAAGGTCCCTTGAAATTGCATATGAATCTTAGTATAGATTTTTCTATTTTTGCAACAAATGCTGTTGGCATTTCTATAGGGTCTGTACATCACTTTGGTGTTGATATTGTCATCTTAAAGTTAAGTCTTCTGCTCACCGAACACAGGATATTCTTGTATTCATTTAGGTATTCTTTTCACAGTGTTTTATAATTGGCAGTATGTAAGTTTTTCACTTTTTGTGTTAAATTTATTCCCAAGTATTTTATTTTTTGGATGGTTTTGTAAATGGAATTGTTTTCTTAATTTCTTTTCTGTATTGCTTATTGCTTGTATGTAGAAATTCAGTCATGCTGTGGATAATAATGTTTCAATCAGTGCTGTGGTCCCATAAAATAATGGAGCTGAAAAATCCTATTATCTGGTGATACTGTAGTCATTGAAATGTCATAGCACAATGCATTTCTCATAAATTTGTGATGTTGCTCTGAGTCTCCTAAGGAGATGAAAATGATTTAAAAGTTGAATTTAAAGATAAGCCAATCTAATCTTCTTGAGTCAACACCCTATAAAGTGATTTTTTACATATTCTACAGGTCACCCTTATTTAGGGATAGTCTAGCTGAGTAGTCCCTAATTGCTCACTATATGGAGCCTATACAGTCTGAAATAAGTTCCAGGAAAGGAACTCATACAATTGTGTTTGGAGGTGGTAGAAACATTTCACACATTTAATGTGGAGATATAAATTGATAGAAATCACTGAATAACAATTCAATATTAAAAATAGAGAATTTGAAATGATTTTTAGAGATAGAGTGGGTGGCTGGAGGATAAAGATGGTACTGAGATAATGTGTTACAGAGATTGACCCAGGGTGGTAGCAACTGTAATTGTTATATTGTCCACAAGAGGGAAATGAAAGTTAGACTTTGTTTCTTGGCAAGAGTGGAAGAAAAGTAGTTTTGCTGTTGTTGTTATTGTTTAATTTTTGGCCCAGTACTGGGAATTGAATCCAGGCCTTTCACACTGAGCTACATCCTCAGCCCTTTTTATTTTTTATTTTGAGACAGGTCTCAACTAAATCACCCAACTTGTGATCTTCCTGTCTCAGTCTCCCACAGTGCTAGGATTACAGATGCACACCACCTGTCCAGCAAAAAGTAGCTTTTTTTTAAAGAAAATGAAGCTGAACTTGATGACGCATGCTGCAATCCCAGGACTGGGGAGCCTGAGCCAGGAAGATTGCTGAGAGTTCGAGGCCAGCCTGAACTACATAGGGAGACCCTGCCTCAAAAGCAAAACAAAAACAAAACAAAACAAAATGGCAACAAAATATAGGTAGTAACATGGAGTTAACATGTAAGTTTAACTGGAAAATTAGGATAGCTTATTGACTGATTCAGGAGACATTTATTGAAGATCTGCTTTCTTTGGGAAACAAGAAATAAGATACAAGCCCACCTACTTTCAATACCTTTAATCTAGAAAATTGGAAAAATTAGATTTGGGAAGTTTCAAAGATTTATGAAGATAGTATTTGAAACAATGCCAATGGACAAGATTTTTTTAAAGCTAACAATCAAATATTTATGGAATTTCGATCTAAAAGGGCTTAACCTTTTGATTTTCCAGATGAGATCACCAAGGTCAGAGAAATATTGTGATTTACTCAGGTCACAGTTTGGTTATTTGGGTCTGGAATTCAGGTCTTAATTCCCTGGAGAGAGCTTTTCTTCCAACATCACTAAATCTAGGACAGAACTACTGGAGGATAGGACTCAGTCAAGAAATAATTTACTGCATGCCTACTCTGTGTAATGTTAATGAGAGAAATAACTTGTTTTTAAGCAATTTATAGTCTAGTCTGGGGAGTTTGGCAGAGTTCTTTTAATTATAATTGGTAGAAATCCATCTCACACTGAAGAGGAAGGGGCCTCTGGATAGATTGGAATCAGGAACTTAAAGCATCAGGATCTCTGTCCATCTTAATATGTTTGTATTGGAGTCTTCTGTAAATTTACTGCTTTCATTATTGCAGAACATAACTCTTAACAACTGGGTTTACATCCTTAGGGTACATGATTGAATAGGGAAGAGGTATTTCCAGTCAGGAAAACTTTAGGGAATAAATGGTATGGCCTGCTTTACATGTCCACTGTGGGTGTTGAGGTCTAATTAGCAGCCCCACTGCCATCACATAGAGTGGGAGAGTTTTTGTAAAATGTGAGAGTTAGAGATACTGAGAGGACAGACAATAAGGAAATGCACATGCACACCATAGGCACAAAGCTATCATAAATGTCAACCATGTAGAATAAATAGAATTAGAACGGTGCATTGGAGTTGAAGCCTGGGACCACAAGGCAATACAGATTCCAAGAATAAAAATAGAACTGAGTCTTGAAGGCTGAATAGGATTTTGTGAATGAAGAGGAAGCATGAGAGGAGATCCCATACAGCAGGAATCAGTGAGGTATGAAAGGAAGATTTATGCTAGGTTATTTGGAGGACCGTGACTGGGCTAAATCCTGTGGCATTGGGGAGCTAGATTTGGCTGAAAATATGAAGGACTATGAGTATCAGAGCAAGAAACTTGGCCTTCATTCTGTGGACGGTGAGGAGCAATTGAAACATTGTGGACAAGGGAAAAAGACACTTTAGAAAGGCAAACAGAGAAATTTAAGAGTTTTAGACTCAGAAAAACTAGATTATAAAAGAATAGTGGAATTTATTTACCAGAAAAACTAGGCAGTATGTTCCTAACATGGAAAACCTATGATTGTGAACAAGTCACTTCTATTTACTTTTTCAGTGAAATAAATATTTATCTTTTCTAACTTTGAGATAAGTTTATATATAATTTCAGCAAAAAATATTATATAGACCTTATTGGTTTATAAATAACTTTAATATAGATGAGAAAGTATTTTTCTCTGTAGTGTTTGGAGATTATAAATTGGGAATAGATTGTTGACTGAGAAAATTACAGTTATATTTTATTAGCTTATAAAATAAATGATATTAACATCTAGGGCCAGCCCCTTCCTCTCCTCTCTTTTCTTTTTTTCCCTCCCTCCCTGTCTCCCTCAGTTATGGTTTGTGTCTAGATATCTCCTCTCATTGGATCATAGGTGGGGCTTTTTCAGAGGTTGCTGGATCTAGAATGTGTGGTGCTGGAATTAAGGGATTACTAAATTACTCAATTAGTCCACTGATTGGTTTGGCATAGTTCTGGGTGTAGATAATGGGAAGGCCCACCCTGGATGTGAGTGCTACTCGCCCTGAGGGTGTGTAGCCTGGATATAAGGCACAGAAAGAGGGCAGCTGTTGCCACTTGCTGCTTGGTTCCTCACTACTTCACTGCTCTGCTGCCTTTCTGCCTTCTGCCTGCCATGAACTGTTTCTTCTCTGCAATGCCCCTTTGCCATGCCACCCTGCCTTGGAGCTAGCCAACTGTGGACTAAAACCTTTACAAACTGTGAGACAAATAAACTTTTCCTCCTCTAACTTTGGATGATGAGTATTTTGTCTCAGGAATGAGAAAAGTAACTAAGCCTCCTCTCTCTCTTTCCCTTCTTTCCCTCACTTCCTCCCTTTATTTCTCCCTTTCTCCCTCCCTTCCTTCCCCTCTGGATGAACCCAAGGGGCTTGTGCATGGTAGGCAAGTGCTCTGCCACCAAGCTCTGTCCCAACCCTTTATTTTATTTGAGACAAGGTCTCACTGAATGGCCTAGACTGGCTTTGAACTTGCAATCTTTTTTTTTTTTTTTTTTTGGTACCAGGGATCGAACTCTGGTCCTTGCGCTTGCACAGCAGGCGGCGAAACCACTGAGCTAAATCCCCGGCCCCCCGGCTCATACTTCTGAGTAGCTGAGATTACAGACATGTGCTACCAGGCCTGGCTCACATTTTCTTTTAAACTCTTTATTTCAACAAAGCAAATGACAGAAATGAGTTCTAAAACTAGAATTTAGTGCAAGGTATTACTATTCTTTCTCTTTCCAGTCTTATAATTTTTTTTTATTACTTACAATTCCCCAAACCGCCTTTGTAACTGCGATTTTTGACACCTGGGGCCAAAAACGATGGAACCGTTGGTGTATATGGCTTGTGTTCCTGGATCTCATTAATTTTTTATTCTGTTTTTTAAATCAACATGTATAAATTAATTCATTAATGGTGCTCAGTGATATTTCCTTATATAATACAGCATGTACTGATCAAATTCAGCCATCCCTTTTCTACTCCTTTCCCAGTTTCTAGTAATCACCAGTCTGCTTTCAAGTTGACTTTTTAAACTTCTATATGTGAGAAAGGACATGTGGTATTTGTATTCCTATATCTGGCTTATTTCACTTAACATTATGTCTTTCATTTTATCCATTTTGCTGCAAATGATAGGTTTCCATTCTGCTTTATGGCTGAATAATATTCTACTGTTTGTTTATTTGTACATTTTCTTTATCAGTTAATCTCCTGATGGGCACTCAGGCAGAATCTATGCCTTAACTATTTTGAACAGTGCTGGAGTAAACATGGGTGTGCAGTTATCTCTTTGGTATGCTGATTTCATTTTTCTTTGACTATATACCCAGCATTCAAGCAGCTGAATCATATGACAGTTCTAGTTTTAAGTATTTTTCTTTAGATTTGCCAAAAATCCCACCCCCCCACAATAGATCTGTCTTATAATAACTGGTTTTTATTTTAAAGTGCAGACTCAGAATTTTGTTCTGAGGACTAGTGTATATTATAAGCTGTAGTAGTGGTGGGTTCTTTTCTTTTTCATAGAGAGGAAAGTAAACTCTGGTATTGAATCCTATGCTTTTATATTACTATACATTTTTATGAGTGTAAGTTTAGAGATATTATGGAAAGTTTATGTATGTTTATACATAGTATAGGCAAATAAAACATAATTAAAAAATCTAATGGCTTAAAAAAATTATGAGATTCTAACATGGCTGATTAGAGAACCAGGTATGTTGGATACACTCAGAGAGACACTAAATAATACAAATATTCTGGAACAGGGGAGGTAGTTACACCCAGATACAAAAAATAAATTTGAAAGACAAATTCTCTAGATCAAACCAAATATTTGGATGTTGAAAAAGGAAAGCAAAGCTGTCACTTGACTCTCCACCCCCTTTTAACTGGGAAGTATTCCATCTTGGGAGTGGTTTTAACAGCTTGAGGGAAGGAGACTGTGCTACACAGGCCAAACTCCTGGGATAGACTCTCTGAGTCTGTAAGAGGAAACCCAGTGTGGGAGTAAACTGTGTTTGGGGCCCCAGGGAAGAAGCCATGAATGGCAGCCTAAGAAAGGGAGAGATAGCAGCATGGAAATGAAAGTTCTCATTCTTCCCATTACCTTCCAAACATTGGGGAAACTATATCCCAGCAGTATCTTACCCACTGCTCACTACCTAGCATGGACAAGGGAAGCCCTTGCCCCAAGTCAGAGAGAGACTGAACACCACAGAGGCATGAGCTTGCTGGCAGGGACCCACAGATGAGATCCTTGGAGACGTAGGGAGGGAGAGAGACTCAGTGAAGTTGGTCTAGAGTGGGCACTTTCCTCTTGTTTCCCCCAAACTGGAAAGATCTGATTTAGCAGGAAATCCTACCCACTGCCCACTGTCCCACATATGCAAAGGAGGCCCTCTGCTGAGTATTGGGTCTATACCAAGTTCTGCAGGTTGGAAAGTGGAGCTCTTGAGTCAGGAATGGTTAAGGATCTGAGTGAGAAGGAACAGAGGGTTTGCCTGGAGCAGAGAGTTGCTGGCAATATATTACATGGAAAGCTTCTGGAGAGAGAACACAGAGAAGAACTCAGGATTTGTCTGGAAGCAAGGGAAACAGGAGTGGGAGGTCATTGGTAGAAGTTGACAAAAAGCCAGGTGTCAGTAAAACTATTTCCCTCTTCCTCCTCCCAGTTTAAGTGAAGTGCTTGGATCTTGAGACAGAGGCAAAAGTCTGCAGTTAACCAAACTCCGCTTGCAGCCAGGAGATGGGTCTTGAGAGACTGAAAGCCCTCACCTGTCCCTGGCAGGTAATTAGGCCCTCAGGCAGGAGGGAAACCAGCTTGGCTGCCTCCAAGACAACTATGACTACAGTGGGAAGAGAACTGTGTGGATACTTTCGCTATGGCTGTATTGGTTTTTTTGTGTTTTTTTGCTTGTTCTGGGTTCTCTCTCTCTTTTGATTTTTCCTCGATTCTTGCTTCTCGATCAATTCTTTTTATTTTTGCCTTTTTCCAGTTTTTTTCTCCTTTTTTCTGCTCTTAGTCATCTGTTTTTCTCTGTTTAGCTTTACTTTGTTCCTATTCTCTTCCCTTTTGATTGTTTTGATAGAGGAGAAATATAACTCCCAACCTGCTAGATGTCAGATGTGCCAAATTTGTGTCCCCTGAAATCGAAGAATGAATTCCAAAGACAAAGGAGTTTAAGAGTAGGAAAGGTTTATTGAGAACTCCTGAGAGACTGGAGTGTTTCTGGAAGTGGTTGACACTAAGGTCATTTGTCTAAGAATGTTTTATAGAGCAAAATCACCATTGGGTACAAAATCACGAGGTGAGTACAACATGGGTAAAGCTATGATCAACCAATAAGATTACAAATATATCCACTTAACTAATATTGATCCAGTAGGGAAGCAAGTCATGTAGCAAGGGTACAAGGAAAAAAGGCATTTTGTGAGACAGGATGGGTCCGGATACTCTGGTCACCTACCTGGGTAACTGATGCCTATCTGGACTTTCTGGATCAGGTGGTGTTAATTATAGTATAATTCCAAGTTACTGCTTATCCCTTAAATGGGCATGTATGTCTGGCCATTGGATCTTTATCCTGAGGCCTGGTTTTCTTCAGATACCCATCCAGGCACAATTCTGATGTCTTTATTTTTCTGCTGACTTCCTTGAGAGCCCGGTCCCTCTCTGTTTATTAATTTGTATCTAACTTAGCTGCCTATAATAATTTTACATATCCATTTGTTTTCCCTTCTCTGTCTTTCATGTCGCATACACACACACACCACAAATGTATGTAGCAGGTGCCTGTATGTGTATAAAAGAGAATAAGAATAGACCAATACTTTAACTTGAATGGCACTATTCCTGATCATATTGGAGTATCCCCTTGCAGAATTGTGCTTAGAAGACTGAAACAAAACTAACCACAAATATGTTAACAGATTCTGACAACCTTACAACTTCTCTCAGTCTCTACACTTTCCTCCTCATGTGTCCCTTCTGCTTCCACAGATAATATTTTAAACTTAACACTAGACCTTTACTCCAGCTATACAAATACCTTTAACAGAGTCTGACCTCCTATTTTACCTATTATTTCTCTTATCTTCCTTTCTTCCTACTGACTTATTCCTTCGTTTTCCCTTTTTTCCTTCCCTTTTCGCTCTACATCCCAGACTAACTGCTAATAGCAGTATAGTATCATTTGTAAGGGGCAATGAAAAAGAGCAAAAGTGTCAAAACAAGTTTTAATGTTTATGATTGATGTATGGTTGGATCTGTGGATGTGATTATAACCTGTAGGAATTCTCTCCCTACAACACAGTGACTGGGTCCAACTCAATTAAACTGAATAGGGTGATGTGGTAGACAATATACCTCTTGACAAATAATGCTAAGATCACATCACTGAAGAACAGAACCTAACTAGTTCTTAATACCAACAACAAAATATCTTTACTATATTTGACCTCAACTCTCTGCAAAAAAAATTTAAAAAAGAACATAAAAATGCAAGGCAGCAAAATGCTTCCAAAGACTCCCAATTCTCTCAAAGAAGATAGATCCGAGGGACACTGATGCAGAGGAAATCAAACACCAAATAGCTGAGCTGCACAAAATGATTAAGAATAAGCAAAGAAACTCAGCTCAAAGATGACATGACCCAAAGGATAGTGTAACAAAAACAAACTGACCATTGTGGTTATCAAAGAATCAAATAAAAAATTAGAAGAGCTGACCAAAACTATTCAAAACACAAGTGACAAATTAACCAAAGACATTGAATCCACGGAAAGATGTCAAGCAGAAATTCTGGAGATAAAGAATTCTGTTGAATACACAAATAGCAGAAGTTACCAATGTGAGGAGAGACTCAAACTTTGACAGAACAGAAGCATAAGATGATATTCCCAGAGATACCTTAAAAATGACATGAGCAAGGAAAATTCATCCAACAGCTACTGGATGATGCTAAGAAGACTAACCTAAGTCTGATTTAACTTAGAAATTAGAGGGAAGCACAGATGGGATAAAAAATTTGTTTACATAAATCATAGCAGAAAACTTTACAAGTATGGGAAAAGAACTCAACATTCAGGTAAGTGAGGCTTACAGAACACCAAATAATTACAATGAAAAACAAAGCTCCTTATGACACATCATAGCCAAAACCTCAAAAATCTGACACAGGAACAGAATTTTTCTTTTTTTTGGTATTGGGGATCAAACTCAGGACCTTGTGCTTGTGAGGCAGCCATGGTGCCACTGAGCTAAATCCCCACCCCAGGGGACAGAATCTTAAAAGCTGTCAGAGAAAAGCAAAACATCACTTACAGAGGTAAACCCATTATAATTACAGCAGACTTTCAAACATAAACATTAAAGGCCAGGAGAGCTTGGAGTGAAATGTTTCAAGCCCTAAAAGAAAATAACTTTCAACTCAGACTGATATATGCTGCAGAACTCTTTCAGAATAGATGGAGAAATAAGGATGTTCCTTAAAAAAGAACACTGTAAGAAATTCATGACACCAGACAAATGCTCCAAAAAATATTCAAAAATATCCTGGAGAGAGACAAGCCAACAAAGCCAAAAAAGTCTGATGATATGAGTACATAAAGTAGGGTAAGCACTTAAACAAAAAGAAAACAAAGGAGTCAATAATAGAAAAATAGTGTAGTAACAGGAATAAGTCAGTACCTTTCAGTAATACAGAGGTACCTTGGTTCAACTTAATTTGTTCCACAAGAAGGAGATGGCCGTGTTTGTGTTCATGTGGGAAGGAGGGCCATGGTCACGTTCATCACCTGATGTAGAGTTCACAAACAGAAATAAAATTTTGCCAATGCTTCTGTTTGCAAAAATATTCACAAACAAAAGCATTCAGGAACTGAGGTACCACTGTACTGTCAATGTAAATGGCCTCAACTCCCCAATCGACATGGATTGGCAGACTGGTTTACTGTATAAAAGAGACTCATTTAAACCAAAAAGAAATTCATAGACTAAAAAAATCAAAGGATGGAAAACAGTATTCCATGTTACCAGTAACCTGAAGCAAGCAGGGGTAACAGTTTTATTCTCAAAGTGGACCTCAAGTTAAAAATTACCATAAGAGGCAAACCAGATCACACTACATATTAGTTAAGGAAATAATTCAACAGGAAGAGATAACAGTTGTAAATGCACTGAATATTGATGCCCCCAACTTTATAAATGAGTACTGGATAAAAAAGATCAAATAAACACCAACATAATGATAGTGAGGACCCCAGTACCCTACTTTCACAAATAGGTCAGCAAAATAAAAAAATTAACAAAGAAATATCAGAACTGAATCACACCTTCAAACAGATGGACTTAATAGATATCTGTAGTTTTCTACTCTTCTACAACAGGACACGCATTCTTCTCAGTAGCACACATAACTTTCTTCAAAATAGACTACATGCTAGTCCATAAAGTCTGCTTAAATAAATACAAAAGAATAGAAATGCCATGTGTACTGTCATATAGTGTACTAAAACTAGAAATCACTTGCAAAAGAAACTACAGAAATTTTTACAAACATGTGAACATTAAATAACACACTTTTGAATACTTAGTGGGTCATAGAAGAAATCAAGGAAGAAATTAAACAATTCCTAGAGTCAAACAGTAATGCCAGTAAAACATACCAGAACCTATGGGGCACAGTGAAAGTAGTCCTCAGAGGAAAATTTATTCTGTGAATACTCACATAGAAAAAGAGTGAGTACAAATAACCTAATGATACATCTCAAATTCTAGAAAAACAAGAACAGTCCAAATCCAAACCTACTATAAGAAAGGTAGTCATAAAGGTCAGAGTATAATTAACACATTCACAACAGGGCTGTAAATTCATATGTCTCACTGCCGGTGGCTCTGAAGCACTTGTGTATGTATGACTATCCCATTGGGCAGCAGCCATGGCACAGTCCCACTGGGTGGTACAAGCTACCCAGTGGAACAGTCATGCATGTATCACCAGTGGTACAAGCCATCCAGTGGAACAGACCTACTGTTGATGGTTCAAGCCAGTGGGAATGTGTTAATGAATTTGAGACTAAAAAAATACAAAGAATTAATTAATTGAAGAGCTGGTTCTTTGAAAGAATAAACAGACAAACTCTTAGCTATACTTATCAAAAGAAGGAAAGAAAAGACCCATATCAGCACGCCCTACTGAGGTCCCGAGTTATGCGGAACACGCCGAATCAGCCTGCTGCAGATAGGCAGGTCTGCGCTGCGCCTTACAAGGTCCCAAGTCAGGCGCAACATGGCAAATCAGCCTGCTGCAGACAGTCAGCTCTGCGCGTGCCCTACCGAGGTCCCAAGTTGCATGGAACATGCTGAATCAGCCCGCTGCAGACAGGTCTGCACCGTGCCCTACCGAGGTCCTGAGTTGCTCGGAAAACGCCGAATCAGCCCACCCAGGCAACAATCCACTGGATCCCCCCCCCCCACCTGCTCCTCTGTACAGCCACCTGGCTCCACAGTGCAAAGACCCAGAGGACACCAGACCACCAGACCATGGTACTGAGTCCCACTGCTCCCGGCCCAGAGGTAGGGGCTTCTGAGCCACCAGCCCACTGCCCCTGGACCAGAGGAAGAGGCTCCCTGGCCACCATCCCTCCTGCTTCTACCAGCCCAGAGGAAGGGGCTTTTGGGCCACCATCCCTACTGCTGCTCCTCACCCCTGTCCCACCTCTCCCAGCTCAGAGGAGGTAATCGGCGCAGGCACCAACAGCCCCCCCCC
>NW_004624730.1:4578878-4596628 GCF_000247695.1 Heterocephalus glaber
CTGCCATGTCTCTGTTACCTAGAATTGGAATTGCTATTCTGGGTCACTTCTTGTTCCAAATGAATTTTTGGATTGTTTTTTCAAGGTCCGTGAAGTATGCTGCTGGTATCTCAATTGGGATTGCATTGAATCTATATAGCAGATTTGGAAGTGTAGCCATTTTCACTATATTGATCCTTCCTCCCCAGGAGCAGGGGATGTCTTTCCATTTTCTGATATCATCTTCAGTCTTTCTTTTCAGAGTGGTATAGTTTTTAGAGAAGAGGTCTTTGACTTCTTTTGTTAGGTTGATTCCTAGGTGTTTCAGTGTGTTGGATGCTATTGTGAAAGGAATTGTTTGCCCTATTTCTCTCTCAGTGAGTCTGTTGTTCGTGTATAAGAAAGCTATTGATTTTTATTTGTTGACCTTGTATCCAGGCACTTTACTGAGTTTGGTTATTAAGTCTAGAAGACTTTTGGTGGAGTTCTTGGGGTCTTCTATATACAGTATTGTGTCATCTGCAAACAATGACAATGTGACTTCTTCATTTCCTATCTTTATTTCTTTCATTTCTTTCTGTTATGTAATTCCTGTGGCTCATGTTTCCAAACCTATATTGAACAGGAGTTGTGATAGAGGACATCCTTGTCTTGTTCCTGATTTTAATGTGAAGGATTTCAGTTTTTGACCGCTTAGTATGATATTGGCTGTTGGTTTTTCATAGATGGCTTTTATCAGATTGAGGTAGAGACCGTCTATTCCAATATTTTGTAGAGTTTTTATCATAAATGCATGTTGGATTTTGTCAGATGCTTTTTCTGCATCTGTGGAGATGATCATATGGTTTTTGTCCCTGGCTCTATTCATCTAGTTTATTACATTTAATGATATGCATATGTTGAACCATCCCTGCATCCCTGGGATGAATCCCACATGGTCCGGTTATATGAGCTTCTTGATGATCTTCTGCATTCTGTTTGCCAGTATCTTATTAAGGATTTTTGTGTCTGTGTTCATTAGTGAGATTGGCCTATAGATCTCTTTTTTGGTTGGGCTTTTCTCTGCTTTGGGGATCAAGGTGATGCTTGCAAGCAGGAATGAATTCGGGAGTATTGCTTCCCTTTCAATTTCATTGAAGAATGTAAACAGTAGTGGCAGTAGTTCCTCTCTAAATGTCTTACAGAATTTAGTGGTGAAGCCATCAGGATCTGTGCTTTTCTTAGTTGGTAAGTTTTTAATTATGTTTTCAATTTCATTGATTGATACTGGGTTGTTTAGAATTTTTGGGTCGTCTTTGTTCAACTTTGGTAATTCGTATGTATCTAGGAATCTGTCCATTTCTTCTGTGTTTTCCATCTTATTGGCCTATAGGTTCTGGAAGTAGGTATTGATGATCCTCTGGATTTCAATTGCGTCTGTTGTAACTTCACCGTTTTCATTCCTAATTGCATGCATTTGGTCCTTTTGTTTCCTTTTTTTGATAAGGTTGACTATGGGTTTGTCAATTTTGTTTATTCTTTTGCATAACCAACTCTTGGCTTCATTGATTTTTTTGTAATGTTCTTTTAGTCTCCATTGTATTGATTTCTCCTCTGATCTTTATAATTTCCTCCCTTGTATGAGCTTTGGGTTTGTTCTGCTCTTTTTTTTATGTTATCGGGGATTGAACTCAGGTTCTTCGCTTGTGCAGCAGGCAATGAAACCACTGCACTAAATCTCTTTCCCTTTGCTCTTCTTTTTCTAGAAGCTTGAGGTTCAGTGTCAGGTTGTTTATTTGGGCTCGCTCTGTTTTCCTAATATGACTATTCACTGCTATGAATTCCCCTCATAAGATTGCTTTCATTGTGTCCCATAGGTTCTGATATGTTGTATTGTCATTGTCATTTAATTCAAGGAATGCTGTGATTTCTTCTTTAGTTTCCTCTGTGCCCCTCTGGTTATTCAGACATGTGTTATTCAATTTCTATGTGTTCATGAAAGTTTTGTGGTTTCTTTTGCTATTGATGTCCAATTTCATCACACTATGGTCTGATAATATACAGGGGATAACTTCAGTTTCTTTGCACTTACCTAAATATATTTTATGAGCAAGTATGTGGTCTGTTGTGGAGAACAACCCATGTGCACCTGAAAAGAATGTGTATTCTGATTTTTTTGGGTGAAACACTCCATAATCATCTGTTAAGTTCATTTGTTCAAGTGTTTGATTGAGTTCTAGTATTTCCTTGCTTGTTTTTTGTCTAGTTGATCTGTCTATTTGTGAAAGTGGGGTATTGAGGTCCCCCACTACTATTGAATTTGTGTATATGTGATTTTTTATGTTCTTTAGAATTTGTTTTATATAGTTTAGCACACTAGTGTTTGGTGTATATATATATTTATGATTGTCATCTCTTCCTCTTGGATTCTTCCCTTTACAAGGATGTAGTGTCCTTCTTCATCTCTCTTAGTCAGTGTTGGTTTGAAATCTACTTGATTTGCCAAGAGGATCGCTACTCCTGCTTTTTTTCGGGTTCCTGTCACATGCAGTATTGTTTTCCACCCTTTAACTTTCAGTCTATGAGTTTCCTTTTGAATTAAGTGTGTTTTTTGTATGCAGCATATTTTTGGATCTTGCTTCTTGACCCATTCTGCCAGTCTATTTGTTTTGATTGAATTGAGACCGTTAACCTTGATGGTTATAACTGATATGTATTGATTTATCATTGTCATGATTCTTTTTTTTGTTGGATTCTCCCCCTTTGCCTTTAATTTCTTGTCATGCCTGATGGATCTATTCTGCTGAGCTTCCTGTGGTTGTGATCCTTGTTGTCTTTTCCTAGGATATTGTCTGAAATTTTGTGGAGTGCTGGTTTGGTATTCATGAAGTTCCTAAGATGCTCTTTGCCATAAAAGTATCTTATTTTTCCATGAATTTTGAAAGATAGTTTTGCAAGGTGCTTCAATCTGGTTTGGAGGCCGTTTTCCTTTAGGGCTTGAAATATGTCACTGCAAGCTTTTCTTGCCTTTGGGGTTTGTGTTGAGAAGTCTGGTGTGATTCTGATTGGCTTTCCTTTGCATGTGATTTGTTCCTTTTTTGCTTGTAGAACTTTGTTCTTCTGTTGTGTTTCTGGAATCTTATCAATTATATGCCTATATGTAGATTTTTTTTGATCCAGGCTAGTTGGAGTCCTATATGCCTCACTTATGTGTATGTCAAGTTCTGTTCCCCTGCTTGGTAAGTTTTCTGGCATCCCTTCTGTGAACAGTTTTTTTATGTTGTCTGCACGCTCTCCTGTTTCTTCTGACTGACTCCTGTCAGTCTTATGTTACTCTTCTTTGCATCGTCTAGCAGCTGCTGGATTGATTTCTCGTGGTCCCTTATTATTTTAAAGAAATTTTTCTCTTCCTGTTCACTAATTGCAATCTTATCTTCTATATCTGAAATTCTGTCCTCACATTGGCTCATTCTGCGGTGTAGACTTTCATCCGAGTGTTTAATCACCTGGAAATCTGTTTGCATCTGTTTTATGGAATCCCTTTGTTTTCTATGCTTTGGTTCCATGATGTTCCTCAGCTCCTCTATTTTTTTTTTAATCTGTGTCCTCTTTAGATTTATTAATCATGTATTGCACTATGGCCACAATCTCTCCTGGTATCTGAGAAATTATTTCTGATTTCATTTTGCCCAGATCTTTTTTTTTGCCATTTCAGGGAGTCCAGGTGGTTGAGTATCAGAGTGTTCCACCTCCTTTTCCTTTGGGGTTGCTGTAGCTTAGCTGGCAGTCTTGTTTTGCGGCTTGTTCACATGTCTTCTCATTTCGACAGGGGTGGGGAGTTTTTTTGGCGCCCCTGCGGCTCATCTCCTCTGTGCTGGGAATGGTGGTATGTTGGCCCAGAAACCTCCTCCTCTGCACTGGGAGTGGTGGTATGTCGATCCAGAAGCTTCCTGCTCTGCACTGGGAGCTGTGGCACATCGACCCGGATGCCTCCTCCTCTGTGCTGGGAGTGATGGTACGTTGGCTCGGAAGCCTCCTATTCTCCACTCTGTTTTTTTTTTTTTAAGAGTTTTCAATGTGTATAGTATCTTTTGGTCATATCCACCCTGCCCTTAAACCCTGTTTGTCCCCCTTATTCCTTTTCATCTAATAATAGTCTCCCTCCTACTCTCTTGTCATTTAAAAAATTCTACATATTATGGAGAACATGTGATATTTGTCTTTCTGAGTGACTTATTTTAGTCAACATAATGCCACCCATGTTCCCCAAAATGACATTTTGTTCTTTATGACTGAATAGTACTCTATTTTGTATATACACCACATTTTCTTTACTCATTCATCTGGGCACCTAGGCTGGTTCCATATCTTGGCTAGTATGAATTGTGTCCCAATCAACACGGGTACGCAGGTATCTGTATAGTATGGTGACTTTAATTCCTTTAGTTATTGCAGTCAGTGTTTTAGCTGAATCAAGGTATAGCTCTATTTTTATTTTTCTGAGGAACGTCTATACTAATTTTCACAGTGAATGTATTAATTTATATTCCCACTATTAAGTTAGAGGGATTAACATACATATTTTCACAAGCATAAATACTTAGGTGCACCCATGAATTTTGCCTGGGTATAACAATTATGAGTAGCAGAAGTGTATTCACAGAGAAATAAGTCAAAAAGTGAAGTGTGTGAACACATATCATCATGGTTGTTAAGTATGTTTACCAGCTTTATAATGGCAGTCATCTGAAATTCCACTTTGGACAACTCAAGTCTTTTTAACAAGATTGATCAAAAAAATAGGGCATTGTTGGGAACTTAGCAGTTTCCTAAAAAGCTAAGATCTTGAGAAATTCTATCTTGCACAAATGCAGATGTACAAAAAGAGCATCTCTTCATTTATTAAGGGAGTTTCAATGTTTTCACAGACATCCACAGTGCTTATACACAAAATTGTTGTGATAATGCACTTTCTTAGAGTCAGATTTACAAAATGTATAACATTAAATGGCGTTAAAAGTCTGTACACAAAATTTATACCTTCAGTATTGAAAGTGATGTTATAATGAAACACATAGCATAGGAAATTATAATATGGCATAGTAAAAATAATGCTAACAGTTTTAAAAACTGGGAAAAGTAAACAGATTTCCCCAAAACTGAAAATAAAATTGACTGTGAAAAAGTATATTAAAGGAATAGATGGTGGACAGTTGTATATAGCTGGTCTCTAAGAGCTGGCTGATTTTTCACAGTCATTTCCTACATTTTCAAGAATTGCATCATGAAGAATAGTTACTTTTTCTTTTAGGGCATGGCTCTCTGTAGAGAATGTTCATTCATGACTGCATTGGGTGTTCTTTTTGAAATTTTTCTAAAATTTCACTCACACCAACACAAGCATTCCATATTAAATACCTGTATCTTCTCTGCCATGCTTCTGGCTTATTTTGAGTACATAGAAATCTGTTCTAAAAAAAGAGGGGGGGCGGATTTAGCTCAGTGGCACTGCGCCTGCCTCACAAGCTCAAGGTCCTGAGTTCAGTCCCTGGTACAACAACAACAACAACAACAACAAACCCAAAAGAGTCAGGGATTTAGCTCAGTGGTGCCTCGCCTGCCTCATAAGCACGAGGTCCTGAGTTTGATCACTGGTACCAGGAAAAAATAAAAATAAAATAAAATAAAAATAAATCTGTTCTACACACATTCACATACAGACTACACATTTGACAGAATATTGATGATTGAATGACAATACCACAATTGCTGTTTTTTAACTAGACAGTAACTCACTGACTTCTTTTGGGCAAATATGTTTTAAATTCATTAAAAGCACCTGGAGTTTCATCATTTGAAAGCAATGCCAATACAGAATACACATTTTTAAATTGAAGTTTTTGGTGTTATCATATGTTATAGCCACTACCTTCCTCAGAATTTCACTTTGTACCCCTTTACATTTTTTATGCTGTTTATTTGTAGGTAAAAGATTCAAAGAATCTGTAAAACAAACCTAAGTCAAAATAAATGTGTTTGAAAGGGGATTTAAAAAAGTGTTCATAAGGAATATTTTTTTATTTTTTTCATATTGAGATATTTTGCTTTATAAGACTTGCTTCCCAAAATACCATATTTTCTCTTCCCCTCACTGTCTTTCTGTGTTTTATTTTTACAAATACTAGCTTTCATTTTGGCATTTCATATATGCATATACTATATTTTGATAATATTCATTTCCTCATTACCCCACCCCTTACACTCCCCAGCTTCCTTATCCTTCTCTCCCTGTTCCCAATACTCTTGTCTAATAACCTCTTGTTATGGCTTGTATCTAGATGTCCCCCCCAAAACCTCATGTGTTTATAGGTGGGACTTTTCTGTGGATCTAGGATGTGTGAATGTGGATTAAGGTTATGGGAATAAGGATTAAGGGTGTGATACTAAATTACTCCATTGATTGGTTTAGCATAGCTCTGGGTGTGGATAATGGGGCCCATGCTGGAGGTGGATGGCACCTTCCCAAAGGTTTGCAGCTTGGATGGGATAAAGGGAAAGGGAGGCTTGATGCTGCTGCTTCACTGCTTCTTGCCTGCTCTGCCATGGATTGTTCCGCCTCTTCTATACCTCTCTGCCATGCTACTCTGCCTTGGAGCCAGCCGACTATGGACTGAAACCTCTATAAACTGTGAGTTTAAATAAACTTTTCCTCCTTTAACTTGTATGTGTTGTGTGTTTTGTCTCAGCCATGTGAAAAGTAACTAAACAGAATTTGGTACCAGAGAAGTGGAGTTGTTGCTGCGATGTTACCTAGCTGTGATAGTTACTTTTCTCTCATTGCTGAGACAAAATACCCAACACCCAAAGTTAAAGGGGAACAGATTTATTTATTTATTTATTTATTTTTGGTACCGGGGATTGAACTCGGGTCCTTGCGCTTGCACAACGGGAACAGATTTATTTAGCTCATAGATTGTAGAGGTTTCATTCCATAAGAAGCTGGCTCCAGGGTAGAGTGTCACATGTTAGAGGGGTGTTGTAGAAGAGAAACAATTCATGGTGCCCACTCGGTAGCACAAGCAACAAGGGACCTTAACAGCATCTTCCTGTCCCCTTTTATCTTATTCAAGTAACACTCACACCCTTAATCCTAGTGTTTTCAGGCCTAGCATTGCATCGTATGTCACACATTCTAGGTTCAGCCACCTCCAAAATAGCCCCACTTCATTCACATGAGGCTTTGGGAGGACATCTAAATACAAACCATAACACTGGCCATGTGGTACAGGTGCCTTTGGAACTGGCTTGTGGGAAGAGGTTGGAAGGGTTTGGAGATGGTAGCTGAAGAAGCAACCCTGGAATGCTATAAGCTGAACTCAATGGGAGATTCTGCTCAGAGCTCAGAAGATGAGAATGCTGATAGAAATGCATTTGGTAAAGTCCGAGGAGGTTTTAGTTAGCAACAAAAACGGCATTGACTGTTGGACTCCAGACTGTGTATGTTATGCTTTGGCAGAAAATATGACTGCATTTTGCTCTTGTGCAGGGTTTTCGTGCGACTGAGGTTAAGGGCACTGGACTAATTAATCTGGCAGAAGAAATTTCAAAGCAGTCGAATGTTGTGGTGGCATGGTCACTCTTGGAAGTTTTAGTCAGCTCTATGTTGAGAATCAAGAGCAAATAGCCCAGCAGAATGGTTTAAAAGGTTTTGACCTTGTCCAGAAAGGAAGCTCTGGTAAAGTTATAGCCTGCAAAGATGGAGCTGAGGAGAACTTGTTTGCTGAGAAAGAACAGAACAATAGAAAAATGGCCCGAAGTTCACAAGAATGGACCAGGACGCTAGCCTTTACAGTCTTAGAATTGCAGATGTGAAAGACTTTGCGAATAGAGAAAGACTTTGAGAATAGAACCCCAGAGCACCATATTCCAGAATGGCTGCAGCCTAGGAAATTTGTTCCTTGGGATTGGGTTCATAGTACTCAGCAATCCAGGTACTTGACCCCTGCAGCCAAGACAAAAGAAAGCCTGGCTACTGCTCCAGCTGGCAGTAGTCCTTGGTGTTATCCCCATGGTACTGGCTTTAGGTGTATGCTGAATGCAAAAGTTGTGGGGCCAGGAAGGCTTCCACTCAGATTTCAGAAGAAGCCCTAGGAGGCCAGGCAGTGTGCATCTGAGAGGGCAGTGTCTAAAGCTATGACTGTGAAGTTGAAGGTGCATTGGAGACCCCAGAATATTGGAGAAGCCAGAAACGTTTATCATCTGAGGAGAGCAGCAAGGAGTAAGCAAAGCTGGCCCAGGAGAGAAGCCATTGGAGCTACAACCACCAGCAGTGCCGTAGGGGTGGAGTCACCCAAGCCCTTTGAAGTTCATATCTTGCCACAGATTTTACTGCTGGACATGGAGCTACAGGATTTAATGTTTGTCCTGCTGGATTTTAGACTTGCTTTGGTCCTATTCCTTTCCATCCCCCTATTTGTACTTTGTGGAATTGGGAATATTTATCTTGTGCCATTGTATATTAGAAGTGTTTAATTTTCTTTCATTTATATAGAGGCTTCCAACTAAGAGTTTGCGTTGAATCCCAAGAGTAGACTTTGGACTTGGACTTTTCAGTAGTGCTGAAACTGCTAGGATTTTGGCAACTCTTGGAGATGTCTTTTGCATAATGAGATGCAAAAATCGTCAAGAAGATACTGGCGAACAGAATACAACAAATCATCAAGAAGATTATACACCATGACCAAGTAGGATTCATCCCAGGGAGGCAGGGATGGTGCAACACACACAAATCAATAAATATAATACACCATATTAATAAAGCCAAAGACAAAAAAAATCACATGATCATCTCAACAGTTGCAGAAAAAGCATTTGGCAAAGTTCAACACCCATTCATGAGAAAAACCCCACAGAAAATTGAAATAGACTTCATTTCAATCTGATAAAAGCCATCAGTGCTGAATCAACAGCCAACATCATTCTAAATGGTCAAAAACTGAAAGCTTTCACTCTAAAATCTGTATGTGGTATATCTTGATTCCTCTTTTTCTCCCAATCCTCTCCCCTTCTTGTCAAGTCCCCCTCCCCTCCTTATGTACAAAAGCTTTGTTTCCATTTTTTCCTTTTCTCATTTTTTTCTTTTCCCTTCCTCCTTTTTCTCCTCCTCCTTCCCTGTTTCCCTTTGCTTTTGAACAATTTCTTCCTATTTCACATTATCTATTATACATTTTGGTCCTTATTTATTGTTTCTTATACCAGAGAGACAATGCAATATTTACACAAATGTGTTCGATTTATTTCACTTAAGAGTATAGTCTCAAGGTGCAGC
The DNA here is from genome assembly GCF_000247695.1 of Heterocephalus glaber. The sequence goes on from NW_004624730.1 coordinate 4,588,165, forward strand.
CATTTAGCTACAGACATTTCAAGTTTATCTTTCTGTATGGCTGAGTAGTACTCTATTGTATAAAAAAATCTTTTTTTAATCCATTCATTGGTTGATGGGTATTTGTGTTGTTTCTAAGATTTAGCTATTACAACCCATGTTGCTATAAACATGGGTGCACCTGTATCATTGTGGTATAATGCTTTTAATTCTTTTGGGAAGATACCCAGAAGGGAAATAGCTGGGTCAAATGGGACCTCTAATCCTAATTTTTTGATGAATCTTCACACTGATTTCCATGGTGGTTGCACCAGTCTGCACTCCCAGCAAAAGTGGAGCAGGGTTCCCTGTTTATAATTTCCTCCCTTGTTCGAGCTTTGGGCTTGTTTTTCTTTTTGTAGAAGTTTGAGGTTCAACATTAGGTTGTTTATTTTAACTCTATTTTCCTGATATGAGAGTTCACTGCTATAAATTTCCCTCTTACAACTGCTTTCATTTCATCCCATAATTTGCAGTATGTTGTGTAGGCATTGTCCTTTAATTGTAGATACTTTTTCTTTAATTTAATCTAAGAAGGGTAGGGTACAAAACAGAAAGGTAAGTCAAGAGAAATATTGTAGAACCAAGACTGGAAGGCAAAAGATGAACATGCAAGCCTTTGGGATACTGGAGAGGAGAGTAGTAGAGAAAGATTGAAGGAGAAAGCAAAGGAATATCGAAGCGAACCGGAAAGATAAGAGGGCACTGTTCACTCACATGAAAATGTCATAAAATCAAGAGATAGTTGAGGAAAGAAAGAAGATAAATAGAACGGAACAAGAAATGTATAAACCTAAATCAAAAAAAAAACACCCCAACCAGACCAAATAAGGAAAATGAATCAAGCAAACAAGGAAAAAGAAAGATAATAAAAATACTAAAATTCCTCTGATGTCCACAGTTATGTGGTTGTGTCGAGACAGAGCCTGTAAATGTACTACTGGGCAGCCCTACCAGGTCTGAAGCAAGATCAGTGCTAGACACAGGGCTGTTTCTGGCTTTTGGGAGTGAGAGCTGGGGCCCTTCCCTAGTCAGCAGCCTTCCAGGTGTCTCTCAGCTGGAGCCATCTGTGCGCAGTTGGTCCCTCCTGGACCTTGCATGTGCTCATCTGTTCCACACCTTTGATTACTTTCACACTCTGGGTGTAGGGAGATGGAGGGTAGGCACTTTTGTCCTATCACTGGCTAGGATCATTTGCTTCTTTGTGTCCCTGTTTGCAGTGCAGGGGGGAGTGTCCCCTTTACGCTGCTGGCCAAGGCTGCTTGCCCACCTGTGTCTCTGGTTGCAGAGCAGAAGGAGCACTCCAGTCCTTTGTAGTTAGGGCCAGTTTTAGTGGCCCTGGGTAGTCCCGGGAGCAGAGTTGGGCTGGTCCTGGCCCCTACTTCTCAGCATAAATTTCCTCAATCTGCTGACCAACTGCTGGCAGTCTACTGTGACTGGGTGACCCTTACCTTCTTTCTCTCAGCAAAAACGACCGTGGAACTGTTCTGCTGTTCTGCTGTCAGAGTTCAAGTACAAGCCTCTCTACACAAAGTGACAGCTCCACCTGCCATCTACCTATCCACAGAAGTTGTTTCACCTCACTTAGCAACTATTGTCCCTAGGGGGCCATTAGAGGAATATTGTCTCACGCTCTCACCACTGCCTTTGACTTTATAAGACTCTCTTGATCCAAGTCCAGTCTCTGTGTCTCAGTGAGCAGCAAAGTTGCTTTCACTGATCCCTACTGGGATGGGTGCATAGTCGATCTGCTGAATCGAATGTTCTCTAGTCTGGGTTAGTAGTCTCTTTCTTCTGTAGCAATGGATCCTATTTTTTCCTTCTCCTCTGTCAGTTCCTTCACGGTTCTTGTCCGCCCTGTACACCCTTTTTTGGTCTCTGGGCTGTTGATTTCCAGACTCTGGGCACTTTGTTTTGGAGAACCTGTGCTGTCAGCACTCACTGCTCTGCCATTTTTTTTTCTCCCCAGTCTGTGTGTTTTAATTGGAGAATTATGGTCATTTACATTCATGGTTACTGTTGAAAGGCATGACTAATTCCTGTCATTTTGATTTTCTAATGTTTGATTCTTTCCTGATTATTTTCTTATTCATTCTTCCTCTTCTTTAGGATTCTGCAGTGCTGTCTTAGTGGTCATGAATTTGCTTAGTTTATGCTTATCTTGGAAAGTCATTATTTATCCTTTATTTATGAAGAATAGTTTTGCTGAATTTAGTTATATAGTTTGACAACCCCTCCCCCAAAAACATCATTCCATGCCCTCCTAGCCTTTCAAGTTTCTGCCGATAAATTTGCAGTTATTCTGATGGGTTTGCCTTTATAAGTGACTTGCCTTTTCTCTTGCAGCTTTCAATAATCTTTTTTTGTTCTATACCCTTGACATTTCAAGTATAATATGTAGGAGGTTCTTTTCTAATCATGCCTCATGCACATTCTGCTGTTTTCTATATTTGGATGCCCGCATTTTTTTGCAAAATTTAGGAAATTTTCTGCTATTTCTCATTGAATACATTTGTTATACTTTTAGTGTGTACCTCAGTGGTTTCTTATGTGGAAAATTTATGTTTATCATTTAATCGTGTCCCAGAATTCTTAAATGTTTTGTTCATAATTTATTCTTTTATTACTGGCTGTATGTAGTAATTCATCAACCTTGCCTTTCAGCCCTGGAATTCTGTCTTCTACTTGATCCAATCTGCTGGTAAAGGCCTTCCACTGAGTTATTTTACTCATTAAGCTTTTTCATTTTGAAGATTCTTGTTTCTCTTTAAAATTCTGTTTGGTGACTTGTTCTTTCATAGCTTGCAGTGTTTTCCTTAATTCATTCAGCTGTTTATTTTTTATTTTTTAATTTTTTTTATACTGGGAATCGAACTTAGGTCCTTGTGCTTGCACAGCAAGTGGCGAAACCACTGAGCTAAATCCCCAGCCCTCAGCTGTTTATTTGTATCCTCTCTCAAGCCATTGACCATTTAAAATAAATCAATACTTTGAATCCTTTGGCATTTCATTCATTTCCATGTCTTTGGATTCAGTTGCTGAAAGGATAGAACCTTTTGGAGGAGTTATGTTGCTTTATTTTTTCATATATATTTTTTTCAGTGTTGAGGTTTGTGCACCTGTTGGGCTGGATATCTCTTTCACTTTTCTCTGAGGGTTTGGGTGAGCAGCCTTTTTTTAAGGTCTTGATTTTTGGAATTTCTCAGAGAAGAGAAAACCAGCTGCAGTAACAATAACATAAAGTCAAACAGATTGAAATGCAGCAAAACGAATGAAAACCATCAGCTCTACTACCTATAATAGGGAAGAAAGGGACAAAAATAATATTGAGTAGACTGGTTAATAATTGTTAGAAAGTAAAATAAACTATAAAAAATGGAGGTTGTGGGGAAAGGGAAAAATGGAAGAAGCAGGATTATAAAAAATGAAAGGTAAATGAGAAAGAGAAAAAGCAAGAGTTGAAAATATCCAATTAAAGAACAAAAAAGTAAATACAGTTACCTAAAAGTTAAAGAAAAACAACAAACAAAAAGAATGAGAAAATTTAGTCCAAAAGATTCTTTGAAACTGAGGTGTTTGGAGTGCCAGTTTCTTTGCAGGATCCATAATAGTGGAATCTCAGATGTTGAGGAGCATAGTGAGTGGCAGCTGGGGCCTTTTTAATTTTCTTTCCTCTCCTACCTAGCAGGCTGATGCTCTATGAACAATAAGCCCTACCCCACCTTTCCCACCAGGTAGTGCCTTGTCAGTGGTATATTGTCTGCCTCCAGGCTGTATTATATCTAGAAGATTTGTGCTTCTGTTGCTCTCTCCATAGGTCCCCCTCCCTGTTCATCAATAAGATTGCCAACCCTTTGTGGACTTAACTTGTGCTTCCGGAATTGAATTGAGTTTCCTTACCCTCAGGGAGCCAAAGTTGGCAATGGAGACCACTTACAGTACTTCATACTTTCCATTGCATTGCCTTCCTGCTTCTAGGTACTTTTTTGTATTCTTTTTTACCTTACACTGTATAGACTTTTTCCCCATAGAAATTGTGGTTTTGGGGGTTTTGGATTTCTGGACTTAAACATTTGTGATTTTAATAATTTTGATTGTAATTTTTAGTATTTTAGATTTAGGAATTTAAGATTAAAATTTGAAATTAAAGATTTTGATCCTGAGGAATTAATTGACACTGCAAAATGTAGCCTAAAAAGTTAGAATTTTTTCTTTTAGAGATAAGCAACTTCTCCACACTTCCTCCTGGTAAGCACGTAACTGAGTCATATAACTCTGACTTCACTTGTCCAGACCCAAAGAATGGGTTTTAGAGGGAAGGAGGGCAACGAAAGCGCTACTTTATTTCTTCATCTTGCAAGAACAAGGTGTCAGCTCAGCAGACAGACTAATATCACCCAGAGTGGTTACAGTGAGCGATTTATCTCCTAGAATGGCATTCCGGTCCCCCTTCTCACAATGCTTGAGGACTCTGGGGGGGGCAGGGGCAATCTTTCTGTTAGGTGCCTACCCTTAATTCACTCCCTCTGTAAACGTTTTGTGGATTTAGAGACCCTTTTAAATGTGTGACCTATCCTCAAGCAAGTAGTTTTTTTTTTTTCACTCAGTTACAGACCTTTTCCTGAAAGTAGACCATTTTAAGTTTTTGTTTCTTACAATAAGCAAACGAGGATGAGCTGAAGATGGCTGGAAGTGATAAAGCAAGCATGGATGTCGTCTACATTACAGTGGACCTTTGACTTATGAACTTGATCGGTTCCTGAGGGCTTTTTGTAACTCAATTGGTTGTAAGTCAGTACAGCTGAGATCTGGATGTTTATCTGGATACATGCTATAGATAACAAGAGGCAGATGAATCTTCCATTAATCTAGGTAACCCAAGTTGTTTGTATGTCAGGCTGGTCGTAACTTGAGGGCCCACTGTATCTTGTCTTGCCCCCATTCCTTACTATAAAATACTACCCTTACTTACCCATAAACTGTAAGGTGGTGATTTGACACAAGTGGGTCCTTCGATCTATCTTCTGTGAGATACCTTTGAATAACTCCTTTTCCTTTTTCTATACTCTCTACCATTATATAGTCATTTTCCTCATGGAAATTACAGTTTTTGGGGTTTTGGCTTTCTGGATTTCAACATTCAGGGTTTTAATCTTTGTATTATAATCTTCAGTATTTCAAATTTATGAATTTAGGTTTAAAATTTAAAATAAGTATTTTGATCTCGTGGACTTAGGACATTCAGGATTGTGTCTTTCATGATTATAACTTTCATGATCAATACTATCTTGTGTGAATAGTGATGTATAAATATTTGTTTCAGCCTCTGCGCTCATTTCTTTTGGTTATATACCTAGGAGTAGACTTACCAGGGCATATGGTAATTTTGCATATTACTTTTTGAGTTACTGTAAAACTACTCTTCATAGTACCAACACCATTTTACATTCCCTTCAGCAGTGCACAAAGATTCTAGTTTCTCCACATCCTTGTCAATACTTCCATTTAAAAAAAAAAGAAAATAATACCCACCACAGTGGATGTAAAGTGGTATCTTGTGGTTTTGCTTTATATTTCCCAAGTGATTAATGCTGAACAATTGTTCTATGCTTATTGTTCATTTGTGTATCTTCTTGCTAAAATATCTGTTAATTTTTTTTTTTTTGGTACCAGGGATTGAACTCAGGACCTTGCACTTGTGAGGCAGGTGCTGTGTCACTGAGGTAAATCCCTGGCTCTGTTTATTTTTGACCCATTTTTGTTTGTTTGTTTTTTGGTACTGGGGATCTAACTTGGGTCTTTGCACTTGTGAGGCAGGTGGCAGAACCACTGAGCTAAATCCCCAGCCCTTGGTCATTTTTGTATTGGATTTATTTTTACTTTGTTGAATTTCAGGACTTCTTTTTATGTTTAGTAAAGCTTTATAAGATGTAGTTTTTGCAGATATTTTGTACCACTCTATGGCTGTCTTTTCACTCACAATAGTGTCCCTGTGTTAATTAGCTTTCTTTTGGTGTGACAAGTACCTGAGATAATGAATTTAAAAAGAAGAAATTGTGTTGTGACAATTTTAGAGATCTTATACTTGGTCACCTGACCCTGTTTCTTTATGTATGTGGTAGCATAGTCTTTAATGGTGGGAGCATGTGATGGAGAAAGTATATTTACTTCATAGAGGCTGGGAAGCAGAGAGAATGAGAAGAGTAGGAGAGAGAAAGAAGAGAGGCCTTCTTATCCTCTTTAAGGTTACAGTTTTTATGAACTAACTTCCACTAGGCCCCACACCGCTAAAGGTTCTACCATCAAAATTTATGATTTTTTTCCTTTTGCAAAAAATCCTTTGGGATTTTGATAGAGAGTCTGTAGATTGCTTTAGATGGTATTGTCATTTTAATGTATTAAATCTCCTAATCCATGAATATATAAGATATCTTTCCACTTGGATGTATCTTTTAAAATTTCTTTCAACAGTGTTTGTAATACAGTGGACCCTCAACTTACAAACTTGATTGGTTCCTGAGGGCTGGTTGTAACTCAAGTTGGTTGTAAGTCAATAGAGTTGAGATCTGGATGTTTACCTCGGTACACACTATAACAAGAGGCAGATGAATCTTCCATTAACTTAATTAACCCCACTTGTTTGTATGTCAGGCCAGTTGTAACTAGAGAGCCCATTGTGGTTAGTGAACGTAAGCCTATACCTTTTTGTTAAATTTATTCCTGTTTTTTACCCTGTGCTGCTATTGTACATGGAATTCAGTCAAAATCAAGGCAAATGTCTAAACCCTCAGGGATCCTTCAGACCAAGTAAAATGCATAACAGGATTTTTGGAGGACATACTGTTTTCTGTGGTACTAAGTAGCTACTTGAAGTATGTATGCTCCTAACACCATTGTTGTTTAGAAACTGAGAAGTAAATAATGATTGTTTGCATATATTGTTGTCTGACCCAAGATCAGTAACCTTTCCCTTAATCAAGTTGTATCCGGTTCATCTCTGGTTTATATGTCCATTCAGGCTGCAGAGTTATAAGAGGGGTGATTCTAATTCTTGTATTTGGTTTATTGTTTATCAAGTTTTACTTTTTTTTTATTATGGAGGGACCAACTTATAGAGCTTCCTACTCTGGCAGTTGGTGTCACCTCACTCTTATTATTGGGTTTTGAGAGTTATTTATATATTTAAGATACATTTCCTTTATTATATATATGGATCGTAAAGATTTTCTTTCACCCTGTGTCTTGCGATTTCATTCTCTTAATAGTGTTTTTTGAAGAACACACATTTTGTTTTAATGATGTCTAGCTTACTAATTTGTGGATTGTTCTTTTGGTGTCTTACCTAAGAAATCTTTGTGTAATTCCAGGTTATGATTGTGAGAGATGTGTTCACTTGCCCAGACTCAAAGAATGGAGTTCAGAGGCAGAAAGAAGAGCAGCAAAAGCAAGGCTGTTTAGTTCAGTCTTGCAAAGCTGGGTGTCTGATGGACAGGCACACCCAAGGCAGTCACACTGAGCAATTTTAACTCCTTGCATTCAAGTCCTTCCCTCCATTTCCTCATCCGCTGCGTACTGTGAGGGGTACAGTCTTCCCAGGTCCACATCTATATCCTTGGCTCACTCCTTCTGTAAACATTTTATAGTTTTTTTGGTACTAGAGATCAAGCTCGGGTCCTTGCACTTGCGCAGCAGGTGGTGAAACCACTGAGCTAAATCCCGCATCCCATTTTCTAGGTTTTAAAAGCAAATGATTAAGCTACGAGGGGTAACTTCTTAACTCCAGTGTTTATCCAGAGTTAGCATAGTGAATTAGATACATTTTTGACTATCCTCTCTCCCTTGTTTAGAGACCCTCTCAGATGCATGACCTCAGGCATGTCCACAGGCTAATAGTAGTTTTTCACTCAGAATTAAAGACCTTTTCTTTAAAAAAAAATAGCAAAACATTTATTGGTACATTTTAGGTATGCATAATGATAACATTCATCATAGGGAATTTGCACCTGTACCTGATACATCCCACCTCTTTTTCCCCTTCCTATGTACAAAAGCTTTGTTTCCATTTTCTCCTTCCCTTTTCACTTTTTTTACTTGTCCTTTCCTTCCTTTCTCCCTTCCCGCTCCCTTGTTTCCCTTTTCATTTGAACATTTTCTTCCCATTTCCCAGTGTCTATTAAAATTTTAGTCTTTATTTCCATTTTCAGTTTCTCACACTGGAGAAATAATGCAGTACTGAAACATATGTGTCCAATTTATTTCACTTAAGAGTATGATCTCAAGATCTATCCATTTAGATATAAATGTCTGAAGCGTATCCTTTATGGCAGAATAGCACTCCATTGTATTAAAAAAAAACAACCAACCCTAAGAACTTAAAAAGATCAGACCTCCCAAATTTAAAGACCCAATCCAAAAATGGGCATCTGAAATGAACAGACATTTCTCA
>NW_004624730.1:4602846-4614573 GCF_000247695.1 Heterocephalus glaber
AGGCCCCCCACTACAATTGTATTAGTGCTTATTTGGTTTTTCATGTCCATTAATATTTGTTTTGTATAGTTGGCAGCATTCATATTTGGAGCATATATATTTAGGATTGTCATCTCTTCCTCTTGGATTGTTCCCTTCACAAGTATGTAGTGACCATCTTTGTCTCTCTTAATTAGTTTTGGTTTGAAATCTACTTTGTTTGCAAATAAGAGTGCCATCCCTGATTTTTTCTGGGTTCCTGTGACGTGGAGAACTGTTTTCCATCCTTTTACTTACAGTCTGTGAATTTCTTTTTGAGTTAGATGTGTTTGCTGTATATAGCATATTCCTGGGTTTTTCTTCTTAATCCATTCTGTCAGTCTATTTCTTTTGACTGGTGAATTGAGGCCATTAACATTGATAGTTATAATTGAGAGATTTTGACTCATCCTTGTCATGATGTTTTACTGTTGTTGGCTCTTATTTCTTTTTCCCTCTTTCCCTTTAGTTTCTTACCTTGCCTGGTTGCTTCCCTCTGTTGGGCCTCATGGAGTTGTGACCTTCATTGTCTTTTTCTAGGATATTGTTTAGAATTGTTTGGAGTGCTGGTTTGGTGTTCATAAAATTTCTCAGGTGTTCTTTGTCATGGAAGTATTGAATTTCCCCATCGACTTTGAAAGATAATTTTTCAGGATACAACAGTCTAGGTTGGAAGTTATTTTCTTTTACGGCTTGAAATACTTCACTCTAGGCTCTCCTTGATTTGAGGGTTTGTGTTGAGAAGTCTTCCGTGATTCTGATGGGCTTTTCTTTATAGGTGATTTGTTTCTTTTCTCTAACTGCCTGTAGGATTTTGTTCTTCCGTTGGGTTTCTGAAATCTTGATTATTATTTGTCTATGTGTAGATTTTTTTTGATCACAGCTAGTTGCAGTTCTGTATGACTAACTTATCTGTATGTCCAATTCTCCACCTCTGTCTGGAAAGTTTTCTACTCTTACTTCTGTGAACAGATTTTTTTATGTCAATTGTTCTTTCTCCTGTTTTTTCGTGGACTCCTATCAGTCTTATGTTATTCTTCTTTGCATCATCTAGCTGCTGCTGGATTGATTTCTTGTGGTCCTTTGCTATTTTGAAGAGATCTCTGTTTTCATGGTCCTTAACCGTAATCCTGTCTTCTATATCTCATATTCTATGTTCAGTTTCACTTAATCTGCTCTGCATCCTTTCAATGGAATTTTTAATTTCCTGAATATCTGTTTGAATCTATTTCATGGATTCCATTTCTTTCCTATGTTAGGCGATCATGGTTTCCATTTCTTTCTTATGCTGGGCATTCATGGCTTCCAGCCTGTTTCTGAGCTCATCTATTTTTTTTTAATCTGTTTCTGTTCTAGAGCCTCTAATCATGTCTTTCACTGTGCTCACCATCTCTGTAGTTATCTGGCAAATTATTTCTGTTTTGAACTTTTCTAGAGTCTCATTCATCTGTTTTGTTACTTCCTGTGCCATCAGTTCAGGGTGTCCAGATGGTTGATTATCAGACTTTTTCACCTCATTTTCCCCAGAATTTGCCTTTTGTGGGGTGCAAGTCTGAGTTTGTGCCATACTTAAATGTCTTCTCATTTTTGTTTTTGGTACTGTCCTTGGTTTAGTTCCTGGGTTAATACTTTGAAGTTGTTTATTGTAAATATCTTTGTTGATGTATTTAGAAGCCTTATGGAATGATTGCTTCTCAGAGATGTCTTCCAGATATAGCTGGTCTTTAGGTTTTGAGTCTCTAATGGCTCTGTGGCGGTCTCAGTTTCATTATACCAGGAAGGACAACTGATTAGATGAATCACAACACCTTAGCCCAAGTGAGACAATCAGCAACACAATAGCATCAAGTACCTCTTAAAAAATGACAGTTTGTGGTAGGTCTTAATCTATCACCTTTAACTGTGTGAATTAAATCAAAATGAAGAACCAACCCAACATATGTTTATAGTGAATAAACTCTTCAATATAGGAACTTTACCCTTTGGGATGGGGAGTTAGAAGGAGTTGGGAAGGGAGGAATAGGTAAGTAGAAGGATAGTGGAAGGTTAGCAGTGAGCCCAGAGGGCACAGGCAAGAGAAGGAAAGAGAAGAAAAGAAAGATAAAGAAGAAATATGAATTAAGGGCCAGAACAGGAACACAAAGGGAGATGAAGAACAATGTGGGACAGCAAGCGAGTGAGGCAGAGAGAGAAAGAAAAGAAAAAGGAAAGAAAAAAGAAAAATAAAAAATTTAAAAGAGTAGAAAAGGAAGAAAAAATAATGGTAATTTTCAAAATAACAAAAGATAAAAATGAAGGGCCTCCTTTGGGGGGATGTCTCTGCTGTCAAAATAGACAATGTGGGCATTAGTGTGCAGTTATAAATCAGTGAGTCTCAGCAAGCCAGTCACAGACTCATGAGATTCAGTCAGATTTCTGGCTGCAAGTCACAAGTTGAGCTCCCTGTCCTCCTTCAGGGTTGAACTCTGCAAGGTTCTATTGCAGGTTCCAGCTGCCTTTCCCCTGAAGACAGTCCAGGTTCGGATGGGAGGTGATGATCCCTCCAGCTTACCAAGCACGGTGGTCTGGTGTGCCTTTATTGCAGAGATTCTCATCACTTTTCTAGTGGGCTTCAGTTTTCATCAGGGAGCCTGAGAGAGGCCCTCTCTCTGTTGTTCACTTCTGCAGCTCAGGACAATGGCCTTTATGCTCCCCCGTGCCTCTGTAGTGTGGATCCAAGTAGCTGTAAAGCCAAGAGTTGGAGGGGTGGGCTGTTGTTGCAGGCACCCACATGGCCAAGCTGGAGGCTGGTAGGCAAGCCCAGGGGTCCTCACTGGCTCTGTCCCCTGGTCAAAAGTCTGCAGTACAGTCTTGAAAGTGTCTAGAGTGGACATCCTTTCTTATTACTGCGCTGAGTGTGAAAACATTCAGTTTTAGAATGTTGACTTCTTTAAGTTAAACTATTATGTTTCCATAGTGGGTATCAGTTATAACTTTGGGGAAAAAAGCAAGTGATTGTATAAGGGGCCAATGGAGTTTTGAATGTACTCTCTAGAAAAGAAGTAGTAGGATATGGTCATGGAATTTATTCCATAAGTGGAATAAAGAGTGTTGGTCAGTTAAGAGTAGAAGAGCTCCAAAATTCTAGATGTTAGTAGTATTTTTATATTCTTCAAGGAAGAGAGAAATGAGTGTTTTATAACTAAATATAGGGGAATAGCACTTTTTGGTGGGATAAGGTCATTGGTTTTAAGCTTAGCATGGCTTAGATGTAACGTTTCCTCCAAACTCCACCCCTTTTCACTGTGGTCTCATATCCAACTGTGTTCTAATACACTTACAGTATATTCTGCTACCAGTAGTAGTTGCTTGGAATAGGAGGCATCAGCAACTTACATCCTGGGAAAGAATGTTCTTCATTGAAAATTTTATTACTTGGTAGGCTTCCTACGTTTCTAAAATTAAGATTAGGTGAAATAATGCATGTGATATAGCAAGGAAAATGCTGGTGATGAGAGTAGGGCTTCATAGTTTCTATGAATGCGTAGCCTGTCTCTGTAGTTTGTCTAGATACAGATTTAACTTGTGTAACCTTGTTACAAACACACAGAGACTTTTTGGAGGGTGTGGGGGAAATATTTTGTTATGCTGCCAGGCTTGCCTTGAACTTCTGGATTCAAGTGTTTCATCCTCCGGAATAGCTAGGACTACAGGTATATGGCACCATGCCTGGCTATCCTTGTTTCATGTATTTGATGGGCAGCTTGTTTGGCTTCCCTAATCTGGAGTAATGTAGCATTTAATGTTTGTGATAAAACATATTTTTTTATCACTTATATTTAATTGGAAGTATATTTCTAGTATGTAATGTAGCACAGGAGAATAGGAACTAGAGAAAGAAAGATTAAGTTTAGAGTAAAGGGGAATGGGAAAGAAGTCGAAGCTATGAGTTTCCTCTCTAACTGGTCTTATAAATAGCATAAGACAGCTTATTTGTAACTGGATGTGTCTTAAGGTGGAGTAGTTTTGTCACTAGGCAAACACTCTCTCAAACCATAAGAAACAGGCCTTTTTACTAACCTGTGTTCTGGTCAGCCACACAGACAGCTGGATCCTTAGCTGCTACTACAAAACAGGATACAGGTTGGAACTAGGAAAAACTAGTTTCATTCATAAAGGACACCATGTTGATCTGCTATTCTCCCCCAGACTGTGACCTTACTTTAGTAAAATTCTCTCTCACCAGTACCATTTTGGCACAGCCAACTTCCAACCAGGACTTGAAAAGGCCCCTGTAAAGATTAAAAGGAGGGTGGATGGATCTAACTCCCATCACAGAAAAAGTCATGAATAATCCTCTTATTCATTAACTAAAATCTTCTGCTTTTGTTACTCTCAGAAGGACCTTCAACCTTTCTTTGGTTGGGAAGCTGATTTGTGAGTGATTATCTCAGGCTTTTTAAAAATTCTCTGGGCAAGAATATACCTTTTTTCACAAGGCAATTTGCACTCGCTTTTGTTACTGTTTCCATAATTCTAAGAAGGTGAAAGAATTCAGTTTGGGGCCAGAAACTGGTGACAGATTATTAAGGATAGATGTTTTTATGAGTCACTCTGTAGTCAGCATTACTTTCCAAAATTGTTTTTATACTTATTTTTCTTTTGTTTTTTCTTCTTATTTTGGAAACAGGGTCTCGATACGTAGTTTAGGCCTTGAACTCACTATGTAGCCCAGACTCACAGCATCCTCCTGCCTCAGCCCCTGGAGTGCTGGGATTACAGGCATATGCCACTATGCTCGGCCCTTATACCTATTTTTCTTAATCCTATCAGTAGACATCAGCTTTGACTACCTTTTTGAATTAAGCTTGCCTATAGATAACTGTCATCATAGAGGTGCCTTAATCATCAGTAACTTCTAAAATGAAAGATAAGATTATCTAGAAGCAAATTGTAGTTAATTTGTATACTTCTTGGTAATAAATCAGTAAAAACCCTTAGCCATTTCTGTAAACTTAATCATTCCAAAAGCTCTAAGAGAGCATTTAACTGACAGTATTTTCTTTGTATCAAACCTAAGTCCATAATTTCTGTCTTCCAATATATTGTATGTACTGGCTTTTGCCTACTTTCCTATTAGGCCTTAAGGAGATTACAGTCTACCTTTAATTTTTTATTGCAGTGATTCACTTGCTTTACATGAGGAAGTGTTAAAATAATGAGTTGGGAAAGAAGTGTGGATTGCTTTGATATTATTCACGGTCAGTTTTGTGTGCCTTAAGGTAGATATCCTTTGTTGTCCATTTACTCCCAGGATGTGTCACTCTGCCATCTGGTTGGTGTATGCTGTAGGAATACAAATTAATTTCATTATTGACTCAAAACATAATGAGAAGCATTATTATTATCTCTAAAAGATCATGTATTACAAAGTTAATCAAAGTATTTATGTTTGAGCCACAATTATTCTTTTATTAGTATTAAATAAAAAACGGTTATTGTTGGAGTAGCTTCTTATTCAGTGTACTAGTTTTAGGCTTAATTAAGACAGTTGTTCAATAATGCTTCAAAGGCAACAATTTTGATACTTTCTTTCAATCCAGAAAAAAGAGAACAAAAAAAGTAAAATATGGAAGGGACAGATAATGATTGTGTGGGATTTTAAAGCAGCTCTAAGGTGATGTGTGGAGCAATTGTTATCATAATTATTTTAAGGGGAAAAAAGCCCACATAATGACTTTTTAATGTGTTCCTAGATCCTGTAACATGAATTTTGTGGGGCTTAACAACTGACTCTGTGCGTGTGTGTGTGTGTGTGTGTGTGTGTGTGGTGGTGGTGGTGGTGGTGGTGGTGGTAGTGGTAAGTGGAAATAGAACCCAGGGTCTTATGCATGGTACTATCAGCCCTTTCTCTCTGAGTTGCATCCCCACCTCAAGAACTGACTTTTTAATGCAGTGAATGCACACCTGTTACACTTTGTGTAAATATTAAATTCATAGTAATTCTTCCATCTTGAAATTTTTTGTCAGTTCTTTAAAAACTTAAACATAATTAGCATATGATCCTGCATTTTCACTCCTCAGTATATATATAAGAAAACTGAAAACATATACACAAAAAACACTCGCACACAAAATAGCCACAACAGTTATTTATTATTTTTTGGTACTGGGGATTGAACTCAGGAGCTTGTGCTTGCAAGGCAGGCACGGTGCAGCTGAGCTAAATCCCTGGCTCAGTTATTTACTTTTTAATAAATATTATTGGTACATTTTAGGTATACAATATAATGACATTCATCATGGGAGATTTGTACCTTTACATAATATATCTTGATTCTTATTTTTTCCCCATTCCCCTGCCCTCCTTTCAACCACTCCTCCCCTTCCTGTTTACAAAGACTTTGTTTCCATTTTTTAATTTTCTCATATTAATTCTATTCCCTTCTTTCCTTTCCTCTACCCCTCCCTCTTCCCTTTTCACTTTGCACCTTTTCTCCCTATTTCACATTATCTGTTATACATTTTGATCCTTATTTACACTTTCAGTTTCTCACACCAAAGAAACTATTCGGTATTTACACGTGTGTCCTATTTGTTTCACTTAAGAGTATGGCCTCAATGTGCATCCATTTAGCTATAAATGCTTCTAATTTCTCATTCTTTATGTCTGAGGAGTACTCCATTTTATGAAAAAAACCACATTTTCTTTATCCAGTCTCCAGTTAATGGGCAATTGGGCTGTTTCCATATTTAACTATTACAAACTGTGCCACTATGAACATGGATGCATATATATGGCTGTGGTATGATACTTTTAATTCTTTTGGGAAGATACCCAGCAGGGGAATAGCTTGGTCAAATGGGACCACCAGTCCTAGCTCTTTGAGGTATCACCATATTGATTTCCACAGTGGTTGCACCAGTCTACACTCCCACCAGCAGTGGAACAGGATTCCTCTTTCCTCACAGCCCCACCAGCATTTGTTATTGGTTGATCTCATGATAGCAGCCATTCTTTCTGGGGTGAGGTAGAATCTCAGCATTGCTTTCATTTACATCTCTCGAATGACTAGGATGTTCAACAATTTTTCATATGTTTATTTGCTATTTTGACTTCTTTGTGTGAGAAATGTCTGTTCATTTCAGATGCCCATTTTTGGATTGGGTCTTTAAATTTGGGAGGTCTGATATCTTAAAGTTTGTTATATATTCTAGATAAGAGACATTTGTCTGAGGAATAGCTGGTAAAAAATTTTTTTCACATTGTGAGTTGTCTGTTCACACTGTTGGTGTTTTCTCTTGCTGTGCAGGAGCTTTTTGATAAGAAGAGATCCCACTTATTGTCTCTTTGTGCTAGTTCATCTGCAGCTGAAGTTTTGTTCATGAAATCTTCTCCCATGCCAATGTCTTCAAGAGTTCTACCTAACCTCTCTTCCAGCCAGATTAGTGTTTCTGTTTTAGTATTTAGATCTTTAATCCATTTAGATTTTAGTAGTGCATGGTGAGAGATAAAGGTCTAGTTTTAGTCTTTGGCAAGTTGAAACCCAATTTTTCCAGCACCATTCATTAAAGAGGCTATCTTTCCTCTAGTGATGGTTTGTGGCTCCTTTGTTGAGGATGAGGTGGCTGCTTCTTCTAATCAGTTCCACAGGTACTCGGGTCTGTTTCTTTGCCAGTACCACGGTGTTTGTTTGTTTTGTTTAATCACCGTAGCTTTGTAATATAGTTTCAATTTGGGGATTGTGATACTCCCTACTTTGTCTTTGTTGCCTAGAATGGCTTTTGCTATTCTAGGTCTTTTCTTGCTCTAAATGAATTTTTGGATTGTTTTCTCAAGGTCTGTGAAGTATGCTGCTGGAATTTCAATTGGGATTTCATTGAATCTATACAGCAGTTTTGGAAGTATGGCCATTTTCAGTATATTGGTTCTTCCTACCCAGGAGCAAGGGATGTCTTTCCACTTTCTGTTATCCTCTTTGATCTCTTTTTTCAGAGTGCTATAGTTTTCAGAGAGGTCTTTGATTTCTTTCGTTAGATTGATTCCTAGGTATTTTAGTTCTTTGGATGCTGTTGTGAAGGGAGTTCTTTCTCCAGTTCCTTTTTCAGTGAGTCTGTTGTTCGTGTAGAGGAGAGCTAGTGATTTTTGTGTCTTGACCTTGTATCCAGCTACTCTACTGAATTTGGTTATTAAGTCTAGAAGACTTTTAGTGGAGTTCTTGTGTCTTCTATATAGAGTATCACGTCATCTGCAAATAATGACAATTTGACTTCTCCATTTCCTGTCTTTATTCCTTTTATTTCTTTCGGTTGTCTAATTGCTGTGGCTAAGGTTTCCAAAACTATATTGAACAGGAGTGGTGATAGTGGGCATCTTGTCTTGTTTTTTTTTTTTTTTTGGCACTGGGGATTGAACTTGGGTCCTTGCATTTGTGCAGCGGGCGGCAAAACCACGGAGCTAAATCCCCAAATCCCCAGCCTGTCTTGTTTTTGATTTTAGTGTGAAGCATTTCAGTTTTTGACCATTTAGTATGAATATTGGCTGTTCATTTTTCATAGATGTTTATCAGGTTGAGGTAGAGACCATCTATTCCAATTTTTTCTTGGGTTTTTATTATGAATATGTGTTGGATTTTGTCGAATGCTTTTTCTGCATCTATTGAGATGATCTTTTATGGTTTTTGTCCTTGGCTCTGTTAATACAGTGTATTACATTTAGTGATTTGCATATGTTGAATCATCCCTGCATTCCTGGGATGAATTCCATTTGGTCAGGGTGTATGATCTATCTTCTTCATGATTTTTGGCATTCTGTTTGCCAGTATTTTATTGAGGATTTTTGCATCTATGTTCATTAATGAGATTGGCCTATACTTCTCTTTTTCAGTTGTGTCTTTGCTTTTGAGATCAAGGTGATGCTTCCAGGAATGAATTTGGGGGTATTGCTTCCCTTTCAATTTCATTGAAGAGTTTAAACAGTAGTGGCAATAGCTCTTCTCTAAATATTTTGTAGAATTCAGCAGTGAAGCCATCAGGGCCCAGGCTTTTCTTAGTTGATAAGTTTTTAATTACATTTTCAATTTCATTGATTGACATTGGGTTGTTTATACTTTTTGGGTTTTCTTTGTTCAACTTTGGTAATGCATATGTATCTAGGAATCTGTCCATTTCTTCTGTGTTTTACATCTTATTGGCTTATAGATTCTCGAAATAGGTATTGATGATCCTCTGTATTTCTGCTGGGTCTCTTGTAATTTGACCCTTTTCATTCCTAATTGCATGCATTTGGGCCTTTTGTTTCCTTTTTTTTGATAAGGTTGGCTAAGGATTTGTCAATCTTGTTTATTCTAAGAAACAACTCTTTGCTTCATTGATTTTTTTGTATCATTCTCTTAACTTCATTTCTTTTCTGATGTTTATAATTTCCTTCCTTGTATGAGCTTCGGGTTTGTCCTGCTCTTCTTTTGCCTAAGGTTCAGCATCTGGTTGTTTATTTGAGCTTACTCTGTTTTCCTAAAATGAGTATTTACTCCTCTGAATTTCTCTTGTAAGACTGCTTTCATTGTGTGCCATAGGTTCTAATATGTTTTATTGACGTTGTCATTTAATTGGAACTGTCTGATTTCTTCTTTAATTTCCTCTGTGACCCCTTGGTTATTCAAAAGTATGTTGTTCAGTTTCCATGTGTTTATGAAATTCTTGCAGTATCTTTTGCTATTGATCTACAATTTCATCACACTATGGTCTGATAAAATATAGTGGATAACTTCAATTTCCTTTGCACTTACTTAAGCATGTTCTATTAGCGAGTATGTGGTCTATTTTGGAAAATGACACGTGCAGCTGAAAAGAATGTATATTCTGATTTTGTGAGGTGGAACACTGTGTAAACATCTGTTGAATTCATTTGTTCAAGAGTTTGATTGAGTTTTAGTATTTCGTTGCTAATTTTTTGTCTAGTTGATCTATCTGTGATAGTGGGATATTGAGGTCCCCCACTACTATTGTCTTAGTGCTTATTTGATTTTTCGTGTCCTTTAGTATTTGTTTTACGTAGTTGAGTCAACTAGTGTTTGATGCATATATATTTACAATTGTCATCTCTTCCTCTTGGATTGTTCCCTTTCCAAGGATGTAGTGTTCTTCCTTGTCTCTCTTAATCAGTATTGGTTTGCAATCCATTTGATCTGCAAATAGGATAGCTACTCCTGCTTTCTTTCAAGTTTTTGTAACATGGAGTATTGTTTTCCACCCTTTAACTTTCAGTCTATGAGTTTCTTTTTGAATTAAGAGTGTTTCTTGTATGCAGCACATTGTTGGATCTTGCCTCTTGACCCATTCTGCCAGTCTATTTCTTTTGATTGGTGAATTGAGACCCTTAACCTTGATGGTTATAACTGATACGTATTGACTTATTTTCATGACTTTTTGTTGGATTCTTCCCCTTTCTGTTTAATTTCTTGTCATGCCTGACAGATTCATTCGCCTAGGCTTCCTGGGGTTGTGATCCTCATTGTCTTTTCCTAGGATATTGTCTAAAATTTTATGGAGTGCTGGTTTGGTATTCATGAAGTTCCTAAGGTGCTCTTTGTCATGAAAGTATCTTACTTCTCCATCAATTTTGAAAGATAGCTTTTCAGGGTACATCAGTCTGGGTTAGAGGTTGTTTTCCTTTAGGGCTTGAAATATGTCACTCCAGGCTCTTCTTGCCTTTAGAGTTTGTGTTGAGAAGTCTGCTGTGATTCTGATGGGCTTTCTTTTATATGTGATTTGTTTCTTTTCTCTAACTGCTTGTAGTGTTTTGTTCTTCTTTTTCTGGAATCTTGACTATTATATACCTAGGTTTTTGTTTTTTGTTGTTTTTTTTAATCACCGCTAGTTGGGATCCTATATGCCTCACTTACCTGTTTGTCAAGTTCCTTTCCCCTATTTGGAAAGTTTTCTGCCATTACTTCTGTGAACAGTTTTTATTAATGTGATTTGCACTCTCTCCTGTTTCATCATTGACTCTGATCAGTGTTATGTTATTCTTCTTTGCGTTGTCTAGCAGATGCTTTATTAATTTCTTGTGGTTTCTTAGTATTTTTAAGATTTTTTTCTTTTCCTGATCACTAATTACAGTTCTGTTTTCTACATGTATATTCTGTCCTGACATAGGCTCATTCTGCAGAGTAAACTTGCAATGGAGTTTTTAATCTCCTGCAATTTTGTTTGCATCTGTTTTATGGATTCCATTTGTTTCCTATGTTGGGATTGCATCATGTTCCTCAGCTCCTCTATTTGTTTATCTTTGTCTGCTCTAGAGTTATTAATCACGTCCTTCAGTATGTAATACAACCTCTGTTGTTATCTTAGACTGCATTTTTTCCATATTCTCTTTCTTTTTTTTTTTGTTAAATTCTTTTATTGGTACATTTTAGGTATACAACACAATTACATTTCTCATTGAGAATTGTACCTTTACATAATGCATCTCGGTTCTTATTTTTTCCCCATTCCTAGCCCTCCCTTCACCCCCTCCAGCCTTCCCTATTTACAAAGCCTTTATTTCCATTTTTTCCATTTCTCATCATATTTCCTTTCCCTTCTTTCCTTTCCCCTGCCCCTCCCACTACCCCTAACCCTTTGGACCTTTTCTTCCTATTTTGCATTATGGATTATTCATTCTAATCATTGGTACATTTTAGGTATACAATATAATGACATTCATCATTGGAAATTTGCACCTTT
>NW_004624730.1:4618609-4635705 GCF_000247695.1 Heterocephalus glaber
GGTCCAGGTGGTTGAGTATCAGAGTGTTCCATCTCATTTCTGTTTGGGGTTGCTGTAGGTGATCTGAAAGTCTGGTTTTGAGACTTATTTACCTGTTTTCTCATTTCGACTGAAGCTGGGGTGCTGTTGGCGCCTGTGTGGATTACCTCCTCTGAGCTGGGAGAGGTGGGACAGGGGCCGGGAGCAGCAGTAGGGATGGTGGCCCAAAAGCCCTTTCCTGTGGGCTGGGAGCAGCGGGAGGGATGATGGCTGGGCAACCCCTTCCTCTGGACCAGCAGCAGTGGGCTGGTGGCTCAGAAGCCCCTACCTGTGGTCCGGGAGCGGTGGGAGGGATGGTGGCTCGAAAACCCCTTCCTCTGGGCCAGGAGCAGCGGGACAGAAGGTGGCCCAAAAGCCCTTTTCTCTGGGGTGGGAGCAGTGGGAGGGATGGTGGCTGGGAAGCCCCTTCCTCTGGACCAGGAGCAGGGGGATGGCGGCTCAGAAGTCCCTACCTCTGGGCCGGGAGTGGCGGGACTCAGTACTGTGGTCTGGTGCTCTGGTGTCCTCTGTGTCTTTGTAGTGTGGAACCAGTGGCTGTACAGAGGAGCGGGGTGGGAGGTTGTCTAGTGGATGGTTGCCGGGTCGTGGTCTGATTTAGTGTGTTCCGCATGACTTGCAACCTCGGTAGGGCGTGCACAGACCTGCCTGTCTGCAGTGGGCTCTCCAGATTCTCTTTCATGGCCAGTTTAAGGAGTTCAGGTGGTTGAGTATCAGATTGTTCCATCTCATTGTCTTTTGGGGTTGCCTTAGCGATCTGGATATCTTGTTTTGAGACTTGTTTATGTGTCTTCTCATTTCAATAGATGCAGCCTGCTGTGCCTTTTTTGAGGTGACTTTTTGCTTACCCAGTGGTCCTCATTTCTCAGCAAGCAACTGAGTGGCCTTTTTTTGCTGCTCACCCCTGTGCCACCTCCTGGGTTCAGAATGGTTACCATGTGGATCCCTGTACTGACCTGTTGTACAGGCAGGGTTACTGGCTGGGGCCTGTGCACATTTGGGATGGTATCTGAGCATGCCTTTTGATGGAGCCTGCCCCCTACATAGCTGTTTTCTGGGAGTGCCTTTGGCTGGGTGCTGTGCACCCTTGTCACTGGTGTCTGAGTGGGCTCTGGCTGGGGTTTGCACTCACTTACCAAGGACATCAGGGCAGGCCTCTGGATGTTGCTTGTGCACCTGTGCAGCTGTCTTCCAGGGCATCTTTGCCTGGTCCTGTGGGTCTAAGCTGCTGGGGTCAGGGCTGGGCCTTGGCTAGGACCTGCCTGTAGCCTTGCTGTTGTGGCCCATGTAGGCTTCTCGCAGAGAGGCATGTGCACTTATGGATGGGCTTCTGGCTGTTGCTTGTGCACCTGTGCAGGTCTTTTCCAGGTGGGCCTTTGGCTGAGACTCTCCATAACAGTTATTCCTAGTAGCCAAAAAGCAAAAACAATCCACAATTCCATTGATTAATGAATGGATAAAATATGATATATCTACATGATGGAATATTATTCATCCAGAAAAAGAATAAAGTATTGGTGCATGCTGGATCAGAAATGAACTTTGAAATCTTATATTAATGAAAAGGCAGACAGAAAAGTCCACATATTATTTAGTTTATGTGAAATGTTCACAATATGCAAATCCATGGACACAGAAAGTAGGTTAGTGACTTTCAAGTGTTAGGAGAAGAGTTGTTTTAGAATGATGGAAGTATTTTGGAATTAGATAATGGTGATGGGTAACATAATCTTTTGAATATACTAAAAACCAGTAAATAGTAACATTTTTAAAAGAGGCAAAAGAATTCAAGTGGTTTTCCTTGACATTGGCAAGTATTACTTTTTTTAGTACTGGGGATTGAACTCAGGACCTTCTGCTTGCAAGGCAAGCAGCGGAACCACTGAGCCAAATCCCCAGCCTGGCAATTATTACTAATACTGCTCAGTCATATTCAAGTAGTAATTGCCAAGCATGAAGTAATTTTATGAGCTAAAAAAATAGGAATTCAGTATAACCTGAAGTCGTATCTGGTAAGATGTGTTACAATTAATAGTGGTGAAAAAATATATATGGAACAAAAAAGAGTGGGGCAGGTAAATTTACAAAACCTCTAGAAATGAAAGATGTTTAAAACCCATGTTTTTCTGCAAATATCCTGTAGAAATTATTTGACTCTATGATAGGTTTTTCAACCATTAGTCAACAGTAAATTTCACTTGCTTTATGGATTTGACTATCTCTACTTCCTCGACTGTTCTGAGAAGCAGAAGCTAAGTATACTGACTTGGTCAAGTATAGAACAATTAGGCTTTGTAGTGGTCAATTTTTATTGAAATTTTTTGGTTTATAAGCTAAAATTTTTTTCTGAATAGCTTCCATTATTATCAAATAAATAGTTTGTAAATTAGCTTTTGCTACAGCCTTGGTAATGCAACTTAAAACCACATGTATATGTGAAACTTAACTGCAGTAGAGTCATCTCAATGACAATCTGAATTACTAGTCATGTCAAGCTTCTTTCCCACACTGTCAGAAGTTAAAAGAAGAAGCAGATTTTTATTATCACTCAAATTTTGAGGAGCTTCACCATTTATGATAGTCACAAGATGAACACACCCAAGTATCCATTGACAGGTGAATGGAAAAACAAAATGTGGTATATACAAAGAATGGAATACTACTCAGGTTTATATTTAGAGCTCAAAGTAGTTTCTGAAGCTTCGTTTTTAAGCCTTAATGCAACTACAAGGAAATTTTCGTATTTCAAAATCCATTTAACTGTACTACTAAAGAACTTTACCCAGTATCAGTTAGAAATACTTTAATCCACAATGTAATGCCACACTAAGTGGTGAATAACAAGAGAAGATGCTGAAAGACAGTGTAAAAGGAAGATGGTTACTAAAACAAAATTTTCAGAAGTTCTCTGAATATACATGAAACACAACTTCAGATAGTGATGTTGTTAATTTTAATGTTCTTGTTAATTAATGACAGGTTAACAAGACAAGAGTTAGGAATACTCTTAAGATTGAAATATAATAGAAAGGGTCTCAATAAATAATTTGTTACGGAGTAGAAGAGATGGTGCTCATGCAATTTATTGTAGTTTTACTTATGTGTCATGCCTAGAGACTGTATAGCTTTGAATATAGACTTTGTTATAAATAACTATTTCTTTGTACTTTTATGAGTGCTTGCAAGGGTTTGAGAGAGAAAATGATACCTCATTGTACTCCAGCCAGAGTAAAGGATTCTGTACAGCAAATCCTAGAGGTTATAAGTATTGCGATTATACTTGAGATCGCATAGAATATAATGATCAATATAGAGAGAATCTATATTTTTATACTACTGAGTCTTCCAAATAACTTATATGACATATACCTTCATTCATTAGCCTTTTAATATCTCTGTTGTCATAGTTTTTGGGTAGAGTTCTTCTGTATGTCTTCCTTAGATTTATTTCTAGTTACTTGGCATTTTGATGTTCCTATAAATGACATATTTTCAGAATATTTAATTTTATAATTGTTGTTATGTAGACTTAAACATTTACCTTTTATATAGTGACTTTGCACTTTGTTGTATATGTTATGATAGTTTATGTCTAAATTCTTTTGGATTTTTAATATGAACAGTCAAACCTGTAGATAATGACACTTTTATTTCTTCATTTCTAATCATTATGCCTTTTTATGCCTTATTTGTACTGTAGTATAATGTTCATAGAAATGGTAACAGTACATATCCTCTTATTGTTTCTAACTTAATGATAAAATATTTAATATTTCACCAATATCGATGACATTTCCTGTAAAAATCATGTAGCTACCCTTTATCAGATTAAGGAAGTTCCCTTTGATTATTAGTATGTTAAGAATTTTTGTCCAGTGAATATTGAATTTTATCAAATGCTTATTTTTTTATCTGTGGAGATAACTTTGATTTTTTTTCTGCGTTTTCGTATGAATACAGTGTTAGAATCAGCTGCTCAATTTCTACCCCCCCCAAAAAACCCTATTGGATTGTTATTGGGATTTTAATAAATCTTTAGATCAATATAAGGGGAACTGACAACTTTATGATAGTGTCTTTTAATTTATACACATGGTAAACATCTCCGCTTATTTATATTTTCCTTTATACCTATCAATAATATTTTTGTAGGTTTTAACATTAATGTCTTATGTTTTTCCTTAGATTTCTGATTTGATTTTTTGCTACTACTTAAGTAGCAGTGTTTCTTTAGTTCATCTTTTTTTTGGGGCAAGCATCACTTTGACTTTTGGAGAGGCAGAAGTTTTTTTCTTCACTTTTGGTACCATCTTGGTAAAAAATGGCAAATTCACTTTAAAATTGATATGACTGTAACTTTGTAACTTATGTGCCAGTTTTTATAAACTTTGTCATCATATAAATATGTTCTTCTTAATCTAAAATTCCAATTAGTGTGTGTGTGTGTGTGTGTGTGTGTGTGTGTGTGTGTTTCTGGTACCAGGGATCGATCTCAGGACCTTGTGCTTATCAGGCAGGCACAATGCCACTGCACTAAATCCCCAGCCCCAGTAGATGTGTTTTTAATACCCTTTTATAATGTTTTTAATCTTCTGATTGCTGCTATTGTAGCTTTTCTGTATGTTTCCAAATCAGTTGTGCTAGATGACTGTCAGTGTTTTTTTAAAGAACTAATTTTAGTTTTAGGGGTTAATATAAATATGTTCTTTATGTTCTGTAGACTGTCCTTTGTATTGTTATTTATAGATTTTTTTATCTTTACATATGCTATTTCATTAATTTCGGTTGAAGATTTTGTTTTTCAGTGCACAGTCAAGTTTATGTGATTTCTTTAAAAGAATCTTGTTTAAATGTCTGTTTATAAAAGATCCTTTAAATGTTAATTTTTCTTAAGTTGTAGATACATACATGCTGCAAAAGATCACAGAAACATGTTATGCTGAGGGACAGAGAATATCTTTTTACAGAAAGGTTTTCATTCGTGGACACATGCATACACTTCTCAGGAATGGTAATTTTGCCACAGTGTACTTCATTGTCCCGAACTACCTTTCAAAACATTAAGTTGAAAGAGACTTCTGTGGTAGAAAAAGGCATTAATAAGGAAGAGAGAGTGTACTTGTATACTGAAGAAAATTTTGTGCTTTACACTAACTTTTCAGTATTGAAAAATGCTAATTGATGTGTTTATCCCTGCTTTTCTAGTGATATGCAGTTTTCGAGGATCTGTTTCTCAAGGATTGGTCCTAGAAATAGGAGAAACGGTCCAGATTCTTGAAAAATGTGAAGGTAAGTGTGCACCTATAAAGCATGCAAATAATACTTCTGATAATAATAAATATGTTTTTATTTTGTGCTGATTATAAATAATCACTTTGAAGTTATAATCATTACTTTTTTATTCATTAACTTTATTAGTACATTTTAGGTATACAATATGATGATGTTCATCATTGGGAATTTGTACCTTTGCAAGATATATCTTGGTTCTTATTTTTTCCCCATTCCCCTGCCCTCCTTTCAATCACTCCTCCCCTCCAAGTTTACAAAGACTTTGTTTCCATTTTTTAATTTTCTCATATTAATTCTATTCCCTTCTTTCCTTTCCTCTACCCCTCCCTCTTCCCTTTCCACTTTGTACCTTTTCTCCCTATTTCACATTATCTGTTATACATTTTGATCCTTATTTACACTTTCAGTTTCTCACACCAAAGAAACTATTCGGTATTTACACGTGTGTCCTATTTATTTCACTTAAGAGTATGGCCGCAGTGTGCATCCATTTAGCTATAAATGCTTCTAATTTCTCATTCTTTATGTCTGAGGAGTACTCCATTTTATGAAAAAAACCACATTTTCTTTATCCAGTCTCCAGTTAATGGGCAATTGGGCTGTTTCCATATTTAACTATTACAAACTGTGCCACTATGAACATGGGTGCATATATATGGCTGTGGTATGATACTTTTAATTCTTTTGGGAAGATACCCAGCAGGGGAATAGCTTGGTCAAATGGGACCACTAGTCCTAGCTCTTTGAGGTATCTCCATATTGATTTCCACAGTGGTTGCACCAGTCGACACTCCCACCAGCAGTGGAGCAGTATTCATTTTTCCTCACAGTCCCACCAGCATTTGTTATTGGTTGATTTCATGATAGCAGTCATTCTTTCTGGGGTGAGGTAGAATCTCAGCATTGTTTTCATTTGCATCTCTCGAATGACCAGTGATGTTCAACATTTTTTCATATGTTTATTTGCTATTTTGACTTCTTTGTGTGAGAAATGTCTGTTCATTTCAGATGCCCATTTTTGGATTGGATCTTTAAATTTGGGAGGCCTGATTTTTTAAAGTTTGTTATATATTCTAGATAGGAGACCTTTGTCTGAGGAATAGCTGATAAAATTTTTTTCCACATTATGAGTCGTCTCTTCACACTGTTGGTGGTTTCTCTTGCTGTGCAGAAACTTTTTGATAAGAGATCCCACTTGTTGATTGTTTGTGCTAGTTCACGTGTGACTGAGGTTTTGTTCATAAAATCTTTTCCTTACACCAATGTTTTCAAGAGTTCTACCTAACCTCTCTTCCAGCTGGTTTAGTGTTTCTGCTCTAATACTTAGGTCTTTGATCCATTTAGATTTTAGTTTAGTGCATGCTGAGAGATACAGGTTTAGTTTTAATCTTTGGCAAGTTGAAACTCAATTTTTCCAGCACCATTTTCTGATCTTTTCCACTGATCCTCAGGACTGTTTCTTTGTCAGTATCATGGTGTTTTTATTACAGAAGCTTAGTAGTATAGTTTCAAGTTGGGAACCTCCTACCTTGTCTTTGTTGCCTAGTATTGCTTTTACTATTCTAGGTGTCTTTTTGTTCCAAATAAATTTTTGGATTGTTGATTCTCAAGTTCTGTGAAGTATGCTGTTGAAATTTCAATTAGGATTGCATTGAATCTATATAGCAGTTTTGGAAGTATGGCCATTTCTGCTATATTGGTTCTTCCTACCCAAGAGCAAGGGATGTCTTTCCATTTTCTGATTTAATCTCTCTCTTCAGAGTGCTATTGTTTTCAGAGTAGAGGTCTTTGATTTCTTTTGATAGATTGATTTCTAGATATTTTATTTTTAAAAATTCTTTTTGATATTTTATTTTTTTGGATGCTATTGTGAAATGAGTTGTTTCTCCAGTCCTCTCTCAGTGAGTCTGTTGTTTGTGCACAGGAAGGGTATTGATTTTTGTATGTTGACCTTGTATACAGCTACTCTACTGGATTTGGTTATTAAGTGTAGAAGACTTTTGGTGGAGTTCTTGGGGGTGTTTTATATCATGTCATATGCAAATAATGGCAGTTTAACTTCTTTGTTCTCTATCTTTATTCCTTTTCTATCGTCTAATTGCTGTGGCTAATATTTCCAAAACTGTATTGAACAGGAGTGGTGATAGTGAACATCCTTGTCTTGTTCCTGATTTTAGAGTGAAGGATTTCAGTTTTTGACCATTTAGTATGATGTTGGCCATTGGCTTTTCACCGATGGCTTTTATCAGGTTAAGATAGAGACTGTTTATTCCTATATTCTGTAGATTTTTATTATGAGTGGGTGTTGGATTTCATTGAATGCTTTTTCTGCATCTATTAAGATGATCATATGGTTTTTGTCCTTGGCTCTGTTAATATAATGTATTACATTTATTGTTCTGTG
This sequence comes from Heterocephalus glaber, assembly GCF_000247695.1. The sequence goes on from NW_004624730.1 coordinate 4,626,342, forward strand.
TGTGTTTCACCATCCCTGCATCCCTGAGATGAATCCCACTTGGTCAGGTTGTATGATCTTCCTGATGATCTTCTGCATTCTGTTTATTGGGATCTTATTGAGGATTTTTGCATCTATGTTCTCTTTTTCGGTTGTGTCTTTCTTTGCTTTTGGGATCAAGGTGATGCTTGCTTTCAGGAATGAATTTGGGAGTATTGCTTCCCCTTCAATTTCATTGAAGAGTTTAAACAGTAGTGGCAATAGTTCTTCTCTATGTCTTGTAGAATTCAGCAGTGAAGCCATTAGGACCAGGGCTTTTCTATGTTGATAAGTTTTTAATTACGTTTTCAATTTTGTTGATTGATATTGGGTTGTTTAGAATTTTTATATCTTTATTCAACTTCGGTATTTTATATGTCTCTAGAAATCTGTCCATTTCTTCTGTGTTTTCCATTTTATTGTTGTATAGGTTATGAAAGTAGGTATTGATGATCCTCTGGATTTCTTCAGGGTCTGTTGTATTTTCACCCTTGTCATTCAGAATTGCCTGCATTTGGGCCTTTTGTTTCCTCTTTTTGGTAAGGTTGGCTAAGGGTTTGTTAATTTCATTTATTCTTTTGAAGAACCAACTCTTTACTTCATTGATTTTTTTTCTATCATTCTCTTATACTCCGTTGCCTTGATTTCTGCTCTGATCTTTATAATTTCCTTCCTTGTATGAGCTTTGGGTTTGTCCTGCTCTTTTTTCTAGAAGCTTGAGCTTCAGCATTAGGTTGTTTAATTGAGTTCTGTTTTCCTAATATGAGTACTTACTGCTATGAATTTCCCTTGTAAGACTGCTTTCATTGTGTCCCATGGATTCTGATATGTTGTATTGACATTGTCATTTAATTGTAGAAACTGATTTCTTCTTATTTTCCTGTGACCTATTGGTCATTCAGGCGTGTATTATCCAGTTTTTATGTGTTTATGAAGTTTTTGTGGTGCCTTTTGCTATTGATCTCCAATTTCATTGCACTGCGATCTGATAATATACAGGGGATAACTTTAGTTCCTTTGCATCTACTTAAACTTGTTCTTTGAGCAAGTATGTGGTCTGTTTTGGAGAATGACTCCTGTATAGCTGAAAAGAATGTGTATTCTTATTTTGTGAGATAGAACACTTTGTAAAAATCTGATAAGTCCATTTGTTCAAGAGTTTGGTTGAGTTCTAGTATTTTGTTGTTTCTTTTTGTCTAGTTGATCTATCTGTTTGTGACAGTGGGGTATTGAGGTTCCCCACTACTGTTGCATTAATGGTTACTTGTTTTTTCATGTCTGTTGATGTTTGTTTTATATAATTGGGTGCACTAGTATTTGGTGCATATATATTTATGATTGCCATCTCTTCCTCTTGGATTGTTCCCTTTCCAAGGATGTAGTGTCCTTCCTTGTCTCTCAATAAGTGTTGGTTTGAAATCCATTTGATCTACAAATAGTATAGCTACTCCTGCCTTTTTTCAAATTCCTGTTGCATGGAGTATTGTTTTCCACCCTTTAACTTACAGTCTGTGAGTTTCTTTTTAAATTAAATGTGTTTCTTGTATGCAGCACATTGTTGGATCTTGCTTCTTGACCCATTCTGCCAGTCTATTTCTTTTGATTGGTGAATAGAGACCATTAACATTGATGGTTATAACTGATACGTACTGAATTATCTCTGTCATGACCTTTTCCGGTTGTTGGATTCTCTCCCTTTGCATGTAATTTCTTGTCTTGCCTGATGGATTCATTCTGCTGGGCTTTGTGGGGTTATGATCCTCATTTTCTTTTCCTAGGATATTGTTTAAAATTTTTTGGAGTGCTGGTTTGGTATTCATGAAGTTCCTAAGGTGTTCTTTGTCATGAAAATATCTTATTTCTCCACCAATTTTGAAAGACAGTTTTTCAGGGTACGTCATTCTGGGTTGGAGGTTGTTTTCCTTTAGGTCACTCCAGGCTCTTCTTGCCTTGATGGTTTGTGTTGAGAAGTGTGCTGTGATTCTGATGGGCTTTCCTTTGTACGTGATTTGTTTCTTTTCTCTAACTGCTTGTGGTGTTCTGTTGTGTTTCTGAAATCTTGATTATTATATCCTAGGTATTGATTTTTTTTTTTTGATCATGGCTAGTTGCAGTCCTACATACCTCACTTATCTGTATGTCAAATTCTGTCCTGTTTGGAAAGTTTCCCCCCATTATTTCTGTGAGCAGTTTTTTTTAATGTCATTTGCACTCTTTTCTATTTATTCATTGAGTCTGATCAGTCTTATGTTATTCTTCTTTACATCATCTAAAAGCTGCTGGATTGATTTCTTGTAGTCCCTTACTCTTTTTAAGAAATCTTTATTTTCCTTTTTACTAATTGCAATCCTGTCTTCAGTATCTGATATTCTGTCTTCACATTGGCTCATTGTGCTGCATAAACTTTCACTGGGGTTTTTCATCTCCTGGACATCTGTTTGTGACTGCTTCATGGATTCCATTTATTTCCTATGCTGAAATTCCATCATGTTCCTCAGCTCCTCTATTTTTTAAATCTATGTCACTGTAGAGTTATTAATCATATCTTTCACTATGGACACAATCTCTGTTGTTATCTGAGAAATAATTTTTTATTTTATTTTTTCCAGGTCATCTTTCATTGCCAGTTCAGGGAGCCCAGGTGGTTGAATATCAGATTGTTCCATCTTGTTGCCCCTGATTTGCCTTTGGTGATCTGGAAGTCTGTTACTGATTCTTGTTTACATGTCTTCTCATTTCAGCCAGTGCTGTCTGCTGTGCCTTTGTGGAGGTGACTCTTTGCTGGCCCAGTGGGCTTCAATTCTCAGCAAGCCTTAGAGAGGCCTTCTCTCTGATGCTCACTACTGGGCCAATTCCTGGCTTCAGAATGATGGCCTTCTGAATACCTGCACTGTAGTTTTGTCCAGGTGGAGTTCTGGCTGGGTCCTGTGCACACTTAGTGATGGTATCTGGGAGGGCCTCTGTCTGTGGTCTAGGCATCTGCTCAGCTGTATTCCAGGAGGGCCTTTGGCTAGGGCCTGGGAGCCCAAGCTGCTGGTTTCTGGAAGTGGTTCTGGCTGGGGTCTGTATGCACAAGCAGCTGTTGTGCAGTTGGGCCTTTTGCTAAGGTCTGCCTGCCCAAGCTGCTGATGTATGGGCGGATTCTTGCTGGGGCCTGCGTATCTACACTGATGTTGTCAGGCATGCTTTTGGCTGGAATCTCTATAATCATTATTTAATGCTATTTTAAACTCCTTCCTTATCTCTGTTCATGTGAGGAGTTTTTTTTTTTGGCTTTAATTTGTAGGAATAATTAAGTGATTAATTGTTGGTGTCCGAATATGATTTTATATACTATGTCAAATGATTATTTTTGATATACTAAAAATAGATAATCTTTTAGCTTTCCTTATCTTCATGTAATCACTTTATTTTTGTGTTTCTGTCAGCTTGGCTAAATGTCTTTAGTTATAATTAAGGACAAAAATATGCTTTAGTGAGGTTGAATTTTACTTCTGTCCTCTTATATGTGATGTATCTTAGTATTTCTTCCATAAAATGAATGCATTCTTGAAATACATCATTTCTTAAAAGTTGTGCACTAAAATTAAGATGTATAGGAAAAGTATAATCAGAGAAAAATCAGACAAAAGCAGAACATTAACAAAAACAAAGTTGATACCGTTGAAAATAACTTGGGCTGGTTATTTCATAATTAGACACCATCTCATATAATGCAATGGGGAGTCATTTGTGATGTGGGAATGGAGACAATGCATATGGAAGTAGATTTCTGATGCAGTTGGGTTACTGTTAAGATGATGGAGTAAGTACAATCTACTGTGATTGATGAACCATACACATTTAGCAGCATACTTTTCTGGACAGGGAGCTCTAGTGTAGCATTTACTTTAAATTTTCCTAAGTGTAAGATAAAACTTTCATAGTAGTATAAGAAATAGAAGGTAGTTTTCTTAATCTGATGAATATCTCCTAAAAAACTTACAGCAAACATCAGTTGTAAAATAATTATCAATATTCACTTGTGAAATTTAGAAAGATTTCCCACTGAAATCTAAAAGTGAGACAAGATACTTGCTATTACTGTATGTATTCATTTAGGTAAGAAAAAGAATAGAAGGGAAAAATTGAAACCATCAGTTGTAGATTACACGAGTGTACATATGAAACATCCAGTACAACCCACACAAAAAAGTATAAGGGAACTTAGCAGATTTGATGGCTGTAGTTTTTTTAAATCTTTGTATTTTCTTTATTTTTAAGTACATGTTTGTAGTACATAATGATTACATTCACTGTAAGGAATTGGTTCACGTACATAACATTTCAATTATTTTTCCCCCTTCCTTTAAGCCTCTTTTATTTTTCCAGCATCAGATTCATTTATTTATAAGGTTTTATGAAGTTAATTAATATATATACAGGTTGAAAACCAGGCTAGTAGGCCAAAGAACATATAAAACATTTAAGACAATTGTGCTTCTAAAGGGTACACTTTTAGAAACATTGTCTGCACTGGATTACAATACTTCTTTGTCCCCTTTTTTCTTATTTGTCTTACATATATATAATACACATAAACATTAATATATATACATGTAAATACATATAAATATATTTCATATAAGAGAAACTGTGATATATAAGCTTGTGTGTCTGAATTACTTCACTTAACATTAGTTTCAAAGTGCATCCATTCCTACAAATGACTCAAGTTTATCCTTCTACTGGCTACAATTTTGAAAACATGTTTTTTGTATGCTTACAAAAACAATAGAAGATGAACTAAAGAAACATTGCTAATTAAGTAGTACCAAAAAATCAAATGGGAAATCTTAATGAAAAACATAAGACATTAATGTTAAAAACTACAAAAATACTGTTGATAGGAATAAAGGGAAATTAAATAGATGGAGAGGTTTACCATATGTATAAATTAAAAGACGCTATCATAAAGTTGTCAGTTCCCCTCATACTGATCTAAAGATTTATTAAAAGCCCAATAAAAATCGAACGGGTATTTTTTGGGGGGAAGGAATAAAAATTGAGCAGCTGATTCTAATATTGTATTTATATGAAAATCCAGAGAGCTACAGATCAAAACAACTTTAAAGAAGCTAATCTATTAATTCTTTGGGGAAGATACCCAGCAGGAGAATACCTGAGTCAAATGGGACTTCCAATCCTAGTTCTTCGAGGTATCTCCATACTGATTTCCACAGTGGTTGTACCAGTCTACACTCCCACCAGCAGTGGAGCAGGGTTCCTCTTTCCCCACAGCCCCGCAGCATTTGTTATTGGTTGATTTCTTGATAGCAGCCATTCTTTCTGGGGTGAGGTGGAATCTCAGTGTTGTTTTCATTTGCATCTCTTGAATGGCCAGTAATGTTGAACATTTTTTCATATGTTCATTTGCTATTTCTACTTCTTTGTTTGAGAAATGTCTGTTCATTTCAGATGCCCATTTTTGGATTGGGTCTTTAAATTTGGGAGGTCTGATCTTTTTAAGTTCTTTATAGATTCGAGATAGTAGACCTTTGTCTGAGGAAGAGCAGGTGAAGATTTTTTCCCACATTGTGGATTGTCTCTTCACACTGTTGGTGGTTTCTCTTGGAGTGTAGAAGCTTTTTAATAAGAAGAGATCCCACTTGTTGATTCTTGGTGCTAGTTCATGGGCAACTGAGGTTTTGTTCATAAAATCTTTTCCTACACAAGTGTCTTCAAAGGTTCTACCTAACCTCTTTTCCAGCCAGTTTAGCGTTTCTGTTTTAATATTTAGATCTTTAATCCATTTCAATTTTACTTTAGTGCATGGTTTAAAAGAATCATATCAGTGATATATGTGCACCCATGTTCATAGCAGCACAATTCATGATAGCTAAAATTAGGAAGCAACCCAATTGGCCATCAACGGGAGACTGGATAAAGAAAATGTGCTTTTTAAACAAAACAAAATGGAGTATTACTCAGCCATAAAGAATGAGAATCTAGAGTCATATATAGCTAAATGGATGCACATTGAGGCAATACTCTTAAGTGAAATAAATAGGACACACGTGTAAATACCAAATAGTTTCTCTAGTGTGAGAAACTAAAATTGTAAATAAGGACTAGAAGATATAATAGATAATGTGAAATAGGAAGAAAAGGTGCAAAGGGGAAGAGGGAAGAGCGAAAAGGAAAGAAGGGAATGGAATTAATATGAGAAAAAGAAAAAATGTAGATAGGGAAGGTGGAGGGGTTGAAGGGAGAGCAGGGGAATGGGGAAAACATAAGAACCAAGAGAGATTATATAAAGGGGCAAATTTCCAATGAGGAATGTCATTAAATTGTATACCTTAAATTAATTTTTTAAAAAAGAAGCTAATCTAAGCTATAGGATTTACATAAGAGACAACAATATATATTGTAAATTAAGATGTTGTGTTTGGGTCAAAGAGAGACTAATGAGGGGCTGGCAACAGATCCTAAAGAGCTACTCCTATTGTCTATCTTCTGGTGACTCATAACTTCACAAATTTCTTTGCCATACTGTAGCTTACTGCTATAGAGCAGCTTGAGCCCATGCCCTCTGATAAGTTTTGTCACCACCTACAGCCTGCATGTTGCTATGGCAACCATGCTCTTTCCCCAAAGATTCTAATCTTAGCTTTAAAAAGGGAGGGGTTAAGTGCTTAGTTTCTACTTTGTCCATTAGTTCTTAGTTTTAGAACGATTTCAAAGGTCTTATTGCAATTCACTGGAGAAATGATATCCTGAACAGTATGCAGTGGTTGGCCATTTGGTACTAAAAATTATAGCTTATTTAATAAATGGTACTGGGGCAATACTGAAAGCAATGAATAAGATTAGTATGTACCCCACACTAAATTTCAGATGGATGGTGGTATAAATATGAAATGTAAAGTATTTTAGGAAGCCCTGGAAAACATTATTTTTGAAGAATAGACAGATTGTTTGGTAAGGATCCAGAAAGTACTAACCATAAATGAAAATATTGATGAATTATACTTTATTAAAATGGATATCTTATGCTGCTTGAAAGATGTTAAGGAGATACCAAAGGCAAGTAACAGAAGTGAGTTAATTTGACAGAAGACTTGTATTCAGAGCATTAAAAATTAAAATGTAATTGAACCTGACAAAAGGCTTGGATAGTGAATTCCCTAGTGGCTCATGAATATGGGAAAATATCCTTAGTAATCAAGGAATGAACATTAAACCACAGTGAGATACCATCAGACAAGCACTAGAATGATGAAAATTGAAAATATCAGTGCTAGTGGGTATGTGAAACAACTGATATTCCTATATATGCTCATGAGAGAGAAAATGAGATTACCACTTTGGGAAACTCATTGACACTATCTACTATAGCTGAACATAGACATATCTTATGATCTAGCAATTCTACTTGCATGTGTAAACCCAACAACAAAGTACCTGTATAAAATATTAGTAGTATATTTATACATAATAGCCTTCAGCTGGGAAAAATAGGAAATTTTCATCAACAGAAGAATGGGTCAATAAATTGTGATTTATTTGTATGATCAAATATAATTAAAAATGAGTGAATTATTGCTACTGAAAATGCAGGTGGGGTCGAGGATTTAGCTCAGTGGTGCCATGCTTATCTCACAAGCGCAAGGTCCTGAGTTCGATCTCTGGTATAAAAAAATTTAAAATCCAGATGAATGTCACAACATATTTTTGATAAAAGAAGCCCAATATGAGTTCAAGCTGTTACACATAACAGAAAATATAGAATCAGGTAAAACTAACAAATAGTAATATTTATTAGAGCAGTGGTTTTTTTTTAAGGCTGGAGGAGGTAGAAGTAGGATGTTGCTAAAGTTTTATTTATCTGCATGATGGTCATATGAGTATGTATACTCTAAAAATTGATGAAGACTCATTGGTAGGGTTCTCTAGAGGAACAGAATTGAGGGGATATAGTTAGGTAGGTAGATATATAGATACAGATACAGCTGTGTAGATATAAAATGTACTCATACATACATATATGAGATTATGTGAGAGGATTTCTTAGGTCAGTTTACGGGATTAGAGGTAGTGTAGTCCACAGTGGCTGATAGCCCACAGTGGAGAGTTGGAGTAAGCTGCTCAGCCCAAGAAACTGGAAGCTGAAGAAGAGGGATTAACATCAGTCTTGAGATTGAAGGCCTGAAAGCTCCCTGGAAAGTTGCTAGTATGACTTGGAAGGCCGAAGAAGCTGCTTGGAACAAAAGGAGAAGAAAGAGGAAGTCAGCTCCATTTATTGGAAGCTCCATTCTGCTTGAGCATGTGTGTGTTTTGCTGTTGCTGCATTAGACTCCACTATCAAGCTGGAGAATATAAATCTATTTTTTCCTGAGTTATAGATACAGTTTCACACATTTTTAATTATGTTTCTCTTAAAATGGTACTGAACAATATAATCTTTTATCCAAACATGGATTATAAACATTGATTAGTTTTTAAAGTTTTTCTGTGAGCAGAATGAATCCAAATATTGCTATATAGTTAATTATGTTTCCAGAGGGAGAAAAGAAATAATGAATTCAGTCTTCCTGTTTTTCAAGGTGAATTTGTTAGTGAATAGACAAGGTCAGCCACGGTTTAGTCATGTGGAAATCTGATTTTCTTTTAAAAATTTTGTTTCATGCATATTTTAACAAGATGACATGCTATGTTTCCATGTGTTTAAATTTAGTTTTCCTTTTATGATCCTGCCTTACTATAATATTCAGACTAAGAATCAGTAGCAATAAATATATACTTTTTAATTCATATTTAGGAATGAAAGAAGGTATTTCATTATTACCAATGTTTTATATACAGAGTCCATCAAAAGAATGTATACACACTTTGAGAAAAGACAAACTTGTATTGATATTTTAGTACTAATTTATTGAGACATCATGAGAGTAATGCAAGTTACCTTTGGCTTCTGCAATTACAAGAGGCACTCAAAGTGGTGGTCATCAGCTTCCAGACATTTATTAGCGTAGTGAACTGCTGTTTGGGTAATGTTGGTTATTAAGATCACTGTACATACATTTTCAATTTCTTCTCTAAGAGCCAGCAGTGTAGTGGGTTTTCTGTGGTATATGACATCCTTCACTAGGATCCTTCATACAAGCGTAACACTATTTGTTGAAAAAATTGTACTATTTTTCTTTCCTTGAAATGTGTATATATTGTTTTGTGGACTCTGTATATTAGAAACCATTTTTATTAGTTTCTACTTTGGTGGATAAATATTCCCTGCCACTTAATAATAGCCTTTAGAATTTTAAGTTTTAATGAGATTATATGGATTAAATTTACATTTTTTTGATCA
>NW_004624730.1:4666620-4694147 GCF_000247695.1 Heterocephalus glaber
AAATGGAAATAAAGTCTTTGTAAATAGGGAAGGGTGGAGGGGGTGAAGGGAGGGCTAGGAGTGGGGAAAATATAAGAACCAAGATGCATTATGTAAAGGTACAATTCCCAATGAGAAATGTAATTGTGTTGTATACCTAAAATGTACCAATAAAAGAATTTAACAGGGAAAAAAAAAGAAAAAAGAATATTGGTGATATGGAAAAAAGGGAACTCTTCACACCCTGTTGGTGGAAATCAGATCAGTACAGCTATTATGGAAGGCAGTATGCAGTTTTCTCAAAAAATTAAATATTATGTGATCCAGTAATGCCACTATTGGGTCTATATCAAAAAGAAATGAAATCATTGTGTTGAAAATATCCCTGTATTCCCATGTTCAATGTAGCACTGTTCACAGTAGCCAAAATATGGAATGACCTAAGCCTTTGTTAACAGGAATGGATAAAGAATATGTGGAATACTCTTCATCCTTAAAAAAGAATGAAATCTTAGGGCTAGGGATTTAGCCCAGTGGTTCCATTGCCTGCCTCGCAAGTGCAAGGACCTGAGTTCGATCCCCGGTACCAAAAAAAAAAAAAGGAATGAAATCTTGTATTTGTCATGACGTGAATGAGCCTGGAGGACACTATGTATAGGGAAATAAACCATACATAGAAAAATGCATGATGTCACCTACATCGAATCCAAAAAAGTTGAACTTATAGAAACAGAGAGTAGAATAGTGGTTATCCGAGGCTGAGGATGATAGGAGGAATGGGGAGAGTTCTTGGGTGCAAAGTTACAGTGAGTTTGGTTGAATCAGTTTGGTGTTCAATTCCATAGTATAGTGATTATAGTTAACGATAATGTACTATGTATTTCAGAGCAACTAGAAAAGAGTTTGAATATTCTCATCACAAACAAATGAGAAATGTTAGAAGTATTACATATGCTAACTACCCTACTTTGATAATTATACTACACTCACATGTATTGCAGCATCATATTGATCCCCATAAAAATGTAGAAGTATTGTGTGTCAGTTAAAAAAGAAAAGTCCTAGAAAAATACATGTAATAATATTGAAAGTAATGAGTACTCAGGCAGTAGGAACATCACAGAAGATTCCACTGTCTTTGCAAGCATTATGAAATCTTGTAAATAAATGATGAAAGTTAAAGAGGAAAATATAATTGCAAAGGTAGATTGTCTAGGTTTTTTTTTTTTTATATCGGGGATTCACCTCAGGACCTTGAGCTTGCAAGGCAGGCAGTGGTACCACTGAGCTAAATCCTCGGCCCTGTCTAGGGTTCTTTAAAGTTGTTTTGTTGTACTAGCTCTCTTAAAGCATCCATTTCTTCTTGACTCCAGTTGTTTCTCTGAGAAGTTATGAGCTTTTCTGGTCCATATATAAGAGATCTAAAGAAAGATTATGTTCTTCCTGTCCATTCCCCACCCTCTTTAATCCTTCTAAGTCATGGGATAGGCACAATTGGCAAGTTTTGTAACAAGAGTTTTGATTTTAAGAAAATGAGACTGAATCACTAAAAACTCTCTCACTCCAGGCCAGGATTGGATGGCTTTACTGCCTTTACCAAATCTTTTTTTTTTTTTCTTTTGCTGTACCATGTATTGAACCCAGGGCCTCCATGTGCTAGGCAAGTGCTCTTTGATGTGCACTTCTAGTCCTTTACCAAACTTATAAAGAACTAATGTTAATTCTTCTAGAACTATTCCAAGGAGTTCAAAGACAAGGAAGCCTTTCAAACTCATTCTATGAGGCCAGCATTACCCTCATACCAAAACAAGACAAAGACAACAGTTTGTAGACCAGTATCTTTGCTGAATATAAGTAACAAAAAAATTTCAGCAAAATATTAGCAATTTGAATCCAGCAGCATATCAAAACATCATTCACCATGATCAAGTTGATTTTGTGCCAGTGACGCCAGGATGGTTCAGCATATGCAAATCAGTGTGATACATCATAGCAATCTAATGGAAAATAAAAATCATATGATTATCTTAAATGATGCAGAACAAAACATTTGATAAAATCCAACAACCCTTCATGATACAAACTCAATACATGAGTGTTTTTGTATGACCACATTAGGTCTAGAAGGTGTGTACATCAACATAATAAGGCCATATATCATGAACCTGTAGTTAATGTCATAATGAAGAGGAAAAGTCGAAACATTTTCTCCGAGAGCAATGAATAAGACAAAGATGTTCATCATCAGCACTCTTACTCAATATAGTACTAGAAGTTTTAGCCATAACAATTAGGCAAGAGAAAGTAAAGGTATAGAAATAGGAAGGAAATCAAACTATCCTAGCTACATTTGCAGATGATGTGATTATATAGAAAAACCTAAAGACTCCACTACAAGACTATTAGAGCTGATATTTCTAATATCAGTAAATTAGTAAAGTAGCAGGATACAAAATTAACATACAAAAATCAGTAGCTTATCTGTACACCAGTAAATGAATTTGCTGAGAAAAAAAATCGTAAGATCAGTCCTATTCATAATAGCTAAAAAATACCTAGGAGTAAACTTATCCAAGGAAGTGAAAGACCTCTACCATAAAAACGTATAAAACACTGATGAAAGAAATTTAAAACTCCCAAAGAAAGAGGCCTCCTATCTTCATGGATTGGGGGAATGAATATTGTTAAAATATTCATGTTGCTCCAAACAGTCTATAGATTGAATGCATTCTCTGTCAAAATACCAATGACACTTTTCACAGACTAGAAAATACAGTTCTAAAATTTAGATGGAAACACAAAAAGCCCTAAATAGACAAGGCAATCTTGATTGAAAAGAACAAAGCTTGAAGCATTACAATACCTGATTTCTAGACATACCTTAGAACCACAGGCAACCACAACAGCATGGTACTGGCTTGAAAACACACGGAGACCAATGGAACAGAGTAGAGATCCTGGAAGTAAACCCATGAATTTACAGCCAACTGATTCTCCACAAAGGTGTCATAACCATACATGGAAAAGCGATAGCCTCCTCAAAAAATGTTGGGAAAACTGGGTATCATTATGCAGAAGATTGAAACTTGACCCTTATCTCTCATTCTGTACAAAAATCAATTCAAAATGGATCACAGGCCAAGTGTATGGCCAGAAATTCGGAAACTAAAAGGAGAAAATATATGGGAAACACTTCAAAATGTTGGTACAGGGCATCATTTTCTGGATAGGACTCGAAAAGCATAGGAAACAAAAGCAAAAATTAACAGTTGGGGTTACACCAAAGCAAAACCCTTTGGCACATCAAAGGAAACAATCAACAGAGTTAACTCATTATTTGATAGAAGATTCATATCCTGAATACTAAAAACTAAAACTAATCTAATTACAAAATGGGCAAATGATCTGAACAGGCACTTCTCAAAAGAAGAAACACAAATGGCTAACCAGTATATGAAAACATGCTCAATATAACTAGCTATTAGAGAAATCCAAATCAAAATTACAGTTCTATCATTTGCAGCAAAATAGACAGGACTTGAGGACATAATGTTAAATTAAATGAGCCAGATACAGAAAGACAAGTACCACATGTTCTCTTTCATATGAGAAAGTTTTAAAAAAAAGTCAACATGAAAGTGGAATAGTGATTACTAGAGATTGAGAAGTGTATGTGTGTTGGGGCAAGGACTGAATACGAGAAGTGTGATTTGGTCAGGCATACTATATATGTATGGGAATTACATCTAACCACATTAATATGCACTTTAAAAAAGGTGGTGACTGAAGTTCAATGAGCACAATTCTCCTAACCCACAAAATGGTGACATTCAACTCAGCCATGGTTGTATGTGTAATTCCAACTGCTTGAAAGTTTGAGGTCAGCCTGGGCAATTTAGCAGGACTCTGTCTCAACCTTTCCTAGCATATGTGAGGCCCAGGTTTCAATCCTCAGCACTGCCCTGCCAGCACTATGCCCTTCCAAACTGGTGGTATCCAGCAGAGATAATGATTTTTTGGGAAGCTGCTTAGAACATTGCTTGACAGGACTGGGGAGGGAAAGGAAGGTCAGGGAGAAGGGTTGACTACAAAGAACACGGTATGTCATTGGTATGTGTTATTAAGTGCATAAACACTTAATTTAAATGCTCATTTAAGGTTCTTGCATATGTTTTCATGGTTGGTTAGCTTGTGTCTTTACGATGCTGATTAGCTTTCCGTCATGTTGATGTACCAGTTTATGTATTCACCTATTTGGTTGCTTCCAGAATTTGACAGTCATGAGTAAAGCTCCTGTAAATGTCCATTTGTAGTTTTGTTGTTTGTTTTGATGTGTGGATGTATGTTTTTAACTCATTTGAGTAAATAAAAAGCAGTGCATATTGCTGGATCATATGGGAAGACTTCAGTTTTGTAAGAAACCTCTAAATTGTCTTCCAAAATGCCTGTATGATTTTGCATCTCATCAAAAATTAATGAGAATTCCTTTTGTTGCACATACTCATCAGAACTTGGTGTTGTTCTAGATTTCAGCTATTCTAACATGTGTAGTATCTCATTTTTTGTGTGTACATACATGTGTGCACACATGTGCGTGCATGCGTGCGTGTTTGCTGTGCCCAGAACCTTGGGAATAGTAGGAAAGTGCTTTAATGTTGGACCACTCCCCTTGTAGCCTTTGTTGTTGTTTTAATGTGCAGTTCTCTAATCAGATATGATAATGAGCATCTTTTCATATTCTTATCTTCCACTGTACTCCTTTTTTTGGCACATGCACATGTGTTTGTGGTGCTGGGGATCAATTGTAGGCTCTCATGGTAGGAAGGGCTCTATCACTGACTTACAGATTCAGACCTGTTTTATTTTTTCAGACAGAGTCTTGAAAAGTCACTAAGTTGTCCAAGCTGGGCTGAACTTGAACTTCTCCTGCCTCAGCCTCTCAGAATACTGAAATCACAAGTGTGTACCACCACACCTGGCTTCTGTACTCCTTTCTTGGGGAGATATCTGTTCAAGTCTTTTGCTTGTTTTTAAATTGGGTTATTTTTTCAGTGTTGAATTTTAAGACTTATTTTTGTATATTTTTGGCAATAATCTATTATGAGATAAGTCACTTGTAAATACTTTCTCCAGTCATTGGCACATCTTCTTCTTGACAGTAGTTTTCATGGAACAAACATTTTTTAATTTTAATAAGGTCCTGATTTTATGAATCATGCCTTTGGTTTAGTGTTTTAAAAATCATCATAGACAGTGTCATATAGATTTTCTCTTAATATCTTCTAGGAGTTTTTGTAGTTTTGCATTTTACACTTAGGTCTATAATCCATTAGGTCTGTTTCCGGATACTCTTATTTGGTTCTGTAGATCTATTTGCCTATTATTTCACCAGTATCTCACTGCCTTGTCTAATGTAGCTTTGTACTGTTCTCATGGCTTTTATTGAGTTTTTTTGGGGAGCCTTATTCTGTCATATCATTCTGATGTCATGTATTTCTTAATATACTATGAAATGTCATGTTGGTAAGATTATCACTTTTTTAATAAATGAAGAAATTGAGGTTCAGGGTATAAAATGAATTAATGAAATTTATTATATCACCTGTTGCCCTAAACAGAAACAAGGCTTTCTACTTATTTGCTGTTTTCTGATGATTCTTTTTCATGTAGCTTTCTTATGAAATTTAAAGGCTAATATAAGGAAAAAGCCCTCAGTTCCATTACATGGAATTAAGAACAATAAGTTCTCTGTTAATATTAGCTGTTATTGATAATCTCCACTTTTTTCCTTCACCTTCTTTCTTTAAACATGACTCTTTTTTTGCCCTCCTACATACATGAGTTGCTTCCTCAGTTAAGAAAATAAAGAAAGACTCTGAAACTAATAAAATGGAATTGAGAAAAGTTGGAAATAAAGTTTCTGTCCCTGAAAATCGTTTTTATTATTTAATTGAAACTTTTGATAATATTTCTATGTATGAATTCTGAAAGGAGATAAATGAAGAGAGACCTGTGCTAGCAGGATGTTGGCTTTAGCAACTGTGAGTCAAAGAAACGAAAATAGCGTAGTGTATTACAATTCAGAGTGGATGAGATCAGGAAGCAAAGTCTTGGCCGTACCCCTTATCTGCCATATAACAAACCAAAAAACTCCAATCCAATTTTTTTGGCATTTCTTTGGCTCTTAATACTTTTATCTGGGAATTTTTGTGTAATTGAATTACATGTCCCTTGAGGTCTTTTCTAATTTCTAATGTCATATTCAGTTGAAAGGCTTTATGCTTTGTGTATTAATCACTGTTCCATCACTGGTACAAAATACCTGACATCTACAATTTAAAGGAGAAGAGATTTATTTGCTTCACAGTTTCTGATGGTTTCATTCCATGGTTGGGTGGCTCCAAGGGAGAAATGGCATGGTGGAAGGGTGTAGTGGAGGAAAGCTGCTTAACCTATGGCAGGCAGGAAGCTGAGAGAAAGGAGGATCCAAGGACATGAACACACCCTGTCAATTTATGCCCTCAGTGACCAACCTCAAACCAGGCCCTACCTCCTGACTGCACACTCAGCCATGAACTCATTAATGGATTAATTTGCTGATGAATATAACACCTCCATGGTCCAATCACCTTCTGAATGCCTTACCTCTGAATACATGAGGCTTTTGTGGGACATTTTAGATCTAAACCATAATACCTTGTGATGAAAATTGAGACTATATGTGAACCACTTGAAAATTGAGACTGTATTCATCATAAAACTGTTTTTTGGTTTTTTTTTTTTGGATTGAACTACTGTAGTAGGACTACTGTAGATCCTAATAAAACTACAGTTGGTGGGTTCAGGAAAGTTTTATATTCATATGTGTTTCTAAAAATTCTGCTATGTCTCTTACCAGAAATGACAATGATATGATTTTAAATCGTTTGTGTGCTTTGTTTTAGGTTGGTACAGAGGAGTTTCAACAAAGAAGCCAAATGTAAAGGTAAAGAAAAATTTGTTACCTCTTCTAGGAAGGAGTTGCCTAGTATGCTTGATATGTTAACAATTCACTGCTCCACCTTTTAATTTTTTTTTTTTTGCCTATACAGAACTATATCAGACACTTCTTAATCTCAGCAGTATTAAATGATGAAAGGATAAGAAAGCCAGTGTAGTCATAAATGAAAAGCTTATCTTGAAAAAGGTTGTTCAGGCTTTTAAACATCTTTTCCTTCAAGTATTTGACTTATTCATAGGCTTTGTCCTGTGAAACTATGTGATTAGACAAATTCTTTATAAACTACAGAATGGAAAAAATTTCAAATATCCAATAAAATATTTTGTTGAATGTAATATTTTTATTAAAATGTGAATATAAATAAATTACTATACATACTTTATCTACTAGATTTTATATTTCTAGACTCTTACAGTTGATATTATTTTCATCAAAGTACAGAAAAATATAAAAAAATCTCATTTTTATTTAAAAAATTGTTCAGAGTTTTAACCATCAGTTGTCAGTGGAATCATTAATTTTTAAAAGGGTATTGGTTATGAGGAAATAATATGTTCAAATTTTAATTCCTCATACTCGGGTTTTCTTTCCTGGTATAACTAACATTTTGTGTTAGACAATTCTTTGTTTTAGGGTATTGTCTTCTGCAATGGAGGCTGTTTAGCAGCATATATAGATGGTATGCACTAGATTGCAGTATCTACACCTCCCTTAAGCCCCATGTAGAAACAATAAAAAAGGACTCCAGATATTGCCAGCTGTGTTATAGTGGCAAAATTGCTCCTTAGTTGAGAATCACTTCTTATCAGTAATGTTTCCCCTGTATTTTAAATTTTGAAACACACCTTAGGCGGTTATTTTTGTGTCAAGGATGGTTATATGGGAGTAATTTCTATTTTTATTTTATTTTCAAAATCTTGATTAAATTTCCAAAAAGTTAGAAATTGAATAAATGAGAAATCTTATAATTGAACAGAAGGTTAAGTATTACATTCTAATTATTATTAGTAATATTTGTGAATTTAGCCACTCCCTACCATGCTTCCATTACTATTGTTTCAAGATCAACATGGAGACTGTGGTCAATGAAATTTTATGTTTATGATCAATTTCATCTTGTTGAGGGAAACATGAATGATGATAACCTTAAATATTAAACATAATTTTTTAAAATTTATTTTTATTAATAAATATTTGCAGTATGTAATGATTACATTCTTTGTGGACAATCGGTACATGTACATAAAATATTTTAGTTTTTTTTATATCCACTTCCCCTCCTCTATCTCCCCCCTCTATCTCTTGGTCCCTTCCTTTTTGTGAAAGATCTCCATTTCTTATTATCTATGTTTACTCTTTAATTCATTTATACTGTGGGTTTCTCACACAAGAGAAGTTATGTGATATTTAAGCTTGTGTGTCTGATTTATTTCACTGAACATTATGATCTTACAAATAACTGTCCTTTATGGAAAGGTAGTTCCCCACTGTGTATAAATACCATATATTCTTTATCCATGGGTCTGTTAATGGACATACTGGCCACATCCAAAAAGTAGCTATTATGAGTTGTGCTGATAGAAACATGGATATGCATTATCTCTGTAATATGATGTCTTTAACTTTTCCAAGAGGATACCTACAAGGGGAATTGTTGCGTTGAATGAAATTTCTAGTTTTAGGTTCTTGAGTATTGTCCATATAGGGTTCCACAGCAGTTGTACTAGTTTACATTCCTACAAACAATGCAGAAGGGTTCCTTTTTCCCTACAGCCTCGCCAGCATTTGTTATTATGTGATTTCATGGTGATAGCTGTTGTTTCTGAAGTAAGATGAAATCTCAGTATTATTTTAATTTGCATTTCTCTAATGGCTAGACATGTTGAATATTTTCTTATGTATTTATTGATCACTTGTACTTCTTCTGTACATTTCAGTTGCCCATTTTATGATTGGATCTTTTATTTGGAGGGCTCTATTTTTTAATTTTTCTATAATCTAGATATTAGTTCTGTGTCTGAACTCTCATTCTGTAGGTTCTTTTGTCATTCTGTTGGTTGTTCTTTGCTGTGCAGAATCTTTTTAATTTGATACAATCCCATTTGTTGATTCTTGATTTTCATTTTACAATTGAGGTTCTGTTCAGAAAGTCCTTGTCTGTGCCTATGTCTTTAGAGTTTTACCTATTTTATCTTTCAACAGATTGTTTTAATATCTAGGCCTTTGATCCATTTTTATTTTATTTTAATACACAGTGAGAGATATGGGACTAGATTAGTCTTCAGCATTCCCAGTACCATTTGTTACAGAGCCTATCTTTTCTTACGCATATATTTTTGGCCTCTTTGTTGTTCCAGAATCGCGGAAAGAAATGTACGGAGACACAGAATTTGGGTAAAAAACCCCAAAAAACAAAGCCTTTGCTTGCTAGCAAGGCGGGATCGCCAGAAACTCGTCTGATCAATGTCTGCCCCGTCCTTTGTTTTAACATTTCCTTTTATGTCTTCTTTTAGCTATTACCTCATTCCTGGTGGTCTTAGTAAAATTTCTGTTTCTCTTTTACAACTAGTTCCTGTTAATGGTTATAGTCACAGACATATAACAAACAGATGGCTCTTAAAACACATACATTGTAAAATACCCAAACATTTCTACTTTGCTTTTCTCCAGGTTAAATGTTATCTGCAGCTAGGTTACAGGTCAAAGGTTCAGTTAGCCATCACCTTAAACAATAAGAGTTACGGGAAAGGTAAATCTTAAAAGAATGTATTACTTATTCTACTTCAGCTACCTTAATAACTAACCTATAGTTTAAATTTTCTCTATCATTGTCAATGATCACATGGCTGAATGTGCCTCCAGTTTTTTCCACCTCCTGTGTTCTGTTACATTGATCCATGTGTCTGTTTTGGGGTCAATATCACTCTGCTTTTTTATCATTATAGATTTGTAATATACCTTGAGATTGGGAATTGTGATGCTTCCTGCTTTACTCTTATTCTTCAGGATTGTTTTGGCAGTATATATGCAGTAATATGGTTCCATATATACTTTACTATTGTTTTCCTAGTTCTGTGAAGAATTCTATTGGTGTTTTGATTGGGGTTCCATTAAACCTGTGTCAACAGTTTTGGTACTATGGCAATTTTGACAGTATTGATTCTGCCTAACCAGGAACAGGGAATGTCTTTCTACTTTCTGATTTCTTCTTCCATCTCCTTTTTTAAAAAAAATTAATTTTATTGGTACATTTTAGGTATACAATATAATGACATTCATCATTGGAAATTTGTACCTTTACATAATCTATCTTGGTTCTTATTTTTTCCCCACCCCACTGCCCTCCCTTCAACCCCTTCTCCCCTCCCTATTTAAAAAGACTTTGTTTCCATTTTTTTCATTCTCTCATATTAATTCCATTCCCTTTTCCTTTCCCCTGCCCCTCCCAGTTCCCCATCCCTTTTGCCCCCTTTCTTCCTATTTCACATTATCTGTTATACCTTTTAGTCCTTATTTACACTTTCAGTTTCTCACACCAGAGAAACTATTCAGTATTTACACATCGGTCCTATTTATTTCACTTAAGAGTATTGCCTCAATGTGCATCCATTTAGTTATAAATGTGTCTAGTTTCTCATTCTTTATGGATGAGTAGTACTTTATTTTATATAAAAAACCACATCTTTATCCAGTCTCCAGGTGATGGGCATTTGGGCTGTTTCCAGGTTTTAGGTATTACAAACCATGCCACTATAAATATGGGTGCACATATATCATTGTGGTATGATTCTTTTAATTCTTTGGGAAAATACCCAGTAGGGAAATAGCTGGGTCAAATGGGACCTCTAATCCTAGTTTTTTGAGGTATCTCCATACTGATTTTCACAGTGATTGCACCAGTCTACACTCCCACCAACAGTGGAGAAGGGTTTTCTTTTTCCCCATTACCCCATCAACATTTGTGATTGGTTGATTTCTTGTTAGCAGCCATTCTTTCCGGAGTGAAGTGGAATCTCAGCTTTGATTTTATTTGCATCCCTTGAATGACTAGTGATGTTGAACATTTTTTCATATGTTTATTTGCTATTTCTGCTTCTTTGAGACATCTCTGTTCAGTTCAGATGCCCATTTTTGAATTGGGTCTTTAAATTTGGGAGGGCTGATTTTTTAAAGTTCTTTATACATTCTAGATAGTAGACCTTTGTCTGAGAAACAGCTGGTAAAATGTTTTTCCGAAATTGTGAGCTTTCTCTTAACACTGTTGGTAGTTTCTCTTGGTATGCAGAAGTTTTTTTTGGGGGGGGGTACCAGGGATCAAACTCAGGACTTTGAGCTTATGAGGCAGGTGACAGCACCACCTAGCGAAATCCCCATCACATAGAAGCTTTTTAATAAGAAGAGATCCCACTTGTTGACTCTTTGTGCTAGTTCACCTGCAACTGAGGTTTTGTTCATAAAATCTTTTCCTACATCAGTCTCTTCAAGAGTTCTACCTAACCTCTCTTCCAGGCTGTTTAATGTTTCTGTTTTAATATTTAGATCTTTAATCCATTTCAATTTTAGTTTAGTGCATGGTGAAAGATATAGGTCTAGTTTTAGTCTTTGGCAAGTTGAAACACAGTTTTTGCAGCACCATTTATTAAAGAGCTAATCTTTCCTCCAGTGAGGGTGTTTGGCTCCTTTGTCAAAGATGAGGTGTCTGAGTGTGTGGAGTTGTTTCTGCATCTTCTAATCTGTTCCACTGATCCTCGGGTCTGTTTCTTTGCCAGTACCATGGTGTGTGTGTGTTTTTTTTTCAATCACCGTAGCTTTGTAGTATAGTTTCAGGTTGGGGTTTGTGGTACCCCCTGCCATGTCTCTGTTGCCTAGGATTGCTTTTGCTCTTCTAGGTCTCTTCTTGTTCCAAATGAATTTTTGGATTATTTTCTCAGGGTCTGTGAAGTATGCTGATGGAATTTCAATTGGGATTGCATTTAATCTATGTAGCAGTTTTGGAAGTATGGCCATTTTCACTATGTTGGTTCTTCCTACCCAGGGGCAAGGGATGACTTTCCATTTTCTGATATCCTCTTTGATCTCTTTTTTCAGAGTGCTATAGTTTTCAGAGTAGAGGTCTTTGATTTCTTTCGTTAGCTTGATTCCTAGGTATTTCAGTTTTTTAGATGCTATTGTAAAGGGAATTGTTTCTCCATTTCCTTTGTCAGGGAGTCTGTTGTTCATGAAGAGTAAAGCTATTGATTTTTGTGTCTTGACCTTGTATCTAGCTACTCTACTGAATTTGGTTAAGTCAAGAAGACTTTTTTTTTGGTATTGGGGATCGAACTGAGGACCTTGCATTTGCGAGGCAGGTGGCAAAACCACTGAGATAAATCCCTAGCTCAAGTCTAGAAGACTATTATTGGAGTTCTTGGGTCTTATATATAGAGTATTGTGTCATCTGCAAATAGTAACAATTTAGCTTCTTCATTTCCTATCTTTATTCCTTTAATTTTTTCTCTTTTATAATTGCTATGGCTAATGTTTCCTTAACTATATTGAACAGGAGTGGGGATAGTGGACATCCTTGTCTTCCTGATTTTAGCATGAAGGATTTCAGTTTTTTACCACTTAGTATGATATTGGCTGTTTCTTTTTCATACATGGCTTTTATCAGGTTGAGGTAGAGACTTGCTATTCCAATTGTTTT
This sequence comes from Heterocephalus glaber, assembly GCF_000247695.1. Next base: position 4,679,286 of record NW_004624730.1, read on the forward strand.
AGAGTTTTTATCATGAATGAGTGTTGAATTTTGTCGAACGCTTTTTCTGCATCTACTGAGATGATCATATGGCTTTTGTCCTTGGCTGTATTAATATAGTGTATTACATTTATTTATTTGCATATGTTGAACCATCCCAGCATCACTGGGATAAATCCCACTTAGGGTATATGGTCTTGATGATCTTCTGCATTCTGTGTCCCAGTATTTTATTGAGGATTTTTGCATCTATGTTCATCAGTGAAATTGGCCTATAGTTCTCTTTTTCAGTTGTGTCATTGCTTTTGGGATCAAGGTGATGCTTGCTTCCAGGAATGAATTTGGGAGTATTGCTTCCCTTTCAATTTCACTGAAGAGTTTAAACAGTAGTGGCAATAGTTCCTCTCTAAATTTCCTGTAGAATTCAGCAGTCAAGCCATCAGGGCCTGGGATTTTTTTGTTGGTAGGTTTTTAAGTATGTTTTCAATTTCTTTGATTGATACTGGGTTGTTTAGAATTTTTAGATCTTCTTCATTTAACTTTGGTTACACATAAGTATCTAGGAATCTGTCCATTTCTTTCGTTTCTATCTTACTGGCATATAGGTTCTGGAAGTAGGTATTGATGATCCTCTGGATTTTTGCTGGGTCTGTTTTAATTTCACCGTTTGCATTCCTAATTGCATGGATTTGCCCCTTTTTCCTTTTTTGATAAGGTTAGTTAAGGGTTTGTCAATTTTGTTTATTGTTTCAAAGAACCAACTCTTTGTTTCATTGATTTTTTTGTATCGTTCTCTTTTTGATTGTTTGTTTTTGGTACCAGGGATCAAACTCGGGTTCTTGTGCTTGCGCAGCAGGCGGCAAAACCACTGAGCTAAATCCCTGGCCCTGTATCATTCTCTTAGTCTCCATTGGATTGATTTCTGCTCTGATCTTTATAATTTCCTCTCTTTTATGAGCTTTGAATTTGTTCTGCCCTTCTTTTTCTAGAAGCTTGACATTCAGCATCTGGCTGTTTAATTGAGCTCGCTCTGTTTTACTAATATGAGTATTCACTGCTATGAATTTCCCTTGTAAGACTGCTTTCATTGTGTGCCATAGATTCTGATATGTTTTATTGACATTGTCATTTAATTGTAGAAACTCTGATTTCTTCTTTAGTTTCCTCTGTGATCCATTGGTTATTCAGAAATATGTTGTTCAATTTCCATGTGTTAATGAAATTTTTTGGAATTTCTTTTGCTATTGATCTTCAATTTCATCACACTGTCATCTGATAATATACAGTGGATAACTTCAATTTCCTTTGCACTTACTTAAACATGTTCTGTGAGTGAGTATGTGGTCTATGTTGGAGAACAACCTGTGTGCAGCTAAAAAAATGTGTATTCTGATTTTTAGGGTGGAACACTCTAAACATCTGTTAAGTCATTTGTTCAAGAGTTTGAGTGAGTTCTAGTATTTTGTTATTTTTTGTCTAGGTGATCTCTCTATTTGTGACAATGGGGAATTGAGGGCCCGCACTACTATTGTATTAGTGGTTATTTGATTTTCCATGTCTGTTAGTATTTGTTTTATATATTTGGGCCACTAGTATTTGATGCATATATATTTATGATTGTCATCTCTTCCTCTTGGATTGTTCCCTTTACAGGAATGCAATGTCCTTCTTTGTCTCTCTTAATCAGTTTTGGTTTGAAATCCATTTGATCTGCAAATAGGACAGTTACTCATGGTTTTTTTCAGATTCCTGTCACATGGAGTATTGTTTTCCATCCTTTAACTTTCATTCTATGAGTTGCTTTTTGAGTTGTGTGTTTCTTGTATGCAGCATACTGTTGGATCTTGCTTCTTGACCCATTCTGCCTGCCTGTTTCTTTTGATTGGTGAATAGAGACCATTAACATTGATAGTTATAACTGATGTGTCTTGACTTGTCCTTGTCATGATTTTTTCTTTTTGTTGGACTCTCCCCCTTTGTATTTAATTTCATGTTTTGTCTCATGGATTCATTCCGCTGGGCTTTGTGGGGTTGTGACCCTCATTATCTTTTCCTAGGATATTGTCTAAAATTTTTTGGAGTGCTGGTTTGGTATTCATGAAGTTCCTAAGGTGCTGTTTGTCATGAAAGTGTCTTATTTCTCCACCAATTTTGAAAGATAGTTTTGCAGGGTACAGTAGTCTGGGTTGTTTTCTCTTAGGGTTTGAAATACATCACTCTAAGCTCTTCTTGCCTTGAGGTTTTGTGCTGAGAAGTCTGCTGTGATTCTGGACTTTCCTTTGTATGTGATTTGTTTATTTTCTCTAACTGCTTGTAGAATTTTGTTCTTCTGTTGGTTTTCTGGAATCTTAACTATTATATGCCTATGTGTAGATTTTTTTTTTATCATGGGTAGTTGGAGTCCTGTATGCCTCACTTATCTGTATATCAGTTCTTTTCCCCTAATTGGGAAGTTTTCTGCCATTACTTCTGTGAACAGTTTTTTATGTCATCTTCACGCTCCTGTTTCTTCATGGACTCTGATTAGTCTTATGTTATTCTTCTTTGCATCATGTAGCAGCTGCTGGATTCATTTCTCATGGTCCTTTACTGTTTTTAAGAATTTTTTGTTTTCATGGTCACTAATTACAATTCTATCTTCTATATCTGAAATTCTGTCCTCACATTGGCTCATTCTGTTTCATAAACTTTCAATGGAGTTTTTATTGTCCTGGAATTCTGCTTGCAATGTTTGATGGATTCCATTTACCTTCTATGTTGGGATTCCATCATGTTCCTCAGCTCCTCTGTTTTTTTCTCTGTGTCTGCTCTAGATTAATCATGCCTTGCACTATGGGCACAATCTCTATTGTTATCTGAGAAATTATTTCTGATTTCATTTTTTCCAGATCCTCTTTCATTGCCCATTCAAGGGAGTCCACGTGGTTTAGTATCAGATTGTTCCATCTTGTTTCCCTTTGGGGTTGCTTTAGGTAGTCTGGAAGTCTAGTTTTGAGACTTATTTACATGTTTTCTCATTTCAACAGATGTAGCCAGCTGTGCCTTTGTTTATGTAACTTTTTGCTCACCCAGTGGTCTTTAGTTCTCAGGAAGCCACTGAGCAACCTTTTCTCTTCTGCTCACCAGTGTACCAATTCCTGGGTTAAGAATGGTTGCCTTCTGGATTCCCTGAAGTGACCTGTTGTTTGGGCCAGCTTCTGGCTCAGGCCTGTGCACACTTGTGATAGTATCTGGGCATGCCTCTGGCTGGGCCCTGCACCCCTAAATAGCTGTTGTCTGGGAGGGCCTTTCACTGTGGGCTGTGCACCCTAGTCACTTGTGCCTGAGCAGGCTTCTGGTAGGGGCTCCACGCATTTACTAGTGGTATCTGGGAAGCCTCTCACTGTTGCTAGTGCACCTGTGCAGCTTATTTCTGGATGGGCCTTTGGTTTGGGCCTGTTTGCAGAAGGGGCTGGGGTTGCGGTGGGTCCCTGCCTGGATCTGCCTACAGGTGCGCTGCTCTAGTCCACACCCTTCAGTCTCCTTTTTTAGAGTACTATAGTCATTTTAGATGTCTGTCATTTTCTTTCTTAGTTTTAGTCCTAGGTATTTAATTTTTCTTGAAGCTCTTGTGAATGTTACCATTTTTCTAATTTCTTTCTCTCCAGGTCCATTATTGGTGTATGGGAACAGTATTTTTTTTTAATGTTGATTTTTATATCTGGCTAACTTGCTGAATTTGTTTATTAGCTCCAGGAGTCTTTGGTGTAATTTTTTGTGTCTTGGATTATGTCACCTACAATCAAGGACAGTTCGACTTCTTTTCCTTTATGTATGCAGTTTACATGTCTTTTTCTTGCTGGATTAATCTGCCTAATGTTTTGCATACTATATTGAACAGAAGTGGAGAGAGTAGATATCCTTGTTTTGGTCTTGATTTTTGAGGAAAAGTTTCAGTTTTTCCCATTTAATTTGATGTTGGCAGTAGGTTTATCATAAGTGGCTTTTATTAGATGAAGACAAAGCCCTTCTATGCCTGTTTTAACAAATCTTGAATAGATACTGGATTTTGTTAGAAGCCTTTTATGTTGAGAGAATTAGAGAATTATGTGATTTTTGTCCTTGCTTTTTATGTGTTATATTACATTTATTGATTTACATATGTTGAACTATCCTTGCATCCTGGGATGACACCTACTTGGTCATGATGTAAAATCATTTTTTAACCATTTGTTCTATTCTGTTTGTCAGTATCTTGTTGAGGATTTTTGCATCCATGTTCATTAAAGAGATTGATTGGTCTGTAGTTTTCTTTTGAGTTGAGTCCTTCGTTGACTTTGGAATCAGGGTAATAGATTCATTATTTGTATTTTGTTTTTAGTTTTAATTACTTATTTCCACTCAGATCTTCATTGAAACACCTTTCTTGTACTATCTTTGGTTTTGGATTGTTTTTTGTTTTTCTAGAACATTATTAGGTGAATTTATTTGGGCTTGCTCTGTTTTTCTGTTGTGGGCATTCACAGTTGTAAACTTCCCTCTTAGGAATGCTTTCATTGTATCCTGTAGTTTCTGGTATATTGTACTAGTATTATTGTTTAGTTCTGGAAACTAGTTCTTACCATGTTCCTGTTGGCTTGAACCACCATTGCTTCATGCATGACTGTCTGATCAGTTAGCCTGTACCACTAGTGGTACAAATGGATCTAATAATTTTAATAGGTCTTTTTAATAATGCAATTAATAAAAAGCTGCACATTGGGATAGTCATGCATGTAGCACTGGTAGTTCATGCCACCTGGAAGCGAGACATAAATTATGACCCTGTCTTGAACATGTTAATATGTCCTGTCACTTATTGATTGTTTAAAGAATGTATTGTCTCATCTCCATGTGTTTCTGTTATTTCCATGGTTTTTTCCATATAGATTTTTAGTTTCTTTGTGCTATGTTCTGATAAGATACATGGAATAATTTGATTTTTATATATTTATTTAAGCATGATTTATGAGCTAGTATGTGATCTGTTTTGGAGAATGTTTCTTATGCTGCTATGAATGTCTGTTCTGTTGTTGGATGGAAGACTATATAGATTGTTAAGTCTGTTTCTTTGAAGATTTGATTTGCTCTTTTCTTTAGTTCGTCTGTTTGTGACAGTGGGGTCTTAAGGTCCTCCAGTCTATGTTTATGTTTATCTGATCTTTTATGGCCCTTACTTGTGTTTGTTTTATGAAGTTAGAGACATCGGTGTTTGATGTATGCCTGAGAGTGTGTGTGTGTGTCTATCTATTGATCTAGCATTGTTATCTCTTCCTGTTGAATTGTTACCATAACCGATATGTAGTGATCTTCTTTGCCTTTTTTGATCAATTTTAGCTTGAAGTCCACCTTGTCTGGAAATAGGATATAGCTACTCCTACTTGTTTTTGGACTCCTGTTGCATGAAATATTGTTTTTCACCCTTTCATTGTTACTCTTTGAATTTGTTTGTATTAAATGTGATTCTTTTATACAGCATATCACTGAGTTTTTTTATTCTCCATTCTGTTAATTTGTGTTTTTTGATTGGCGAGTTGAGAACAACTACATTGGGAGTTACTCCTGAAAAGTATTGGCTTATTCCAGTCATTGCTTTATTTTTCTATTGCTGATTCCTTTCTTCCCCCCTTCTGCATAAGTGCTAACCCTCCAGTTAATATTTTCATTACCTTAGACTTTTTGGCATTGTTGGCTTCATTATCTCTTTCTCAGATATCCTTGAAAATTTTTTGTAGTATTAGTTTGGTGGTCATGATTTTCTAAGGTTTTTTTTTTGTCATGGAAAGATCTTACTTCTCCATCAGGTTTGAAAGATATTTTTTTGCAGAATATATCAGTCTTGGTTGGAAGTTGCGTTTTTGAGGGCTTGAAACACTTTAAGTTCTTCTGACTTATAAGGTTTGTTTTGAGAAGTCTGCTGTTATTCTAACTGGTTCCCTTTTTGTATAATTTCTTGCTTTTCTCTAACAGCCTGTAAAAATCCTTCTGTTGAACTTCTTTGATATTGACTATGATGTGTCCTGGAGAAGTTCTTTTCTGATTGTGGCTATTTGAGGTTCTGTATTCCTTGCTTATCTGTATTTTAAATTCTTTTACCATATTTGGAAATTTTTTTGCTATTAAATATATTTTTAATGCCCCTTGTGCTGATTTTTCACTAGTTCTAATTAATTTTAGATTAGTCATCTTTGCATCATTTAATAGCTATTGGATCCATTTTTCATGTTCTCTTATTTTTTGATAAGATATTGCTGAGGATGTGGTTGTTCGCATCAACTCTATGTTGTAATTTTGACACCTGTCCTTAGGGTGATCTGGCTAAATTTCAAGTACTATATTGTTTTGGGGGTTTTTTTTTGGTACCGGGGATTGAACTCGGGTCCTTGTGCTTGCGAGGCAGGCAGCAGAACCACTGAGCTAAATCCCCAGCCCTCAAGTACTATATTGAATAGGAGTGGTGAGAGTGGACATCCTTTCTAATTACTGATTTTAGAGGAAATGCTTTCAATTTTTCTCCATTCAGTATATTGTTGGCTTTCTGTTTGTTGGATGGAGCCTTATAATATGGAGGAATAAACCTTCTATGCCTAGTTTCTTAAGGGCCTTTATTATGAAGGGATGAATATATTTGAAATTTCTATACCTTGTTAGTGAATTCTTTCCTTTATTGATGTGTGGTGCTCTTGTTTTCTAGTTTTGTCTTGAAGACTTCTCTGTGAGATATGATTATAGCTACCTCTGCTTGCTTTTCCCATCCTTTAACTTCTTTTAGTCTGTGTATGTCGTCTTTGTCATCTTTGTTGTCTTTGTCATCGTTGTCTTCTCCTCTTCCTCCTCCCTTCTCCTGCTTCCCTCCTTTCTTCTTTCTTCTTCTTGTGCTACTGGGGCATGAGAGCCTTTACCATGAGTTACATCCCCAGCCATTTTTTATTTTGAGACAGAGTCTTGTGCTAAGTTCCCCAGGTTGAGCTTGAACTTGGAATCCTCTTGCTTCAACCTCCCAGAGTGCTGAGACTATAGGGATGCACCACCATTGCTAGATTGTATTTGTCCCTTTTGGTGAGTTGTGTTTCTTGCAGGCAGTTGTGTTTCTTTCTTGCAGGTAAGGGCTGCTTCTTATTTTCTAACCCATGTGGCCATTGTGTACCTTTTTATTGGAGAATTCAGACCATTTACAGTGGACCCTTGACTTACAAACTCAGTTGGTTCCTGAGGGAGGGTTAGCTCTAAGTACAACCGAGATCTGGATGTTTACCTGGGTACATGCTATAGGTAACAAGAGGCAGATGAATCTTCCAATAACCTAATTAACCCAAGTTGTTCATATGTCAGGCTGGTCATAACATGAGGGTCTACTGTACATTCAGAGTTATTATCAATATATATGTACTAATTTGTATTTGTTTTCCCAAGCTTTGGTTCTTACCTAATTTTCATTTACTTAGTCTTCCTCTTATACACGTGTATAATTACTTTTAAATTTCTTCTGCAATGATGGCTTTAGTAGGCATGAATTCCTTAGTTTTTGCTTATTTTGGAAAGTCTTTCTTTTCAATTCTGAAGGATAGCTCTGCTGGATATAATAATCGAGTTGACAATTATTTTCTTTCAGGTCTTGAAATATATCAGTCCATGATCTCTTTGCCTTTAGAGTTTCTTTAGAGAAGTCTGCAGTTATTCTGATGACTTTGCCTCCTGAAGCATTTTTTTCCTTGAAGCTTTTAATATTCTTTCTTGTTAAATACTCTTGACATTTCAAGTATAATATGATGTGGGGAGGTACTTGTTTAGGGTTTTAAATACTTATTGTACCTGGCTGTACATATCTTTCCAAGGATTTGGGGGCTTTGTTGTTATTATTTTAATATATTTTCTATGTCTTTAGTCTGAGTTTTGGCACCTTCTTCTATACAAAAAATATGGTAGTTCTTTTTTAAAAAACTTCTGTTCACTTTTTTGTTTTCATTAAGCCAGTCCTGAATTTACATTATCAGCACAAACATGAATTTCCAAGAAATCCAAGTGGAAAGAGAATAAAGGCAGAATATGTTTGGTTTTTCATAGAGATTTGTTCTAGGTGTTTAAATATGAAGTTATGTTTATGCCTCTACCCACTCCAGATACAAGGGAACAATTTAGTTAACTGGATGAATGAGGTTCCCCATGACCCAAAATTCAGTTCCTTTATTAACAAAGCATTTTTGGAAAACATCTTGGAGATAAAGATATTTTTTAAATACTGTATTATGTTATAAGCAGAGTAGATTGGACACGATGTAAGTTTGAAGTGTAGGGTTGGCACAACCGCCCTGATCCCACTCTGCTGTAAAGTAGGGAGCTATACCCAGGCCTATCCAGATAGGATCTCAGCTTCTACTTTATTGAATGGGGGCCCTGTGTTCATGTTCCATCAGATATTTCTTTTTTCCTGTTGCTGCTGCTTCTTGTCGTTATTCCTACTCTCCTTGCCATTTCCAATACTTCTTTAAAATTTTTTTAAATTTTAATATACACGTAGGTATTAATAAAGAAAATATAAAGCTATTCTATGAAAAAATAATTTTTCATAACAGAAATGATTAGAGAATGACAATGGTAAATATACTGTGTGTCATGATCTAAAAGGAATATATTTTCATTTGCTAATCTCTCAGCTCATTTCCTAATAATACTATACCCTTTTTTTTTTTTTGCGTAAGACATTTTAAGTATTCGCAAAGTATCTCACATTCAGTATAATTTTGAACAATTTCTTCCTATTTCACCATATTTTTTATTTCTGGTCTTCATTTTTACTTTCAGTTTCTCACACCAGAGAGACAATGCAATATTTACACATGCATTTATTTCACTTAAGAGTATGTTCTCAAGGTGCATCCATTTACCTAGAAATGTCTCAAGTTTATCCTTCTTTATGGCTAAATAATAATCCATTAGATAAATAAACCACATATTTTTATCCATTTACCAATTGATGGGCATTTGTGTTGTTTTCAAGATTTAGCTGTTATAAACTGTGCCACTATAAACATAGGTACACATATATCACTGTGGTATGTTGCTTTTAATTCTTCTAGGAAAATACCCAGAAGGGGAATAGCTGGGTCAATGGGACCTCTAATCCTAGTTTTTTGAGGAATCTGTACACTGATTTCCACAACAGCTGCACCAGTCTATATTCCACCAACAGTAGAGAAGGGTTCCTTTCTCCCCACAGCCTCGCCAGCATTTGTTGTTGGTTGATTTCTTGATAATAGCCATTCTTTCTGGAGTGAGATGGAATCTCAGCATTATTTTAATTTGCACCTCTTGGATGACCAGTGATACTGAACATTTTTCATGTATTTATTTGCTGTTTCTACTTCATTTGAGAAGTGTGTATTCATCTCAGATCCCCATTTTTGAATTAGGTCTTTAAATTTGGGTGGACTGATCTTTTTTTTCAATTTTTTAAATATGTTTTAGATATTAGTCCTTTGTCTGAGGAACCGTTGGCTAAACTTTTTCCTACTCTGTGGTTGTCTTTTTACTCTGTTGGTGATTTCTTTTGTCGTGGAAAAGGTTTTTTAATAAGATGAGGTCCCAGTTGTTGATTCTTTGTAGTACTTTTTGTGCGGTCTGAGTTTTGTTCATGAAGTCTACTCCTATGTCCTCAAACATTCTACCTATTCTCTCTTCTAGCATATTTAGTGTTTCTGTTTTAATATTTAGATCTTTGATCCACTTTGATTTTAGTTTTGTGCACGATGAGAGACATGGGTCTAGTTTTAGTCTTCCACATGTAGAAAGCCAGTTTTTCCAGCATCATTTATTAAAGAGGGTATTTTTCTTCTACCAAGTGTGTTTGGCCTCTTTGTCAAAGATAAGGTGGCTGAGTGTGTATGAGGATCTTTCTGCATCTCCTAGTCTGTTCCATTTGTTTTCAGGTCTGTTTTTTTCACCAGTGCCATGCTGTTTTTATCACACAAGCTCTGTAGTATAATTTCAAGTCAGGGATTGTGATTATTCCTGTTTTGCCTTTGTTGCCCAGAATTGTTTTTTGGTATTCTAGGTATCTTCTGATTCCAAATGAATTTGAGGAATGATTTCTGTAGTATGCTAATGGTATTTTGATTGGGATTGCATTAAATCTGTATAACCATTTTGGGAGTATGCCCATCTTCATTATATTGGTTCTTCCTACCCAGGAGCAAGAAATATATTTCCATTTTTTGATATCCTCTTTGATCTCCACTTTCAGATTACTGTAATTTTCAGTGTAAAGATATTTTACTTCTTTTGTGAGATTGATTCCTAGGTATTTCATTTTTTGATGTTATTGTGAAAAGTATTGTTTCACTAATTTCTCTGTCAGTTTGTTATTTGTGTACAGGAATACTGTTGATTTTTGAATGTTAACTTTGTATGCAGCAATGCTTCTGAATTTGGTTATTAAATCTGGAAGTCTTCTGGTGGAATATTTAAGGTCTTGTATGTTAAGTATCACATCATCTGTGAATAATGTTAATTTAACTTCTTCCTTTCCTATCTTTATTCTTTTCATTTCTTTCTCTTGTCTGATTGCTCTAGCTAATGTTTCCAGAACTGTATTGAATAGGAATGGTGATAGTGGACATCCTTGTCTTGTTCTTGATTTTAGGGAGAGAGCTTTCAGTTTTTGACCATTTATTATGATGTTGGCTGTTGGTTTATCATAGATGGCTTTTATCAGATTGAGGTAAAGACTATTCCAATTTTCTATAGAGTTTTTATCATAAATGGGTTTTGGACTTTGTCAAATGATTTTTCTGCATCTATTGAGATGATCATGTAATTTTTTTGTCTTTGACACTGTTGATATGGTGTATTACATTTATCGACTTGTATATATTGAACCATCCCTGCATTCATGGATGAATCCTGTTTGTTCATGCTGTATAATCTTGGTGATTTGCTACATTCTGTTTGCCAGTATCTTACTGAGGATTTTTGCATCTATCTTAATTAGGGAGATTGGTCTGTAGTTCTCTTTTTTGGTTGGGTCTTTCTCTGGTTTTGGTATCAGAGTAATACTTGCTTCCAGGAATGATTTTTGGAGTATTGCTTCCTTTTCAACTGAAGAGTTTGAAGAGCAGTGGCATTAGATCTTCTCTAAATTTCATGTAGAATTCAGCAATGAAACCATCAGTGCTTGCACTTTACTTTGTTGGTAGGTTTTAAATTACATTTTCAATTTCATTGACTGATACTGGGTTATTTAGAATTTTTGTATCTTCTTGATTTAGCTTTGGTAATTCATATGTATCTAGGAATCTGTCAATTTCTTTTGTGTTTTCCATCTTACTAAAGTGCAGGTTGACAAAGTAGATATTGATAATCTTCTGGATTTCTACAGGATCCGCTGTGATTTTACCCTTTTTTTCTTAATTACATGAATTTGAGTCTGTTCTTTACATTTTCTATAAGGTTGGTTAAGGGTTTATAAATTTTAATCTTTCAACAAACCAACTGTTCACTTCATTGATTCTTCGTATTGTTTTCTTAGTCTCAATTGTGTTAATTTCTGGTCTGATCTTTATAATTTCTTCTCTTGTATGAGCTTTTGGCTTGACTTGTTCTTCTTTTTCTAGATGTTTGAGGTTCAACATTAGGTTATTTGAGCTGGTTCTGTTTTCCTGATGTGAGAATTTTCCTCTTAGGACTGCCTTCATTGTGTCCCACAGATTCTGTTACGTTGTGTCTGTATTATCATTTAATTGTATATGCTGTTTAATTTCTTCTTTAGTTTCATCTGTGACCCATTGGTTGTTCAGAAGGGTATTATTTAATTTCCATGTGTTTATGCGGTTTTTGTGGTTTGTTTTGCTGTTGATTGCCAATTTCATTGCACTGTGGTAAGATAATATGCATAGGATGATTTCAATTCCTTTGCATTTAGTTAAGCATGTTTCATGGGCTAGTATATGGTCTGTTTTGAAGAACGTCCCATGTGCAGCTGAGAAGAATTGTATTCTGATGTTGTGAGGTGAAACACTCTGTAGACATCCACTAAGTCCATTTGTTCACATGTTTGGTTCAGTTCTGATATTTCTTTGTTGATTTTTTTTGTCTAGTTGATCTGTCTATTGGTGACAGTGGGGTATTGAGTTCCCCCATTGTATTAGTGCTTAATTGATTTTTCATGTCTGTTAATATTTGTTTTACATAGGTACACTGGTATTTAGTGCATATATATTTATGATTGTTATCTCTTCCTTTTGGATTGTTCCCTTAACAAGGATGTTGTGACCTTCTTTGTCTCTCTTAATCAATCTTGGCTTGAAATCTACTTTGTCTGCAAATAGTATTGTTACCCCTGCTTTTTTTTTGGCTTCCTGTCTCTGCTAAGGTCCCAACTTTGGAGCACAGGACAGAGAAAGGAAAGAAAAAGAAAAAAAAAAGAGGGGTGGGGGTGGCAGGGCTGGCTGCCCTTCCATCAGTGAAGGTGCAGAGTCCTGGTCAGCTCTGTTTGCCAATGGCAGCGAAATCAGCTGCCAGGCTGCAGTGTCCTTTGTGCAGAGGAGGGCTAAAGAGACAAGAGGCCTTCTTTCCCAAATCTATCCTGTGTGGTTTGAGTTAGCTGCATCCTTTTAGTCCATCAGTTTCTGGGGATCTTCCCAGTATGGCCAGTCTTGCTTGGTGCTGCCCACTGCCCTGGTAGCCCTGTGGGTTGATGTGCTGTTTCATGAAGTCTGGTGCCCATGTTTTATTTGATCTACTAGTTTCTTATTTCAGATTGGTTTTGGCATCAAGATGTATGTCCCTCCCTTTCTTCCAATTATCTGTGTTTTTAGTTGATTTTTCTCTAGGTTTAACATGTGACTGCTCCTCCTTTCAGCCATGTTGAATCTCCCCCAATACTTCTTTTAATCTCTTCCAGTGCAGATTGGCAGTTTATTGATTTCATTCCTTTCTTTCTCTCTTTTTTGTTTTGCCTTTTTTTCTTCTTTGTTATCTCTTCTCTCCCTTTCTACTTTTTCTAGATTTTATGTTAGCAGAGCTTACCTTTTATGGCACTTATCAGTGAAGTGGCATCTTCTTTTAGTTGGTAGAGCAATCCATTACAGTATGTCTTATTAAACTTCATCTCTTTTTTCTTTTTATTATTTCTATCAGTACTCAAGATTTCAGGCTTTAAAGATTGTTTTTATGTTCATGTTTTGATCCTAAAATTTGATAGTGCCTAATCACACAAGTCGGGTAACATATGCAGTAGTCATCTCTGATCAGTGCTTTTGCCTTCATCATTTTTCTTCCCCTGATGTCAACCATAGTCCAAAAATACAGTACACCAAAGGAAAAGAGAGACAGAGAGACACACAGAAGGAGGTGGGGAATGAATTATTTCCCTTCAAAATCCTTGTCCTCACTTTGGACACACTCACCCCATCATTTCCACCACCCTCTAAAATATCCCTGGAAGTCCTACCCTGTGAGTCTCTTTAGTTGCACTGTTGTGGCTGCCTTGATGTCCTGAATCATTAAAAATATTTATCTTTAATGGTCATTTTGACTGTGGGTAAGAGCCAGAAATTGTATAGTGCCAGATCCAGTAAATAAGATAGATGAGGACAGAATATGTTCTTTTTAAAATTAATCTCATTGGTATGCCTTTGACATACATGATGATCACATTCATCACAGGGAATTTGTACCTGTACATAAATATCTTAATTCTTTTTCTTCCCATTCCCCTCCCTTTCCTTCAATCCTTCCCCTCCCTATTCACAAAACTTTGTTTCTATTGGTTTCTTTCTATTTTCTTTTAAAAAATCCCTATTCCTTTCCTTCCCATCCCTCTCCTCCCTCCCTTGTTTTCCTTTCCATTTAAACATTTTCTTCCTTCTTTCCGATATTTGTCCTCCAAGATGGACCTTATTTACAAATTGGGTTTCTCACACAAGAGAAACAATGTGATATTTAAACATGTGTGTCTGATTTATTTCACTTAAAATTATGTTCACAAAGTGCATCCATTTGCTTAAAAATGTCTCAAGTTTATCTTTTTTTATGGCAGAGTAGTACTCCATTGTATATAAAAAACATATTTTCTATCCATTCATCTGTTGATAAGCATATGGGCTGTTTTAAAGACCTAGCTATTATAAATTGTGCTGCTATAAGCATTGATGTGTATATCTTGCTGTGGTATGATTCTTTTAACTTTTTGGGGAAGATACCTAGAGGGAAATCTCTGGGTCAAATGGGACCTCTAGTTTTAGTTTTTTTTGGAGAATCTCCATACTGATTTCCATAGTGGTTGTACCAATTTACACTCCCACCAACAGTTGGAGAAGGACTCCTTTTATGCCACAGCCTTGCCAGAATTTGTTATTGATTGTTTTTTTGATAATAGCCGTTCTTTTAAGAGTGATACGGAATTTCAGTATTGTTTCAATTTGCATTTCTTTTTTCATATATTTATTTGTTTGTACTTCTTTATCTGAGATACGTCTGTTCACTTCAGATGCCCGGTTTTGATTAGGCCTTTAAATTTGAGAGGCCTGATTTTTTTAAAGTTCTTTATGTATTCTAGATATGAGTCTTTCGTCTGAGGAATAGCTGGTAAAAATTTTTTCCTATTCTGTGGGTTGTCTTTGCTCTGTTGGTAGTTTATTTTGCTGTACAAAAGCTTTTTTTCCCCTTAAATTCTCTTATTGGTATATTTTAGGTATACTGTATATTTACATTTATCATTGGGTACTTATACCGAAACATGATGTATCTTGGTTATTATTTTTTCCCCATTCCCTGTCCTCCCTTCACCCCCTCCACCCTTCCCTATTTACAAAGATTTTGTTTCCATTTTTTCCTTTTCTCGTGTGTGTGTGTGTGTGTGTGTGTGTG
>NW_004624730.1:4717693-4734357 GCF_000247695.1 Heterocephalus glaber
GGGAAAGGAAAGAAGGGAATAGCATTAATATGAGAAAATGAAAAAATGGAAACAAAGTCTTTGTAAATAGGGAGGGATGGAGGGGTTAAAGGGAGAGCAAGGGAAAGGGAAAAAATAAGAACCAAGAAAGATTATGTAAAGGTGCAAATTTCCAATGATGAATGTCATTATATTATATACCTAAAATGTATCAGCGATTAAAATGAATAATTGATAATGTGAAATAGGAAGAAAAGGTCCAAAGTGGTAGAGGAAGTGGGAGTGGTAGGGGAAAGGAAAGAAGGGAAAGGAAATATTATGAGAAATGGGAAAATCGGAAACAAATTCTTTGTAAATAGGCAAGGGTGGAGGGGTGAAGGGAGTGCAGGGAATGGGGAAAAACTAAGAACCAAGATACATCATGTAAAGTTACAAGTTCCCATTGAGAAATGTAAATATATTGTATACGTAAAATGTAACAATAAAAGAATTTTAAAAAATGTTTGATGCAGATGAAGATAAAGTGGTTTCTTTGTCAGTAATTGCATCTTTTTTCTTTTAAAGTCAGTGGGTTTCTTGTAGAGTTCTATCATAATAGGAAGAGACTTAATGTTATGCATCTCCATGAAAATGAAACCCTTGGTGCTGGTGATCCTTTCCTTAGGCTTGTAGTGTTTGAATTCAGAGAAGATCGCTGCACCTTTGGTCAGCTTCTCCACTTGCTTCTGGAGCTCGATGTCCACATTGAAATGAACGCATGTGTCTTCCTTTCTTGAAGCCACTGGAGTGTCCAGCACAGGGGTTAAATCTATGCCGTTCAGATCCTTTACACTGTCATATAGGGATTGATGCACTGCCCGGTGTCTTTCAGCCCAGTTTTCTCAATTCTGATGGTGAGTAATGTCATGCCCGGCTCTGACGGGCAATCTTGGTAATAAAGTACTGGGGACTCTAGCAGTAAAGGAATCTGGAGACCCTGCTCCAGCGCCACCCTCTTCCTCATCTTCTTCAAATTCCAAATTCTCTTCTTCACCAGGTGCTAAAATTCTTCTTAATGGGACAGGCTGAACATCAAATGGGAATTCTTTATTTTATGTAAGAATATTCTTTAGGATTGGCTCTAGCTTCTTCAGGTCCTCCAGTTTAAATTCTTCTTGGGACTGTGTGGACTGTAAAGCTGCACTTCTCAGTTCTAAGCATGCTGCAGTTTTGCCTATGGTTTTCTTTTGTTCTTCTGTGAATTCAGAATTATTGTGTTGAGCTTGGGCCTCTTTTTGTACATGTCTTGCTAATATCTGATACTGGTCTATCACCTCCACCACCTGGCCCCAAGAATCGAAGTCAGCGCCTCTTCTAAAGCTGGCGCTGCAGCAGACTTTGGGTCCCTTCCAACATGGCTGCCCTCTGCCTGGGCCCTGCCACCCCAACCCCAGCGAGGCCAGGCTCTAGGGTGCCATCCTCCCTGGGCCAGGCCCTGATATTAATGGGGCCAGGAGCAAACGCCGTGGCCATTGCTGCCCGCAAAGGAGCTGCCCAAGCCCATTTGCCGCCACAGCCAAACTTTGAGGCTCCAGAGCGGCCACCCCCAGGCCCCACCCCACCTAGAGTGAGGCTGCCCAGAGCTGCCAGGCCACCATGCTACTTCGAGGTTCCCCTGGGCCTGGTGGGCCAGTGTTTCTGCCCTCTGTCAACAGGGTTTTTTTATGTTGTCTGCATTCTCTCCTGTTTCTTCATTGACTCTGATCAGTCTTACATTATTCTTCTTTGCATTGTCTAGCAGCTGCTAGATTGATTTCTCATGGTCCCTTACTGTTTTTGAGAAATTTTTCTTTTCATGGTCACTAGTTGCAATCCTATCTTCTGTATCTGAAATTCTGTCCTCACACACGCTCATTCTGCTGCATAAACTTACAATGGAGTTTTTAATGTCCTGGAAGTCTGTTTGCAGTGTCTGATGGATTCCATTTCTTTCCTATGTTGGGATCTCATCATGTTCCTCAGCTCCTCTATTTTTTTTATCTGTGTTCTCTCTGGATTTATTAATCATGTCTTGCACTATAGACACAATCTCTGTTGTTATCTGAGAAATTATTTCTGATTTCATTTTTTCCAGATCCTCTTTTGTTGCCAGATCAGGGAGTCCAGGTGGTTGAGTATCAGAGTGTTCCATCTCATTTCCCTTTGGGTTTGGTGTAGGTGATCTGGAAGTCTGGTTTTGAGATTTATTTACATGTCTTCTCATTTCAACAGATGTAGCCTGCTGTGCCTTTGTTGAGGTAACTTTTTGCTTACCCAGTGGTCTTCAATTCTCAGCAAGCCACCGAGCAACCTTTTCTCTGCTGCTCACCAGTGCACCAATTCCTGGGTTCAGAATGGTTGCCTTCTGGGTCCCTGAGCTGACCTGTTGTCTGGGTAGGCTTCTGGCTGCTGGGGCCTATGGACAGTTAGTATGGTATCTAAGTGTGCCTCTGGCTAGGGCCTGCCCCTCTATGAAGCTGTTGTCTGGGAGGGCCTTTGGCTGGGAGTTGTGCACCCCTGACCCTGGTGTCTGAGTAGGCTTTTGGCTTCAGGTCTCCACACATTTATCGATGGTATGGGGCGGGCCTCTGGCTATTGCTTGTGCACCTGTACAGCTCTTTTCTGGGCCACCCTTTGGCTTGGGCTTGTGTGCCTGAGCCACTGGTGTCTGGGCCGGACCCTGGCTGGGATCTGCCTGCAGCCGCTCAGCTCTGGTGCATACTGCTGCTCGCTGGGATCTGTGTGCACTTACTGATGGTATGGGGCGGGCCTCTGGCTGATGCTTGTGCACCTGTGCAGCTCTTTTCTCCCTCTCACTTTCATTACGGAGTTGAAGGATTACTGGTGTTAGATTTTCCCTGAAGTTCTTGTAGAATTCAGCTGTGAATCCATCAGGTCCTGGGCTTTTCTTAATTGATATGTTTGTTGTTGTTGTTGTTGTTGTTACTGCCTCCATTTCATTGCCTGTTATAGAATTATTCAGGATTTAAAAATTTTCTTGGTTCACTTTTGGTAATTCAAATGTATCTAGGTATCTTCATTTCTTTTGAGTTCTCCTATTTTTTGGCATACAGGTTTGTGAAGTAGTTGGTAGTAATTTTCTGGATTTTAGCAGTGTCTGTTATGATTTCATACTTTTCACTTCAAATTACATTGATTTAATGTCTTTTCTTTCCTGTTTTTGGTAGAATGGCTAAGGATTTGTCTATTTCGTTTATTCTTTTAAAGAATCAGCTGTTCAATTCAGTGGCTCTTTGTATTTTTTTAAATAACTTGTTAAAGTTTTCATTTCATTGATTCCTGCTCTGTTGTTTATAATTTCCTTCCTTGTACAAGCTCTGCATTTTGATTGTTCTTGCTTTTTGTAGGGCTTGAGATGGATCATTAGGTTGATTTTTTGGGGGGCTCATTCAGCATTTCTGATCTGGGCATTCAGTTATAAACTTCCCACTTAGGACTGATTTCATTGTGTCCCATAAATTCTGTTGTGTCAGGGGCTGGGACTGTAGCTCAGTTGTGCCGCACCTGCCTGGCAAGTGCAAGGTCGTTAGTTTGATCCCTGGTACCGGGAAAACAAAAAAATAACCCAACGTAAATTCTCTTGTGTTGTACTGACATTATCATTTAATTGTAAAAACTGTCTTATTTCTTCTTTTAGTTCCTCTGTGACCCACTGATAATAGGGGATCTGATGATGTGCATGGGGTAACTCTGATTTTTTTTTTTCATTTATTTAAGCATGCTTGGTAAGCTAGTATGTGATCTGTTTTGGGAAAGTATAGTGTGCTGACAAAAAGAACGTGTATTCTGTTGTTGATGGTTGGAACACTGTGTATTTTCTTAAGTCTGTTTGTTTAAAGGTTTCTTAAGTCCATTTGTTCAACTCTGATATTTCTTTGTTGATTTTTTTAGTTGATACATCTGTTTGTGATAGTGGCATATTAAATTCTCCCATTGTAACTGTATTGATGTTTATCTGATCTTTTATGTCCATTAGTGTTGCTTTATGAAGTTGGGTACATCATGGTTTGGTGCATATATGTTTATAATTGTTATGCTTTCCTGTTTAATAGTTCTGCTAACTAATAATGTAAGGCCCTTTTGTGCCTCTTTTGATCAGTTTTGGCTTAAAGTGCACTTTGTCTGAAAATAAGATAGCTACTCTTGCTTCTTTTCAGGTTCCCATTATGTGGAATATTGTTTTCTAACCTTTGATTTTTATTCTATGAATTTCATTTTGTATTAAATGTATTTCTTGTATACAGCATACTGTTGGATTTTATTTCTTGATTCATTCTGCTAATCTGTGTCTTGATTGGCAAATGGAATTTATTCACATTGATAGTTATAATTGATAAGTATTGCCTTATTTCTGTCATTGTATTATTTACTTGTTTCTGTTTTGCTTTCTTTTCCTTCTACTTATTTGCTATCCCTATCTGATGCATTCATTCTTTTGAAGCTTTATCATTGTTAGTTTGTCTTTTTCTAGGGTATTCTTGAGAATTTTAGGGGGTGTTTATGTGGTCTTCATGAATTTTTTCAGGTGCTCTTTGTCTTGGAAATAAGCTTATTTCTCCATCAGCTTTCAAAGATAATTTTGCATTATATATCAGTCTGGATTGGAAGTTGTTTTCTTTTCGGAATTGAAACACTTAATTCCAGGCTCTTGTTGCTTGAAAGTTTGTGTTGAAGTCTCCTGTAATTTGAATGGGTTTTGTTTTATAGGTGATTTGTTGTTTTTCTCTAGCAGCATTAAAGATTTTCTTCTTGTGTTATATTTCTGGTACTTTAATTACAATGTGGTCTGGAGTGGTTTTTGTTTGAAAGCAATTTGGTTTGCAAACAAGTGTTTGGCAAAATTTTGTTTTTCTTTATAAACTCTGCATTAGGTGACAAACATGACTGCGGCCATCTTTCCCACACAAACACAAAGATGGTCATCTTTTCTAAAATCATAGAACAAATTAAGTTTGAGAATGGAGATACCACTGTATTATCACTTTGGTCCTCCTGCCTCAGCTTCCAGAGTGCTGGGATTACAGTTGTGTGCCACCACGCCTGGCCTTGGATCTTTTTCTTTAGCTCTACAAGAATTTCATTAGTGTCTTCTCTAGACTCACTGATCATTTGTTTTATTTACAGTTTTCTGTTTACTTATATCTTCTTTTAATTCACTGTATAACTTATTGAACTCTTTTGTTGCCTCCCTTGTTACCCTTTTAGACATTTTTGCTGTGTTTTCCTCCTCTCAGTGCCTCCTGGATTGGCTTTGGGGGAGTTGGAAGTTTTTGGGGGCATTTTGTTGCCCCATGTTTTCCTGTTTTTTTGTGTGTGTGTGTGTGTTTGGTTTTTTTTTCCATTCATTAATTTTATTGGTACATTTTAGGTATACAGAATGCTGACATTCATTATTGGGAATTTGTACCTTTACATAATATATCTTGGTTCTTATTATTTTCCCCATTCTCCTGCCCTCCCTTCAACCCCTCCACCCCTCTCTATTTACAGACTTTGTTTCCATGTTTTCCTATACTCATATTTATACTCACATTTCCTTTCCTTTCTTTCCTTTCCCCTACCCCTCCCACTTCCCCTTCCTCTTTGGACCTTTTCTTCCTATTTCACATTATCTAGTATACATTTTGATCCTTATTTACACTTTCAGTTTCTTACACCAGAGAAACCATTCGGTATTTACACATGTGTGTCCTATTTATTTCACTTAAGAGTGTGGCCTCAATGTGCATCCATTTAGCTATAAATGCTTCTAATTTCTGTGTTTGTTTTCTCTGCTGGTGTTTCCAGCTTTTCTGGTCGAGTGCCTGGTTTTTCATTAATGGGCCACAGTATTATTTATAACTTCCAGGCAATTTAGATAGTGGTTACAGAAAAAAATAAAACCAATTGACAGCAAGAAGTATGTTACCTTTGTTATAGTAGTAAGTCAGTGACAACATTAGGGCCAGATATAAACTGGATATTGCCAGACTGCAAGAGCCACTCATGGACCACCTTTAAGGACTATGATTTTAACATAGACACTTAAGACAACCCAGGTGTTTACCACTAGTTTCTGCTGGATATAGGCAGCGGTGCAAGAGCTGAAGCAGACCTGTGGACTAAATGCTGTCTCCTTCAGATCTACCCCATCTGAAGGTTACCACTAAACCTGCGTCCTGCCTCCCACAAATGAATGCAGGCCCCATGATCTTACTGGTCTGAAGGAAGCTTTAACTTCTCAAGGGATCTCAGCAGATCTCTTTCTAGTTCTCACACTTTCCAAGCCTATCTCCCAAGGGTGTCTCGCAGCTGGTTTCTGTGGAAGGGTAACATTTCAGTTTTGGAGTGGAACTCCTCTCCAGGGTGTTCTGTTATCATCTGCCACATAGACCACAGCTCAAGGCACCTGTTGTTGGCAGGTCCCCTAATGTGGGCAGGCCCCTTATTTCCTTTTTCCTCTTTTGTTGTCTTCCTTTGTAATTTATTTGTTATTTTATGTAATGGTATGCTTTTATTCCTTTCTGTTCATCTCTGTGTTTACCTAGTGAAGGTTTTTTCTTTGTTGTTAACTTTAGGCTCACATAAAAATTTATTATATTTTAAGCTGATAACTTTGAGCAAGTACAAAACTTATATATTTTTATTCCTTCAACTGCATTTTATGTTTTGATGCCACAGTTTATGTAACTCTTGTTGTGTACCCATTAACAAATTATTGTAGCTATATTTTCAAGATTTTTATTTTTTATACTGGTTTTATAAGTAATTAACACAACCCCATTGTTCTGTTAGAGTGTTCTGATTTTGACCAACAAATTTTATACTTTCATATGTTTTCTTTTTATCAATTAGCATACTTTTGTTTTAGCTAAATAAATACCATTAGCATTGGGGGCTGCTACTTGGCATTGGACCCAGGACCTTAAATGTTGAGAAGTGCTCTACTGTTAAACTAAATCCCCAGCTTCCTTTTATTTTGAAACAGGGTCTTGCTAACTTATCCATGTTGGCCTGAAATTTATAATCTTCCTTCCTCAATCTCCTGAGTAGCTAGGATTAGAATTATATGTAACTGTGTCTGTTCCTCTCCCTTTTGCAGTTTCTGCAGGGCAGATTTAATAATGGGCTCCCTCAGCTTTTTTTGATCTGTGAATATTATTACTTACTGGCTTATTTTTTCCTTTTATTACTTTGAATATATCAACCCGGTCCTCCTTGACCAGTGAGCTGCCCTTTACCCTACTGCCATGTATCTAGATGTCCATATTTCTTCCCAGATTTTGGAAGTTTATAGCCATTATTTCTTTTAATAACATTCTTCCCCTTTCTTTTCTATTTTTCTTCCAAAACCTCTGTGATACAAATGTTAGCTCTTTTGATGGTACCTTGTAATTCCTATAAGTGTTCATTTTTCTTTCTTTTTTCTTATATGACTGAATGTTTCCAAATAATGAAATCTTTTGAGTTCATAGATTCTTTCTGTTGCTTGATCAAGTTTGCTGCTGATGCACTCTATTGCAGTTTAAATTTTTTTGTTAAGGTTTTGTTTAGCTCCAGAGTTTCTTTTTGATTGTTTTTAGGAATTCTCTTTATTGATCTTCTGATTTTATTCAACTATTACATTTCTAATATCTTGTTTTATTTTGTAGCTCATTGACCTTCCTAATATAATGATATGTCACAAGCAGCTTGTTGATAGGTGGCTTTCTGATAGTCCCTGTCATGTTGATATAGGACCCATATATTCTCTTCTCTGTAACCTCCTCAAACATTAAATGAACTGATTATCTCATTATTCTGGGTGCAGTGAGAAAGAAGTGGACTTCTTAGGCAGTGTCTTACATGGCTACCGGAGCTGGGTGATAACTTACTTTGCCTCACTTTCTAATGTGGAAGAAATTATGAGCCAGAGGCGGTTTTCTTGGTACTGAGCTGTGCCACCGTGTTGGAAAGGCAATTCAGGTAAAGGAAAATTTTTTTTATCCTCCTCAGTACATCTATTCTTGAATTTCTTTGTTCTGTCAGGAGGTTGAAACTTCTCTGTTTGGTTCCTAGACTCGCACAAAGTACTTACATTCATGGGTAGTTGTCAGAATCAACATTTTTATAAGTGGAGGACAGTAGAAAGCACCTATTCTGCTACCTTAATGATGTCATCTCTGTAATGTTTTGCTCTTAATAAGGCCTTAGTGAAAGCTTTCACTTTAAACAGCTTGTATATTTGATAGATGTGGATAATGCAGTGGCATTATTCCAAGGAAATTTTAAAAAATATTTACTGGAAGGTCACACAAAATAAAACAGAATAAAACCATAAAAATATTAAAATAACTTACATATTCATTGTTACAAAGATCATGCGAGGGCTGGGCCCAGCCTATCATATTTTTTCTTCATCTCGGAAATGTATTTTTTTCCAACTCAGTGGTATTCCTATATATATATATATTTTTTTCTTTCATAATGACACCATACTTGGTTCTCTCCCTCCCCATACACTTTTCATGTTATGATTTTGAGTGTTTTGCTCCTTCTACTCTTTCAGAAAACAGTTCACTGATACTTTCATCCTAAATTTTGTCCTAGGTTAAAATCTCTCATTGCATCTTTCATTTCCTTCTTAGATTTATCAATGTCCATGGCTTGTTGTGAATATTTGTCTGTGAAATTCCTTATCTAGACCAAGAGCTCTTTGAAGATAGGGACCCTGTATGTTTTTGTTCACTGATAAATCCTTGGCAATTAACATAGGGATTGGCGTCATAGTGGGTGGTTCTTATGAGGTAGGCTGAGGGAATCCAAGAAAGTTTCTATTCCTAGAATCAGAATTCCTCTACCAGATATACAATTTCCTTTACTAACATGAATGTCCAAGAAAACGCAATATTGACATAAGGGAGTACAGATAAAAGTTTCAAAACCCAGTATCTTCTTCCCTTCTAGGTCTTATAAGGAAAAGTATAAGGAGATTTGCATTACAGAAACATTAGAGTTCAGTCTTAAAAAAAATAAGCAAGAAAAGGTGAGTGTTTAAAGACTGCTTAAAAATGGATCTTAAGGGCTAGAGATTTAGCTTAGTGGTTTCACCACCTGCCTTGTAAGCGCAAGGTCCCAAGTTCAATCCCAGGTACCTAAGGAAAAAAAAAAAGGATCTTAAAAACATTATTTATAAAATTATAATTAGGAGTTACATAGTAAAAACCAAATATTTTTATGTTATTAATGAACCCCAGTTGCACCATAGCACCATATCATGCAAAAAGATCTTTGAACAATTAGATATACTTTTCTTTATAGTCAGATGAATTCAAGATTTGAATTACACCCAAATATAAAGACCCAATTCAAAAATGGGGATCTGAAATGAACAGACATTTCTCAGACAAAGAAGTAAAAGCAGCAAATAAATACATGAAAAAATGTTCAGCATCCTGGTCATTCGAGAGATGCGATGAAAACAACACTGAGATTCCACCTCACCCCAGAAAGAATGGCTCCTATCAAGAAATCAACAAATAACAAATGTTGGCAGGGTTGTGGGGAGAAAGGAACCCTTCATTGTTGGTGGGAGTGTAGACTGGTTCAACCACTGTGGAAATCAGTATGGAAATACCTCAAAGAACTAGGACTAGAGGTCCCATTTGACCCACCTATTCCTCTGCTAGGTATCTTCCCAAAAGAATTAAAAGAATCATACCACAGGGATATATGTGCACCCATGTTTATAGTGGCACAGTTTATAATAGCTAGGGTTTGGAAACAGCCCAAGTGCCCATCAACTGGAAACTGGATAAAGAAGATATTTTTTTTAAAAAAATAAAATGGAGTAGTACTCAGCCGTAAAGAATGAGAAACTAGAGACATTTATAGCTAAATGGATGCATAGCTAAATTGAGGCCATAATCTTAAGTGAAATAAATAGGATATGCATGTGTAAATACCAAATAGTTTCTCTGGTGTGAGAAACTGAAAGTGTAAATAAGGATTAAAATGATTAAAACAAATAATTGATAATTTGAAATAGGAAGAAAAGGTCCAAAGAGGTAGGGGAATTGGGAGGGGAAGGGGA
Organism: Heterocephalus glaber; assembly: GCF_000247695.1. Next base: position 4,727,763 of record NW_004624730.1, read on the forward strand.
AAGGAAAGCCGGGAAAGGAAAAATTATAAGAAAAGGAAAAAATGGAAACAAAGTCTTTGTAAATAGGGAAGGGTGGAGAGGGTGAAGGGAGCACAGGGAATGGGGAAAAAATAAGAACCAAGATACATCATGTACAGGTACAAGCACCCAATGATAAATGTAAATTATTACATACCTAAAATGTACCAATAAAATAATTTAAGAAAAAAAAATAAAAATGAACAAATAAGTATTTTAAAAAACAAACAAAAAGATTTGAGTTACAGACATTAAAAATTTAGCAAAGGGTATTCTAACATTTTAACAAAGAAATGTTTTTGTTTGTTGTGGCTCTGGTTCTAGGCAGTATGAAACTGTGGTACCACTTGAAGATTCTATTGTGACTGAGGTTACAGCAACGCTACAAGAATGGGCCAGTCTGTGGAAACAACTATATGTGGTAAGTAGTTATACTTTTTTAGACCATTGAAGTTCTGTTGCACCAACTAAAAAAAAAATTATCTCACCCGTGCCAATTCTGTAATTTGAAATTTCTGTGAATATTTTCTGTTTACTAAATATTTGTTCCTCAAATTAAGTGAAGCCCAGTAGGCTGGTTTCTTCTAAAATTATTTGTATGCCTTACTTGGGTCACTAGAATGTAAATTCCATAATACCAGGAATCTTAGCTTTGTTTAAGATTGCTATATTTTGGATGTGTTAATAAAGGAAGGGTTTACTGAATGAATTAAAAACTTTAAAATTGCTTAACTTGTATTGTTTAAGATTCTTGGGTCAGGGATTTAGCTCAGTGGTTCCGCCACCTGCCTCTCAAGCCCAAGGTCCTGAGTTTGATCCCCGGTACCAAAAAAAAAAAAAAAAATTCTAATATTGGCTAAAAGTCAAGAAATTATAGTAATATATTCTTACAGCTATTAAGCTTGAAGAATATGTCATACACACCACTTTACTAGGCTAGCAGTTTATTTGAAAATGTAATTGAAACTCAATAAAGAAAAAAATGAATAAAATCTTACTAGAAACTTGGAGAGTTGAGGATAATGGGATGTTTAAATAATTGTAATATTTCCTCTGAAAATAATTAACATAATTTGAGTTCTGGAAAAAATACACTAAATACATTCCATTTTAGGTTTGAATTCTGGACCAGATGGATTAACACATTGCATTTTACTCCTGGTAATGACAACAACAAAAAATAAATCACACATTAGAAAACTCCAAAAGTTAGGGAAAAGACAATAGACTGGTTAGAGTAGTGGTGGTGAACCTATGACGTGCTTATTATCGCTTTTTTCTTTTAAGACAAAAGATGTTAATGTGTGAGTTGTTTTCAGGTTTAATTATGGTATTGGCACTTTGCAATTAATAAATGGGTTTTGGGTTGCAGTTTGGCATTCACTTTCTAAAAGGTTTGCTGTTACTGGGCTAGGGACACTCAAAGCACAATCCGCAAAAGAGCTTGATAAATTGAAGCTAAATAAAATAAATTGAAACTTAATAAAAACTGAAAGCTTTTGCTGTGTGAGACTTTGTTAAGAATATGAAAAGATAAACCATAAAGTGCAAGAACATTTTTGCAAATTGTATATCCCTTAAAAGACTTTTAGAATGCACATAGAATATATGAAGAACTCTCTAAACTGTCCAATATTAAAGCAATTGAAGTCGAAATGGGCAGAAGACTACAAAGATAGTTCATCCAGGAGGATGTGGGAATAACCAGTAACCACATGACATTTTCCATGTCATTAGGCATTTAGCCTAATGCAAAGTAATGCTACACTGAGATATTACTATTTAATCTGTTAGAAAAACTGGAGTAGAAATTACTCATTATACCTAGTAAAGGCAAAGATGTGGATCTTGACCTCTCATGTTGCTGTTGAGAATGTAAAATAGTATAACAGTTGGAAAAATTGACCAGTTGGAAAAACTGGTTGGAACAGTTGGAAAAAATAACATATGACCCAGCAGTCACATTGTTGAGTATTTATCGTAGAGAAATGAAAGCTTATATTTGTGTAAAAACTTGTAAATGAATGTTCATTGAAGAAGGTTTATTTGAACAAAACTAGAAACAATCCAGCTGTCTTTCATTGACTGAATGCATAATAAACTGATTTTTATACATTAGAATACTACCCCGAAATAAAAAGAAGTGAAAAATTGATACTTGCAGCAATTTGGATTGATTTCAAGTGCATCATGCTGCATAAAAATTCAACTCCAGATGGCTACATAGTCTCTGATTCTGTCTATATAACATTCTGAAAGTGACAGCATTTATAGTAATGAAGCCAAGTCTGTATTTACCAAGGTATTAAGTTTGGGGGCCAATGTGTGACTGTTGTGGCTTAATAATGAGGAGGTTCCTTTGTGATGACGACATAGTTCTGTAACCTGACTGGTCATATTTACTTGAACTACACATGTGATTTTTCTGTAGCTAAGTTAATAACATTGTAAGTCATTTCCTGATTTATGACAATATACTGTGGTGTAATGTAAGATCTAATTAATGGGTGAAGCTAGATAAAGGGTACATGGAATTCTTTATGTATCATTTTCAAGTTCTTGTATTATCACACACATGCTATGTTTGCCATGTATCCAGTGATTTAAGACAAAAATGTCAATATGATTTTTATTTTCTCACCAATATCACACTCCATATGAATAAACTAAGTTAAAGTCTACGGAAAGAGAAACTTGTGATTTAGACACAAAAGTTTTTGTTAAAACTGAAACCTTTAAAAATACAACTCAATAGTAATTATTTGCAAATTTTAATATAAATTAATGTGCAGGAGAATTTAAATATTTTCAACATTGTTATTTATATTGATTCTAAAAACAACATAGGGTTAAGTTTTATCCCATGTTGATATTAATTCATAGTTAGGGTTAGGATTTGATATTAATAATACTGAGTTAACAGAGGAGTTTCTGAATTGGACATAGTTTTGAAACTGATACCTGCAGAATCAAATAACTGATTAAAGTCAAATTATTCTAAATGGGATGAAACTATTTTGTTACTGTGAATGTGACTATTAAAGGAGGAACATTTTTTGTTTGTTTTTGGAAAACTTTTGTATGTTTGGAATAACTTGGTATCTGCTTTTTAAAACTGTATTGAGTTCATGGTAATACAATAAAATACTTGAGGAGACCAAATTTATACAGAGAAAAGGATTATTTTGGTTCCTGTTTCTTGAGGTTCAAGCCTAAAATCAGACAGGCCTGTTGGTTTGGGCCTCTGGGGAGAGCAATACATCATGACAGGAGCAGGTGTTAGAGCACATGCTTACATCTCAAGCCAGGAGATGGAGAAAAAGGAAGAGTCTATTGTCACGTAGTCACTTTCAAGTATATGTCCCTAATGATTCAAGTTCCCTCCACTAGTCCCCGCTCTCCGATGTTCCACAGCACTTCCTAATGCCACCACTCTTGTGATCAAATCTTTAACACATTGACTTTGGTTTTTTTTTTATAATGTCTTATTTATTATTTTTCTATTGATACATAATAACTGTACGTACTCTTTTTGTCTTTTTTGTGGTACTGGAAATTGACCCCAGGACTGTCACACTTTTTACTTTTTATTTTGAGACAGGGTCTTGCTATGTTGCCCAGGTTGGGCTCAAACTTTCAATCCTGCTTCAGCTTCCTAGAGTGCTTTGATTATAGGTGAGCACCATTATGCCTGGCTATAATTACACATTCTGATGGGATACAATATGATAACTCAAAATGTGTTGCATTAGTCACTTTCCCTTTGCTGTAACAAAAAACTGGTACCAGAATTTAAAGGAGGAAAGGTTTATTTTGGCTCAATTTCAGTGAATTAAGTCCATGGTCAGTTAGCTCCAAGGCAGAAAAGACACAGTGGAAGGGCCTGGTGGAGGGAAGCTGTGCAACCCATGGCAGCCAGGAAGCAGAGAGAGAAGGAAGGAGCTAGGGACAAGAATACACCCTTCCAAGTCATGACCCTGGTGACCCACCTCCTCCCACCCGGCTCCACCTCTGAACACATGAGACTTTGGGAGGACATTGTGGTTTTGATTTGCATTTCCCTGATGATATTTGTTATTTTGCTTCTTTTTAATTGGTTTTTTTTTTTTTTTTGCTACTGAGATGTTTGAGTTTCTTATATATTCTGGACATTAATCCATTGTCAGATGCATAGTTTGAAAATATTTTCCCATTCTGTAGTCCATCTCTATTGATGGTTTCCTTTGCTGTGTAGATTTTTGGTTTGCTGTAATCCCAAGAGTTTATTTTTGCTTTTGTTGCTTGTGCTTCTGAGGTCCTTGCCCAGACCAATGTCAGGAAGCATTTCCCCTATGCTTTCTTCTAGTAGTTTCATAATTTCAGGCATTATATTTAAGTCTCTAATCCTTTTGGAGTTGATTTTTGTAACTAGTTTTATTCTTTTGCATATGGCTATCCAGTTTCCCGATCACCATTTATTGAAAAGGCTGTCCTTACTCCAGGGTATGTTCTTGGTGCCTTCTGTCGGAATCAGTTTGTTGTAAATGTGATCCACACAACTTTGTTAACAGTCATAGGTGTAAGAAATTGCTGTGCTGGTGACATAGAAATAAACCGGTGGCCCACCACTGAATGAATTATTGCTAATTTAATGCCCGGGGATCTGAATTACTATCTTCTACTACTAAGTAATCCAGCGCAATTAAACTCCTTTGGGTGAAACCAGATCCTGAACAAGGAGGGCAGCAGGGGCCAGAGGGGCTAGGCCCAGGGCTTTGGCCCTGGTGAGGCTGCACATGAACGGTGCCAGCCAGAGTCACCTCTAGGACAGGGCTTGGATCTTTACCTACACTTTCTGAACATTTTGCAAGTAAGTGTGTATTGCTTCTTATATTTGCATGAAATGATAAAGATCTTCCCTTTACTGGGCACCCGGGCTGGAGAGACACTTTGCGTGGCTCACCACCCAGCTCGCCTTCGTCCCCTCTTGGTGCTGCTCCCTCCTCTGAGCCCTTTGGCTCTCCCAGCCTCTGTGCCCCGCCTGAACCTCAGATCCACCCCTGGATCATGATCACGCTCTGCAGAGGGACCATGGTTGCCCTGCCCGCTGCTCCGTAGTCCCCAAGAGCTCAGAGGGACTGAGGAACACTGAGCATTTCGCCATGCCAAAATAATCAGTTGACAAAATAATCAAAGACATGAGGTTGAGCAGAAGTAGGTTGGGGTGAGACTTCAAGCCCCTAAAGGTAGCGCTAAATTGTCAGAAATGAAATGCATTTGTTAGGCGAATGAAAGATTCATTTTCCAATCAGATGACAGATGAACAGCCTCTGGGATCAGCTGGCTCATTGGTCTAGGGGTATGATTCTTGCTTTGGGTGCGAGAGGTCCCGGGTTCAAATCTCAGATGAGCCTGTACTTTTTTCCTGTTGCTTTTATAGTTTTGTCCTGAACAATGACCAAGGCGCATCGGGATTGGAGGGAGAGAAGAAGTGCGGGTAGAAGAGTGGAGACGCCGCCTTGTCCCCTTAAGAGGCCGAGTGCAGAGCTGCAGGCAGCTGCCATTTCTGTCTGTGCACCGCTAGGGCCTCCGTTCACATTCACGGGCCTTGCGGCCAGCCAGGCACTGGCTCCTAACAGTCATTAACGAGTGCCTCCTTTGTGTGCAAATCTGTGGTGTAGTGGTTACCATGTTTGCCTAGGAATCGACAGGTGCACAGTTCAAAGCCACTTACGCCTTGACATTTAGTGCACAGAGAAAAAACTAAAAATTGCTCAGAATTTGTCAACACCATCTTCATCTGATTGTAGTAAGACAAGAGAATTCGTCGATATTTTCACACCTAAGCCTTCCAGCGCTTTTACTGTTGATACCAGCGTGCAATCTTCCTAGTGCAATCACTTTCCACCTCCTGCCAAACAGATTTTCAGTTTCCAAGTAAGTGCTGAACCTACAGCAATTTCCACCAAGTTTAAAGGTAAATCCTTGGGAGGAACGGAAAGAGAATAAATCCATGGGGCGGACTGTGTTTCAAACACATGGCCCCAGGCCAAGTGCACTGGGACACATCACTTAACAAAACATTTGCTTTACTTGTTTTCCTTACATACAAACAATGATGAGTCTGGGCGCGTTGGCACACAGTTGCAGTCCCTGCACTCTGGAGGCTGAGGCAGAACACATTGACTTTGAAGGACACCTTCCATATTCAAACAATAGCAAACTGTACATTTTATGAAGCAACATGCAGATCATATTTGTGATGAAGATTTTGTATCTAAAGCAAAGTGTTCTATGAATATAAAAATACATGCTACAATTCAAAAACAGTATGAAGAAATGAATGGAAGATATCTCAGTACATTTTAAAATACTGATTACATGTTGAAGTATTAGGTATATATGACAAGTGTAGCACTGAACTTTGTTTTTAGATCATAAAGGAGGACAATTTAAAAAAAATTTTTTTTATTCTTTTATTGGTACATTGTAGGTATACAACACAACTACATTTCTCATTGGGAATTGTACCTTTACATAATGCATCTTGGTTCTTATTTTTTCCCCATTTCTAGCTCTCCCTTCCCTATTTACAAAG
>NW_004624730.1:4803485-4827504 GCF_000247695.1 Heterocephalus glaber
GATACCTCAAAGAACTAGGACTGGAAGTCCCATTTGACTCAGCTATTCCCCTGCTTGGTATCTTCCCCAAAGAATTAAAAGTGACACAGTGACATATGTTCACTCACATTCATAGCAACACAATGTGTAATAGCTAAAACTTGGAAGCATCCCAAGTACCCATCAATTGGAGAATGGATAAAGAAAATGTGGGGGTTTTTTTAGTAAAATGGAGTATTACTCAGCCATAAAAAATGTGAAATTATAGACATTTATTTCTAAATGGATGCACATTGAGGCAGTACTCTTAAGTGAAATATATAGGACACACATGTGTAAATACTGAATAGTTTCTTTAGTGTTAGAAACTGAAAGTGTGAATAAGGCCTTAAAGTTATGATGGATAATGTGAAATAGGAATAATAGGGGCACAGGGGAAGGGGAAGTGGGAGAGGTAGGAGAAAGGAAAGAAGAGAATGAAATTAATATGAGAAAATGGAAGCAAAGTCTTTGAAAATAGGGAGGGATGGAGGGGCTGGTGTGAGGACAGGGGAAGGGGGGAAAAATAAGAACCAAGAGAGATTATGTAAAGGTGCAAATTTCCAATGATGAATGTCATTATATTTTTTACCTAAAATGTACCAGTGATTAAAATGAATAATTGATAATGCAAAATAGGAAGAAAAGGTCCAAAGGGGTAGGGGAAGTGGGCGTGATAGCGTAAAGGAAAGAAGGGAATGGAAAAATTATGACAAATTGAAAAAATGGAAACAAAATTTTTTCAAATAAGGAAGGGTGGAGGGGGTGAAGGGAGGGCAGGTAATGGGGAAAAAATGAGAACCAAGATACATCATGTAAAGGTACAAATTCTCCATGAGAAATGTAATTGTGTTGTATACCTAAAGTGTACCAATAAAAGAATTTAAGGAAAAATACTATTTAGATCTTTAATCCATATCGATTTTAGTTTAGTGCATGCTGAGAGATATAGGTCTAGTTTTAATCTTTGGCAAGTTGAAACCCAGTTTTTCCAGCACCATTTATTAAAGAGGCTATCTTTCCTCCAGTGAGGCTGTTTGGCTCCTTTTTCAAGGATGAGGTGGCTGAGTGTGTCTGGAGTTGTTTCTGCATCTTTTAATCTGTTCCACTGGTCTTCAGATCTGTTTCTTTGCCACTGCCATGCTGTTTTTTCATAGTTCTTTGTAGTATAGTTTCAAATTGGGGATTGTGATACCCCCTTCCATGTCTCTGTTGTCTAGAATTTCTTTTGCTATTCTAGGTCTCTTCTTGTTCCAAATGAATTTTTGGATTATTTTCTCAAGGTCCATAAAGTATGCTGCTGGGATTTCATTTGGGATTGCATTGAATCTATATAACAGTTTTTTAAGTATGGCCATTTTCACTATGTTGATTCTTCCTCCCCAGGAGCAAGGGACGGCTTTCCATTTCCTGATATTGTCTTCAATTTCTCTCTTAAGAGTGCTATAGTTTTCAGAGAACAGGTCTTTGGTTTCTTTTATTAGGTTGATTCCTAGGTAATTCACTTTTTGGGATGCTATTGTGAAAGGAATTGTTTGCCCTATTTCTGTCTCAGTGAGTCTGTTGTTTGTGTAGAGCAAAGCTATTGATTTTTGTGTGTTGACCTTGTATCCAACTACTTTACTGAATTTGATTATTGGTGGCATTTTTGGGGTCTTCTATATAGAGTATCATGTCATCTGCAAATAATGACAATTTGACTTCTTCATTTCCTGTCTTTATTCCTTTTATTTCTTTCTCTTGTCTAATTGCTGTGGCTCATTTTCCAAGACTGTATTGAACAGGAGTGGTGATAGTGGACATCCTTGTATTGTTCCTGATTCTAGTATGAAGTATTTCAGTTTTTGAGATTTAGTATGCTATTGCTGTTGGTTTTTCATAGATGGCTTTTATCAGATTGAGGTAGAGACCATCTGTTGCAATTTTTTGTAGATTTTTTATCATAAATACATGTTGGATTTTGTCACATGCTTTTTCTCCATCTATTGAGATGATCATATTCTTTTTGTCCTTGGCTCTATTGATATAGTGTATTACATTTATTCATTTGCATATGTTGAACCATCCCTGCATCCCTTGGATGCATCCCACTTGGTCAGGGTATATGATCTTCTTGAAGATCTTCTGTATTCTATTTGCCAGTATCTTATTAAGGGATTTTGCATGTATGTTCATTAGTGAGATTGGCCTATAGTTCTCTTTTGTGGTTGGCTCTTTCTCTGCTTTGGGTGTGAAGATGATGCTTGCTTTAATAAATGAATTTGGTTCTATTGCTTCCTTTTTAATTTCGCTGAAGAGTTTAAAGTGTAGTAGCAGTAGTTTGTCTCTAAAAGTTTTGTAGAATTCAGCAATGAAGCAATCAGGACCCCGGCTTTTCATGTTCCTTAGCTCCTCTATTGTTTTATCTGTGTCCTCTCTAGATTTATTAACCATGTCTTGTACTATGAGCACGATCTCTGTTGTTATCTGAGAAATTATTTCCAATTTCACTTTTTCCTGATCTTCTTTAGTTGCCAATTCAGGTTGTCCAGGTTGTTGAGTATCATATTATTCCATCTCATTTCTCCTTGGGGTTGCTTTAGGTGATCTGGAAGTCTGTTTTTGAGACTTGTTTATGTGTCTTCTCATTTCAATGAGGGATTGGGGGATGATGCTGGTGCCTGTGCAGTTCACCTCCTTGGCACTGTGGGGGGCTCTGCTCCTCTGCACTGGGGGTGGGACAGTGGTTGGGCTCCCCCAAAGTTTCAGCTACTCAATGCTGGGGGTTTCTGCTCCTCAGCCCTGGGGGCAGTGGTGATAAAAGCCATTTATGACAAACTTACTGCCAACGTCGTATTACATGGGGGAAAACTGAAAGCTTCCTTTCTAAAATCAGGGAAAAATACAAGAATCACCACTCCTATTCAACATAATACTCAAAACATTAGGTAGAGCAATTCAGCAAGAAAAAGAAATGAAAGGATGTGTGTGTGTGTGTATATATATATATATATATATATATATATATATATGAAAAGAAGTCAATTTATCATTATTTACTCAGTACATGAAAAATCCACTTAATCAGGTCAAATACATCCCCATTTTCTTTGTGACTTATTTTTTGGCCTCATAATTTAGAAGTGTTTGTATGTTAAATATTTTGATATTTTGTAGATGTTTTTATTTCTTTCTAAGTTAATTCTATTGTAGCAAAAAAGTATATTTTGTATTATGTGGATTTTTAAAATTTTGATTCTTTGTACCCAAAAAGATCTTTTCATATTTCTTATAGTTTCATTCTGCCAGTAAGACATTCTTTCAACTTTTGTAAAAGTGAAACATCATTAAAAAAAACCCCTCAATATAGGATTCTAAATCAGCAGTTTTTCTTTTGTACTTTTAAGATTTGATCTCTCTTATTTGTTTTTTTTCTGATGAGAAATCTGTTGTTGCCCTTATTTTTGATTCTATTTCTGCTGCTTTTGAGTAAGGTATGATATACCATTTTTATTATGCTGTCCATTTTTCATGTTTCTTTTTCTTGGAGTTCATTGAACCTCTAGCCTAGGTTCTTTTAATCAAAAATTTCAAAATACTATTATCTCTGTTCTCTCAGCATCAACCTTAAGAAAATAAAAAAAGAACAAATGAATTTAAAATGGGAAATAATAAAGATCACAGCAGACATCAATGAAAGAGAAGAACAAAATAGGGAAAATAAATAGAAATCAAATCTTAAGGCATATGAGGAAGAGTAAGTACATGTTTAGGAAAATTTGCTTCAGTAGTGGAGAATTATTAGAACTAGATTGGATACTACAGACTGTAAAAACAATAAATAATAAATGGAAGATCCAAAAGGATCAAACTATTTCTAAGTGGCTATTTAATAATAAAGTGTTGCGTATTTCGTATGATTTATTGAATACTAAAGTGAAAGTCAGAAGGGTTGTGTGAGTACTTAACATTAATGTACACAGCTGAAAGTGCACTGGGCCCAAAGAATGTTTGACATATTGAAGTAAAATTAATTGTTTCATGATGGGCATGATATAGAGGCAAGGTCGTCAATATCATTTTCTGATGAGACTTGAAAATAGTTGATAGAAGGCACACAGGCATTGACATTTGTTTAATATTATTAGAAATGATGTTCTTCAGGAACACACCAAGTTTCTACTGTACAGATTGTTTCTTATTTTCATTATATATTTCTTTATAGTAAGCAAAAACATTTTCTGTCTGCCTGTCATCTCATAATAATTGATGTCCTTTACTTCTGACATGTATATACCATTCCTGATAGTAGCAAATGCTTCTGTCAGTTTCTTTGCTGTGAACTTTGTAGGTGCCTCAGTTAAGCCACCTTCTTCCTCTGCCTTGACTGTTTACTACTTTTTTCCTCTAGTTTAATCAGTTACTCTTTGAAAAGTTCTTCCACCTTCAATTTCAGCAAGTTCATGAATACCATCTTGATCAGTGCCCAGTTCCAACACCATTTTGTTACTGTTTTATCAACCAAAGAATTTTTGTTAGTCTTTGAACATATGTATTCACATATATTTTCAAAATTTTCCAAATGCCACTCATCCATTCTTGTGTGATTTCTCATTTTGCAACAATGTCCTGCGTAGCATTTAGAATGTCAGAAGTTTTCCAAAACACTCAAAGCATTCAGCCAGTTTCAGTCACTTTAACACCCTGTGCACATACTGTATTTGGCAGGAATAGCTTTAAAAACAGCTATTGCACTTTAGTCTATTAGTTGAATGAGTAAAGTTATGATCAGCAGCAAATATAAACTTTTATATCAGGATACATGTCACCAGTATGCTGTGGATGTCTTGGAGCCCTAGGACCCAAAGAATCTTGAATGTATAGTACTCTCTTGCCCGTGAAATAAAACAGAAACAAATCCTCAAAAACTGCTGATGTTACCCAGTTTTTCTTGGTGTGATGATAATAAATAGGAAGCACCTGCTTGCGCGTATTCTTGAATGCTATAGATAAATTTTGAAGAAGTGAAATGATTGAGGAGGAAGCTTATAGATGAAGACTTTAAAGACAAAAGAAAAGCTTATTTCTGGACATCCAGGTATAAGTATCCATAAACAGTTTGTGTGGATTTTCAAAGAGTAGGATTGGGCAACAAGTTTATACAGTTCTGTCAGTGATGTTTAGATCTATAGAAGGGCATAAAAATTATCTAAGGAGAAAGTGTGACTTCATAAGGCTTGTATAGATAAGACATGCACAGTGCCTAGAGCACTATAAGAGATTAAAAAATGTTACATGTTTTCCTTGATAGCATAAAATGATAGTAAGGATGAAACTTCATCTAAATATTTTATTAAACATGTATTGCATGATTTTTAAGTTGAATTATGATGATATCCTAAGTATGTTCTAAAAGACCATGCAGTCTGTAGGAGATAAATACATTAATATGTACAGTGGTACCTCAGTTCACAAACTTAATTCATTCCACAATTCTGGAAAACATGGCCTTGTTTGTCTTCATGCTGGAAAGATGACCGTGATCATGTTCATCATCTGATGCGGAGTTAGCAAACAAAGACAAAATTTTGCCAAATGCTTCGGTTTTCAAACCAAATTTTTCACAAAAGTGTTTATGAACCGAGGCACCACTCTATATAACACTGTGTATATAACACTGTATATAACCCTGTGTATAAAACAGCAAAACTGATTTAGATTCTCATATGTAGTATTATTTTTAATATTGTTATTTTATATTGATGTACACAGCTGTTACTGTCACATATTCTTTTATCTTCTCAGTAGGAGAATTGTGTTCCTTCATGTGATTACATTCATTTAGTATATATGCTGCCAAAGCAAGCACTAATTACATTCATTTGGGAATGTCATGTGACCTAATATCTGACATCTGTAATAAAGGACTAAGTTACAACTGTTTGATGGAGGAGTGACAGGTGTTAACTTTTGTTTAGATATGGAGCATTTTTAACAGTTTAATCAGTGTTACCTACAAAGCTTATTTAATATTTAGTTAAGAGGCACAATCCTTAGCAATAGGCTCATAAATGTCACTAGTGTTTTGAAGTACTGTTCATCATTACATAGCTTTGTTCAGTTTGTGCAGCTGATAAGGTGGAGTCTAGAAACTACCAAAAAGCTAAAGCATGTGTTATGCTTTATATCTAAATATCCCACAAGACATCTCATGCACTTATAGATGGGGATTTTATAAGGTAATTGGATTATGAATGTATTATAGCTGACTTGCTCTTAGGAGATGGGACCTAGCCTGAAGAGGCAGAACACTGTGGGTGTGATCCAGAAGGTTATATTTCCCTTCCTGGATACTCCCTTCACTCTGTGCTTCCCTGTCACCATGCCATGAGCAACTCTCCACTGCTGTGCCTTGCTTCCATGCCATCTTGCCTTGGAGCCAGCTGACTATGGACTGAAACGTAGGCCAAAAAAACCCCTCTTCTTTAAGTTGCAAGTGTTCGTTATTGTGTCTCACTGATGAAAAGTGACTAAGATAGCATGAAATCTGAAGTTATGGGGAGCAAAAGGCATATTTTTAGTACTCAGTACTACCTATAAGATGATTGAGCTGCTTATGACTTGAAGCCAAAGCAGGAAACATACTGTTAATTTTGCAGATAAAAAGCTATTGTTAAGTCCCTACTCCTCTGAGATCTAAGTTAGGCAGTTGGAAGGAAGGGTGATGCCAGTTATAGAAAATTCACATAGGTATAAAATGTAGTCCAGACTCCTGTGTGCTCACAAACTTTGGAGGGGAACAGATTCACATGGAGAGGTGATAAAGGACTAAATTGTATATACTCCCTAATAAGTACTGAAGACAGTGACTGTTACAGCCTTCTCGAATGTTAGAGATTGATGAGGACAGTTAAGGATGGATGATCAGGAAAAGAAAGTACAACTAAAAGGTTGAAATATTTTAACTTAGCAGCATGATGGAAAGGAGGGTGTTTTAACCTAGAGAGACTGGACAAAGGCTCAGAATGTCAGGCATTGATCCCATAGAATAGGACACATGGGGCATCAGGTTATTTAGTCATTTATTCTGTGTTAAAGTACTGTTCAACTCCTATTTGCAAAACCACATACAGGATTTCCCCCCTTAAATATCTGATTCCTTTTCCTTTTTCTTTGATCTCACGTACATAATCTTTCAATAAGCTCCATTATTTCTGTTTCTATCACATATTTCAAGTCTCAAGTTTTCTTCTGTCTTAATTTCTTATTGATTTGATTCTTAGGAAGAAAACTGTAATGTGGTTTGTATGTGGCATTATGTTTCCCGGTTCTCTTTATTGTTCTTGCTACACAGTAGGAACCATGATCTCTTTAAAATGCATGTGGGATCATCCTATCCTTTCAGCGGTCAATCTTTTTGAGTTTCTGATTGCATTTAGAATAAGGGCCAACCGCTGGCCATGATTCCTTTCTGTATCTCTATTCCATTTCCCCATTTGCCAAAGCACCAAACAGTTTTCTATCTAGTATCTTTGCTCATGTTGGTTCTATGACTTGGAATGTTCATCCCTTGGCTCTTTATTTTCTGATTCCTTAAATGTTGCTTAATCTGACAGTTTCCCTAGAAGTCCAGTAGAAGTAGGTCCCTGATTACACATTACAGCAAGATACTGACTACCTTGAGTGACCTTTTGTGTCTATAATTTGACTATCATTGTTTCCTTGATAATCTATAAACTCCATCAAAACAAACACTGTTCTATTTTATCTGTCTATATCTAGTGCCTGGCAGTGCATCATATATAGGACTATATTCTTTCACTTACCTCAGACTCTTTCATGCATACCATTAAACCTGTATAATAATCTATTGAAAATATGAGTGAATATATTTGTATTGAACAGAAAAGTTAGCTAGTATATATGAAATAAAAATAAGCAAATAGAACACTGTACATATGGAACATGTTAGTAATCATTAGGAAAAAAGATATTTGAATAGTGTTGCACGCCTATAGAAAAAAGTCTGGAAACATACACACATCAAATACTAATTATCGCCTGGGGATTTAGCTCAGTGGTTCCGCTGCCTGCCTCACAAGCACAAGGTCTGGAGTTCGATCCCCAGCCCCCCCGCCAAAATACTAATTATTGGTTACTGTTGAAGTTAGATTGGGAGTAGGAGTACAAGAGGCATACTCTCAAAGTAGAGGACTTTGAATTGAATTCTCCATTATTCAGGTTTTAAAATAAGACAATATTTTTATAATAAAATATAGTAAAGAAATGAAACACTGATGAGAAATACAATAAATACAGTGAACTGTGTCTGTCATCTCAGAAGGAGGCCCCAGAAAGGACTGCCTCCTGACCCCCGCAGACATTGTGCTAATGGATCCTTTAGTGCAGTTCTGGCTGTACCCCAAATGTACTGTCCTACCTCACTACTCTTGGTAGTGGAAAAATAGCTAGCTGGATATCAGAGTTAGTGTTTGGTAATTTTATTTCTAAATAAAATTAGAATTACTTCAACCAATACCAAGAAAAAATTGGATGACAAAAATAATTTAAAAAATAAAACAGATTGGAGAGAACTTTTAAGTTTTTCATTTAAAGACCAATTATACTGTGGTCTTATGCCAATTGTATTGTGATCTAATTTTTAAAAACTAGATGTCAGCACACTATGTTTCACATTTTTTTAAATAAATATTAACACTTTTTTGAATGCCTACTAGATTATAGGCATTATTTTATAAAATCATCAAAATAGCAATGAAAATAGTATTAACTACATTTAACAGATGAAGAAACCTAGATACAAAAATTGACCCGTATCACAAAGGTACTTAGTGGAGAAGATGACTATAGATTGTTCTAGACTTTGTCCCTCAGCTATAGATTTAGATGTGTTCCTATGGATCCTAATTCTAGCTATTAGAATCATTAAGATACTGATGCTCAGGCTTCACAGCCAGTGTTTGAATCATAATCCCTAGAGATGATTCCAGGTTTGTTTAAGAAACAACAGTTTTGATACAGTGAGGATTATTTCTGACTATGGAAGCTGACAGTAATGGTTTACATGTGAAGTAATATAATTGTTGCAGCCAGAGGAGGGGAGCAGTGCATCGAAGGTTAGCCTATTGATACCTAAGTATGAGCACCTGGTATTCCAACGGCTAGTCTCTGAATATTTTCTTACTAGAAACTTATTACATATAGTGGTTGAAATTTAAAATATCAATTTAAAAGTTTTAATGTAGCAATTTTTAAATTTCTTTAGGATCTGGGAAAATGTCCAGATTATAAATAAGCAATATAAATAGTAACATTGTAGTTTCTTTATAAATAAAATATCAATGAAATTTAATATATAAAATTAGCTTAATTTTTTATGTTATAAATAAAAATTTTTCATTCAGATAAGTACTATAGATCCAGCAACTAATCCTGAGGTATTAATTTTTCCCTTTGGACATTGTTTTGGTTAATTGTAAACCTTGAAATAGTCATCTTCAAATCTAGGCTTTAAATGTTAGCATTAATCTGTACTTAAGTAATGTCTTTCTAATTTTTACCAAAAATTTAAGGTCATTTAACTAACAATAAGATTCCTTTAAGAATTAAACATAAAAGTTAAAATTGGATCTTACTATGGTATGGCATTTATTGCTACCAATTAAGCATATATTTCTAAAGAAATTTTCTGCTACAAATCTACAGGTACAATGTCCCTATTGTGTATTTAACAGAAAATGACAATCTTTGCTCAGACTCTGTTAAAATATAAGTACAAATTATATAGTTATTGGTTAACTTACTCTCAGTTTTTTGGCTCAGTCTGAAATTTACAAAAAAAAATTTTAAAAAGTATGTACTCTCTAATGTATCATGTAGCCATTTCAGTAGTGCTCTGTGGTTATTTTCTCTTATAATTTCTTCATTCACTCATGTGGTGAACTTACTAGGCTGCCTATGGATGAAACACAAAGAAGATAGCATCCATGCATCCAATATTTGATTCACTCAAGTACTTATATCAGAGATTTCTTCAAATAAAACCTAATTATTTACCATGCAAGACACATCCTGTGACTTCTAAAATTTGGAGCACTTCAGGATCATTCCTTTGATCTCCCCTTGTGGCTTTCAATACTGTTTTCATGCTGATGACTCAAAAATTTAATCTTCATCTGGGGATATAGCTCAGTGGCATTGTGCCAGCCTGACAAGTGCAAGGTTCTGAGTTTGATCCCCAGTACCAAAAGAATTTTTTTTTAAATCTTCAACGAGAACTTTTTCAGTACTCCAGACTCAGATATCTACTCTCTATATATCTTCACATGAATATCCAATAAAGATCTTAACTCAAAATATATACAACAAATTCTCATACCCAGCCCTCCTCCCTCCTACCACCTCAGTGCTGTGTTAGTAAGTGGCAGTTCTATACTCATAATAGCTCAGGTCCAAAATCATTAGGATCTCTTGACTTTTCCAAACTATATTAGCAAAGGCCGTATTCTTTGTCTTATATTGTCAACTGAACTGTCTCTCCTCCTTTATCTTGGATTCATTTATCATTTTTACAGAGATTTCCTTAAAGACTGGGAGCGAGTAAAACAGCACACAAGAAAATCAGACATTTCTGTCTTTACAGATTGGCTTGTGTTGACTACCGTTTCACTGAACCTAGGCAACCTTGCACTGAGCCTAGGAATCAGTGCAAGGTGAAAACAGGGTCTTCTCTCATATTTTTTCTTAGTATGAATATGGTTTTTTAAATTCCCTGTATACAGCATGTGCTTTTTGAATGTCCTAATTTCCCATAGAATCTCTCCCTAGTTTTACTCCTGGACCTTTATGGTATATTATAGACATTCCTCCTTTAACAACAGAGTTAAGTTCCTGCGACTAGGTAATTAGTTGAATTGGTCGCTAAATGGGGAATCGTATATATTATATACATTACAATATTCAGAGCAGTGAAATGGTCAAAGGAAACTCCAACTTGATGGCTTTGCTTTTATTTGCATAACTTTTACATGAAGTAAAATATGTAAATAAATGTAATGTATAACAGAACATAAAACTACAGTACTGTACTGTACAATTAGCAAAAATTACAGTACTATATAAACAAGTTATGCTATACAAAAAAAGACATTGAGGCTCTATAAACAAAATATACAGAACTGTACCGAGAAAAAGATAAAAGATGTCATAAGTCTGAGGAGTGGGCCATAAATCCAAATAGTGTGCCTCAGTTGTCAATCCAGTCATTAAACACATAGAGTGGTTAAATGAGGGATATCTGTATATGCTTTGACCACATAATCTTTTGTCCCAAGTGTCTGCAGTTTGTAAGTTTTCTTGTAGCATTTTTGAACAGTGCCCACCACTTTTTCAGGCTGTGTCCAAATTAGATAAAACAGATGTGCCTTGCATTAGTCTTTCAGGTAGCCCACACACAAGTTGGAATACCCATATAGTAATTTGTGAATAATCTGTTCTGCTCCTTTCAGAACTGGAGACCAGAGTCTTCTACTAGAAATATAGTCTGCTGCTTCTTTAAGACTACTGCTTGTTGGGGCCAGGGATTTAGCTCAGTGGTTCCGCCGCCTGCTCCTCAAGCACAAGGACCTGAGTTTGATCCCCGGTACCAAAAAATAAAAAATAAAAAAAGACTGCTGCTGCTTTTTGGAATCAGAAAATAACTTTGGCAGCAATGTGTTCAAACCTGCCTTTGAGCTGAAAGGCTGATAATGAGGTAGAGTCAAAACAATTACAACTTCTCCTGCAGTTCTTTATCTTCTACACCTGCATTTCTCTTAATCAAATGCCTAGTGTTTTGTTACTTTCTTTCATACTAATTGTTAGTATATGGTGGTTTATATCTGACTTTCCACTAATTAAGATATTGAATGAATAAACTGCACAAAGATCTGCCCCACCCCCAGGACTGTTCTGTTGATGAGAAGGGGCTAGAACAAGGGCAAATAAAAGCACCATATAACTTACCTACTGTTTTTGCCTTTTTCTTGATCCAGTAATTGTTTGGTATCTGTGTATCTTTGTCTTCTAGAATGCTAATAATGCTGTTTCTTAATAGTTTCCACTTATTTTTCAACATTTCTTTGAGGGAATGAGCATTTGGAGGTTCCTGTACTGCCATTTTCTAATGTCATCCAGTTAATTTCTTTTTATTCTAGCATTTTCCCATCACGTTTCAGTTTTATAAGTGTTATTTGTGGGAGGATGGATTTATTAAGTACTAACTTCTCCCTTTAGGAATTGAAATTTTGATACCATATTCCTTCTGCATATCCCTGAAACCTGGCATCCTTTATCTCTAATGCAGTCAACTTTTCACAAACTGTATTTTTCCTGATAACTAATTTCTAAATCTAGAGACCAACATATTTTTGACTGTCATCTGAGAGATAATTAACATAGTGGGTGAATGAACATTCTTTAGGTAATTTCTCTTATTCAGTTAGACTCATACTTGTTACGGTCATACATATCCTTTGATTTCCTTTTTAACATTTTTTTTTTGGTACTGGGAATCTAACTCAGGTCCTTCCACTTGCGAGGCAGGTGGCAGAACCACTGAGCTAAATCCCCGGCCCTGATTTCCTTTTTTAAAAAGACCTTCTAGAATGTTGGTTTACTTGTTTTTCATTAGTATCCGTGTGTAGTACATGATGTTTATTTTACATTCCTTGTGGGAAATTAGTACATATACATAATACATCTTAATTTTTTCATTCCCTTTCCCTTCCCTCCCTTCCCCCTCTACCCTTCTCTTAATCTGCTCCCCCTCTTGTTGGGTGGGGCATGTTTGCAGTACATAATGTTTACATTTCTTGGGAGGAGTTGGTACATGTACATAAAACATCTTAATTCCTTTTTTCATCCCCTATCCCCCCTCCTCTCCCTCCTCCCTCTATTTCATGATCCTCTTCCCCTTCAAGAAAGGTATATCTCTATTTTCTGTCATCTTTTATTTTGACCTTTATTAATACTTTCAGTTTTTCATATAAGAGAAACCATGTGATATTTAAGCCTGTATGTTTGATTTATTTCACTTAACATTATGGTTTCTAGGTGCATCCATTTTCCTACAAATGACTCATGTTTGTATAGCAGTGTGTGTAAATACCACATTTTCTTTATCCATTCACCTGTTGATGGATGTACAGGCTGCTTCCAAGATTTAGCTGTTATGAATTATGCTGCTATAAACATGTATCACTATAGTGTGATGTCTTTAACTCTTTGGGGAATATACCTATAAGGGGAATAGCTGAGTCAAATGAGAATTTCTAGTTTCAGTTTTTTGAGGAAAAATCCACATTGATTTCCATAGTGGTTGTACTACTGTATACTCCCACCAACAGTGTGTAAGTGTCCCGTTTTCCCTGAAGTCTCTCCAGCATTTATTTGATTTGTTGATGATGGTCATTCTTTCTTGGGTAAGATGGAATCAGTGTTGTTTTAATTTGCATTTTTCTAAGGGCCAGCAGTGTTGAGGATTTCTTCATGTGTTAATTGGCCATTTGTGCTTCTTTTGTAAAGTGTTTGTTCATTTTGCTTGCCCATTTTTTGATTGGATCTTTTATTTTAGGATGTCTAACTCTTTTGAGTTCTTTATTCTAGATCTCAGTCCTCTGAGGAATGGCTAGCAAAAAAATTTTTTTCCTATAGAATGTTATTTTAAAAGTTAATGTGTCTAAAGGACAGAATGCCAAGCTTCTTGCTATACCCTATAGGATCCTGTGCCCTTAGCTCTTTTCCTAACCTGATTTGCTTCTATTTTCCTTAGTTTAGATTTTTTAGAGCCAAAACTAAGTTAAAAATTTTAACAAAGCTACAGCACAACTTCACAGCATTTAAATGATACTCAGTATTATAAGGAATGGGGAGTTTATTTGAAATGTATGGTGGGATGTGCACAGGTTATATGCAAAGACTGCCCTTTTATAGGGACCTGGGCATCTGTGGACTTTCCTATCCAGAGGGCCCTGGCACCAGTTCACCATGGATACTGAGGCATGACTGTATACTCAAAACTCAAAAAGCCTTGTTAGGCAGGACTGTCCTCTCCTTTTAAAACAGATGAAAAAAATTGAGGTTTATGGTCTAGATCAAGTAGTGGACAGGAGAGATTTGATTCTAGATTATAATCATGACTTATTTCTTGACCTGTGCTATTAGAAAACAGTACCCAGGGTGGCTCCTACTCTTAAGGGTCCAGAACTCTCATACACAGCAGTTGTTTTTTAGGTAAATTTTTATTGAGTCTAAAGCCTGTGTGATTATGACAAGAAGGAAGATTTTGTTGTCATTTGAAGGTTAGCAATAAGCTTACAAGGTATGGAATGCTCCAGAGAATAAGGAAGAAAATGACAGTAATAATATATCTTTATTTTTTAGGGCCAATGATATTCTTTGAATGAAAAAGTTTTTTTAAAGTAGTAAATAAAAATACACATTCTCCACAGGTATTTCCAAACATATACCCATCTACTGCCAATATGAAATTTTTTGAAAATAGCTATTTTATATGTATCCCCGACTCTTCATTTGTGAGCCCAGCAGGAATTCCACTGTTCCCTAGTTCTGATGTTTGTTTAATACCCTGTCCTTTTTCTTTCCCTAGCCAAGTCTGAACTGCAAAGGCTGTGCCTGCATTAGGAATGGAGGTGTAATTTATTCTGGCCTCCCACATTTACTCACAGATAGCAATACACGTGATGCTGCTGTTATTACTGCCTTTCTAGTATTTAGATTTTTAAAAGTATTAACTTGAGCAATTACTCTGGGAAATAAGAATTTCCCCAGAGAAATGAATAGTTCAAGAATTAAAATTGTGGGAATACCTACTTAATGCCTTTCTACCTCTTTAATCAGATTAGTTTTATATATGTAAGAGTTCTATTACTTAGGTTGTAGCTGAAGTTCATGTGTGTATGTTCACAGGTTTTATATAAAAATATATGGTGCCTTCAGTTTTAACATTTTCTCATGTTCTCAGACCAAGTACTAAATTCTATATAGAGCAGTTCACTGACCCTGTAAGGATAGGACCAAGTCATCAGCTCTGTTACATTTTTTATTGTTAAACACATCACTCAAGATACATAAAAAAAATTTATTGATAAAAAGTAGAACTGTATTTCAGCAACTTCATTTTGTAGTAGCTTTTCTGTTGTTTCTATGTCATTAAGCCCTTGATTTTTCACATTGAGGGAAAGAAAAAGCTAAGAATGTTACATGAAGCAGTTTTTTCCCAGTCATCATCACATTATCCATCCTTTGCAAAAAAAATATGCAAGGAGCTTCAGCAATAGTCTGCTTCCGACAGAGGTATTCTGTGGACCACTGCACTGAGATGGACTTGGGATTTTTCACCCAACCCCTGTGTTCTGTGGTCTCACTGTAGGAAAGAAAATGCCTTGATTTCAAACAGGACATAAAAATGGGAAGGGTATGAAAAAAGAATTCAGATGTGTTATGTACCAGTTCCCCACATTAAATGTAACCATGATGTACTGCAAATGTACTAAAAAAAAAATGAAAAAAAGGACAACATGAAGACAGGAAAAATAAGGTGGCCTTCCTTTTAACTTGATTTCGAGAGTTATGTTTCATTGCACATATGCTGATGTTTATAGTATCTAATAAACTGGTATATAAAATAAAAAATTTTAACAAAGCATCTCTCTGCATTTTTGTTAGTTTTGATAACTTTTAAGACTAAAATTTTCCCTTCCTACAAAATATACATACAGAAGAGTGTATCAGTATGTACAGTTTACAAAACAGTATATGCAAACAGCTGTGTACCAGTGTTGGTGTGTCACCAAGTTTAAGTAATAGAATAGTCACCCAGTTTAAGTAATAGAAAATTGCCAGTATTGTAGAATTCTTCTGAGTGCCTTTTCTTTATTCTTCTAGTCATTTAATAAATACTATTGAGTAGTCAGAAAAATTGTGTTATGCCTTATACTGTTGTGCAAAAACTGACATAGCCCCAGCCCATATAAATATGTTGGTTTTATTCCTTGAAGACAGCTTACAAATTATGAATGATTTCTCCATCAATTTTTGCTTATTTTAATAGCATAAGATGAATCAGTAATAATGTTAAGCTGCATTACTAATAATCTTAGGTAAAGGAACACAAGATTTTTATTACTTTTCCTTGTCCTTTGACCAGTGATAGACTCATTCAAAGCAATGGTATTTGTATCCATTACATAAGTCATTTCTAAGACTGAACATTTATGAAGAAAAGGAATTGGTTTAGATGACTGAAAAGTGAACACATGAATGTTAAAGACAGGTAATATAAGGGGGAAAGTAGCTTCACATAGATCAATTGAACATTTCTCCTATCAAGTATCACTGAAGAGCTAAAATGGTAGGCCTATATTAACTTATTATTAATTATAAAATCTAGTGTTAACAGGTTTGCATATTAATCACTGTTCTCATAGTTTTTGATAATAGCTTTTATTACAAAGTAGTTATTTTTATTACATTAGTTGTACACATCAATGGGGTTCTTGTGTGTATATACTCCATTTAGTCCCTGTGCCTACTCATATTCTCCTACACATATGTTAGAATAAATGTGGATATTATTCTTATATACTTAATAGAATATAATTTTGGCTAAGTAATTATTCTCAAAAGATTTTATGTACATTTAAATTGGTTTAAAAGTTAGTTGGGCCAGGGATTTAGCTTAGTGGTTCTGCTGCCTGCCTCAGAAGCACAAGGCCCCGAATTCAATCCCTGGTGCCAAAAAAAAAAAAAAAGTTACTGAAATTTATATTTCCCTAAGCAGTATAATATTATGTACATCTTTTTTGTTTTTTAATGTAATACAAGTAGATATTAATAAAGTATAAAAACAGTTTTATAAAAAAATAATTCTTCATAACAAAAATAGAGAATAACAATGATAAATACACTGTATCATGATATTAAAAGAATGTATTTTCAGTTGCTAATCTCTCAGCTCATTTCCTAATAATACTATATGTTTTTGTGCATAAAATGTTTTAATTATTAACAAAGTATCTCATACTCAGTATAATTTTGAACAAATTCTTCCTGTTTCAGAGTATCTGTTATATATTTTGGTCCTTATTTATAGTTTCAGTTTCTCACACCAGAAAGACTATGCAGTATTTGCACATGTGTGTTCGACTTAATTTCACTTAAGGGTACGTTCTCAAGGTGTATCAATTTACCTAGGAATGTCTCAAGCTTATCCTTTATGGCTGAGTAGTGCCCCATTATACTTTCTTTAAAACTACATTTTTTTATCCATTCATTTGTTGATGGGCATTTGGGTTGTTTGCAATATTTAGCTATTACAAACTGTGTCTCTATAAATATGGTGCACATATATCAGTGTGGTATGATGCTTTAAATTCTATTGGGAAGATACCCAGAAGGGGAATACCTGGGTCAAATGGGGCCTCTAATCCCAGTATTTTTTAGGAATCTCCACACTGATTTCCACAGCAATTGCACCAGTCTATACTCCCACCAACAGTGGAGGGTTCCTTTCTCCCCTCACCCCTACCAGCATTTGTTGTTAATTGATTTCTTGATAATAGCCATTCTTTCTGGATTGAGGTGGAATCTCAGTATTGTTTTAATTTACACCTCTCGGATTACCAGTGATATTGAACATTTTTTCATGTATTTATTTGCCATTTCTGCTTCTTCACCTGAGAAGTGTGTATTCATTTCTGAGGCCCGATTTTGGATTGGGTCTTTAAATTTGGGGGCTCAGATTTTTTTCAAATCTTTATATGTTCTAGATATTAGTCCGTTGTCTGAGGAACCACTGGCTAAATTTTTTCCCCACTCTGTTGGTTGTCTATTCACTTTGTTGCGATTTCTTTTGCTGTGCAAAAGCTTTTTAATAAAATGAGATCCCAGTTGTTGATTCTTTGTAGTATTTCCCATTGCCTACACCTATGTCCTCAAGCGTTCTACCTATTCTGTCTTCTAGCGTATTTAGTGTTTCTGTTTTAACATTTAGATTTTTGATCCACTTAGATTTTAATTTGGTGCATGGTGAGAGACATGGGTCTAGTTTTAATCTTCGGCATGTAGAAAGCCAGTTTTTCCTGCCCCATTTATTAAAGAGACTACTTTCTTCCAGTGAATGTGTTTGGCCTGTTTGTCAAAGATAAGGTGGCTGAGTGTGTTGGGGGTTGTTTCTGTATCTTCTAATCTGCTCCATTGATCTTATGCCTGTTTTTTTACCAGTACCATCCTGTTTTTATCACAGTAGTTCTGTGATATAATTTTAAGTCAGGGATTGTGATGCCCTCTGCCTTGCCTTTAGTGGCCAGAATTGTTTTTTGCTATTCTGGGTCTCTTCTAATCCCAGTGAATTTAAGGAATGATTTCTCTAGTTCTCTGAGGTATGTTAATGGTATGTTGATTGGGATTGCATTAAATCTGTATAACAATTTTGGGAGTATGGCTGTCTTCATTATGTTCATTCTTCCTATCCAACAGCAAGGAATATTTTTCCATTTTCTAATATCCATTTCGATCTCCTTTTTCAGAGTACTGTAATTTTCAATGTAAAGATTTTTTACTTCTTTTTTGAGATTGATTCTCAAATATTTCTCTCTCTCTCTTCCTTCCTTTCTTTTTTTCTTTCTCTCTCTCTTTTCTTTTCTTTCTTTTTTTCATACCGGAGATTGAACTCAGGACCTTGCACCCATGAGGCAGACACAGTGCCACTGAGCTAAATCCCCACCCCAGTATTTCATTTTTTTTATGCTATCGTGAAAGGTGTTGTTTCCCTAATTTCTCTTTCAGTGAGTTAGGTATTGATTTTTGATAGTTCATTTTGTATCCAGCTATGCTACTGAGTTTGGTTATTAAATCTAGAAGTCTTTTGGTGGAGATTTTTGGGTCTTCTACGTAGAGTATCATGTCATCCGCAAATAATGACAACTTGACTTCATTTCCTATCTTTATTCCTTTTATTTCTTTCTCCTGTCTAATTACTCTGGCTAATGTTTCCAGAACTTTATTGAATAGGAGTTGTGATAGTGGACATCCTTATCCTGTTCCTGATTTTAGAGTGAAAGCTTTCAGTTTTTGACCATTTAGTGTGATGTTGGCTGTTGGTTTATCATAGATGCCTTTTATCAGATTGAGATAATGTCTATCCGTTGTAATTTTCTGTGAGTTTTTTTTTTCATGAATAGGTGTTGAACTTTGTCAAATGCTTTTTCTGCATCTATTGAGATGATAATATTTTTTTTGTTGTTGACTCTGTTGATATGATTTATTGATTTGCATATGTTGAATTATCCCTGCATCCCTGGGATGAATCCTGCTTGGTCATGGTGTATAATCTTCTTGATGATTTGTTGTATTCTGTTTCCCATTATCTTACTGAGGATTTTTGCACCTATGTTCATTAGGGAGATTGGCCTATAGTACATTATTTTGTGGAGTAGTGGCATTATTCCTTCTCTGAATTTCTCATAGAATTCAGTAATGAATCCATCAGGGCCTGGGCTTTTCATTGTTGGTAAGTTTTCAATTACATTTTCAATTTCATTGACTGAAATTGGTTTATTTAGAATTTTTATATCTTCTTGATTCAGCTTTGGTAATTCCTATGTATGTAGAAATCTGTCCATTTCTTCTGTGTTTTCCATCTTATTAGAGTACAAGTTCTTGACGTAGCTATTGATGATCTTTTGGATTTCTGCACGGTCCATTGTGATTTCACTCTTTCATTCCTAATTGCATGAATTTGAATCTTTTCTTTTTTTGATAAGGTTGGCTAAGGGTTTATCAATTTTATTTAATCTTTTAAAGAACCAACTGTTCGATTCATTGATTCTTGGTGTTGTTTTCTTAGTCTTGATTGCATTAATTTCTGCTCTGATACTTGCAATTTCCTTCCTTGTATGAGCTTTTCAGCTTGATTTGTTCTTATTTTTCTAGACATTTGCAGTTCAACATTAGGTTGTTTATTTGAGCTCATTCTGTTTTCCTGATGTGAGAATTTACTGCTGTGAATTTCACTCTTAGGACCACTTTCATTTTGTCTCATAAGTTCTGATATGTCATATTGGCATTATCATTTATTTGTATATACTGTTTAATTTCTTTAATTTTATCTATGACCTATTGGTTGTTCAGGAGGATTTTTTTTTAATTTCCATGCATTTGTAGAGTTTTTGTTGTTTCTTTTGTCATTGATTTTCATTTTCATTGCACATGGCCTGATAATATTCATGGGATAATTTCAAATCCTTTGCATTTAGTTAAGCGTGTTCTTCTATGAACATATATGTATTCTATATTGGAGAACATTCCATGTGCAGCTGAGAAGAATTGTATTCTGATGTGGGATGGAATAGTCTGTAGACATCCACTAAGTCCATTTGTTCCCAGGTTTGGTTCAGTTCTGATATTTCTTTATTGATTTTTTTTTTGTCTAGTTCATCTGTCTATTTGTGACAGTGTGATCTGTCTATTTGGACCTCTATTGAGGTCCCCCACTACAACTGTATTAGTGCTTATTTGATTTTTCATGTCCATTAATATTTGTTTTACATAATTATTTGTACTGGTATTTGGTACATATATATTTATGATTGTTGTATCTTCTCAGATTGTTCTCTTAACAAGGATTTAGTGATCTTCTTTGTCTCTTTTAACCAATCTTGGCTTAAAATCCATTTTGTATGCCAATAGAATAGCTACCCCTGCTTTTTGCTGGATTCCTGTCACATGGAATATTGTTTCCCATCCTTTGACTTTCAGTCTATGAATTTCTTTTTGAGTTAAATGTGTTTCTTGTATGTAACATATTGTTGGATCTTATTTCTTGATCCATTCTGCGACTCTGTTTCTTTTGATTGGTGAGTTGAGACCATTTACATTGATGTTATAACAAATGTATTGGCTTGTTCTTCTCATATTATTTTCCTGTTGTTGGTTCCTTTTCTTTCCCCTTTGTTTAATTGCCTGGTGGCTTCTTTCTATTGGTGTTCTTGGAATTGTGGTCTTTACTATCTTTTTCTAAAATATCCTGCAGGGCATTTTATAGAGCTGGTTTCATGGTCATGAATTTCTTAAGTTGTTCTTTGTCATGGAAGTATCTTATTTCTCCATTGAATTTGAAAGATAGTCTTGCAGGATATATCAGTCTGGGTTGGAGGCTGTTTTCTTTCAGATCCTGGATTACTTCACTCCAAGGTCTCCTTGATGAGCTCTCCTTTATGGGTGATTTGTTTCTTTTCTCTAACAGCTTTTAATACTGAGTTCTTGTGCTAAATTTGTGAGATTTTGATAATTACATGCCTTGGTGTGGATTTATTTTGGTCATGACTAATTGTAGTTGTATATGCCTTACTTATTTGTGTGTCAAATTCTTTGTCCATATTTGGGAATTTTTCTGCTATTACTTTTTTGACCAGGCTTTTTATGACATTTGCACTATGTAAAAGCTTTCTCATTGATTCTGATCAATCTTATATTATTTTTCTTTAGATCATCTTGCAACTCTTTGCTTGATTTTTCATGGCCCCTTGCCGTTTTTAAGATATCTTTCTTTTCATGGTTGTTAACTGCAATCCTGTCTTCTTGATCAGAAATTCTGTCTTTGCTTTCATTCAATCTATTGCATATACTTTCAATGGAATTTTAAAACTCCTGTACGTCTGTTTGAAACTATTTCATGGATTCCATTTCTTTCCATGTTTGGCATTCATGATTTCATCATTTTCCTATGCTCCTTTTTAAAAAAATCTGTTTCTACTCTAGATTCATTGAGTATGTCTTTCAGTTTGATCATCATTTCTTTTCCTACCTGAGTGATAAGTTTTTGCATAACCTCATGCAACTGGTTTTTTACTTCTGCTATTATCATTTTAGAAAATTTAGGTGAATGACTTCAAATTTCTTCTGTCTTTTCCCCTGGAGTTGTCCTAGATGGGCTGGAGGTCTGGGATTGCATTTTGCTTCTGCATCTTATCATTTTCTTTCACTTTCTTTCTTTCTTTCTTTCTTTCTTTCTTTCTTTCTTTTTTTTGGTGTTATTTTGTTTTCTGTGTTGATGCTTGTAAATTTCTTAGGGCAGATCACTTTATCACTAGTATTGAGGTTTCCCTAGGAAATGTCTATTCCTCAGAGATGTCTTCTGGGCATATGTGGTTCTTGGTCCTTGTGTCTGTCCCAAGATCCTGTCTTCCCAGTTTATTAAGGATCAGAAGTTCCTGTTTATTTGGCTCAGCCCTCAGTCCTTTGGTACTGTGCTATGGTGATGGTTATGGCCCCATACAATCACAGTGTTATCATATAAGGGAGAATAACTAGTTCTAACAGGTAGAAATCCTGGCTAAAGTAGTACAGTTAGCAATATCAATAGCATCAAGCACATCCTAGAAACTAACAAGTTATGACAACTATTAATTTGGTACCTTTAATATGAGCAAGATCTACAGTTATGTGACACAATCCAACATAACCCAGGAACTTGTATGCAATGAGTTTCCCTTCAGTGGAGTGATTTTATCCCCTGGGGTGGGATTGAAGAGGGATATGGGGCAAAATAGATAAATGAAGGGAAATGTAGTAGAGGCAAGGGTGGAGGACAATGGATGGTCATCCAAGCTTTGGGAATTTGGAGAAGATGGCAGGAGAGAAAGCATGAAGAATAAAGCAAAAGAATATCCCAGTGAAGCAAAACCATGAGAATTTTCACTCACATGAAAATATAAACTCAAGAGAGATAGTTGAGAGAAAAAAAGATGAGTAAACAAGATAAAAATAAAGGTAAATACCGAAATGACAAAGAAAAGAAATACAACCAGACAAAAAAAGGAAACAAAACCAAGAAAAAAAAGAAAGAAAGAAATTCCTCTGGAGCCCACAGTTCTGTGGTGTCCAAGGCAGGTAGTGTCCAAAACTGTGCTGTGTACCCCCGCCAAGTCTGCAGTAGGATTAGTGCTGGATACAGAGTTGATCTTGTGGGAGCTGAGACATGTCTTCACCCAGCAGCTTTTTGGATGTCTCATATGCGTGCATATATATATACACATACATATAAATATACACATATGTAATACATACTACCCTAGCTTTATTTGGGCTGCTATAAGAGAATACTATAAACTAGGCAGTTTATAATAACAAATTTATTTCTCGCATTTCTTGAGGCTAGGATGTCTAAGATCAAGATATAGCAGGTTCAGGATCTTGTAAGTGTGTACTTCCTCATAGTTGGCACTTTCTCACTATATATTCACATAGTAGAATGGGTAAACAAACTCCATTAGGCCTACTTTATAAGGACAATAATCTCATTCTTGAGGGCTCTGTTTTTATGATCTAATCATCTTCCAAAAGATAACACCTCCAAATACCGTTGTCCTAGGGGTTAGGATTTCAGTATATGAATTTTAGAGAGAGACAAACATTTGGACCATAGCATGCAGATATGTTATACTTCATTGTACTTGGCTAGAAGAAAATCCTCAGTTTTGTTGACTTTCACAAATATCTAAACTGCCTCGCAATTGAACTACTTTTCTTCTGTCAATTCAAGTTACTATTCCTTAAGAAACCATTTTACATCTTTTCCTTTATTCTCAAACACCCACTTCTACTGTTTATTTTCAGCCAATGATCTTGAGTTTTATTGAGAAAAAAGAAATCGAAGGAAAATTTTAGTCTTTTCACCAAAGCTCCCATACCCTATGTCATTACCCATATTATTTGCCTTTCTTCTCCATAACAAAAGTTGCCCCTCTCTATCCATGGAGTCAATGAAATATGGTACAAAAATATTTGGAGGGGGGAACTGCATCTGTACTGAACATGTGCATACTTTATTCCTTATTATTCCCTAAAGAATGAAGTATAAGGGCCAGGGATTTAGCTCAGTGGTTCTGCTACATGCCTCGAAAATGCAAGGTCCTGAGTTCAATCCCCAGTAGAAGACGAA
>NW_004624730.1:4827689-4848296 GCF_000247695.1 Heterocephalus glaber
ACCCTATGTTCAATCCCCAGAATCACCAAAAATAAGTAAGTAAATAGATAAATAGTATCTAGGAGAATATATGTAGATTATATGCAAATATTTTGCTATTTTATGTAACATATTTGAGCACTCTTGGATTCTAGTATCTGTAGCATGTCCTGGAACAAATCTGAGGGACAAATATGTATGTAAGCCAAACAATCCCCTTTTGTCCTGGAATCCATCTTTTCTTGGCTACTCAAAAATTAACACCTGTGTCTTGAAATGTTCCCTCTTTACTATATCATTCACTTCAACATACAAATAAATAGCCTGAATTTTGTCCCATTTTAAGAAATACCCTCACTTGACCATACAACCCAGTCTGCTTTCAATTATTGCAAATTCTTCACAAGAGTTGTCTATACTCTTTTTCCACTTCCTTCTCTCACATTGTCTACTGAGCTCCATCCATTTTATTCCAACTACTCTTACAGAGATTAGTAATGGCCTCCCTAATGCTAATCTCTTGACCAGTTCTCATGCCACATTGACTTAACCTGCATTTGACAGTGCATTTGATAAAATTCTCCTTAAAAATGAGTTTTCACTTGGCTTCCATGACACCTTGCTCCCTTGCTTTTCCTCTCATCTCATTGCATAATCCTTCCTACTTTTCTCTGTTAGACACTTCCTAATTTTCCTGACCTAAATGTTGGAACCCTGTGTCAGATATAGCTCACTCAAAATTGAATGCTTTCAAGTCTTAAGTCTTCGGTGACTTTCCATCTTGCTTAGAATAAAAGCCAAATCCTTAACATGCTTTTCAAAGTCCCTGCCTGATCTGGCCTCTGACACTTCTCTGCATTATCACCACTCGCCACCTTATTTACCTTTGTTCCAGTTATACTGACCTCACTGTTCTTCCTGGGCATGTCAAGTACACTGACACATCAAAGCGTTCAGACTTATTTCTTTTTTCTTTTTCTTTCTTCTTTTTTTTTATTAAATTCTTTTATTGGTACATTGTAGGTATACAACACAATTACATTTCTCATTGGGAATTGTACCTTTACATAATGCATCTTGGTTCTTATTTTTTCCCCATTCCTAACCCTCCCTTCATGCCCTCCACCCTTCCCTATTTACAAAGACTTTATTTCCATTTTTTCCATTTCTCAGCATTTTTCCTTTCCCTTCTTTCCTTTCCCCTGCCCCTCCCACTACCCCTACTCCTTTGGACCTTTTCTTCCTATTTTGCATTATCGATTATTCATTCTAATCAATGGTACATTTTAGGTATACAATATAATGCCATTCATCATTGGAAATTTGCACCTTTACATAGTCTCTCTTGGTTCTTATTTTTCACCCTTGCCCAGCCCTCCCTTCAAACCCTCCATTCCTCTCTATTTACAAAGATTTTGTTCCTATTTTTCCATTTTCTCATATTAATCCCATTCCCTTCTATCCTTTCCCCTAGCCCTCCCACTTCCTTCCCCTTTGCCCCTTTTCTTCCTATTTCACATTACCTGTTATACATTTAGTCCTTATTTACACTTTCAGTTTCTCATACCAGAGGAACTATTTGGTATTTATTCATGTGTGTCCTATTTATTTCACTTAAGAGTATCGCCTCAATGTGCATCCACTTAGCTATAAATGTCTCTGATTTCTCATTTTTTATGGCTGAGTAGTACTCCATTTTATTAAAAAACCACATTTTCTTTATCCAGTCTCCAATTGATGGGCATTTGGGCGGTTTCCAAGTTTTAGCTATTACAAACTGTGCTGCTCTGAACATGGGCACACATATATCACTGTGGTATGATTCTTTTAATTCTTTGGGGAAGATATCCAGCAGTGGAATAGCGGGGTCAAATGGGACTTACAGTCCTCGTTCTTTGAGGTATCTCCATACTGATTTCCACAGTGGTTGCACCA
The DNA here is from genome assembly GCF_000247695.1 of Heterocephalus glaber. The sequence goes on from NW_004624730.1 coordinate 4,829,604, forward strand.
GTCTACACTCCCACCAGCAGTGGAGCAGGGTTCCTCTTTCCCCACAGCCCCACCAGCATTTGTTATTGGTTGATTTCATGATAGCAGCCATTCTTTCTGGAGTGAAGTGGAATCTCAGCATTGTTTTCATTTGCATCTCTCGAATGACCAGTGATGTTGAACATTTTTTCTTGTATTTATTTGCTATTTCTACTTCTTTGTCTGAGAAATGTCTGTTCATTTCAGATGCCCATTTTTGGATTGGGTCTTTAAATTTGGGAGGTCTGATCTTTTTAAGTTCTTTATAGATTTGAGATAGTAGACTTTTGTCTGAGGAAGAGCAGGTGAAGATTTTTTCCCACATTGTGGGTTGTCAGACTTACTTCTTAACAAGTGCAAAACTTCCCCAGTTTTCTTTTCTCTTACCTCACTTGAATTCAGGTTATTACTCAAAATTCAGCTACCAGATAAGTCTTTCCTGGACTCCTGTACCTGAACCCTTAACCCCAAGTAGCCACCTTTGGCCACTCACTGTCCCTACTCTGCTTTAGTTTTCTTTTTAAAAATTATCACCAGCATTAGTTACTTTTTTGTATATTGTACTTTTCTGTTCTCCAAAAAGTGCCATGAGAACAGGGACTTTTGATCACAACAAAATGATAGCACTCAGAAGTTGCTCCATAAACATTTGTTAATTGGTTGAACAGATGAATGCTTGTATTGATTGTTGTATATGATTTGATAAGAAAATAGTAATTCTAACTTTCTATTATAAACTTTGGCTCTGTTGTATAAAGAAGAAATGTATATGGTAGAGGACATACCACAATGAATTTATTTCTTACCTTCCAGATTCCAGTTTGCACTGTGATGCATTTCCATAGAGATTTCTGCTTTTTGAGCTGGCAGAGATTTGTGGATTTTGTCTTTTTGCCAGGATTGTGTACTATTAAGGCTCTTATCTTTTCTTTAACTATTGATTAAATAAAGAAAATATAACAAATTATTTGATAAAATTAGGCTACAGGATTCCCAAGGACTTTTAGTTTTTATTTTTTCTGTAATTTGGACCTTTAGAAGTCTAATGCTCCAGCCAGGCATGGTGGCACACACCTTTAAGTCTCAGTACTCAGGCGGCTGAGGCAGGAGGATTGCTGCAAGTTCAAGGCCAGCTTGGGTTACATAATGAGTTCAAGGCCAGCCTGAACAACTTAGTGAGACCCTGTCTAAAAAAAGTCTACTGCTCCATTAGTATGATGTTCTGAACATTTTAATTATAAGATCACTGCCATCTAAAAGCACTCATTGATTACTGTGGTATAATTTTCTTTATACTTAATTTATTTATAGTCACCTAAATCAAGCTTATTTTGGCAAATAAGCTTTTAAAGCATAAATCTTACATATGTATTTTACTAACAGTGTGGTTCATGATTGACTTTAAAAGCATTTTTATAAGTTAGTTACATTCTAAGAATTTTAATTATTCAAAATTATACTTGTCTCTAACAGAAGCAAAACCCTAGAAATTCTGAAGTCAAGATTTCACTTGACTTTAGGACTTCAGCTTTTAAATCTCTGTGCTTAAGTACATCTTTTGTCCTGAAGAATTTGCTCTCATGTCACTTACATTTTTTAACCTATAAGGTATACCATAATGTCCACAATTAATTTTACCATGTTTGTATTTAACTCTTGCAAAGGAGACCCTTTTTATTAATCTGAAAAGACTAGAAATCTATGGCTCTAAGGGCACACTGTTTAGAAAAGCTAATTAGCAAGCTAGATGAGGCATAGAAACCATGAAATGAATATCACTTCAAAGAGGTTGGCTTTATATTGAAGTGTTAGGTGCTTTAAAATAGGGCAAATGATTCTCCCTCTTTCTCTTTCAATTTCAGTTTCCCTCCCAGAGAAATCAGATATGTTGCTGGATGGTTGACACCTTTGCTGTTCAATACATTATAACTTCTATCAGAGCAAATAGCTTTGGGCTCTTGTATACACATTACTGTTCTGATTACGCTTACTTAGTAGCTTTGATTCACTAGAACGTGAGTGGTCCAAGATGGAGTAGAAGTGGTATTTTTGCATGATCCACATCAACTGTATTACTTTGTTAGCTGTTACTGTGTCCAGATAGCAGGAGCTAAAGATTAAGATTTTAAAATTAGCTCCTCTTTACATTGCCTTTATGGTTCAGAGAAATGATCACTTTCCATAGTTTAACTATTTCTTTTTCTCTTTTCATTCCCTTTCCATACCCCTTTTATATTTCACCCAACACCAAAAATGCCCTTTTAGAAACACAAAGTAGATCTTTTCTACAAACTACGCCATGTGATGAATGAACTTATTGACCTGCGAAGGCAGCTACTGTCTGGTCACCTGACTCAGGATCAGGTACGGGAGGTTAAGCGGCATATCACCGTGCGCTTGGACTGGGGTAATGAGTAAGTATGAATGTTATTTGGGCATCTTTTAGTGTCACGTATGATAACTCAGACCTCATGGAAATTGAATTTGATCAAAACTTCACTTTATTGAAAGATAATATATTAATTCTTCACAAAGTTCATCATTTTTGCTAGGTGAGTTGTATCTTCTAATTAGTAAAGAACACTTATTGGTCCTAGTCTGAACTCTCTCAGCCTATTTTCTTTTCTCGAAACAATTAAAGAATTGGGCTACATTATCCTCTGAGGTTTCTTCCAGTTCAAATTCCTGGATTCTAGACCTCATTAGTCAGACTACACTTTTGTAAATTTTTGGTGCTCTTCTAAAACATAAACTCAGTGCTGTTTACATTTTATAACCATGTAGTGATTCTGAACAAGCATAACTTACAAATGAGAATTTTCTATAATTCTGCTTCAGAATATTCTTAACAACCTCATCTCAAAACAGAAAATAAAGAGAGTTCTGGGGATGTAGTTGAATACAAAGGCCCTGGGTTCAATCTCAGGAACTGTCTTAAAATAACAACAACCAGACAACCCACCAAAAACCCCCCAAAGAATCCTGTGGATCTGATGATTTTTTATTTCATCCTAGATTTAATAATTGATGTAAATTTTAGGTCCTTTTGTCTCATTCTCTTCAAATCAGGTCGATTGAACTTTGAAGTAACCAGGTTGCTTCCTACTTATATACTACAAGATATATACATATACCTGAAGTATATTTAAGTATGTGTCTTAAGCTCTTTTTCCTCTCAAGACATCATTGAAATGATAGAGAATAAAAAGGAATGAGAAGGGGCCCAGTAGTAAATGAGATGTATGAACCCATTTCTGGAAGCTGGAAAGTAGATAGAACATAGTGGAGTGAAGGGAGGGTTACAAATGGACCTTGGAGATTAAAAAGGGATTGACCTAAAAGTGTGTATGAGGAATAATATACCCAGTGACAGAATGAATGAACAGGTATTTCCCTTCATAAAACAAATTAAAAAATCAACAGTCTGGAGGAAAAACTGGGCATCAAGAAATTGAACTGGAACTTTGTTGCAAAGCTCCGTGTTCTGACATTTAAGTTTCAAAGTATAACGACCACATTCCTCCCAAGCTTGCCAGTCATCCCCTCACCTACAAAAACTCCCTACATTTCTTTTAATGTATATTAGATCTGACTGAACAATCACATAGCATAAATATTTGAAGAAATTCTTTAGCAAAGAATTAAACCAGGAAGAATTACATATCTACTCCCCAAGGAAATAACCTGTCCCAAGAGAAAATAGGGATTTGTAGAGAACTTTGAAAACAAGACAAAACCTTGTAATATCCTCAAATAGACTCAAGAAGACCCACTATGTAAAATAAGATTTTATGAGAAAGGAATGGAGTGACTTCAAAATAAAAATTCACAATGAGAAAATAAATGTTTTTGTAATCTTGAAAATAAAAGATTGAAAATAATTGAAAGAACCTTAACACAGAGACTTTGTGGGGGGGTTCAACATCAGAAATTATAATTTTAGAAACAGAACAAAGGGGATATATGGGAAATTCTGATAAAACAAAGATAATTTCCTCAGACTGAAAAACAAGAGCCTATAATGAGGTACATTGAGATATTTTAGTATTCCAGGGATAAAGAGACACTCTTTAAAGATTTTAAGACAGAAAAGTAGATTTTCCTATAAAATAAAAAAATTACAGTGGCCTCAAAAGCTGGGTATAGGAGGTGCACATTTGTAATCCCAGCACTCAGGTGGCTGAGGCAGAAGAATCCCCATGAATTGGAGGCCAGCCAGAACTACATGGCAAGACCGTCTCAAAAAAAGAAAGTGTTATTATTAACACTGAATTTAGAAGATAATAAGTATTTTTAGAGTTCTGTAGGGAAATGATTTATCACCCAGAGTTTATAAACTGATTAAGTTTGAGTACCAAATAAAATCATTTGAGGGATTCAAGGTTATGCCAATTCTCATGGTCCTTTTTTGTAGAAGGGACATGAGAAGTGCTCCTGCAAAGTAAAAAAGTAAAACATAAAATTTAAAACATGGAGTCTTAATAAATGTGAATGAACCCAATACTTCTGGTACTGGTCATTAGTAGAAAAGAGAAACGTAAATACTAAATTGGTTATTTGTAACATTTTTGAAGTTATAATATCCTATACTTGTTTTGTATAGTTGTATCTTCTCTTGACTACTAACAGGGTTGTGGTACACAATACAGACTATTTGTAGAATAGGACATGAATTCAGGTGTACATAGATCAGTTTGACTTTGGGAAATAAAAAAAATTAAGTAAGGTGTAACATGTTAGCTTACAGCTACTGATTCTAACTCTTCAGCCCTAAACACTGTGTTATAAAGTGATATCACTGGATTTATTTATTTATTTATTTATTTTCTTTTGGTACCAGGGATCGAACTCCGGACCATGCGTTTGTGAGGTGGGCGGCAGAACCACTGAGCTAAATCCCCGGCCCTCACTGATTTATTTTGAAAATCAGTAGTCATAATAATTGCAAACATAAAATAACTTCTGTACCAAATTGTTACACTAGAACTGATAATTGTTGTGTAATTTATCATGTTATATTTTAACTGCAACTATAAATACTAGTAAATAAAGAAGATAGTTATTTTAGAAATATCAGTACTTTTCTATTATGAAGCTTGGAAAACAAACCAGTCAGGTTTCACAATCTTAAAGATGATAACTTAAAGACGATAGCTTAAAAACAAGTTAAAATTATTCTTTAAAAAAGTTAGGAACATTATAAATACCTCTCAGTAAATTCAGAGCTACTCCACCACCATTAATAACTTTTCGGTGAAGTCTGTGTTTGTTGTAGGGGATATTTATATATCCATTTTAATAAAAATTAGAAACTAAAGTTCCATTCCCCTCCTCTACTTTTCCTTTTCATCCTCTCCTCTGTCCCTCCTTTTCCCCTTTCCCTACTCCATCTCCTTCCATATTCACTCTTTTCTTATTCTTTGTATTCTTCTTTTCTTCCTTTCCCCCCATTTTCTCTTTCCCTACACAGTAGAAAATATAGTCATTCAAAACCTAAAAGAGAACTTTGTAGGTCTATCACTATTAAAAGAAAAAGACATCTTGCCTCAAAACTGTTAGGACTACTCTGATTATTGCTTGAACTTATTCTTTTACATTTTCCTTTCCTGTGTATTTTGAAAGAAGAGATGGTTTACTGTGAAGATGAACTCATTTCATACCATTAGGTTATGTAATGTGCTAAGAGACAGTTTCACACAAAAGCTGAGCACTAATAACCATATCCATTGTTCCAGTTTTATGTCCCAATAGTTCTACACTTTTTGTTCCAGCAGACTTTTATAAATTCCATAAAATATTGAAGCTTAACACACATTGACATGTGGTAGATGTACAGTGTGTGCTTGAATACATTTTAGTGTCTTATTTGATGTAAATATAGAGTGGACCCTTGACTTATGAACTTAATTTGTTTGTGAGGGTTGGTTGTAACTCATGTTGGTCAGTTGAAGGCTCAGGCTCCTCTACACAGCCTTCAAAGTCTCTCTCCTATATACAGGCAAATCCCAGGGTCCCCAGAGAGACATTGGCCTGGGATTTTCCAATCCCACACAATGTTATAATGTTCCTTCCAGAACCCGTTAAGGATCTGATCTGTATTTGAGGCCACCTGGAAACACAAACAGCCAGTATTTGGGACTTTGTTCATAAGTTAAAACTAAAATTCCAGTTGTAACCCAAGTTGTTTGTATGTCAAGCTGATTGTAACTTGAGGGTCCACTGTACATAAATGATTTTAAATTTTTTTGCCTTTTATATAAATTCTTACATATATATTAGACCCCTGCATTTTCAGAATCTATTTCAGAAACTGTTAATAATGGCTATCAATAGTATATTCAGTGTATATATTTACATTAATGTGGCAAGTACATGGTCTCACTTATATGTACCATTATAATGAAATACTACTTTATCCTTCCAAGATAATAGCTATATTTTACCTAGTGAGGAAACCAAGGCTGAGAAGCACTTCTTCCGATGTTATATAGTACAGTAAGTGGTAGACCTGGCCTATATACCTAGAACTGATCCCAATTGCCACATACAGTACTTTTACAGGACCTTGTTTGTGTGAGTCTTAAAACCGGGCAACTTGTTGTCAGTATTGGTAGTCTATATGCTATTTGATCTTTGTTTTATTCTCCAGTGTGAGAATTGCATACTGTATAATAAATATCTAATTTCCTATTCAGTTAGAATGTCTGAAGATAACCAAATTGGTTCTGTAATCATTTTTTAGATTTTAAATTAAATGCAGAGCTTTCCACCTCTGTGTAGCAACCCTTTTTATTTTGTATTCTCAGATTAGGAATTATTTATTTGGCTAACATTTGAAGATTTAGACATTGAATTTATATAACATACTTATTGGCACATTGCTTATGTGTAGATTCGCTCTGTAAGTAAAAATTGTTAAAATTATATTAGGTAAAAACTAGGACTTATAATATTGTGTTCTTGTATTTTTAGGAACTACATACAGAAATGGTGTAAGACAAATTTGTGTTCAAATTAACTAGCCATTACCTCTGCTAAAGTGTCCCATATAGAGAATAAGTCAGTTAATTATGTTCATTCCCAATTGATTTTAAAATAATTTATCTAGGGCCAGTGATTTAGCTCAGTAGTCCCGCTGCCTGCCTCGCAAGACAGGGTTCTGAGTTCGATCCCCAGTACCAAAAAAAAATTATCTAGCAAGTAATTTTTATTAATGTAATATTAATACCTTTCATAAAGATATTAAGTTTCTTCTTAGTCTCTACTTTCATCACTAAGTAAACATAGCATAGCTAAGTTAAAATTGCAGTAACCTAGGATTGACATAACTCATTTGATCTCTGCCTTGGAAAAATACCAAAAAGAAATATTTTATTCTTAGAATAATATGTAGAATTTGTCTTCTTTTGATAGAAATCTTTATATGCTTTTATTGATTTTAAGTGTTTTCATACATTATATCTCAAGTAAAATAATGTCTTCTTAAGTACATGGTGTGATTAAAAATATGGTTAATAATGTGATCAATGTTTAAAATTTTTACAGAATTTATTACAGTGGGTGATGCATTGCCATTGATTTCCTCATAATATTTCCCTCTACTCCAAACATACTTATCCCATCATTCTTGCCATTTCTGAAGCAGTCTGAAAGTCCTTTTTCATGAATGTGTTTAGTTGGACTTTTGTGAGTGCCCTATGTCCAGAATTGATTCAAAACATTTACCTTTTGTGGTCATCTTGTCTTTGGGAAAAAGAAGTCACACCAGCTGGTGAATAAGGTGGATAAAGACACATTGTAATGTTTTTAAGTGAGCCTGCTTTTCTTTGGATGGCAGACACTCCACAGCAGCATTCACTGTACATCTGATCATACCTCTTAAGAGAGAGAACTGCTTCAGAGGGTGGCAACAGCAATAGAATAAGTATGTTCAAAGAAAGGGGAAGTGTTTTGAGGGGAATTGATGGAAATGTCTTTCACTGGAAAGAAAATTTTAAATTTAAACATTCACTGTATATTTTGATCACACCTCATATTTTATAATTTCAGACTACTTATGCCATGCTTGGGATATTGTTTGAAAAAAAAATAAACAACATATTTTACATTTGTGCACCTCATCTTCACCTGTAAATAAATCTGTGAATGATTTCATAAAGAATAAATAAACCTATTTCTTTTATACACATACCCAGAGACATGCTTGTGGTAAAGTGAGTCAATAATGTTTGAAGGATAATAGTTGTCAACAACTCATTTCCTTATGGTCCATATTGAAATAAACATTTTTATATATGATTAATTCTGTAAACAGATGCATGTTCAAAAGATCATGATGGTCTTATAATCTTAATCTATTTTAGATATTTTAATTTTTTCCCTGAGAACACATTTAGTATGGTGTAGAAAAATACTTCATGACCTTTTCATATAAGGTTATAGAACTTTTCATGCATAAACATGAAATTTGTTGCAGAAAATTCTTTAAACCAAGTATTTTAATCTAGGACTTCAATTTACTCTATTCATTGAATATATATATACTTCTTTTTGTTGTTGTTGTTACTGAGGATTGAACTTGGGACCTTGCGAGGCAGGCAGTGGAACCATTGAGCTAAATCCCCGGCCCCCTTGAATATTTTTATGTGGTCCTTAAAAACATATCCCAAAAATCCATTGATCATATAGCAATAAAAATACTTTGGGTAAAAAAAAAGAAATAGTATCTTTTGTGAATTCATGAAATTAAAGAAAAATCATTAATAAATTTATAATTCTAGTTATTTTACTTTTTTTCCCCCTCACTCTCCCTGTCATTGCTTTATCCCTCCCTCTCTTTTCTGATTTCTCTTTCAGATTTTCACCTATCCTAACCCATCCATATCCCTTTCTTACCACTTGGCTTTTATGCTTCATCAAGGTAATTGCTTTTAGATTAAGCAACACAAGAAGTAGTTTGATTTGTCACATGCGAAACGTACCTCTCAGTGAGTTTCCCCTGGAAACATGTTTAGCTAGGACTCAGAAAGGTTTGTGGCTCAGCACTTTCTCTTTAAGGGTATAATGATACTTTCCAGCTTCAGGACATCTGAAATTAATTGAAATTCCCAATGACTTTTCAGTCAGGGTTCCTCTGATACTTGGTCTTGTGCTCACCAGTGTCTTACTGTATTCCAGAAGTCTGGGATGGGTTCTAGCTCTATTTAGTGGTGGTCAAAACCCTTCAAGCTTTATGTTCCACTGTGTGTGTTTCTGCCTGCCTCTTCTCATCTCGTCTCATCTTGTCTTTGTCTCTCTGAAAAATGTTTAGTAAAAGATGGCTGTTGTTATTTATATATTTTATGTTGTATAAATAGGCTGTGCTTTTATTAGTATACTTATTTGTATACTCTATTTATTAAAAGTATTAGAAAAGGACAATGCCCACAGAAGTTTTATCTTAAATATCTCCATGCTTTCTCAACTAATTCTGAGAGAGAACTAAGGCCTAATGTCCTCAAACATCTACTGTAATTACTTAACTTTACCTTATTTTCTATGTTTCAGATTTGTCTGTTTCAGATTATATTCTGTGATTCAGATAAGTATCACCAGGAGAAAAAGACAAAATAGACTAGAATATAGGACAGTGGTAGTGAACCTATGACATGCATGCTGCAGCTGGCTGTTAATTATCATTAAAAGCTCTAAAAGGTTCGCCATCACTGATAGAGAATATTGACAAGAAACGTAAAATTCAAATAATTTAATGTAGAGATTCAGGGCCTCAGAGACCTCTACCTGAAAGAATACAGAGTTGGGAGTATGTCTATTTTTCACTGCTGTATCCCCAAACTCATCATGAGACAAACATAGAATAAGCTCTAATAAATGTTCATTGAATTATTGGAATGGATGATTGATAAATGATAAGTGAGGGAAGTCCCAGTATTTTTGTAAAGACTATTCACCTTAGCAATTAGTAAGACTTTGAAAACTCATCTCTATGCTATATCTGTATGTATATATAGATGCTTGCTCCCTGCTTATGTCTAGCTGCTTAAAGAGTTTTTATTCACACACTATACCTGTTATCGCAATTCCTATACTTTAAGAGATAGTTTGGTTAATTATATAATACATCATAGTAATTACTATAGCAGTAGTAGTGATTCACTTTGCCAGGTGATGTGCTGAGTGCTTTACATAGATTAATCCTTACAACAGCCTATAATAGTCAGACAGAATGACTTGATAGAAAAGCTAAAATGCACACCAGGCAATCTGACATTAGCACTCATGCTCCTGATTACTCTGCTGCACTGCTTCCTTTTGCTGTGAAGATAGACAAGAAACTATGTTGATAATTCCCTGTATTCACTGTTCACAAGTAAGCCATAAGAAGTAGCCAGGAACCTCTTCATCTTGGTGAAATTAGTAATCAACATGTATTGCTTCTCACATGCAACATCTTTGGTTCTTCTAAAAAGGATATTCACAAGTTTAACTTTTACCAATTATCCTTTCTCTGTTGAAGATGGTTTTATTAGAAGGAATTTAGCCTTCAGTTTTTATCAGATCATCCATTAGTCATTCTCTTATTTCTCAAGATAGTGAAATGAAGAAACTGAAAGGTACTGTGCTGTAGCCACTTCTAAGACAAGGAAATCACTCTGCTCTCAGGGTAAAAGGAAGATAAATAAGAACATTTGCTTGACTCAGAATTACTATATCGCATATATCCAGCACTCTTGGTTTAATAAATGATGAAACCTCAGAGGGTATCCATGGGATAGATGAATGGATATGTGGGTGAGTGGTTTACTCCATAAGCAAGCTAAGGGTGCCATAATGCTAAAACAGAGTTTGTGTAGATGTCGATCAGGCCCATCACTGTGTGATGCACTAACAAAGAGCACATATATTCAATTCTGGCCCCACTGACTTAGAGGCCATATGGGGTTTTCTTAAACTGTTTTATCTAAAACATCAGTTGTTTTGGATTATTTGCATAATCCTTTTTATGTTTGTTTCCTAATTTTAATACTTAGAGTATTCCACATAATATTGGCTTCTGCATTCAACTTCAACCAGTTGTGGCTGGAAAACATTTTTAAAATTCCATCTTTTTTTCTTGTAGTTATTCCCTAAATAATACATCCTAACAACTATGTACCTAGCATTTATGTTGTATTAAGAATTATACATAATACAGAAAAGATATAAAGCATACAGGAAAGTGTGCATAGGATATATGGAAATGCCATACCATTTTATGTAAGGGGCTTGAGCATTCTCAGATTGTGATAACCATGATGGGGTCCTGGAACCAATCCCCCAGGGTTACCAAGAGAACTCCAGTGTTTAAAGAATATGTATGTAATGTTGTTTCTTTATGTTTTTAGTTCAGAAAAGTTTAAGTGATATGACATATAATTAAAAATGTGGAAAACATCTTAACAGATCAATTTTGTAATTTCAGTTTCCTAATATATATACTAATATTATTTGTGTGATTTCCCACTGTTTTCCACATGCAAATAAAAGCATTTTAAATATTTGTGATCATACTTCAGAATTACCTTTATATATTATAAATTACTTTGGGTAGAAAGGATGTACACTACTGAGCCACATTCCCAGCACATCACCTGGCAAAGTGAATCACTACTACTGCTATAGTAATTACTATGATGTTTTATATAATTAACCAAACTATCACTTAAGGTAAAGGAATTGTGATAACAGGTATAGTGTGTGAATAAAAACTCTTTAAACACTAGACATAAATAGGGAGCAAGCATCTATATATACATATAGATATAGCATAGAGCTGAGTTTTCAACTCAACCGAAACATGCCTCTTTAAGAGGTTATTTTTATGTGTTTACTTTGCATTACAGATCTACTTGGACCCTGAATAATTTTTTCATTCTAATGAAAATCATGCATGGCTGAACCTTAAGCATACTAGAAGGATGGGGAGAAATAAAAAAATAAACATGAGTTATTAATAGTCTGTAGAAAATCATCCTTATTGTACACCAGGTTTATATTAGAAATATGATACTGAGAAATTCTTTTATCATCACAGATGGAATTGGTGGATCACTGGAATTGTGTCTACCTCATTTATTTACCCAAAGGTGAACATAATTAGACGTTGCTGTATATACCTCCTAAGGAAGTACTTGAACAGCTGTCCATGACGTCATGACAGTACAGCTTCCTAGGCACATGAAAAGAAATGAATACTGTGGACATGACATGCTGAATGTGGTCTTTCTCTTTATTAGGCATTTGGGCCTGGACCTTGTGCCTCGGAAAGACTTTGAAGTAGTGGATTCTGACCAGATCAGTGTCTCAGATCTCTATAAAATGGTAAGAAATCTAAGATGAAATGACTTATTTTTGTTCTTTGTTTTCCCTGATTATGTTTTGAAATAATATTTCTAAAATTATTCCTTTGCTGTTGACTCAATATATCTAAGAGACTTCTTTTTTTTAATTCATTACATTTATTAGTACATTTTAGGTATACATTATGATCACATTCATCATTGGGAATTTGTATCTGTACATGATATATCTTGGTTCTTGTTTTTTCCCCATTCCCCTTCCCTCCCTTTCTGAGGAGACTTCTTTATTTGGGTGGTACATATCACACTTGCTTCGTAAATGGAAATACTATAAAAAGATGGTAGACTTACACTGTCTAGGAAGCACTCTAATGTTGATTTTGCTCTGTTGGTTTTCCTTTAGCCTGTAATGGTTACTAACATATCTCTTTCTACCTACCTTTTAAGAAGAGAAAATAGATGAAGCTGGAAAGAGCCAATTGTGTTAATACGATGATTGAACCTGGAAATAATGTACCCATCCTTCTAGAGACTGCCTAATAGATCCTTAGATGTCTGTTAGTTATGATAAAAATGTAGCAGATTAACTGATGACTAAGGTTATGTTTTAGGGACTGGATGAGAAAAGGAAACTAAAGTAAAACAAATAAGCAGCAGAAACCTAAGGTGACACTCATGCTTAGACTAAAGGACTAGATATAACCTCATTTTGAGGAGCATATATTCAGTGAGTATATATTGGTGAGAATTAGAAGTTTTAGAATCTCTTTAAGAAAATGATAATACTTTTAAGGAACTTAGAGGATCCAGTATGCTGTCTAGCTGAGGGCCTAAGGAAATTTGCCTAAATAATGTAAAAGTAACCTATAAGTTACTTCTGCATATTTACTTGTATATGTTTACTAGTGTGCACATGCATTTGCTTTATGCTGCATGCACTGTTAAATGTGAGACATGGAGATTAAAAAATAAGCAAGACTTAATCTTTTCCTTCAAGAATATCACCACATAGGGTTTTAGTTCTTAACCTATCCTGAATCATAGAGGATTGATGACATTTCCTCCTATGAGAATGTAAGTATGAACTGTAGACAAAGCTTAAAAATCAGTTTTCAAGACTTTTCTTTTGTGGTGGTACTAGGATAGAACCCAGGGCCTTTGCACAGAGCTACATCTGCAGCCCATTTAATTTCTTTCTTTTTCTTTCTTTCTTTCTTTCTTTCTTTCTTTCTTTCTTTCTTTCTTTCTTTCTTTCTTTCTTTCTTTCTTTCCTTCCTTCTTTCTTTTCTTTTCTTCCTTTCTTTCTCTTTCTTTCTTTCTTTCTTTCTTTTTTTTTTTTGAGATACACTCTTGCTAAGTTTCCCAGGCTGGGATCAAACTTAAAATCTTGCTGCCTCAGCCTCCCAGAGTAGTGGCATTACCTATATGTGCCACACGAGGAACTAGTTTTTAAGAATTGATGCATGCTCTTTCCCATTGTTTGTTTCTAAAGCCTGTTCATGGGCTCCATGTTAGAAACTCTACTCTATGGAATCTTTAAATCACAAAAAATTTCCTTACATATCAGAATAGTGTAATTAAGGTATACACAGATGTTGTTAGAAGTCACTACTTATTCCCTAGTGATAGAAAAGAGAAGGAAAGACATTTCAAAATGGCACACAGGATAGGGAAATGGCAGTTCCTGGCAAAATAAGACATTTGATAACTTTGGCATATAGGTATATGTTAGTGAATGGGAGATGAGGCTAAGAAGGAGGAAAATAAGAGCTTTGTGTGCCTCAAATTAGAATACTCCAGTAGTCTGACTGAACCATGAAAGTAAAATGATCAGACATTTGGTTTTGATCATAAAATGGAGGTGGGTTGCTGTCATTAAAACAAGAGATGTTAAGCTTAGTACTTTGGGCTACAGCTGGAACAGTGAGAGTGGTAAGCAGTCGCTACACTTTGAATATATTTTGGTGTTAGAGTTGTTTATAGGTCGAATTGATATAACATGCGCACAAGCAAAAGAATATTTTTTGTTTCTGATAGAGATCCTCCTGAAAACAGAACAACAGTGAAATAAAAATGGGGAAAGAAGTTCCAAACATTAGAGACTGGGTCCAAGAGGCTCAGTATCTAAATAATGGAGTTTCAGAAAAGGAAACAAAGAAACTGGGCCTGGTAGCATACGCCTGTATTCCCAGTACTCTAGGAGCAAGAGGATCATAAATTGAAGCCAGCTGGGCAATTTATCAACTTAGCAAGATCCTGTCTCAATATTTAAAAAATAAAGAAAAGTTAAGAAAAAGGCTGGGGTTGTAGCTTAGTATGAAAGCCCTAGTTTCAATTCCCAACTAGTACTGCAGGGGTGGGGGGAAGGGGACAGAGAGAGGGAGAGAGCATATGAAAAATGTTCTCAAAACATAGGAAAGAGTTCCCAGATTTAAAGGGCCTAACAAGTATTTGGCACTTAATTCTGAAATTTTAGCTTATTGGAATATTTCCAGAGAGAAAAACAAGTCACGTATAAAGGATTTGTTGTAAAGATAGGATTTGGTTTCTTAATAGTAGTGTTGAAAACTAGAAAGGTTAAGAGTCTTATCAATTCTGAGGGGCGAAAACACCTAGAATTTTGTATTTCTGCAGCCACAGTATCAGTCAGTTAGGAGAGTAGCCTAAAGAGAATTTTGGTCGCTCCAAGTCTCAAAACAACTCTCTTTAGCTACCCTTTAGGAAAGTACTGAAGAATAAATTATTCCTTTAAAATGAAGGAGTAAACCAAAAGATACAACTGTGTGCTGTTCAAGTAAGGGAGTTTGACCCAAGAGAAAAGTGCGAAGAATTCTGAGGTGAACAGAGAGAAGTCACAGAATGGCAGTTGTGTAATAAATTTAGAGTAACTTGAGAACTGGTCCACATTAATGCAGACACCAAAGGGCAACCAGGAAGGGTATCTCCAGTAGAAAAACTAGACATACTTAACAACTTTCACCACAAGAAAAATGCTATTAAAAAGTATTTTAAGTCAGCATACTGGCACTTACCTGTAATCCCAGCTTTCTGGGAGGCTGAGGCAGGAATGTAATGAGTTGACCAGCCTGGGTCACACAGTGAGTTTTAAGTCTAGCCTAGACTATGTATCAAGACCCTATCTCAAAAATAAAGAAAAAACTTTTGTAGAGCTATTACAGATTATAATAAAAGACCATATACAATTGGCCTTCCCTATCTGCAGATTCATCCAACCTCAGATTGGAAATATTTGGGGAAAAAGTGTGTTGGTACTAAATTCTTTTTAACTTGTCATTAGTCCTAACAATTCCTAAACAATACAGTATAACCATTATTTGTATAACATTTACATACTATTACATGTTTTAAATAATCAAGAGGTGATGTCTGTAGGTTATATGTAAATACCATTTTCTACAAAGGACTTGAGCATCTGTGGATTTTGAATCTGTGGGAGGTCCTGGAACCAATCCCTGGTGGATACC
Source organism: Heterocephalus glaber (assembly GCF_000247695.1). Next base: position 4,845,445 of record NW_004624730.1, read on the forward strand.
AAGGGATGACTGTAATTTAAAGAAAAGTATATGCTAAAGAAGATGTGGGTTTTTAAAAATAAAATGGAGTATTAATCAGTCATAAAAAATGAGAAACTAGAGACATTTATAGCTAAATGGATGCACGTTGAGGCAATACTCTTAAGTGAAATGGGACACAAATGTGTAAATACCGAATACTTTCTCTGGTGTGAGAAACTGAAAGTGTAAATAAGGATCAAAATGTATGATAGATAATGTGAAATAGGAAGAAAAGGTCCAAAGGGGAAAAAAAGGAAAGGAATAAATATGAGAAAAGGAAAACATGGAAACAAAGTCTTTGTAAATAGAGAGGGGTGGAGAGGTTGAAGGGAGGGCAAGGGAATGGGAAAAAAATAAGAACCAAGATATATCATGCAAAGGTACACATTTCCAATGATGAATGTCATCATATTATATACCTAAAATGTACCAATAAATGTAATGAATAAAAAGAGTATATGCTTAGATAACAATAGCAGAAGAAAAGAAATGTAACTGAAGCATATAACTTGACTCAGTAGTGAGTGATATTTAAATGACAAGTGATAAGATTGTAAATAATAGTTTGTGAGAAAGAGTTTCAAATATTAGCAAGACAGGTGAAGGAAAGAAGATTTAAACAAGAGTTAAAGTCCTCAGTGGCATAATATAAAAACTGGACCAACAGATAAGTCTAAAAAAGTGAACAGGTAATTCTAAAACTGGACAAAGAAAGAACAGTATAAATATGACACAGACATATTTGATAAATTCTTTAAAAAACATAGTAGAACTAAAAATACTTATTTGTGGAGAGCTTGAAAAGGTGGGGAGAGAGGGCTAGTTTCTAATGCAAGTTTTTTAGGGTCTTTACATTTTTTAAAAGTGCTTTACTTTTATTAAGTTGACTTTTTTCAAAAATACTAGTTTATCAAAACAGTCTAAAATCCAGGCCCTTGTGTTATTGTCATCTGAATTTTGTCTTTTTATCCCATGTATTTGTTTTTACATAGGAATAATTGGATGAAAAAAAGAAAGAGCTCACACATTTATTGAAAATCCTTAGGATTTTTATGTTAAATTACATGCAGACGCACACAGTAAATGTTTTGGTTAATCTTAACATTATTAGCAAGGTCCAAAGGAATATCCTGTTGTTTAAAATTTAAATCTATTATTGGGATTACACAGATGCCACTTTCTGCTATTTGTAGTGCTCCTTGCTGTACATTTTACACAAAGTTTTTGTGAATAGTATTATGCCTTAAGCTTGCATTGAATGCTTTTTTTTCATAAAAAGTAAACCTCAGTATTACGCTGAACAATAATGATTGATGAAAACTTATTTAAATACATAGTTGGATTTTTTTCTATGAGATAAAAACCAAAGAAATCCCTTGGAGTACTTCAGTTCTTCCTTCTGCCTAACAAAAGATCTAAATTTATTTTCAGCTCACAGAATTGATGTTACTCAAAATATAAAGCATTTCAAAGAGTAATGACAAAGAATTTGGGCTAATCTTTTTATTTTTGCTTAAATTATTTTATTGGTACATTTTAGGTATATAATACGTTGACATTTATTATTGGGTGCTTGTACCTGTACATGATGTATCTTGGTTCTTGTTTTTTCCCCATTACCTGTGCGCCATTCACCCCTCCCCCCTTCCCTATTTACATAGACTTCGTTTCCATTTTTTGCTTCTTTTCTCATAATTTTTCCTTTCCATTCTTTCCTTTCCCCATCTCCTCCCACCACCCCTACCCCTTTGGACATTTTTCCTATTTCAAAGTATCAATTATTAGTTATTAATCCTTTTAATCCTTATTTACACTCTCAGTTTCTCACACTAGAGAAACTATTTGGTATTTACAAATGTGTGTCCTATTTATTTCACTGAAGAGTATGGCCTCAATATGCATCCATTTAGCTATAAATGACTCTAGTTTCTCATACTTTATGGCTGAGTAGTACTCCATTTTATTAAAAAAAACCACATCTTCTTTATCCAGTTTCCAATTGATGGGCACTTGGGCTCTTTCCAAGCTTTAGCTATTACAAACTGTGCCGCTATAAACATGGGTGCACATGTGTCTCTGTGGTGTGATTTTTTAAATCTTTTGGGAAAATACCCAGCAGGGGAATAGCTGGGTCAAATGGGACCTCTAGTCCTAGTTCTTTGAGGTATCTCCATGCTGATTTCCATAGTGGTCGCACCACTCGCCACTCCCACCAACAATGGAGAAGGGTTCCTTTCTCCCCACACACCTGCCAGCATTTGTTATTTGTTGATTTCTTGACAGCAGCCATTCTTTCTGGGGTGAGATGGAATCTCAGTGTTGTTTTCATCTGTATCTCTCGAATGACCAGTGATGTTGAACATTTTTTCATATGTTTATTTGCTGCATTTACTTCTTGTTCTGAGAAATGTCTGTTCATTTCAGAAGCCCATTTTTGAATTGGGTCTTTGAATTTGGGGGGGACCTCTGATTTTTTTCAGTTCTTTATATATTCTAGATGGTAGATCTTTGTCTGAGGTACAGCTGCAAAAAATTTTTTCCAACATTGTACATCCTCTGTTACTTCTGTTGGTGGTTTCTCTTGCAGTCCAGAAGCTTTTTAATAAGATGAAATCCCAGTTATTGATTCTTTCTGCTATTTCGCGGGCTATTGAGATTTTGTTCATAAAGTCTTTTCCTATGCCAATATCTTCAAGAGTTCTGCCTAAATTATCTTAAACCAAGTTTAGTGTTTCTGTCTCTTTTATTTGTATTAAATTCTTTTATTGGTACATTGTAGGTATACAACACAATTACATTTCTCATTGGGAATTGTACCTTTACATAATGCA
>NW_004624730.1:4885508-4901068 GCF_000247695.1 Heterocephalus glaber
AGTGTATTACATTGATTGATTTTTGTATATTGAACCATCCCTGCATCCCTGGGATGAATCCCACTTGATCAGGGTGTATGATCTTCTTGATGATCTTCCAGTAGGGAAAATATTAAATCTTATACTTCTGTGTCCAGTGCTTAGGGCAGGTTATAGAAAGATGTGAACTCCAAATGGCTCAGGCAACCCCACCCCTATGGTCTTATTGATTGTAGCCTACATGACCTCTCACTTGGGGTGGCTGCATTCACTGCCTGCAGCTTTCCTTAGCAGATGTTTCCTGTTCCTCACATCTCCAACTTCCTGACATCTGCTATACTTTTGGCTTCATTCTCACAGCTTCATACACTACCCTCTTATGAGCTCCTAATGGGATTGTGACCTTCTCATAAATTTTTATGTGGACTCTCAGGTCTTCTTCTGAAATCTGTGTGGAAGCCTCCATGACCCCATAAGTCTTGCAGTCTCCATCCCTGAAAACCCAGAACCACTTAGATAATGCCAAAATTGGTGACCAGCTTGAGCAGTTGCGGGATCCTCTTGAACCATGGCTAAGTGACCTGTGAATACTTAGATGGCTGAGCTCAGAGGTGTCCTTTCCTAGACAGCCCTAAATAAGCATACATTCCAGGAATTCTTTTGTAATGAAAGATTTAGAGCTTTGTACCCTCGCACCTATAAGGGTGAGATCTTGCTGATTTCTGAGATGCCCTCAAGGCATCTTTCTTCATGTCCCTATAAAGTATAAAGCCACGTATAAAGTACTTGGCATCTTTTTAATGCTAATCTTTTGAGCAACTGTTCTCTCCTCTGCCCCAACTTTCCAGGTGTTTCCTTTCTGGTAAAAATGAAAAAATTTAAAATCATTCAGCTTTGCCATTTGCTCCATATTTTCCCTGTATATCTATCTAAAACACAGCCAGCAGTACCTACATCACAGCCTGAACATTGGGCTGCCTTAAAATTTCCTCTGCCAGATTAATCTGCTGGTCTTAATCTGTCTACCAAAAGGTCACAGGACATGGGCAAATGTATGTATTCAGTAACTAGGAGAAAAAATTAAGCTGGAAAGGTACTAGAGCATGTAATAAGGGGAATTTTTGATAGGAAAATGAGATTTCACTCAGAAGGTGATAGTTGAGTAAAGACCTAAAAGAGGTGAGGAAAAAGCAAGTTAATATTTTTGGAAAGATGTTTCCAGACACAGGAAACACCAGCAAGCACAAAGGCTCTCGGGCAGAAGCATATCTCATGAATTTTAGAACAGCAAATAAAGTAGTGTCATTATTTACAAAGTGAATAAGGAATAAAGAAATCATAGGACAAAGTAAAAGATGAAGTCAGAGAAACAAATGGCTGACTTTAGCAAGGGAGTAGTGCAGAACTGTAGAGGTATTGTAGATCATTGTAAACATTTGGACCTTACTGTGAATGAAAAAGGAGCCATTAGAGTTTTTTTCTTTTTTCTTTTATCCCATTCTCCCCTCCCCTCCCTATGTACAAAAGTTTTATTTTCATTTTTCCTTCTATTTTCACTTTCTTCTTGTCCCTTCCTTTCTTTCTCCTTCCCTCCTCCCTTGTTCCCTTTCCCATTTGAACATTTTCTTCCCATTTCCCAATATCTGTTATACATTTTAGTCCTTATTTCTACTTTCACTTTCTCACACCAGAGAAACAATGTAATATTTAAACATGTGTGTCTGATTTATTTCACTTAAGAGTATGGTCTCAAGGTCCATCCATTTAGCTATAAATGTCTGAAGCTAATCCTTCTTTATGGCAGAGTAGTACTCCATTGTATTAAAAAGCCGCATCTTCCTTATCCATTCATCGGTTGATGGATATTTGGGCTGTTTTGAAGATTTAGCTATTACAAACTGTGCCACTATAAACCATGGACACACATATATCAGGAGCCATTAGGGTTTTACAAGTGGAGGAGAAACATCATCAGATTTGGGTTTTAAGCTGATCACTCTATTAGCTGTGTTGATAGTAGACTGTGGGAAATACAAGTAAATCAAGGAAAAATTTGGGAGACTAATAAATTCCTAACTGGCAAAATTGGGTTTGAACCAGTGGTGGCAGTGAAATCCCTTTACAAAATGATATCAGAGATCATGATTACCTCTTGAGTGGGAGAATTATGGACATTTTTAGTGGGATTATGGACAGTTTTTGTTTTCTATCTTACCTTTCAATATTTCCCAATTTTTATTTAGTAAACTTTTATAGTCAGAGAAAAATACATAACCAGTGATGAAGAATTGCTAAGAATATTGTAGGAGCACGTAGGAAAATTGTCCCTTTCTTCCTGAGGATTAGGAAAGGTTTTCTGACAGATAATGCTAAAGGGTGAGTAGGAATCATCTGATGGTGAAAAAGGTTTTCTAAGCAAAGGAAAAAGTATGAATTTAAAAAACAGGAAATAAGCAATTGCAGAAGGCAGTACAAATGTTTGATATTGCTATAGTAGAAAGAGTGAGAACAAAGGAGGGGAGGTGGCACATGCCTGTAATTTCAGCACTCTGGAAGGTTCAGGTAGGACAATTGCAAGTTCCAACCCATTCTAGGCAACTTAGACTCATCAAAGTAAAAGAAAGGGAAAGTGGTATTTATATACAGTGGAGTATACTTGGCAATAAAGAAGATATATTTGATTCATTTGTTGCAAAATGGATACACATTGAGACTAGAATGTTAAGTGAAATAAATCAGACACAGCTTAAATATTGCATGGTTTGTCTTATATGAGAAACCCAAAGTATAGATAAATTAAAGTACAAAATAAAAGGTAAGAGACAGGAAGGAGATCAAGAGATGGAGGGAGAAGAAAGGTGGGAGAAGATGGGAAGAGGATAAAAAAGAATCAAGATGTGTTATGTACGTGTACCAACTCCTCAAAATGAATGTAATTATTATGTACTGAAAACATGTACTAATAAAATTTTAAAGGCCTGGGGATATATATATAGCCCAGTGTGAAGGCCATGTTTTCATTCTGCACCACCAGCAAAAAAAATTTTTTCAGTGCCACCTAAGGAATTTGGGCTTTATCTATAAAGAACAAGATAGAGAGCAAGAGAGGATCTGGCATAGTCATCCATCAAATGGATTCCTCTAGTAGTGGGTATCTAGTAGTACACAGATTATATCCAGAGGATGGGTTTGAGGCTGATGCAGTTTCTAATAAAGTTAAATGCATGTCTGCCTTAGTTTCTAGCAGTTCCACTTCTAGGTATTTCCAAGAGAAATAAGGCATACTTTCATAAAAAGACTTGAAAAAATATCCACTGAAATTTTATCGGTAGTAGTCTCAAACAAGAGACAAATCAGATATCCATGAATAAAAAAATGGATAATTGTAGTGTACTAATAAAATGAAAAAAGGATGGAGGCTTGATGCCTATAACAAGGCTGAATCTTGAAAGCATTATGTGAAAGAAGCCAGACACAAAAAGATACATAAATGATTCCATTTATTTAAAGTTTCAAAATAAGCTTACCTTATGCCACTTAAAAATACTCAGTTTACTAGGAAGATCGCAGAGAAACTTTTTAAGGTGGTGGAAATATTCTGCATCGTGGTCTGCATGGTGGCTCCATAAGCAAAAATTCATCAAGTTACATGTAGAGTTGCACATATTACTGTATACAGACTATACATCCGTGCATTTAGAAAGAAAGGGGAGATGGCAAAGTTTATGAACTAGGCAGTGAAAGTGACAATAAAAACACACTAAAAAGCCAGGGATCTAGCTCAGTCATTACGCCGTCTGCCTCGCAAGCGCAAGGATCTGAGTTCGATCCCTGGTACCAAAAAAACCAAAAAACACTAAAAAGACCCCCAGTGGCTGTGGCAGTGACAGAGTGTGAGGCCTGCGTCGCCCTTCCATCCTCCAAGGCAACTGCTTCGGCTGCCAGAAATAATCTATCTGTGGCACTGGACATGAAGTAATCAGTCCTCTGTTGCTGCTGACATAGGGTCAGGGACTGATGAGGGAAGCATGGACCTAATGAACCGATAGGCAAGCAATGTTAATATTCCAGCTACTGCTTCTGAGAAAAGTAGCAGCTCTGAATCATTAAGTGACAAAGGTTCTGAACTGAAGAAAAGCTTTGATGTGGTGGTATTTGATGTTCTTAAGGTTACACCAGAAGAAAATTTGGGTCAGATAACACTAATGGATATCCCAGTATTTAAAGCTATTCAGCCAGATGAACTCTCAAGTTGTGGATGGAATAAAAAAGAAAAATATAGTTCTGCACCAAATGCAGTTGTCTTCACAAGAAGATTTAATCGTGAGCTTTTGGGTTGTTAGAGAGATTCTTCATGCTCAAACATTAAAAATTAGAGCAGAAGTTCTGAGCCATTATATTAAAACTGCTAAGAAACTGTATGAGCTGAATAATCTTCATGCACTTATGGCAGTGGTGTCTGGCATACAGAGTGCCCCAATTTTCATGTTAACTAAAACATGGGCATTATTAAGTTGAAAAGACAAAACTACCTTTGAAAAATAAGAGTATGTAATGAGTAAAGAAGATAGCTACAAAACACTGAGAGACTATATAAGTACCTTAAAGATGACACCTTGCATTCCCTATTAGGTATCTATTTGTCAGATTTAACATACATTGATTCAGCATATCCATCAACTGGCAGCATTCTAGAGAATGAGCAAAGAACAAATGTAATGAATAACATCCTTCGGATAATTTCTGATTTACAGCAGTCCTGTGAATATGATAGTCCCATGTTGCCTCACATCCAAAAATATCTGAACTCTGTTCAGTATATAGAAGAACTACAAAAATTTGTGGAAGATGATAATTACAAGCTCTCGTTAAAGATAGAACCAGGGACAAGCACACCACGGTCTGCTGCTTCCAGGGAAGACTTAGTAGGTCCTGAAGTAGGCGCATCACCACAGAGTGGAAGAAAAAGTATAGTGGCTGAAGGAGCCTTGCTGCCACAGACACCTCCATCCCCTTGGAACCTGATTCCACATGGACACAGAAAGTGCCCCAGCTTGGGTTATAATGTCATTCATAAAATGAACACAGCAGAGTTTAAGAGTGTAATGTTCCCAAATGCAGGGCCAAGACATCTGTTAGATGATAGATAGCATCATGAAGCCTCATGCACCATCTTGAGACCAAGCTGAAAGTTCCACTCTTTCTAGTGGAATATCAATAGGTAGAAGTGTTGGTTCTAAAGTAAGTGAGGAGACCTCATGGCCTGCTTTTGAAAGGAACAGATTATATCATTCTCTCGGCCCAGTGACAAGAGTGGCACGAAATGGCTGTCGAAGCCACATGAAGGCCAGCAGTTCTGCAGAGTCAGAAGATTTGGCAGTACATTTATATCCAGGAGTGGTTACTAGTCAAGGTGTTCTCAGGAGGAAAACTTTGTTAAATGAAGGCAAAAAGCCAACAGTGGCATCTTGGAGAAAATATTGGGCAGCCTGGTGTGGAACACAGCTTTTTTACTATGCTGCCAAGTCTCTGAAGGCTACAGAACGTAAACATTTCAAATTGACATCAAATAAGAATGTGTCAGCAGTAGGATGGATGGTGATGATGGCTGATGACACAGAACATCCAGACCTCTTCCTGCTGACCGATTCTGAAAAGGGAAATTCATACAAGTTTCAAGCTGGCAGTAGGATGAATGCAATGCTGTGGTTTAAGCATTTGAGTGTAGCCTGCCAAAGCAACAAATAACACGTTCCTACAAACTTGATGACTTTGGAGTAGAAACCTGGAGAAGACGAGGTGAACCCTGCTCCTGAGAGTGAGACCTGAAGAAAGAGCGCCACCTGCAGACCATCTGTGCCAGGAAGAGCCCAAGGCACCATCTCAGCCTTGGAGTTCTGAACCAAAAAGCACTAATTTCAGGAAATGAAGTGAGATATTCCCAGAGAACAAATAGGAGTTACAAAATAAACTGTCATGAACCATGCTTCTTATCTCTGAACTGACCTGTGGAAACTACTGCCTTAAAAGTATGAAAGGAAAACCAACATGAAACACCAAATCGTGTGCGTGAATCTTCTGGAGGTGCTGTGCTTGAAATAGATCGTAGCTAATTTGCATTTCTTTTACCCTTGTACTAATTTCAGAGTGGGGAATTATCTCTTTTAGATACAGTTTAAAAAAGGAAAAACATTTCTTATTGATTACATCAGGAGCTGGCTTTGAACTGCAGTGAACAGATACTTTAATTTAAGAGATTATACCAGCAGCTCCCCTGCAACGTTTGTTCTGCCTCCAGTAGTGCATTCTCACTTGTTTTCTAACAGCAAGAATGTAGGAATTAGAAATGTTAACTATATAAGTTGCCTGGGTTTGTTTTGGATGGGAGGTGTTTGTTTTGTTTTGGATAAGAGTACATCTTTTTAAACTTTTAGTGCTGTGTGGGGAACATTATTTCCTACAGGAGGCACAAAGGCCAAGTGTTCATATGCCAGGCAGTTTCTTAAAGTAAGCTCCAGAAAACATGGTTTTTTCTAACTGAGGTTAAAGCTTAGCTTTACATGAATTCATTGTTGGACCACAAATCTGCCTAATAGAGAACTGCAGTCCCAAGCTAAACTTTCCTGAGAAGATTTTACAATAACTAGCCTTTTCCCTGAGTTGATTGAATTATCCCTCCTCCCAGTCACAGATGGTTTTTATCAGCGAGGGTGATAATATTGATATTATGCCAGGGTTTTTTGTTTTACAGTGTTTAATTGCAGAATGCCAGTGTTTTTGTTGTCATTGTTACAATTATTCACTTGTTTTTGTTTAATATGAGATTCAAGATTGTATTTGTTTAAAAGATTGCTTGTTTATGTTTTCTCATGACAATAATTTTAAGAGGGATAAAGGTGAAAGTTGGAGGTTCTGGAAATTTTAAGTATCAAATGTTTCCTCCTCACATGACTCACCACGAGCATACCAAAACATTTTTTCTGAAAACCTACTAATTGTTCCCTTACATGAAACCATATTTTGGTAGTAGTTGACTAAGCAGTTTTGACAGAAATCTTCTATGCAGTAATGCATTTAATTTCTAAAATAAATGTTAAATTGAAAATTGAAAAAAGGGTGAGGTGCCCTAGATTTTATAACAAAAAAATAGCATTTGAACAAAGATTCCACATTGAATATTATATCCTTGTGAGGCACAAATTTTAGTAGTGACCTAAGGAGAAAAGTGCTTCTTGATTGATGCCTGCTCATAGACCTCTATTACTTTGGGCCTCACATAAAATTTCTCACATATATAGTCTTAGAGAAATGTATACTGTATCATATTTTGCCCTCAAGTCCACTTAAAGAAAATACTACATGTATAATAATTAGCTAAAAATCTATCTAAAGGAAAGTAAGAGCTTTTTCTCAGTGTTATGTTTATAAATTTAGTTTTTCTGTTTGGGAGATGTTTAAGAGTTCAAATACGTTTGTCATATGATAGAAATATGTTGTTTCTGGGTTTTAGTGACAGGCTGAAGAGGGCAAAATGTTGCCTGTGCTGAATGATTTTTTTCAGTTAATGATCTAAGTTTAACCCATGCTGGGTACATAGAAAGACATCATCTTCATAGCCAGCAGTACTACTACAGAGACCTCGCACATCTTACTTTTGTTTTGCATTTTTAAATTTCCTTACTTTATTTCTCTTTAGAAATAACTTTAAGTGTATTGCTTTTTTTAAAAAATTGTGAATAAGAACCCTGTGGATTTTATTATTATTTTGTTTATCATAAATAAGCTAAAGTAGATATGTTTTAGGTTTACTATATCTGTGGAAATACACAACTGGAAGTCAGAGGCTGACATCATAGTTTTGCCAAAGAGAGAAGGCGCTAAGAAAGAAGGTGTGTTTGATATTTTCAGCTCTAAACAATGAGTGCTTATATAGAGTAAGCATAATGTTCAGATTGAATTAACAGTTCACAGATAGAATAGGCACAGTGTCTTCAACTGACTGAAGCGCAACCCCACAGTGCAGTAGAAGTCATTACTATTTTTCTATCTTTCTTGATCCATTCAAAAGATCAGACTTTGATTTTTAGGATTATTGTCTCTTTTGAAGCAAATTTTGAATTAATATAGGTGAGTTTTGACCTATAATTCGCAAAATAATATAATTTAAGCCAACAAAATATGTCACCAAACTGTATTAAATATTTAGTTTATTACCCTCAATTGTAAATTTGTGACTCAAAAGCTAAAAATTTCCATCAATGTTAAGCTCATTTGTTTCTACCCTAGTTAAGAACTCATTAGAAATTCATTTAAATTTTAAATTAAGCTGTTCTATAACCACAATGATTGGCATATTTTATGCCCTGATATAGTACTGTATAATACTAGCCCAAATACCATTTGAGGCAATCCTATTTAACAACTTATTTAAAACTGTAAAATTAACTACATAATGACCTTCCTAAGCACTGATTTGGTTATACATCTTTCCCCTTGACATTCAGGCTCTGTTCATTTTTTAGAGTATTATTTTTATTGTAACCTCTAAACTGTAAAAATTGAAATAGAACTGATCAAACTCACCTTCCCATTTTATTGTTTTCACCGTGTAAATATTATTACAAAAAGGGATTCAAACAATGAGTTTGAGTGTTTTTGTTTTTCTTTTTTCTTTTCCCCAGACATGCGCTCCAATGATAATTATTTTTCCTGTGTGGAAAATGCCATATAACTATGGCACTGCTGTCTGTATGGACTACATTGGTATTCGGTCTTTCTGTATGTCAAGAGTCAGGGTATTTATTGTTACAAAGCTTTTGTAAGTGGTCCTCTTGTGGAAAATTTATAAAGAAGCCCAAGAAGCATTATCATCTTAGAAGAAAAAAAACAGAAAAATGTTTACAGTCTCTAGCATATCTCTTAGTTGAAATAGGGCCCTCAAAGAGTAGCCTCTCTTTCTGGATTATTAGAATTTACCTGGCTAAATGCCTTTAACATAATTCTTTTTTTCTAAGGTTAAATATGTAAAGTCTACACATTTTATTACTGAAAACAAAACTATAGAGTGTCGTTAACTAGATATCAATACTGAAAGATTTAGTCCATTGGCTCTTTAAAAGAATTTATTCACCTTTTTTTTTTTTTGAGCCATGTTTCTTTACAACCAGTTTTTAAGCCTCCATGTTATCCTCTAAACAAGGGGTGCCAGGGTTGCTTAACAGAAGATAATCTAAAGAAATCCTCTGCTTCAAAGGCTTTTGACATAATTGGATCCCTTTTTGAAAATGGAGATAAATTCAATTCAGCTGTGTCACAGGGCGCAGTAATGCTACCGTTGCCTGAATTGATCATATAAAGCAAGTGATGGAGTTTGTCTGACTTCTTAGTGACATTTTAGTGTTTGATTTTTTTCCCCTCTCTTGTTTTGTATCCTTTCAAACTTAGTAAATTCATTCTTTACCAGCCAGAGTGGTATTCTGTTTTCTCTAAGCCTTTAATATACAAAAATTGCTATTAAATCATATTGATGATAAATTACTTTCTATTTGAACCTTTTCAAAATGATTTAAATACCTTTTGGGTTTGCTCCCTAAAAATGGCTTGTGTCTAAAATGACTCTTTTCTATTTAAAGGGTTCTAATGAAAGAGAGTTGTGCATACAAATTTGTATTAAATGTATTGAAAGAAAAAGAAAAAAAACACTAAAAAGACATTTCCTTAGAGAAATGAGAAGAGACTGTTGAGTATGTTGAGGCTGTTGAGGCTATTAGCTATAGGGCAGTGATGGCGAACCTTTTAGAGCTTTCAGTAACAAATAGCTGGCTGCACATATGCCATAGGTTCACCACCACTGCTATAGGGGAAATGCATAAGGAGTAAACAGATTTAAAGGAACAGGTTTTAGATCAATGGTCCTGAACCTTGGCTGCACACTGAATTAAAGTTCCCAGTGTCCCAGCCACTCCTAATGATGATTAAATCAAGAGCTCTCATATGATTCCAAACTGCAGAAAAGGTTAAGAGCACTGCCTTTGATAGCTGAATGTGGGAAATCTGTTGGATTTGTGAAGAGCTGCTACATTCAGAAGGCAGTTAGAGAGTATTAATTTATTGATAATATGTACTTACTGAAATTATTTACTTTTTACAAATTAGAATGCATACGTTGAGATTATATGTATTATATTCTTCTTGTTTATTCAAAACACATGATATACCTACATATGTAAGACATTGTTCCAGGTGTTGGAGATTAAGCACAAACCAAAACTAAGAAAATCACCGTCTTCTGGTTTATATTCTAGTGGGGAGGAGATAGACAATAAATATAAAGCCAAAAACTGATAAAGGTTTTGAAGAAATTAAAGCAATCAAGAATCACAGAAATAGGTCATGACCTTTTAAAATTAATTACAGTAGATATGGATGACCTCTCTAAAAAATGACACAGATTCCTTAGGTTGTTAAAATACTAAGAAGTCCTCAGCAACAGACTCCCCCTAACAAATCCCCTTCAACTAATGAACTTCTAAAAAACTCCAATGACATGATATTAGTGGACCCCAAAACTATTATTAGAAGCTGCAAGTCACTGAAACTTGTCAAGCTTTTCAATCATTAATCGACATATCCAAACACTAATCACCCAGACTTCCAGAACCATTCATAACTTCTAACCATAAGTCAGACAGACTTCAGTCACAAAATTCTCAGACACCACAGGACCACAAATAAATCACTGGATCCATGCAGGTGCCTCTATCACTGATCTGATACACCTATTAGTTTCTCATATCCCAACGCCAATACTCACATTTATTACCTACCTTGTAGTACCCAACAAATCACTTATTCTAGTCCTTTCAAACCTTGCTATTTAGAGTTTGATCCAGGGATAAATAGCATTAACCAATGCTTTGGAGTTGGTTAGAAATTGATACTCACAATGCCTATTCTTCTGTTCGGCCACAGAAGCAGAATCTGAATTTCTAATAGGGTCCCTTGGTGTTTAATAAGATCCCCAGTAAAGTTTTAGAAACACAAGTACAAACACTTCTCTAATAAACTCTTGGTAACTGACAACTGCTAGGCCCCTAATTGCAAAATTCCCACAGTTCCTGAAGCAACTGATCACTCAGTCACTCATAACAACAGGTCGGTCTTTGTCCCTGAATTTGGCAGGCCTATGAGTCACTGAATCTCTCAGTTGTATTCTAAAAGAAAGGAGTAGCAGTACCACCAACATGCTGAAAATGCTGCTTACCCTTGGGAAGTCAATGAATATATTCTCTGAAGTGTTTTTTAAAGTTGTTTAAAACTGTGTAAATGATTGGAATGATAAATCTGGAGAGAAATGACCAGGCCAGAAATTGAGATGTCAGAATTCAGTGTTGAAGATAGCAGAGTATGTCAGATCACCAGTAGGGAATATTTTAGAGACTTTACCTGAGGAAAGAACTAGGAATGAAGGGGGAAGAAGAAAGTGGACTGCAAAGAAGTAGTCAGAGGAAAAATGAACAGAAGTCAAGAAAAGAACTATTTCAAGCACAGAAGTGGAACAGGAGAAGGACTTGTCCTTTTGCTAGTATTATATCATGTCAGCATCAATGTCAAAGGCTGAAAATCAGTAAGACACAATGATAGCCCTGGATTTGGAGACCATCAGTAGAGATTATAGTTTGAATAAAGTGTTTTGGTTCATTGGATAAGAAGAAACTAACCACAGTTTGTGGAGGAGTGAATGGACAGTGAAAGGAGGGAGGCAGAAATGACTACACTCTGAAGAAGTTGGATGGGAATGGAAATGAGCAGGGTTAGGGGAAGACTTTTAGAGCTGAAAAAGAGCTGATAAAGAAGGGAATCATTCAGATTTCAATGAAAAGACTGTTCAGTGGAAAACAGTTCCACAGGACTGGGAAGAAAGAATGAGAATGCCTGCAATCTAGCTTCACAACTCACCAGGACTCCTGAACTTGACCTTTGATGTCTGTCTTGCCCTACCCTAAATCCTCTGAATTCATATTCTCTCTAGACTCTACCTGCCTTACCATGGTAACTGCTACCAAATAAACTAGACTACTTTTTTTTGGTACCGGGGATCGAGCTCAGGACCTTGTACTTGCAAGGCAGGCATGGTGCCACTGAACTAAATCCCTGACCCACTAGACTACTTTCTTAACCCCTCCATGCCTCCTTATGAGAGTCTACCTCATTGGATTGTTATGAGCATTACAACTGATAGTACAAGTATAGTGTCTAGAAGAAAGTGAATTTCAATAAAAAGTCCTTGTTATTAATACATGTTTATGGCTCACCTTATTTTGTAGGAAATATATAAAGTAAATGGGGAGGTTAACATTTAAGTGTGTATTGTAAGAGTGCCCTGTAGCACCTTGGCTGGCAGGCAGGAAGATGGCCACGCCTGTCTTTTCATGTGTGGTGTATTTCTGCTAACTGCTGCAACATTCTATTAGAGAGGAGATTGTATTTACTTAATAGCACTGTGAAGCCTGCACTACTAATCATAGTACTCAGAAACTGCCATATCCCCATTCCAAGTCTCCACAAATATCTGGCTATCTTGTCCCAGTTCAAGCACAGGTAGAGCAAATCTCTGACCTTAGTACACTTTCTTTCATAAAACTTCAAGTAATCTATGCACACATTCGAGCTTTAGGGCAGCCCTAGTCTCAATTGTAAGCTCAGAAGGAGCCAAAGAGGACCTGTTCACTAAAAGTTCTTTATATTTCTGCTTAGCTACCTGGATTCTTGTCTTAGATTCCTAAAAGTTGGTATCTCAGGATGTTCACCAGCACCCTAATATCCTGGTAAATAAAATTTTTGGCCACTATGCCCATGTAATTCTAAATTTATGCTTTGATTGATAGGTTTTCAGATGTCAACTGGCTGCTCAGATGCCCATTTATAAGACTTGGAGCCCAGAAATCCCTACCTCAGAGAGTGTCGTTCCTAGATCTGACTCTGAATATCCTCCAAAACTAGCCTCCACCATTAAAATTTTGTACTTTGGGAATGGAGCTAGTTTTCTATAATATGATAACAATACTACTTACTGTATAGTAGTATAGAACCTTTTGTTTCATATAAACCCCCACAGACCCTGAGAAGCTATGCTATTCCAATAGAACCTTCTGTGATGATAGAAACATTTTGTATATGGTAGCCTCCTAACTATTGAGCGCTTAAAGTAGGGCTAGTGTTATTGAGAACTGGGCTTCTAACTTTATTTCATTTTGAAGTAAATAATTCTGCCTGGCAAGTGGCTACTGTATTGGATACCATAGCATAGAAACTGGGGAATTTAGTAATCTGGTGAACTAGTTGTGCGGAAATGATGAACTGAGTCCATGATATCAAGAGGAGCAAAACAAACGTGAAGCAAAAGAGAAAAACTTGGAATGAAAGAGGTTTTTGAAGTCTCAGGTATATCTGTGCACTTTTATAGATATATATTATTTAAAGAGATACAACTGTTTTCATATTGGGTTTTTTTATCAGTATGACATTTATTTCACCATTTTGATACTGACTGCATCATGATGAACAATTTGTGTAAGTACAGGCTTTGGAAAAACCACAGGTTAAAGTCTTATTTCTATAGTTGACTATGTTGCTGTAATATTCTTTTTAAAATAATACCAATTTTCATATTAAGGAGTAATATGTTAGCTTTCCATCACTATAACAAATAGCTGAATTAATCAACTTACAGTGGGAAAGGGTTTATTTTGGCTTAAAGTTTTAGTGGTTCCAGTCCATGATTGATTGGCCCTATTTCTTTGGGCCTGTGGTGAGGTAGCATATCAAGATGGAAACTCATAATGGAGAAAAGTGCCTACCACATGGTTGAGAGGTGAAAGAGGATAGAAAGGGCTGTAGTCCTATAATCCTTTTTGAGGCATGTCTGCAGTGACCTGAAATCCTCCAAAAAAGCCCCACCTCTTGAAGGTTCTACCATCTCCCAAGAACACTAAGATGGAGACTAAGGCTTTAACACATGGACCTTTTCATTTAAGATCCAAACTATAGCAGAGATTTTAAAAGAATTTAATGTAACATAATATGCAATGTTTCTATATTTTAAACTTTTTTAATTTTTATTTTTATTAGTGTATGTTTGCAGTGCATGATACAGCATTTATCATGGGGAGTTGGTATGTGTACATAACACATCTTTATTCATTTTTTGTCCCTGATCCCTTTCTTCCCTCTCTACAACTTTAAACAATTGGTCCCTTTTCCATTTGCAAAGCACTATCTCCATTTTTTTCCAACTCTCCTTTTTACATCCCCTTGCCCTCCCCTTCATTCCCCTTCCCTCCATCTCTCTTTCCCCTTCCTATTTGAAAAAGATCATTCTTAGAATTCTTAAGTACTAAAACTTTGAAATTAATCAGGAAACCTTTCTTTGCTATTGTTCCCTGAGATTATTCCTAGGCTTCCCAGTTGTACACTTAAAAAGCCTTGGAAGTATCTAGTAAAATAGCTGACAGATTTAAGAACGTATTAGTCTGGCTTTCAGATTGGCTGAATTTTGATTTGGAAATGATCTAGATTTTTATATTTCCGTCCATGTGTTTAATTTGAGTTCCTTCCAGGTGACTATTCATATCAAAAACTCCCTCATTAGAGGACTAAATTTCTATGTAGCTCTGTCTTCTACTGTGACATTTAACATCATGTTAAAATGTAGAACTTGTCTCATTGAAGCACAGAAACAACAACAGAAATAGTCATAAGAACAAGTTAATAAGTATAAGTACTAAATGTTCTCTATTTGGCCGGGTGGGGGTACCAGGGATCGAACTTGGGACCTTCCTCTTGCGAGACAGGCGGTGGAACCACTGAGCTAAATCACTGGCCCTGTTCCGCTATTCTGTTATTATTATTGTTATTATTATTTTGGTACATTTTAGGTATACAGTATAATGACATTCATCATTGGAAATTTGAACCTTTACAAAATTTCTCTTGGTTCTTATTTTTTCCCCATTCCCCTGCTCTCACGTCAACCCCTCCATCCCTCCGTATTTACAAAGACTTTGCTTCCATTTTTTCATTTTTTCATATTAATTCCATTCCCTTCTTTACTTTCCCCTACCCCTCCCACTTCCCCTTCCCCTTTGCCCCTTTTCTTCCTATTTCACATTACCTATTATACCTTATAGTTCTTATATACACTTTCAGTTTCTCACATGAGAGAAACTATTCAGTATTTACACACGTCTGTCCTGTTTATTTCACGTAACAGTATTGCCTCAATGTTCATCCATTTAGCTATAAACGTCTCTAATTTCTCATTTTTTATGGCTGAGTAGTACTGCATTTTGTTCAGAAAAAAAAAAACATTTTCTTGATCCAGTCTCCAGTTGATGGGCATTTGGGCAGTTTCCAAGTTTTAGCTATTAGAAATTGTGCTGCTGTGAACATGGTTACACATATATCACTGTGGTATGGTTCGTTTAATTCTTTGGGGAAGATACCCAGCAGGGGAATAGTTGGGCCAAATGGGACTTCCACTCCTAGTTCTTTGAGGTATCTCCATACTGATTTCCACAGTG
>NW_004624730.1:4920415-4933136 GCF_000247695.1 Heterocephalus glaber
CTCTAGTTCTGTGAAGTATATTGTTGGAATTTCAATCAGCATTGCATTATATCTATATAGTAGTTTTTTGGAAGTTTGGCCATTTTTACTATATTGGTTCTTCCTACCCAGGAACAAGGAATATCAGCCTTTTTAGTGATAACACATTTATTCAATGTATATGACTGAGGATTCAGGGAAGTAAATTTCTTTTGGAATTACATATTTCGTCTTCAACCAGGATTCAGTTTTTTTGTTACAGTTAGTAAGGAGCCTTAGGATGAAGAAATGTGAATGAAATTTTGGGTAGGGATAGGAAGGAGATGAAAGGTCCAGGAGATATTTCTCCAAATGATACCAACACTGTTTCTAAGATTCCTTAAGCCTTTAATAATTTTGTTCAAGAATTACCTGTATTATTTGAGAAATAAAATATATAGTAACTCTTAAATTCTCTTTGCAGCTTTAGCTATGGTATATCTTTTTTTTTAATTCCCCTCACATCTTTATGAGCCTCTATGTTTTTTAGCCCTAAATGATTTCCCAGTATTATATAAAGGGAGATGTAAATTGGGTAATAGAGATTCTTTCAGCTTTAGTACAATAAATAGTTTTATGATGATCTGAGTGTTCATATAAAAAAAATGCCCATGCTTGTTAATGGCTTTAGCGTCATATCAAGTGCTTTGTGAGGACTTGGGAGAAATGTAAGACACAATCCTCACCGCTGCCCTAGGAAACACACAACTTTGGAGAGATAAGCACAGCCACAGCTGGCAGGTAAATAGCAACACCTGTCATGCAGTTTGGAGTGTCCATAGTGTGTCACCTTGGGAAAAAAACAAGGTGTCCTGCCAGTAGACGTGTGTTCTGAACCTTACCTATCATTATAAGCTATTATGTGTTTGGGATTTTTCTGTTATTTCCTTTTGTTCTACAATGTGTGGTTTCTGAAGTTTCTGTTTCTCTCTTTCCTACATTACAGTGAGCGATTTCTGGTGCGATTGAACAAGAATGGTGGGCCCAGGAACCCAGAGAAGATAGAACGAATGTGTGCCCTTTTTACAGTATGTGTAAATTTTCTTTCCTTTTTTTGTTATTGACTCTGTCCAGGGGCCTGTGCTATGTACATGTTGTCACCCTGGAAACAATTATTTATTCTTACCCCCCCCCACACACACACATTGGGGAGAATAGGACTTGATTTATATTTCTATCAGGTTTTAGTGAAGTATTTATAGAGAATTGAAATTAGCTATGGTTTTAAACTGAATTTTTATTAAACAAATATGAAGTACCTAAGCTGTTTCACACAAAATTTGACTTACTGGCAAAATTAGACTTACACAGGTCTGTCTTACTGTTCTTAGCCTTGGCTAAGAACTCCACTGGGAGTTTCTCTGATGTGTAATTATAGTTTCTTTTAAAGGTATCTACCAAATCTATAGCTTAGCAGTCTGGTAGTAAGTTCATATAAAGAGAGACAAACTAAGTAGTTCTCTTCCAAATACCAGATGGAGGATCTTTTTCTGCTGTGATCTACACTTTAGGGTTTTTTTTCTGATTACCCATGCTGTTGTTCCTGGTCTCTGCAATCATGGAGCCATAACTCAGACAAGGCTTGATAGTCTGCTTATGAA
Organism: Heterocephalus glaber; assembly: GCF_000247695.1. The sequence continues at coordinate 4,922,035 of NW_004624730.1, forward strand.
AAGTGCTAAACCTCACAATACTGCATTGCCATGTGTCATCTCCAAGTAAGTTCTTGTTAGTTTTTTTTAAACCCAGTTAAATAACTATCCACCTTTACTTATTTGAATTTTTTTTTTTTGCTTAAGAAGAAAAGGAAAGACTATGTCACAATTTTAAACCAGTTTTCACTACTGTGGATTCTTTTATCTGTTTCAGTGATACTGAGATACATCAAAACTCCTTGAGCTCAAGAAGATGTGGTAGCCTCACAATGTCACTGACCTTGTTTATGGTGTATGATTGTTAGGAGATAGATATCTTAAAGTTTACATTGTGTCTCTTACATGCAAATAGTATTTATTTGATGATCAACTCTGTCACTTTCTTTGAAAACTATAAAATTGTATTTGTCACCTGGCTTCAGTTCATTTACTACAACTTAATTTTTCAAAATGTCAGATGATATTGTTGTACAATCAAAAATTACTTTCACAAGGAATAGCTTTTATTGAAAATATTTCAGATATAGAGAAAGATTTATAAATTTAACTAAGCTGAAATAATATTTTGTTAATTTTTGAGCTTAGGAGATAATGCAAGAAGAAAAAGCAGGAAAAGTGGACTTGTGAAGATGGTTTAATCAGGGGGGATGGATCCTGTCTCTTCCCTGGAAAGAGAATGAAGAAAGAATCCAGATTGTAGTTTATGGAATTTAGGTTAAACTATTGAATGAGAGCTTCTGAAGTGAGGGTGCCTGGCTGAAATAACCAAAGACCTTTCTGAAACAGGAATTGAAAAGAGACGAGACATATCTTCGTGTAGAATGTTTCAATAAATTTGGAAGGTTTTACTGTTTCCTAATTCTCTAATATTATCTGGTAAACAGCAAGATAAATTGTTGATGCATGGGAACAGATCTGTGCTCATGTGCTGTGTTTAAATTCCTAAGTATGATCAATACAGTGCTTGCATGTTCAAAAATGAACATAATTATGATGATGTTTAAATGTAATTACAGTAAGCCACACATTTCAAGTAGCATTTTTTTATCCATATAAGCCCAGAGGCCAAAGCTGTAGGTCCAACTTTATAAATCAAAGATGCACATAATACTCATGATCTGCCAAAATGAGAAGGCACAAGGGCACTAAATATACTGCTTCCATATTTCCCTTTTTAGTACAGTCCTGAATTTTTAGGAAAGGCCCCAAACATAACTTGAGGGACTTTACAGTACACATGAGATTTCTGAACAAGATTACCTTAGCCAGTACCTGAAATAGTAATTTCAATGGGAACTGTTTTCTTATTATCTAAATTACTCCTGAGAGCTAAAGGAGTTTTCCAGATTGGAATATGTGCTTAAGAGTAAATACAAGAAAATGTAGCCACAATTGTGATTGATACCAACCTGTTAGTTTACCTTAGCATCAAGAAAAGGGGACCAAACTGAGCAGTTTGCAGGTACTGAGCAGACTTCAGAGTTATGTTGCAGTCACATTATCCATGCCACAGCTCTGTTCTCTTTGAAGCCTTTTTTATGACCTTGTTAGATTTTAGGGTTTCCTGTGAAGGAAAAATTTTATCCAAGAAGGAAGCATTTCATACTTAAAGTGAATGTCTAGTATATTGAAGATTTTGCTAACTTTCATGATAAACAATGGCTGTGTGTATGAGTGAGAGTATACCTAGTGTGTATTTACTCAATACTAGATATTCAACACTTCATACATAGTGTTTGGCACATACAAAGATTTTAATAATGATTTGTTAACATTAAAAAGTGAATATTATCTACTTGCTGTTATGTTTGAGTGACAGACTCAGAGAATGAACTTGTACTGTTTTCCCTGCATTATGTTATAGATACTGTGTTCTTCCACATTCCAAAAGGATTTTAAGTAATAATTCTTAGGGTTCAGAACCTAACTTATTCCTGTAATGATATCATGTGTTAAAATATTTCTCCTTTTCTGCAGCATAAGTATGATAAATTGGCTTTATTTTATATTTGTAAATCCCATTATCTTGATGGAAAAAATATAGCCCAGGAATAGGAAAGTATGTGAGCTTTCCTGTTTTTCAAATTGAGCATCAGTGACTAGGATGGAGGCCCTGAGTCACTGCCCTCACTCATTTTTCTTCCCACTATGTAGTTGGTTTTTAGCTTCCTTGGTAGGTACAATTGGAAGGTTTGGCCCAGTGAGCAAATCTGCTCAGTAGATGAATGGTGAGTGCACCACCCTCTTCCCACCTTGATTTTGTGTTTTAATATGAACAGCTACACTTTGCTTAGTCTTGAAGTGTGTGTGTTTGATAACTTTGTGGTATCTGCGTTTAACCATGCACTTAAATTTAATAAAATAGATTTACATGGAAATTATGTGGAACCCACAAATAATTTTACTTAAATTTTTTTTCTTCCACTAATTTTTGTGGTCTTACTTTTACTGATTTCAAGTAAATACCACTGAGAATTCTACGTACCACATACAAGATAAAGATAAGATAGCCAAAAGGAGTCCCTACTTAACCATTTGGAAAATAGCATAAATTATACTTAAGGGTTCAACCTTTTGTTCACTCAGCCAGAGTCAAGGGAACAGTCCAGTGTTCCTGTATGCAACCTATCTGGTTAATATTTGGTAATCTTTAGTAACTGGTTTGAATTATCTAGGTCTATTATTAGTCATCTGATGGCTTGAACTAATATAGTCTAGGCTATGTAAAAGGAACCATTTCATTTTGAAATATATCAAGTCTTTCTACATCCTTCAATAATAAATATATTTTAAATCTAAAAATGCATAAAATGGTAACCTGTTTTTTAATTACTATTAATTCTTATTTAGTAACCATCTTAATAAGTATGAAAAGAGTGTTAACTTGAAAATATAATTTTAGAGTCTATTTTAAAATACAAGTAATTAGTGAAATGGATCCCAAAACATCTTTTTTTCAATATATAAAGACAGCTTTCATGTAAAAATATATCTTTGTGGGCCGGGGATTTAGCTCAATGATTCCGCTGCCTGCCTAGCAAGCACAAGGTCCTGAGTTTGATCCCTGGTACCAAAATAAATAAATATATATATATATGTGTATATATATGTATATGTATATATATGTATATATACATATATATGTATATATGTATATATATGTATCTTTGTGATTCTAAAGATACCAATTATGTTATGTTTTTTATAACATATTTCATTGTAAGCAAATTTTATTATCTTAAGATCTTAGGAAAATACTATTACTATGTAGACTCTAAAAGCTTTAGTTTCACCATTATACATTACTTTTAAATGTCTCCTTTTCTTTTATGTGTTCAGGGTCATTTAACAGAGCAAGACTGGAATAAGGATAAGGCAAGCAAAGTACAGCATACTGAGAGTGTTTCCTTGCATTTTGCACCTTAGTTGCTGGCCTCATCACATTAGTGCTAATCCTCTAACACTGTACGAAAATTAAGAAATATGGTGACTCTGAATCTCTAAGTTCACTCAAACTATGACTCCCCCTTTTCCTGCTTTATGGAAGATAGATAAACATCAAGGATCAACCAAAAGATGAAAGATGGAAAGAAATGGAGCTAAAAGGCCCTTTCATAGCAGCAAAAGGGAAATCATGGGAGCCTGTCCCATTAAGGACAGAGGTTACCCCATCAGTGGTCACTAGATTATAGTAATGGCTGGGAGTGAGCAGCAAGTTAATGAACTGGTAAAGCAATCTGAAACAATATATATTAAAATCTTACTACTTCAATTGTAAAACACTATGTAAAATATAAATAAACAAACATTTTGTTTTATTTTTTTGAGACAAGAGTCTTACTATATTACCCAGGCTGTCCTCAAATTCTCAATCCTTCTGCCTCAGCCTACTGAGTAGCTTGGATTACAGGCATGCTCCACCATACCCAGCCAAACATTTTATTTTATTACAAATAAATACTTATTTATAAAAATGACATTTGTAACTCTTTGGTTTAAATTTTTTGATTCTCTATCAGATTTGCTTATTTAAGTGAGACTCCTAAATTTTTCCAGTAAAGTTATTTAAAACTTTATGTTATTACAAATGATAAATGCCTAAATTTAGAAATGTAGATATAATTATCAAGATTTCACTAAGACCAAATTAATCTCTTATAAAGGGAACATACCTAGTGTGTAATAATCATTTGTGGACAGTAGAATAAATGAAAATTAGTAGAGAAAAAACTTAGTGTTTCTGTCATTAATGAACTTGTGATGTTTTCTCTTTTTTCTGCACTGAACATTTATTTTGTTATAAAATGTTTTATATAATGATAGGATAAATATAGGTTAAGGTAATATAAAGAGTTGCAATGTGAAGACTTCTGTAGGTATTGGATTTGGTCTAAATAAGAACTGGAAAAATACTGCCATTAAAATAAACTTCCAAAGGCCTATAATATCCAGACTTTCACTGAATAAGAGTTGTAAACACTAAAAGCTGTTGTGTACTGTAATCTTCCTCCCAACTATATTATATACTACAAACAAACAATTGTGCAGTTCAAAATGAAGTTATTTTCTATGTATCTTTGTCTGAATTTACTTTTTCTTTTCCTTTCTTTTCTTAGGACATGAGCAGCAAAGACATGAAGAGGGATTTATATATAGTTGCCCATGTGATCCGAATAGGTACTGTTACACCTTATCCATTCACATGACTAAGACTGGCCCATCTGGGATAAGTATGTCTTATGCCTGTACTTTGTTTTCTCCCCAGATCTATTTTGTTGTTGTTATTTCCTGTCTCAGGATTAGAGTCTAGCTTTTTTTGGAGCACTACCTTAAGCTGGGACTGATATAAATGAATGAATTTTATTTTCCTACTTGAAAACTCCTGCTTCCTCTTTGCTTTAGGACCCAAACTTAAGTGGTTTGCTTTTAGACATTCCCTAAATCACAGTGTCCTGCCTCTGTAACTTCCTTCCCCTGAGAGATCTTACAGCACATTGCCAGGGGTGCCAATTTAACCGGTGGCACATGCTCTTTTCAGTAGCTTATGTGTAAAATTAAGTATCTGTGCAATTTCTCACAAAATTATTGTCATCTCTGCATAAGGTGGATAGCATCTTATTTGGATCCCAAATGATATGAAAAAAGTGATATTCACTGCTGTCCTATTGTTGGTTTGTCCAGTCTTATTTTAAGTTTAGGATATAACTTCTGGGGCTATGACTAGCCAAGTTTTCTTTCATACTTTGAGTTATGGCATACTATGTACATTTTTGTCAAAGGATATTTTTAATCCCTCACCAGTAAAACAACTACCTTTGCTGTACTTAAAAAGCATTTGTTGAGGTCCTAGCATTTGCAAGTTCTCTTGCCTCTGTTGGCACAGGCTTGGTAAACAGGAAAAGCAAGTACCCATTCATTCATTTCCTGAGACTGCTTTCATTCTTACTGTGGTTCTGGAATACCTATGGCTGCAGAATTCGGTTGGAAGAACGCAGTGTTCTTAACTATGCATAGATTTTACCCAGCAACTAAAAATACTGAACTTTCTATCCTTAATATACCTGTCAAGTTTAAATCTGTAAGCATGATTTTTCTAAAAAAATCATGAAGTTACTTTTTTTTAATCTTCATTAGTATCCTTGTTGTCTTCTTTTTAGCCTGATTAGTAAATGGACTGTTGATACTAGTTCAGAAATAGGATGGTTGACTAAATGTGGTACAGAGGAGCCTTGACCTCCACTTGTTTGATGTTCCTCTGCATAAATGTCCACGGATGACTCCTATCAGCTGTTTAGTCTTATAGCTTAGAGGATTTCTTAGGTTTCTGTAGCAAAATCAGGAGATGCTGGAGAGAAACATGGAGTTTTCAGTCTGACTGGTGTTTTCTGCTGTATTCAAGGGCGGATGCTCCTGAATGACTCCAAGAAGGGCCCTGCTCACCTGCATTACAGACGACCATATGGCTGTGCAGTCCTAAGCATTTTGGATGTCCTGCAGTCACTCACTGAATTAAAGGAAGAAAAAGATTTTGTTCTTAAAGTTTACACGTGAGTAATGGACATCAGGAATGTTAGTAATTTGCAGTATAGGAAATCCCAGAACTTCTCTGAGAACAGCAGCTTTCAAGCCTTGTAGACACCAAATCACCAGGATATAAAATAAGGAATTTTTGGAAAATGCAGAAAATTTGATGAAAGCTTTGAGGTAGGGCTCAGGCATCTTTATTTTTAATAATTTTCTTAAGTGATTCTGAAATAGCTGAATTTAGAACCTTCTATCCTGAAGTGAAAGTCTATATAGTACATACTTCTGTTCTCTTTAGAATATTTATTTCTTCTCCAGAACAAATCAACCTTATTATATATTTGCAGAAAATCTATTTCTCATGTGTCTTGGCTTATAGGTCTTCTATGTCTAATACTTGTCTACCACTTACTGTAACTGACTAGCCAGCAATGGAGATTGTATCAAAGAATCATCATGACTCAGGTTGCCTTTTCTTTGAAGAAAAGCCAGTTTTTTCCCCAAGGAGCCATGATCTCATTCTTTACTTCTGCCACAGATCCCTAAGTCATATCCAACTAGGAGTGGCATTAGTAATGTCTGTCGGTCTTTTTAAAAACAGCCCATTTCCTCATGACTGTTTTCAAACAGTAGAGAAAATAGAATTTTTAAGAAGAAACAGAATTCAGGGATATCATCTGTCTTTGTTTATAGAGACTTAGTTACAAATAGTAGTGATAAAAAATTAACTGGTGAATTTAGTGAGTTTTTAGAACAAAAATATTTCTGAGAATTTTTTTAAATGTTTTCTTTTGTTTTAACCTAATATTATTTTTCCAAATTAAGTAAAAAACTGTCCATCACCATGTTACTATACTTTCAACATAATGTTATATGGAGATTTTTCTGCATTACCTGTTCTACCTGACTCAGACTTTAAACTTAATTCACAATTACACTTAATTTGGGCTTTTTATAATCAGCTTCATCTGATTAATTTCAAAATGAAAGCCCAGATATCCTCATTGCCTATTTTTGTTTCAGCTCTATTCTGTTTGGAGTTGTATACCTTATAGGATAAGGATCGTTTTTTGAAAATTTTATCTTTCTATTTAGCAGTCCCTGACTTTCTTCATATACCAAGATTGTACACTGATGAGCCATAGAGCCTACTGTTTTAATATGATTTCTTCCTTTTGAAAAGTACTAAGAGGAAGTCCAAACTCTGCATTTTTATCATCTCATTCCAGTGGCTCCCTTCCAAGGGCAGGAATTTATGGATACCACTCTGGAATTATATATTTTTGCATGTATCAGCTGTTCCTTGCTTTAGTGCAAATTCTCAGTGCAGATGGGGGCTTGCACAGCATCCTTCCCAGAATAATGCTGTCAGAGTTGATTTGCCTAATTGCTTCAAAAGCAACAGCTTTCACTTTGCAAGAAATAGGAAGAAATGACATGTGTCACTTTGCAAGAAATAGGATTCATGTATAGTATTTTCTTAGCTCCTTCTTATCGGCTATGTCTAATACATCAGTTCTAAAAAGCCAAAAAAGATGTGTTTACAGAAAAGATAGGTTTTTGAAATTTTTCTTTTAAAGGACTAACAGGCTTAAAATGTAGGATAATTTTTTCACTTGAAAATATTAAAACCAACTTTCAAACAGACTTCCAAATGCATGTTTGAGAAATTTATTTTGTATAATATGGGATTTTTCTAGGATTAGTAATTTTTTCTTGGTGCATATTAGTAATACAGAACAATCAGAGATTCATTTTGGTATTTTGATAGATGTATATATTTATATTGTTTTCATTCCTGATACCCACTCTCTTCCTTTTCTTCCCTCTCCCCAATTCCTTTCCCCATCTCTATAAATCTACCTTCTAGTTTTCTGTCATCTCTCATTTATTTAAATTTATTTTTAGATTAACGTGGTTTTTGAGACTGGTGTATTTCACTTAATATGGTAGCTGCATTTTCCTAAAGATGACATGATTTTGTTCTTTTTTATGGCTAAATAAGATGCCATTGTGTGTATAAACACGTTTTCTTTATCCATTCACCTGTTGAAGGGCATGAAATCTATTTTCACAGCTTAGTCTGTGAATTATGCTGCTGTAAACATGAATATGCACATATCACTATAATATGCTCTCTCTAATTCTTTAGGGAATCTACTAAAGAGTGATATAGCTGGATCAGATGGTATATATCTATTTTTTGCCATTTGAGGAATCTCCATACTGATTTTCATAGTGGCCGTACGAGTTTACAGTCCCATTAACAATGTAAAAGGATTCCCTTTTTCACCCCATCCTGGCCAGCATTCATTGTTTGTTGTATTCTTGATGATAGCCATTCAAAATTGGGATGAGAAGGAATCTCAATGTAGCTTTGATTTGCATTTGCCTAATAACTAAAAATGTTGAACATTTTTTCATAAACTTGTTGGCCATTTGTACTTCTTTTGAGAAGTGTCTGTATTCAGTTCAGATTTGATTTGGTTCTTGGGGTTTTTGGGGGAGTGTTGTTTGTGAGTTCTCATATATTCTAGAAATTAATCCTCTATCAGAGGAATGACTAGCAAAGACTTTTGTCCTGTTCTGTAGTTTGTTACCTTTTCTGTGAAGAAGCTTTTTTAACTGATGTAATACCATCTGTTGAGTTTTGATATTATTTACTGTGCTGTTGGGGTCCTAATCAAGAAATCTTTGTACCTGTTACTTCAAATGTTTCTATTATGTTTTCTCCAGCAGTTTCAGAGTTTTCAGTTTTACATTCTAGGTCATAGTTAGGGTCCTCTAGAGGAACAAAATCAATATAAAAACATGTATAATTATACAAAGGGATTTCTTAGGTAGACTTACAAGATCAGAAGGGGAAGGGTCACAATGACCACCTGCAGGGTGAGAGGCAGAGGAATCCAGAATGGCTGTCTGCATGCTGGGGAGCCAGAAGATCCAGTAGCAGTTGAAGGATTGCAAGCTTACTGTAGAGTCACTGATGGAAGTTTGTGTAAGAAGGTGAAAGAATCTGCATTGCAAGCTTTCAGTACAAATGTGTCACTTTGCAAGAAATAAATTTCATATGTTTTCTTAGCTCTTTCATATGGGCTTTGTCTATGCATACATCAGTCCTAAAAAGCCAAAAAAAGATGTGTTTACAGAAAAGATAGGTTTTTGAAATTTTTCTTTCAGACTAATAGACTTAAAATGTAGTATAATTTCTGCACTTAAAAATGTTAAAACAGACTTCCAAGTGCATGTTTGTGAAATTTATTTTGTACAGTATAAGATGCTTCTAGGATTAGTAGTCTTCTAGGATTAGTAGTCTGCACTGGAAGACTGAAGAAACTAGAGGCAATCCAAAGGCATTTTCTTGTTTCCTTTTTTATCTACAAGCCTATTGATTGGTGTCACCCACATCCAGGATAGGTCTTCCTCCCTCAGTTTGTTGACCTACAGGTCATTCATCCACAGACACACTCAAAACTTTACTAATATGTTAGGAGAACCTTATTCAATTCAAGCTGACATATATCACAATTAATAATCACAGTTTTTGATCCATTTTGATTTGATTTTAGTACCACGAAAGAGAGAAGGATGTAGTTTCAGTCCTCTGCATTTGGATATCTAGTTTTCCCAGCACTATAAGAAGGCTATCTTTTCTCTAGCATTTTTTGGCTGCTTTGTCAAAAATCAGGTGGTTATATGTTCTTGAGTTTGTTTCTGTATGTTCTGTTCCATTGATGTCTGTTTTTGTGTCGGTACCATATTGTTTTTGTTGCAATAGCCTTGTAGTATAATTTGAAATCTGGTATTGTTATGCCTCCAGAATTGCTCTTTTGCTCTGCATTACTTTAGCTTCTCTGGGTCTTTTATACTTCCATGTGAATTTTAGAATATTTTCTACCTCTGAAGAATGGTTTTAATATTTTAATCAGGATTGCATTCAATCTGTAGATGCCTTTTGGTAATAAGGTAATTTTAATAATATTAGTTCTGCCACTCAATAAACAAGGGAGATTTTTCCATTTTCAATGTCTTCTTCAATTCCTTTCATCATTTTCATTTTATAGGCATTTAATTTTCGTAGCTAGGTTGTTTCCTACATGCTTCTTTTTTTAAAAGCTATTGTGAATGGGCTTCTTTCCTGTTTTCTTCTTTGGCAGGTTTATAATTGGCATTATAGGAAAGTTATTGTTTTTTGTGTTTTGATTTTGTATCTTGCCACTTGCTGAATTTGTTTACAGCCCTCTAATGGAGTTTTTAGGGTCTTTTGTGTAAAGAATCATATCATCATGCCAGAAAGAATAACATAAGAATGATGGGAATCAATGAAGAAACAGGAGATAGGACAAACAACATAAAAAAAAAACTGTTCACATAAGTAATGGAAGAAAACTTCTCAAGCAGGGGAAAAAAATTTGACAAACAAAGATGTGAGGCCTATAGGACTCCAACTAGCTGTGATCAAAAAAATTTACACCTATGCATATAATACTCAAAGATTCCAGAAACCCAACAGAAGAACAAAATACTACAAACTGTTGGAGAAAAGAAACAAATCACGTACAAAGGAAAGCCCATCAGAATCACAGCAGACTTGTCAACACAAACCCTCAAGTCAAGAAGAACTTGCAGTGAAGAATTTCAAGCCCTAAAAGAAAACAGCCTCCAACCCAGATTGACATACCCTGTAAAACTATCTCAAATGGAGGGCGAAATAAGATACTTTCATGGCGAAGAGCACCTGAGGAAATTCATGAATACCAAACCAGCACTCCAGAAACTTTTAAACGATATCCTAGGAAAAGATGATGAGGATCACAACCCATGGAAGCCCAGCAAAATGAATCCATCAGGAAAGACAAGAAATTAAAGCCAAAGGCAGAGAATCCAACAAAAGGAAAAGGTCATGACAAGGATAAGTCAATACATATCAGTTATAATCATCAATATTAATGGTCTCAATTCACCAGTCAAAAGAAATAGACTGGCAGAATGGGTCAAGAAGCAAGATCCAACAACATGCTGCATACAAGAAACACACTTAATTCAAAAAGAAACTCATAGACTGAAAGGTAAATGGTGGAAAGCACTACTCTATG
>NW_004624730.1:4994532-5033383 GCF_000247695.1 Heterocephalus glaber
TTACATTTATCATTGGGTGTTTGTACCTGTACACGATGTATCTTGGTTATTTTTTCCCCATTACCTGTATGCCCTTCACCCCCACCACTGTTCCCTATTTACATAGACTTTGCTTATGTAAAGATGCAAATTTCCAATAATGAAGGTCATTATATTGTATTCCTAAAATGTACCAATAAAATACAATTTAAAAAATAAAGGAAGCCGGTTTATTTCTAAATGTTTGGACGAAGAAAAGATAGGACAGCTACGGTTTTATATATATATATATTGGTACTATGGGCTCAGTATGCATCCTAGACAGCTACTCTTTAAAAGTAAGGGGGCATCATAAGGTGAATACCCGTGGGTTTTTGTCCTCAGCTCTTTTTTATTAAGACTGGTGTCTCTGCCCGATGTTGGGCACCTGGAACTTGTAACAGTCTGATTGGCTCTCTGGCTGTCTTTGACCCTAGCCTGGGCACCTCTGTCTATATTTTTTTTGGCCATTTGATTTCTTGCCCTTTTGTGATGGATTAATATGGGGAAGGGAAACCTCATAGAAGGACAGCTTAACTCAGAGTTAGAAATTAAGTAAAGGGGACATGTGTGTATCTAGTGCAGTAATACAGTAATGTTAAAGTGAGAATATACATGTATATATGTATGGGTATGTGTGTCTTTTATATGTTAAATAAGAATCTTTAGGTAGCTGCCCCTTGCCTCCCTTGTATTTTATTTGGTTGGGGGGAGCTGGTTACCCTGGTCTTTTATATTCTTGGCTACATCCCTATTTTACTTGTCAACTCCTTTTGCTAAATTCTTATGTTAATTGTGTTACCAGGCATCTTCCCAGGTCTGGTTTCTCTCCTTTGTCTTTTTAATTGCTGCAGTCTAACTCCAGAGGCAAAAGCCACCTTTAGTAAGATTTCCTGTTAATTTTTTTAATAAAGCTTAATGCAACCTTATTTTATCTTTTTTTTTTTTTTGGCCTATGACCCCCTATCCCTACAAAAATATATCTAAATGATATTTTTATGTTCACTCTTTGAAGAATCTCAATATTGATTTTCATAGTGATTGTATTAGTTTATATTCCCACCCACAATATGAGGGCTCTTTTTTCCCACATCCTCACCAGCATTCTTTTTCTTTCTTTCTTTTTTATTTATTTATTTATTTCTGATGATAGCCATTCTTACTGGGGTGAGATGGAATCTCAGTGTAGTTTTAATTCATAGTCCTCTGATGGGTAGAAATGTTGAGCATTTTTTCATATGCTTTTTAGCCATTTAAACTACTTAAGAGTTGAATATATACTTCTGAAAAGAAGTTTTTATGGGTTCATTATTTTATGGGGTTGTTTTAAAATTCTTTATATATTTCAGTATTAGTTCTCTCTCATACTAACTAGTAAAGATTTTCTCCCATTCAGTAGGTTGTCTCTTCACTTTATCAGTTGCTTCCTTTGCCATGCTGAATGAAACTTTTTCATTTCATGTAGTCCCATTTGTTGATTCTTGATATTATTTCCTGTGCAATTGGAGTCCTATTCAGGAATAGAAGTCTTTGCTTCAGCCTGTGCCTTCAAGTATTTACTCTGTGTTGTTTTGCAGCAGTTTCAATGTTTTTGGTTTTAAATTTGGGTCTTTGGTCCATTTTGATTTTAGTACAGGGTAAGAGATAGGAAAGTTCTGTGGTGGATATCCAGTTTTCCCAGGACCATCTGTTAAAAAGACTGTCTTTTCTCTAGTATATGTTTTTGGCCTCTTTGGCAAAAAAAATCAGATAGTTGTAGGTGCTTGGGTTTGTTTCTGTGTCTTCTATTTTATTCCATTGGTCTGTATTCTGTTTTTGTGCCAGTATCATGCTGTTTTGTTACTGTGGCTTTATAGGATAGCATGAAATTCATAAATATAGTGTTGCCTCCAGCATTGCTCTTTTTTTTTAGTACATGTTTGTAGTACATAACGTTCACATTCCTTGGCGAATTGGTACATGTACATAGCACATCCTAATTCCTACTTTTTACCCCTTCCATGTCTTGGTCCCCTTCCCATATCCAAAAGATCTATCTTGCTATTTCCTATTATCTGTCTTTTATTTTACTCTAATTATAAAAAGTTTCTCATATAAAAGAAGCCATGTGGTATTTAAGCTATATGTCTGATTTCACCTAACATTATGGTCTCAAGGTGCATCTGTTTTTCTACAAATAACTCAAGTATATCTTTCTTTACGGCAGAGTAGTACTCCATTGTGTATACATACCACATTTTCTTTATTATTCTGTTGATGGATAGATAGGTCACTTCCAACATTTAGCTATTGTGAATTGCCAACATTGCTCTTTTTGCTTAGAACTCCTTTGCCTATTCTGAGTCTTTCCTAATTGCAGATGAATATTAGTGCAGTGGTACTTCGGTTCACAACTTAACTTGTTCTGCAATTCTGGAAAAGATGGCCACATTCATGTTCATGTGGGAAAGATGACTGCAGTTCTGTTCATTACCCAATGCAGAGTTTGCAAATAAAAATAAAATTTTGTCAAATGCTCCTGTTTGTGAACCAAATTGTTCACAAACAAAAGCATTCATGGACTGAGGTACCACTGTATTGCTTTTCTAGTTCAGTGAATATTATTGGTAATACGGTCATTTTTGGATTGGGTCTTTAAATGTGGGGGGGCTGGGGTTTTTTAAGTTCTTTATGTATTCTAGATAGTAGTCCTTTGTCTGAGGAACAGCTGGTAAAAATTTCTTCCCACATTGTGGGTTGTCTCTTAACTCTGTTAGTGGTTTCTCTTGCTATGCAGAAGCTTTCTAATAAGATGAGATCCCAGTTGTTGATTCTTTGTGCTAGTTCCTGTGTGACTGAGGTTTTATTCTTAAAGTCTTTTCCTACACCAATGTCTTCAAGAGTTCTGCCTAACCTATCTATTCCCCTGCTGGGAATCTTCCCAAAAGAATTAAAAGCATCATACCACAGCAATATATGCATGCCTGTGTTTATAGCGGAACAGTTTGTAATAGCTAAATCTTGAAAACAGTCCAAATGCCCATCAACTGGTGACTGGATAAAGAAGATGTGGGGTTTTTTTTATATAAAATAAAGTTCTACTGAGCCATAAAGAATGATAAACTAGAGACATTTATAGCTAAATGGATGGACCTTGAGACCATACTCTTAAGTGAAATAAATAGGATGCACATGTAAATACTGAATTGTTTCTCTGGTGTGAGAAACTGAAAGTGTAAATGAGGACCAAAATGCATAATTGATATTGTGAAACAGGAAAAAAATGTTCAAAGGAGAAGGGGAACTAAGGAGGGGGTGTAGGGGAAAGGAAAAAAGGGAAAGAAAAAATGAGAAAAGATGGAAATAGTCTTTGTAAATAGGGAGGAGTGAAGGGGTGGAAGGGAGGGAAGAGGGATGGGGAAAAAACAAGAACCAGCTATATCATTTACAGGTATAAATTCCCAAGGATGAATCCAATCATAATGTATGCCTAAAATGTACTAATAAACTTAATGAACAAATAAATATAGTTATTTTAACAATATGAAAATCTGATTACATATGAAAGAAGAACTAAATCTCCTATTTAGATCGATAACATAATGTATGTAGACAGTCCTCAAAAAGGTGGAACCTAATTCTCTCTGTGTAAGCTGTGCATAGAAAATTCGTTCCAAAGAGAATAGTGTAGAAAGTTGAGGATGGGCTGTTGAAATCAAGAAATATAATAAAGAACCCAATAAATACTGCTTCAGCCAGGCAGTCAGGGTTAACATCAACAATGATAAGTCATGTTGATAGTATGTACCCTTGATGTGATGTGGTTTATGACACTTTAACTGTGTGATCTTCCTCCCCAAGACAAACTACTGCAGTCTAGTTTTGAAAAAATGGTCTTATCTCAATCTCAATTTAAAGCCTTACAAAATACCTGACCTCAAGACTACTGAGGTCATCTAAAGAAAGTTTGCTGGGCCAATATTCAGGGAAGGCATTACGTGTAGCCAAACGTTCCTCTTTATGTAGGCTATCCAAAACTGGTTGTATCTAAGATGGCAACCAGAGTGAGTGCTAGACAGCCTCTATCTTTACTATAATCCACCAGCATGCTAAATGACACACTCCCCAGTGCTGTGACAGTTGGTAGTTGCCATGACAATGTCTAGAAACAACCATAAAAGGATCCAGAAAAGGTGGTATTCAGACTTCCAGAAAAAATATAATTCCTCAACCTTTATGAGACTGTCCTTCTCCCTCATTTCTTTTAACCTATATCTATAACCTCCTGACCTCCAATAGTGGAGTTGAGAAGTTGATTTGCAAGTTTTATCTCCCACATTTGTTTCTGGCCAAACATAAATGTCTCCTTCACTGATCAGTCAACATTTAGTTTTGTTATTGGTTCCACAATTTTGAGAAGTTCAAAAGAATCCAGTTTGAGATACAGAAAAAAAAAAAGCTGAGCCTCAGTTTCCCCACCTGGACAGCATAGAGTGTGTAAATTTCTATGTAGCCTTCTTTCCTCTGCCCCAACATCCAGAGTGGGATGCAGAGGTTTTGAACTAGGAAAGTGCTTTCACAGCATAAAGTGATTGTGAAGCACTCCTGAAAGGAACTGCTTCCACCATAACATCCAGATCCACCTCCCATGATGGGCCACTTCTGGCTGATGTTTCTCAGGCCATGTGTGCCATCTTTTTTTTTTTTCTGGGCAGCAGCTATCTTTGTAAAGATAGTTCTAGATTTTGGCCTCCACTTGCCCTCCTGGTTCCCCCATATGTGAAGTGAACAAAGAGAAAGAAGGGTTTTGAAATATCTTCCTTTAAAAGAAAAAAATAAATGGCTGATGACTTTGAAAAAAAGGTTTGAGGACTGTCACAGTGAAGATGAATCTAGGAAACATGATGACTCAATATAATATGGTATGTTGGATGGGCTCTTGGAAAAGAAAAAAGACATTAATTAAAAACTAAGAGTGTAAATAAGGACTAAAAGGATTAGTAACATCATTGATACTTTGAAATAGGAAAAGGTCCAAAGCAGTAGGGATGGTGGGAGGGGAAGGGGAAAGGAAAGAATGGAAAGGAAAAATTATGAGAAAAGAAAAAAAATGGAAATGTATGTAAATAGGGAAGGGTTTAGGGGTGAAGGGCACACAGGTAATGGGGAAAAAATAAGAAGCTAGATACATCATGTACAGGTACAAGCACCCAAAGATAAATGTAAATGTATTGTATACCTAAAATGTACCAATAAAAGAATTTAAGAAAAAAACTAAGAAATTATGAATAAAGTATGGATGTACAATAAAATTTAACAATAAAGTATGTTTTAGTTCATTAGTTGTGACGAGAGTGCCATAATAAATGTTACTAATAGAGGGAAACTGGTTATAGGCTGTATTGGAATGCTGTGTAATATCTTTGCAATTTTTCTATAAATGTAAACCTTATAAAAGTATATATAAATATACGGGAAAGGAATATTCTGCATAATGACCTTTCTTTACTAATAAGAAGAGATCCTTTTCTTGAATATAATGGCCAGAGTGGGCCCTTGAGTAGCCTGTAAGTACTAAATAATTAACTCTAAAAAAGTTCAAAAAAATGTATGCTCAGAATTTTCATTGTATATTTTAAGGCTTTGCTCCTTCTTGTTCTGAGACAATAAAGCTTCTGATTGCCAATAATTATGTGTATGACTGTCTCTGAGGATGAATGATTTCTCAAGACATGCCTTTGTGTGAGTAACATGATTGTGGAAGACAATGTGGAGGGAATGTCCATTAGTAACTTATAAACTATTTGAAAGGAAAGAGTTAGAATCCAGCTGAACAATGAAAGCTTTATCTGTTATCTGGAGGGATGCCCTCATATCCTAGAGGTATATTATTACCAATTAAAAAGTAAAGAATTCATGTCTTTCTAAGGGTTAATGAAGTTTATTAATTATGTGAAATTTTTCAAAGTTAAAACAACTTTGCTTATTCAAGTAGATTGCAATGAAACCAGCATAGGTTGATAATTATTAAGAAAATGATCTAGATTTTCTTTTTATCTTAAGAAGATGTAACAAAAGTCTTCTTTTATGATGTTCAGAAATGTGAAGGAAAAAAAGTTTCTTTTGAATGTAATAGAATTCTGTATTGGCTGCTAACAGGTAATTTGTAGCTCCACAAAAACATGGGGAAATGGAAGGCTAGAGAGTGAAATTGTGAACAAGCCAATATATGTGCATTTCTGTGGGTTTGAAAATCCTCCTGCTCTTTATACTAATCCAGACTAAGGGTTTGTGGCTAATTAGGACCCTAAAAGCTGTATATCTGTCATCACAGAATGAGAATTTTGGTCCGTTAGGGTTAGAAAACAATTTTGCCTAAACATACCATTAATGAGCATATCAGTTATAATATGGGGATGCTGCTAGAAGAATGGGAGAGTGAGATAAAGGGTTATAAAATGATCAAGTTTTTCATGGGGTTAGGACTAAGAGTAATTTTAAAAACTGAACACAAATTTATTGTTAACATACTTGAAAACAAGCGTATTAAAAGGACAAAAAAAGCCTTGGTCATAGAAGATAAATTGATGGTTTTGGAGCAATAACTTGACAGTTGTGTAAAGCTAAATCTTATTTATAACCAATCATTAGACTGCAGAAATTCAGAAGCTTACACATTGTAGTTGCTAAATGAATATACATGATACTAGGTTTCAGTCTTTCCTTGGGAGCCACCATGAGCTTCTTTTTTTTTTTTTCGGTACTGGGGTTCGAACTCAGGACCTTGCTCTTGTGAGACAGGCACCGGAACCACTGAGCTAAATCCCCAGCCCTACCATGAGCTTCTATCCAAGCATATTTCTACTCACTAGTGCTTTGAACTTTGTTGACTTCGACAAACAGCACATAGAGCTATCCCATTTCTCCCTTCTACCTTAGAAAAAGTGGCTTTTCTCACTGCCTTTTTAGTATTTTAATTCTAAATCTAGATACAGCGTTTGATGGTTTCATACAATGGTCAGAATGTTGACTATAGTCAACATGAAAGATCTGCCTTCACTTTAGTTAATTAGTATAATTCTAGTGCAGAACATTAGAAGAATGTTAATTAGTAAGATTCAAACTTAAGAAACAACAATTTGACTTTGGAATTACTCTGTTTAACAAATATGAAGGATTTACTATGTGCTATAAGTTTATTATCTGATGGCAATTGTTAGCAAGAAATAATCCTTAGGGCTTATTATAAAATAGACAAATGCCATAAAATAAAATAGGCATTTTTCTAGAAATCAAAATTCAGTAGAGGACCTCCCCTCAAAAATACTGGTCAGGTACCTGGTCAAGGTGTTAGAGAATTGAGAATGATGTAGAAAACAACCTCAAAGAAGAAGCAGTATTGACCTGAATCCTACAAAAAAAAAAAAAAAAAAGGAGAGAAAAAGAAGGAGAGGAGAGAGAAAGAAAAAATTAGTAAAATGTTACTTTTGTAGCTATCAGGTAGGGGTTGCCATGGTTAAAGGTATATGGATGCTGGGCTTTTTGAAGATGAAAGAAAGTCCTGGAGAGGTAAGGGAAGACCCTAATGTGGGCTGCTTTAAATAACCTACTAAAAAGTCTAAGCTCTAACTTGTGTACCAGGGACTCTGAAAAGAGTGGTCATATGGCCAGATTGGCATTCTGGAAAGGATATGTTTTGAAAGGACACTTATAAGGTGATTATATTGGTCCAGAAGAGAGAGGATAAAAGCCAAACCAAAGCCATGAACAGGAGAAGTCAAATGTGGCATATTTTAACACCAAAATCTGTATCATATAGTGACTGCTGGAAGGATTCTGGCTTAGTGAACTAGGAGATCCCACTTAGTGAGAAGGCAGCTCTTGAGCAGTCAGGTTGGTGAAACAAGATGTGCCATTGTGGACATGCAGGTAAGAGCTTAGGGCTAAGACTGAAATATAGACACCACTTTGGGGCTTTGGCAACCTCTGATGGTAGTTGAATTTAGAGGGTGGGTAGATTGCCTAGGAATAGATCAAAATAAAAGATAACTAGTAGGAAAAGGGAGATAGATTTTTTTTTCCATAAGGGAAAGTAACCAAGAGATAGAGGGAAGGGGGGGAATACAAAAAGAGTTAAAATGTATTATATACATGTACCAACTCCCCAACGTGAATGTAATAAATAGTGTACTGCAAATATGTACTGATCATTTTTTTAAATTCTAAGCAAGGCTAATTGGGTAAGACAGAAATGGGCTGAAGACAGAGTTGTGAAGATCACTGATAGTGTGTACAAGGGGAGAGCAACGGCAGGGGCAAGCTGTCAGTTTAGCATCTGAATTGTATGTTAGAGGGCTATATGAAAGTGAAATAATACTGTTCCTGTTTATGTGAGTGCTTTATTAGAGAAATGCTGAAATTGCCCACAGTTCAGGATTGGGGTGTAAATTTTCAAGGCTTTTCTTTTATAATAAGGGAGGAAATATGTTATTTACAACAAACCATAGCAGATTTCAGTTAAAGTAACTGCTGATCCTGTAGAAAGAAACAAGAAAAAACTGACAAGGCGGGTGTTTTGAGTCCTCACCAGCTGGGGACTTTGCTGATGTACTGACTGGGCGAAAAAGATGAGACAGTGTGCATGTCAGATAGGAACGATGGAGTGTGCTGCTGCCAACTGAGTTGCTAAGTCACAAATGATCATTTTAAAGAATACTCTCTCCCCTTCGTTTGTTTGGAAGGAATTTTATAAGCAGAAAATATCCTCAGAGCTCTGAGATATGAGATCCTTACCTGTCCATTTATCACAACAGTTTTGTACATGAAGCTTATTTATAAAAATGACTATGAAGTCAGAAAGCCACTGATTGAGTAATAATCTAGTAACTGACCTCCTTTGTCTTTGAGTGGTCCCTAAATAAACTTTTTAATGTAGTAACTGCAATGTTTCATACTGCTAGGTGGCACGTGTAATATCTCTTTTTTTTTTTTTTTTGGTATTTCCTCCTGGAAGTGGTCATGCTGGGCTGGACACTTCTGAATAACCAGTGAAAAATACTATAGGGTTTTTCTTTCATGCATGGATCCTGTTTTGTACAACTGGTAGGTCCACAGGTCTCTAACCAGACCAGGAAGGGGTAGCCCAAGAGCTATGGGGACTTTTTTACTGTTAAATGGAATTTTCAAGAGATTATGCTAATCTCATTCCAAGTGTTTCATCAAAGTGTATTCATCAGGATGCGGAATTTTTAGTCTCTATTCTAAGCTCTATTCCAGGTGGCTGTGTGGTTGCATATCTCTTTGAATTGACCTGCAGAAAGTAAGACATTAAAACACCAGAACTTAGTGAAAGCACAGTGTTACTGTCCGTTGTCTCTTCTGTTCCAATCCTTAAGTCTCTAGAAAAGATTATTTTATTCTTAGCTATTTAGGCATCCAGTGCTAAGGTCTCCTTCCCCTTGACCACAGAAGAATTCACAGGGAACCACACCCTCTACTACTCTCCCAAGCTTTTCATGTCTCCGTCTGATTGAAAAGAGTTATAAGAAAATGGTATCCATGTGGCCTGAGCTCAGCAGGACTTTCCTCTAGAGCCAGTATAATTATAGTTGGATGACAACATAAAGCTAATGTGGCAGTTTCTAAACAGTACTTATTGAGAGGAACTATTTTTTTCTATCAAGAACTTTCTTCTGTGTGTGTGTGTGTGTGTGTGTGTGTATGTGTGTGTGTGAGAGAGAGAGAGAGAGAGAGAGAGAGAGAGAGAAATGGGGCCTAGAAAAGAAAACTTTTCACATGAGAGAGTGCTGCTTCAGAGAAGAGGGTATTTTTCCACTTAAAAATATTTTGTAGGCTACCTCCATAGCTTAGTGTTAAATTGTGTGCTTAGCATGCATGAAGCTATGAGTTCAATTCCTAACACCAGCAAATAATGATTGTGTGTGTGTGTGTGTGTGTGAGAGAGAGAGAGAGAGAGAGAGAGAGAGATACACAGGGAGAAAATTGATTGATTGATTCAGCATTTCTACCCCTTCCCAAAAGGTGAAACTTCTATTCTTAACAGAAAAAGTGCCTTGCCTAACTTAGTAAAACATATAAACATATACTTACTTCTTTAGGAAAGTGAGGAGTTTTGTCTTCAAACTTATTGTTACACACTAAAACATCAGAACAGATGTTTAAAATATTTGGGAGGCTTAAAGCCTATCCTTTTGTTGCAGGTGCAACAACGAGAGCGAATGGGCCCAGATCCATGAGAACATCATTCGAAAGTCCAGCGCCAAGTACTCGGCTCCCAGCGCCAGCCATGGTGATGTATTTCTTTGGCTAGAAAATTTTGTGTTGCATTTTCATATGTTGATTATATGACACCTTTGTTGGTGTTGATTGGCTGCTGTATGTAAAGTTTAGTTCTCTGTAGTTTTTTCCCCCTTCTAGACACTTTCTATTAATGTTTTGTATAATAATTTGAGGCCTTCTCTAATATCTGCTGACCAAAATATATTTTCTGTTCTATGATAGATTCCATGTACTTTAATAAGTATTTGAATTCCATTTTAAATCCAGAGTGAGCAAAAGTGTTTCATGGTTTGTCAATTATGAATTCTGTCTTCCTGAACAAAAATTAGACACTCAAAAAGACAAATATTAATATAAATTCACTTTCTATTCCTATTAAGCATTAACATCAACAAGAAATTCTGACATTAATGAGAGTTAATGATTAGTCTGCCAAAATCAGTCATTCTGGAACTAGATTCAAAAAATCCATATTTGAAATCAGCCTTCATCTTAGCTGTCTCCTTGTCTTTTTTCCTCCTTTTCTTCTTCTTTGGGGGACAGGGTGTTGGTTGGTTGGTTGTTTTTTTGAAACAGAGTCTTGCTATATAGTTCAAGCTGGCCTTGAAATCACTGTGTAGCTAAGACTGGCCTCAAACTCAAACAGCAGTCTTCCTGCCTCACTCAGCCTCCTGAGTACTGGGATTACAGGCATCTACCAGGAGGGAAAGGAGGCTTTCCCTCCTTTCCTTTTAAAACTTTATTTAAATAATCTCTGTCTAAATCTCAGTGAAATTCTTTCTACACATTAGGTTGTGTTTTCTAAGTTGAACATTGATTACTTGATTAAATTAGAAGCACTATATCAAAGGCTAAGAGTTTTAATATGCCCTTCCAAATAGCTATCTAATTCTCACAGAACCACAGTTTTTACCTGCAAATCATTTCATAACCTCTTTTACATAACATCTTCAACTTTTATAGACCTTGTTGAAAATTGAAACTTAGCCTTAAAAAAGACAGTACAAAGTCACTGGAGGCATTGCAGTTTCTAAAGAGTAATACGTGTTTACAAGAACTTCTTTTGCTCTGTCATGATCATCAAATACCCAAATAGGAGAGTCTTTCATCTGAGGCTACAGAGTTTGAAACCTTTAGCTAAGACCACTTGATTTCTCTAAAATTCCATAGTGTATGGCCCTGAGAGCCTCTCTCACTGTTTTTAAATGGCACTTTTCCCATATACATATGCCTATGTTCCAAGGAGATCCATGCAGTATGCTAAAACTAGGCTAAAGCAAAAAACAAATGAAATCACTTTTAATTTAATATAGGAAAGTCCTGGGGATGTAGTTCAGTAATAGAGTGCTTGCCTAGCATGCTCAGGGCCCTGAGTTCAGCCCCTAGCACTAAATAAGTGAATAAACAAACAATGGATTAAAGTTACTAGAAATTTGGAAAATAACCATTCACATCAGTATTTATGTTTTTTACTTCTTTGATTGATAGAGAGGTGTCCTTACCCATAAGTTCTTGGGGCATGATATGATTAAAGCGTAGAGACCATTATAAAAGATGTAGCAATACATTCTTTTTTAAAAACTGGAAGAGCAGTTGTTACCACGTTAAAATGATGAGTTGCATCTGACTCTCCAAAGTGAGCAGGAACCATGCCATCTTAAATCTGAACTCACAGGCACTGGCCATTTCAACCATGTTAGAAAGATACCTCTCCCTCTGTGCTAGGGCACCACGGACTTCAGAGCCCCATTAGGATGACCTGTTTGTAAGGAAGTCCTTATGCCACTGGTGCAAAAGTCAAGAGGAAAAATAGGCTATTTCTTATTGGAATATGTGTGACCTTGGTATGTATTTCAACCCTCTTTGTTACGTTAATAAGGAAATGGAAGCTCAGTGAAATGGTTTAGTTGAGCCAGAGTGGAGTCCAGGTCTCTAGACTCAAGATTACTGCTAACCTTTCTGTTCCTTTTCCACGCTGACTGTGGGTTTTCCCCTGCTACACTCTGGAGTCTTCATGTCATATAATTTCACAGATTACTCAGGTCTTTTACTAGTCTCCTTAATTAAAGATACATCTTTATTTAAAAAAAAAAAAACACCAGGGATTTAGCTCAGTGGCACCGTGCCTGCCTTGTAGGGGCAAGGTCCTGAGTTCAATCCCTGGTACCAAAAAAAAAAAAAAATACACTGTCACTCATCATTTAGGGGGGTATTTTGTTTTTGTTTGGGGAGGTATTTGTGTTTTGAGGGAATTGTATTGTTTTGTTTTGTTCTGCTTTGTTTTTGACAGGCACTGTGTAGTTCACTATGTAGCTCAGGCTGGCCTGAAACACTATGTAGTCCACACTGGCCTCAAGCTCACAATGATCTGCCTGGCTCAGCCTCCCAAGTGCTGGGATTACAGGCATGCACCACCATGCCTATCTTGTTTTGGTTTTGTTGGGGGGTTTTTTGTTTTTTGGGGTTTTTTGGTACCAGGGATTGAACGTGGGACCTTGAGCTTTCAAGGCAGGCGCCGGAACCACTGAGCTAAATTCCCAGCCCATGTTTTGTTTTTTGAGACAGGGTCTCACCATGTAGTTCAGGCTAGCCTCAAACTCTCAGTGATCATCCTACCTCAAGCTCCCAAGTGGTGCAATTACAAATGTATGTCACCATGCCCGGCTGTTTTGTTTTTTTGAGATGAGGTCTCACTATGTTGCCCAAGCTGATTTCAAACTCAGGAGCTCAAATAATCTCTCACTTCATTCTCCCAAGTGGCTGGTAGTGCAAGCATGCACCACCACATGCCTAGCAGTTTGTTAAACATCACAGTTTGTTTCCTTGCCAGTTCTGTTTCAGAAGTTATAGTACTCTTCCTTCAAGTCAAATCATCTGAAAAGGCAAATGAATTGCTACCTTCATTTTGAGTGCTGAGTGTAAATGTATCATTCAGCAATAGCAATAATCACTTATGTGCATGTGACCACATATGTAGTCTTTGTTTCCATTATTGACATCTTCAGTGTATATTCACAGACTGAACTTTTGGCAATTCCAGTAGCATGAAGATCATTAGGGACAAGTGAAGCCAAAGTAGTTGGCACACAAGTTTCCCATTTATTTTTAAATGATTTTTAACTATGGCTTTATTTACATAACTTGGGCTTCCTTTTGTAATTAGTCCTCATCAAGCATCTCCATGAGAGGGAAGGAAGGTAGGGTACTGGAACAGAGTAAAGCTCCTGTTTACTATTCCACACATGTCAGTTTATCCCATTAATTTTTTTATGAGCCAGTCTTTAACTGGAAAGGAAGCTCAGTTTAAAAAATGGCTTTCATGTCAGATAATCAAAGGGATCAGACTGACAGAGAAATTGTATAGACTTGATCAATTTCAAATTATTTGTCATGAGGTCCTCACTGAGATGATGGGTGGTCTCATACCAATGTTTCCAAGGGACTGGTTGCCTATGGGTAGGGAGTGGGTCATTTTTTGAGCTATTCGTGGAGGGTTTCTTGCTTGGACAACCATACTTTAGTATTATTTAGCGTGTTCTTCTATCACCCAGAGTTTCAGAATTAGAAAGGAAATCCAGAAGTTTCAAGATACCAACCCCTATGAAAGGGAATATAGTTTTTATAGTCTCTATTTGTGGTTTCTTTCATTCTTTGTGTGCCTTTTCACTTGGTCTCTTACATAAACCAAAACTTGCCTTTTACTAAAAGGTAGAAAGCAGTGGGTCAGGATCTCTTTGGGTAGCTCCAAAGCTAGTTGGAACCCTCTCAGAATCTTTGGTCTACATCCTCACAAGCTTTGCTTTGCATCTCAAGGCCACTTTGGACCCTCAGAAATGCAGAGACTAGATGCAGTCAGTGGGTACTTGACTAAATTCTTGACAATACAAAATGATAACAGTGATTTTTTTTTTCCTTTGCTCTCCAACCACCATCTCTCAAATTCTGGAGATTATCCCATCATTAGCTGTTGGCTCATGCTGAGCTATCTCCCAGCCCAGCAGACTCTTATTTACCCAGAGGATACATTTTGATAGTTATATAAAGACAATAAAGATGAATGAATTGCTGTTGTAAGAAAGTGGAAGGTAGATACTAAGTCGCATCCATATGCAGAGATCAGTTTCGTCTTGGTTCTGGCCCTCAGCCTTTCAGGTTCATAAACTAACTGTAGTTCAGTTCACCCAGTTGTTAGTCTAAAAAATTACTTTAGAGTGGTCAAAATCCTAAACTTTGTTTATTAAACCAAACTAGAATAACATATTTGTTTTTCAGAACACTGTGATCCTAGTGTTAACGATGCCTGTCATACCATTGTGTAATTCCAGGGTTTATTGGGAAGCATGAACTTAGCAGATTCAGTGAAATAATCATAAGTTTCTTTTTGGACTGCAGCAAAACTGAATCTTCTCTCTTTGCCCAGGTGTGAGGATACATGTTCCTGCTTTCTGGACTACTTATATCTGCCAGATAAATTGTCTGCAGTGGCTCTTATCTGCTTTCTTTCTCTACTTTTCTCTCTCTCCTTCTCCCTCTATCCCTAGATGATTCATTATAGTAATACGTTCTTCCCTCATTTCTGTAGATGTTCCTCTTCTGTTCAACTCCCAAGTTTAAAAGTCACTGAGAGTGCTTACTTCTAATCCATAGAGTATCACCTGAATTCCTCATCCTGTTAACAGTCCATTCATAGTCTCAGAGGTGATACTTCCTAATTCCATGTGTGTTTGATCTCTCACCGCCTTCCAGCCAGTGGCTGAAGTAGGGACTCCTGGGAGGGTGGAGTAAA
The DNA here is from genome assembly GCF_000247695.1 of Heterocephalus glaber. Next base: position 5,009,615 of record NW_004624730.1, read on the forward strand.
AGGAGAGATTTCAGAAAATTCTAACTTTGTACAAAACTCCAAAGGTACAAATAATGAGCTAAAATTCAGCTCACCTGAGGGGACATTGAGTATTCTCCCAAATTTCAAACAAAGATAATGTGGAAGGTTTGAAATTCTCATAAGATCTAAGGTGAGGGTTAATTAGCTCCATAAAAGCACCCCATTTTTTCTTTGAGGTACAGTAGTTCACTGAAGGGAAGATGTGATGTCTGTTCTTTGCTTTCTTTACAAGCCAGGGCAAGGTTGAACCAGTATGTTGCTTCCCACACTTTAGCATACTCCTAGCATAAGACACAGCACATCTTAACTCATTTATTGCATGTAGGACACCATGACACAGATTTTTTATTGATCACACTTGATCCTGCTCTCTAGATCTCTCTGAACTCCTGAACTTAGGTATTTTAACTCTCTCATTCTATATTCACTGGCACCAAGACAGACCATGGCTGGATGTTGGGGAACAGAGAGAAAGGCAACTCTATCTCTCTAGTGTTAGTCTGTGTTTAATAGACTAATTCTATAAGCTATTGAGGTCATTCTGACTTAAATTCAATAGCTGTCTTAGAATGTTTCTTCAAAATGCTTTCTTCAGAACACTTTAGAATATTACTTTGGATGCTTTCTGTACCAGAATTTTCCTCAAGAGAAATACCACAGCTGCAGCATCACAAAAAATAGAATAAGAAGAAGAGGAGGAGGAGAAGAAGGAAGAGGAGAATGACAACGGAGGGACAGGGAGAGGGAGGAAAAGGGAAGGAGAGGGAAGATAGAGGAGAGAGGGTTGGAGGAACAAAAAGAAAAATACTAAACTCTTGTGTTTTTTCTAGTACTTCATAACAGGATGGAAAATATTTTTAACACTTCATAACACATAAGAAAACATTTTTGTTTTTGCAGGTCTTATTATTTCTCTGCAGCTTCTTCGTGGAGACATGGACCAAATTCGGAGAGAAAATCCCATGATATTTAGTAGGGGATTAGCAGTTACAAGAAAGTTGGGATTTCCTGATGTCATCATGCCAGGTAGGCAAAACTACATGGGGATGAGGAGTGAGATGGGTTAGGAAGGTGACTTCCATTGCCACCATTAAATGCCTCTGAATCCCAGGCCAGATTGCTGACTATAGTATGCTGACTGGAGTGGCCCTTTCACTTCTGTAAGCATTTGTTCTTTTCCAGAAGCCTTCACATCATATTGACAATCCACCAGATGGACTTTGTGGGGCTATGTATAGGAACTAATATGGAATTCTTCACAGAGATGCTTTTTTGTACCTTCTTTTCCATCATATTCCCTAGAAGAGAATTACTTCATGAGAACTTCATCCTTAAGGGCAAGAATATACTCAAATATATGCCTGCAGTATTAGTGAATCCCATTTGTGTAGGAATTATAGATAGACGTTAAAGTATCAGAATATAGATCAGGCAAATGATGTAAGCAATGTACTGTGACTAGTACTACCTGCCCAATTTCTCATAACTGTTTCCCCACCACCACTACTACCAAATGCCCAATGGAAATCCAGGTCAGAATGTGAGAATACAACGACTTTCAAGTGTGTTTTCAGTAGGACAATGGCAAGTTTGTGCTTTTTAGTCAGATGTGCAGAGGTAGAGCTGAATAAGTGAATCCAAATGAGACATTAGAGCCAAAGGGGCTGTTGGGAGTGAAGGAGGGTTAGAAGCATGGTTCAGATGAATGACAGGTGGTCTGGTAACCAAGAAGATGTGAGCAGGGAGAGGGAGATCATAACAAGCAAATGTCTGGCTGAATATATTCCAGGAGAAATGCACTTATCCTCTTAAGTTGAGTTTTAAAGCTCTGCTAAAAGCTTGATTGTTTTTGTTTAAAATGGCCAGGCCAGGCTAGACTGAACTGATTGCTACCACTTTAGATATTGTTTGTTTGAAGTTCTTCATGGTGCTTCACTAAATACTCTTGTTGAAAACATTTGTCATGTACCCAGAGAGGAACATAGCCTAAGCATAGAGAAGGCCTGAGTGATGGATTCCAGCTGCCTTCCAGCTACCCTGCTAGTCCCATATTTTCTGTCACCATCGATTTCTCTACATGGACACTATAATTGCAGAGCAAGCTGTTGTACACAGCCCTTGTTTCCTACTCATGAACACAGAATGGTCTTTTGAATAGGAAACTCAGGCCACTGTGTAAATTTTATCTCTCAATGCTAAGGAAACTTTATGCTTATGAAATGCCCCCATCTGGCTGTAAAGAGGTGAGTCCATAGGACTTTTCTCATATACTGTTTTGACACCATTCTTTGCCTGCTTCTGGACCTGGTAAATGAGCCTAGACTTATTCCCTGGCTTCTTGGAAACATAGCTTTGCAAAAAGAATAGATGGCTACCATAATTGATCTGGTATTCTTTTGTTAGTTAGATATCTTGGCTCATACAATGGGGTAATATTTTGAGACATATACTTTAAGACTTTTTCTCTAAGAAGTTGTTTGTCTAATATTAGGACATTACCTTCCAAATAGCCCTCACATACTCATAGGATTAAAACCAAGGGAGCAGAGACTAGAAAGGAACAAGCTTCAGACAGAAATGTTTTAAAGCAAAATTTGATTTCCGGTTACATTGAAAATAACCTCATTTATGGAAACAGATCTTTTTTTGGAGTATTCTGCTTCTGTTTGTATAATTAATATATAGGTTTATAAAGGAGTTCTGTCTGTGCTGCACATGACTCTGAAAATGTGCAATGCTACGCAGTGACGAAGCGAGCTGAGATTAAAAAAATTTTCCCTCCCCTAGACAGCTAAAAGATCACGATGTGATTTGCCCTGCAAGGCAGAAACACTAGAAGGGCCTGTGAAGTCCAGGGTAGGGGTGAAAACAGAGAGCACGAGTGTACTATTTCCTGGATTGTTGTTTTTTAAGTGTTTAGTGCTGTTGGTGAAAATAAGCGGTATCTTGTGCATACTTTCCCCCTTCTCCCTTTTTCCTCCTAAAGAAAGAGCTTTTTGCATAGATGCCCACTCGCAGGGTTGTGGGCTATTAACAACTGCCAGCCCTTTTAATGTACCCCACTATACCAGCAGGGTGGGTTTGTCATCCTTGGGCAAGGTGATGGAGCTGAACCAGCATCCTTCTAGAGAAACAGGAAAGTGTGTTGTATACTGTAACCAACTTGTTTTGAAAAACAATGATTGTGGCAAGAAGAGCCTTGGTAAGTCTTACAAACCCTGACCACTCCTGCTCCTGCAACTGGGCTATACTTCATCTGTGAGAACATTGTACCTAGGCTGCAATATACCTCAGCCTCATAGTGCTGGTGCAGCCAAATTACAAGAAGTTGTACCTTCATCTTCTTGACACATGGATACATGAGAAAAAAAGCAAAAGAAGAAACTATGTCAGAAAATGTGAGCATTTCAACACAACACATTATTAAGTATGGGTGATATGGGCCAAGTTTTGTATTAGTTAAATGGTCTGTCTTGCCGTACAGAGTCCATGTATGATTTAGTATGTCATTCTAAGTCTGATAAATTATAGAAAATGAGAAATTAGAATTACTCATAAGCTGAAAGCCTTATTTTAAGACTACCCAGAATTTGGCAGAAACTAGTATACTAGACACTCATTTGGAGAGGTTTGGTTTGGTTTGGTTTGGTCAAGGTAGCCCACATAGGTCCTTGTCAGAGCATACTGGCAGAGCTACAAGAAAGAGTTGAGACAGGCTCTGTCATGCCAGTGTCTAGCATGTAATTTCTCAAGAGGTATTTCTGACATCCTGTTATCACTTTCCATGGGATTGTACATAAACAACATGTGGATGCTGTAAGCAGAAAGTAATCCATCTTTTGCGCCACAGGTATGACCCTTACTACACAGCCATCCAGTTCTGTTCATGGCCCATGGTAATGAACAAGAAGCACCTGTGATGCTGAAATGCTCTAGAAGCTATCACCCCTGAGACCTCAGAAAAAATGTATGCCAACCTGAAAAAATCCCATCTTAGATTATAAAAAACAAATAAACATAACAATGTAGTCCATTGTTAAAAACAGAACACATGTGTGACCTGTTCTTGATTGAGGATGATATTTCTGTGGGTACTTTCTTCTTCCCTCTAGACTCAGTTTCAGTACAAAAGCTAGCAACACTATAGCACACTTTTAGTCTTTTCCTAGATTTTTTTAAGTTGATGAGCAGGAGAAACTGGAGCAGGACAGATGTTTCAGGGAAATAAGTAGATGTTAATTAACCCTGTTCCCTGTAACTTACAGGTCTGAAATAGCCATAATAAAATTTTGAAGAACACTTTTCAGCCAAAAGACTAACCTGAAAGGATTGACTTGTACAAGAAGAGTATATCCAGACTAGCAGAGATTTGCCAACACCTACTGTATCCCTGTTTTTTTGTCTTTCCCAAAAAGTCTGTGCCCTTCAGTCACTGGAAGTTCAGTGCTCTGTCTTGGCTCTGTGGAAAATACAACATTTTAACCTCTCTTCTAAGCCTTGAATTTCCAACGTTATTAAATATGGGTGACATGGGCCAAGTTTTGTATTAGTTAAATGGTCTTCTGTCTTGCCATACAGAGTCCATGTATGATTTAGTATGTCATTCTAAGGCTTAATTTTTCCCCTGAAGAATTATTTCTCTAACTTGAGTGTGTATCAGAATCATCTGTAACACTTGAAAAAACAAATATCTGGGCTATCGCAAGAATTTCTGTTTCAGTAGGATTGGAGTGGGACCCATCTATTTATATTTCTCAGAAGCTCTCAAGTGATACTGCTGGTCTGGGAACTATCCTAGAAACTACTCTGCTTTAGGGATTTGTGTTCCTTTCTGAGTCAGATCTGAGGCAAGTACTGCTCCTCTCTGGGTTGCCATTAATTAAAAGAGCAAGGGCAGATGTGGCATCCATCTAGAGGATCTTATGACTCTTGCACTCATGCTCAGAAATACATTTTGTCATTTTCTTTGACCACTGATAAAAAATGCATGCTTCATCTCTGACCTGCAAGTGATGTTTCTTTCTCTTTTCCTGTTTAATTGTTCTTGTTTCTCTCTGTGCTGTCCTCTCATTCTCGCCCCTTTGTTTCTGATGCAGAGATGAAGATGGTTGGGTGTAAGTTCCTGCTTTTGTGTGTCCTGTTTGCTTATTGCCTGCTTTGTTCCCATCTTCATTTGTTTCATGGAATGTGGCAATACTGGGGTGGGATATCGTGTACCTTATTAATCCTTCATCAACTTCACCTTCCTGGGTAACTGAACAGCCACTCCTAGAACATTATATATTACTTTGGGTGTTCATTAAGCCCTGAAAACATACTGGAATGTTTTGAAAACCCTAGTGAGTTTGAGGTGTGTAGGTACAGGAAATTTTTATAAATTTTTATTTAAGATAGGTGAGTTACTCCAATTGAAAAGAAAATAAATCAGGCTTATCCCAAGCCACAAAAAATCAGAAAGGCAGAAACTTTCTCCTCTCAGTTTCTGCTAGGATATACCTCACACAAAGGGCAAATACACAGAGACATAGCTTTGAAAGAAAACTTTCCTCAGGGGAATAATGAAATAATTTACCACAGATGGCTTCTTGGGACTGTGATCAGTCAGTGTCAAATGAGACTTTGGCATTATCTCTAAGGGGTGGTTTAAGAATAATCACTTATGGTCCTACAAGAGTTTGGAAGATCATCACATTCCTGACCCCAAGAAAGGGAAAAAAATTATATATATATATATATGATGTCACTATGCCCATACTGGTCCTTCTTTTAAAAGTAGAGGGCATCATTAACTTTCTAGTGATAGAAAATGTGACACTGAAGACATGGTGAAAAAAATAAAGAGCCCATCTTTTCTGGGTATTTTAAAAAGTCCTCCTGAGAGTCTTTTTCTCATCAAGAAAATGAGAACTACTACAGAATAAAACATTGAGCTCACATTCCAAAACTCCATGTAGAATGATAACTCTAAATATCCATGAATTCTATTAGGAGACTTTCTCCTAAAATGCCAAGAGAAGGAAATCAGTACCATCCAAGTAAGCTGCTATGTGTGCTGGGAGACAGTCAGGTCTCATTTTCCATAGTCTCAAGGGAAGGAAACCACATCCAGAAAAGTTCCTCCTGAAGACAGAACAAAATATAATATTAAATACTATTTTGCTTGAACCCAAAGCCTCAATATATGGTATAATTTGCACAGAAGGGACATAAATATAATAAAATTTCTGATCCATACTGAGTGCTGAAACTTGTGTGGTCCTCATGGACCATTTCTACTATGCTGGTTCCATATAGACTGGAACCATATGAGACGAATGACTCCAAACTCCAACTAAGGCTGTAATATCTGTCAAGAGATTTTCTTGCTAGCAGAATACTCTGTTGCTTGAGCCAGATCTCAGAGTTTCAGAGACCTCTAAGGAGACTGTTCTTGGAAGAGACCCATAAACATGTCACAAACTCTGTTTCTCCAGTCATATTAGGATACATGACTTTGGAAGGTCAGACTTGTTGCTGCTACATGTCATGACTCATGGCAACTCTGTCACAGTAATCCACAAACCCCTTAGATTTCTGTTGGTTGAACAGCACCATTTCTATCTCAGATCTCTCACTCCCCCAAGTATTTCAGGCCAATCCCTCTCATGATAAGGTAGCCTAAGATTTGTTACTTTGCTCCTTGCCACCAGCTGTTTGTGTAGTTTCACAGATACCTGAATTTTTAATGTATATATAGTATAATATAGTATAGTTATAGTTACTATATTATAGTTGTATAATATAGCTGTTCTTCATATGTAAACACTGCAAGTTGAGTATCATAGTGAGCTTTAGCCTGGTAAATTTAGCTAGTAGTCTGTTTTTGTATTGCTTGCCAGCTAAAAAATATTTTATATATTAAAAGGGTTATAAGAACAAAGAACATAACGACAAAGACATATGTGACCTGCAAGACTTAAAATATTTACTATCTAGTCTTCCCAGAAAAAGTTTCCCAATTCCTATACCCCCTGTTAACTACCTAGCTTCCTGACCTGCAGGTGTATCAACAACTATTATGGAAACTGAGAGAGGTGAAGACAGTTTATTCTGTGGCCTTCTTAAAAAAATAAACACAATTCTTTCAGCTCCATTCAAGAAACACTAATGCACAGCACCCAACAAACACTAAACACTTACAGATGTAAGTCACTGTTGATGCTATAAGATCTCACCCATTCTTAGGAAGCAGAGGGTACCCAACAAAGGGAGGCAGGCTTGTCCAAGCCTTCCTAAAAGGAAGATCCATCAGCAGAACCACCCTCCATAATACCCATTCCCATACCCTGCAGGAGAACCTCACACTCCCAACACTTCTTCATATAAAGAGCCACCCAGCCCTTTCCAGTCAGTCAAATTTTATCAGCCAAACTTACCTAGTGATCATCTACAAATGCATGTACCCAAGAATCACTGTAATCTGAATGGGAGATGCTATAAATCTATTTTTAACAAGTTCCTCCAAATGATTCCAGTATATCCAGTCAGGCAGTGGTCTGCAAATGAAGCTCCAGAACCACTACTTGAACTTCTCTTTCTCCTTTTCATTCTAAAGTACCTGTTCTCATGCCTCTCTCAGTAATATTTCTTGACAGTCGGTGCTTAAGATTACAGGAGCCTCCTAAGACAGCGCCTTAGCCAAAAGACATGATACTACTTGTGAATTTTCTGAACATTAAACTTACTATAGTGATCATGAAAAATGCAGCCCTGGGAAGTTATCTATAAGGCAAACCTAAGACCTTTCACATGTGCTTCTTAGGGCTTCCCCCTGGTTCCAGGAGAATTATAGAGAGCTCTGTTTAAATGACCTGACAGAACTTTTGACAAGAAGCACCCTCCCCCCAAGCAATGATACATTTCACAAAGTGCCATTCTTTACATTGAAACCGTAATTTGCAAAACTGCACCCCATAAGACAGTCTAACACCTATTCTGACTGAAATCAGTGATGATCTAGGCAAGTCCATTCTCCATATGAAGAGCAGTCAGAGACCTAATAAAATCAAGTTTCTTCAGTCCATAAATCAGGTATACTTACTTGTATTAAAATTTTTTCTGAAGTACATAATTACCAAAAAAAAAATGAAATCTGTAGGAATATCCAGCTCAGCCCTTCCATTTTGAAGTTGGCACTTGGGCTTAAAATATCCTGCTAAGAAATTATGATCTTATTCTATAAAATCAGCACTTCAAGTTCTGTCATTAACAGTCCACAAGATAATCCCTAATGTTGTTAGTGTTCTGTGTCCTATATTGCTTAGAAAAGTTTAAAACATTTCATTTCAAGGACATGTTTATTGTAACATGGTTAGCCTATGTACAGAGTTATAGAAATTAAAAGTGTTTATACAAGCTAGAAGCATATTGCTAGTAACCAGAAGATACCTGCTTTCAAAAGCTACATAGATTATCTTGAGAATAACTTCCAGAGAGGGTAAACCAGGCACTTATTCAGATTAGATATTAAATTTCTCTAGACTATCAATACTAAATCATTGTAGAAATTGAATAATTACTTACATTTTTAAAAAGCTAATGTGTAACTAAAAGGCTTTTATCAGAATATGGTATCAGTGGGCCGGGGATTTAGCTCAGTGGTTCTGTGGCCTCCCTTGAAAGTGCAAGGTGCCGAGTTCGATCCCTGGTACCAAAAAAGGGAATATGGTATCAGTACTTTCAGAACGGGTGTTATTTGGCTTGTGTCCTGACAATAGCAAACTGATAAACTTAATTTTCTCTTCTTTTTAGCTGCCTTCCTTCACCCACCTGCACATCTAAGTACTGTCAATGATATGCTAGGAGGGTCCAACCAGGGATATCCAAAGAAAGAAGATTAAGGTTCCAAACTGATTAGAATTCAAAACACAGGCTCTACCAAACCCAGGAGGAAAGTCTGGGAAGACTGTAAGGATGGACATCCTCAAGGCTGTCCCACACTTGCACCAATTGCATTTGTGTATAATTTTTGTATATATTTCCTTCTTCCCTTCATGGTAGCTTCGGGGATGCTTGTTTGAAAACAGGATAGCTTTCACACATTAGAGAAAATTCTCAGGGCTCCCAGAGAATACTTACTTGTCACAGGTTGCTGTTCTCCACTAGAGCCAAAGTATTTTGGTAACCTTGATTATGCATCCAAATAACTGTGATTACAAAACTACACTACTAGAATAGGAAGATGACTTGAAGAATGGAAGGACTTATCATGAAAATGTCAAAAGAAAGCCGTACATTTTTGCCAGTCCTGTTCCATTCCTGTTTTGTGCATGCGAGACACTCAGATGCTTCCACAATTAGAGACAATTGGTGCCAAAAAGAGGGTATTGTCGTGTATCTCTGACCAAACCACAAGGCCCCCTTGCTAACAAAAACCAAACCATGTTCCTGTCATTGGCATTCTAGGTAATTAACAGATTTTGGTGTGCCAGTATTTCCAAGAATGGAAGTAGAAAAATGTTTTGCTTTGAAAATTAATTGTTCTGTCAGCCCTCATTTGATTTCTTTTATGCTGCTAACACATCTTTACTTTGGTCTCACCTGTTTTTCTTTGCCATTTTCTTTTTTTTTTTTTTGAAGTTTTTCCACAGCTTTTACTATGTTTTTTGAAAGTCAAAAGCCTTTCTTTGGAATATATGCATTAAACTGGTCATGTTACAGATTAAGAAACTTAGACCAACCTAAGTAAGTCATTCTCCATGAAGAGACAACCCAGTCTCCCTTCAATTCACCCCTCCTTGAAAAGGCAAATGTGACTTGCATCATTTTGGACCTAATAGTTTGAGCTTCTTCTGCTCAGTCTTGAGTAGCACATATAGGCAAAATGGGTGGGAGTGATAATACAGGAAAGCAACAAGAGCAACAGATTATTGCCCCAGTGTTGTTGCACATGTGCTGTCAGAGCATTTCCACACAAAAGAAGAAACACTGCAAAGTAGTCTAGTGACTTCGGCCTGGTACTCCAGCAAGGAATAAGATTTGTAGCAAAGCCTCCAGAGGAAGGAATGACATATCCTCTTGTCAGACTCAGAAGTTTTGGTAATTGTAAAAAGAAAACCTGTGAAAGAAAAGAGAAAAAAAATTTAGAGAAAAAAGCCATAGAAGTTAAAAATAGTTAAGACAGACATGATTCTAAAAAGTGCTATTCTTGCTGATTTTAAAAGCTTCTCTCTTATACAGCTTAGATTGCAGCCATTCTTCTGGAGAGAAAAGAGACTGGGCAGTCTAAGAAAAAATTCTCTGCCCTGGGGTAAACACCTTTAGGATTCAGGCTTAGAGAACACATGACTAACCTTCCTGAGTACTGCTGAAATGATATTGGTAGAATGCCCATCATTATTAACCAAACCTGGAATGCCCTGAGCACCCACTGAGCCCCTGAGGACCCAAATGCTAGTCTGCTCATCCATGTAAATGGTGTATTCGTGTCTGTAGTCACAAGGACATGGTATTTCTTTCCCCACAGGTGATATCCGCAATGACTTATACCTGACCCTGGAGAAGGGGGATTTTGAGAGAGGGGGAAAGAGTGTACAAAAGAATATTGAAGTAACCATGTATGTGCTTTATGCAGATGGAGAAATCTTGAAGGTAAGGCTTGCCAGTCAGGCATTCAGAATGGAGACTAAGGTAGTAATTCTAGTGCTTCTGTGGAAAGCCTGTTCCTAAACTCAAACCACCCCATATGGATTCTTTTCTACCTTTTCTTTTTTTAAGGAAACCCTACAGTGTACTTTGATAATGACTTCCAGTGTTAGGCTTTGCAGAAAGTTCTCCTAATGTCTGACCCAAATCCCTCCTGCTCCAGTTGAGACCTATTCCCTCTAGCTCTTTCTGTCTTACATGTTACCTCTTCTGCCATTCCACCTAGCTTAGAACTGCCCACCTTTGGTGACTTATTAGGTCCCAGTTTGCCTTTTTGTTGCTTGAGCTAACACAGAATAGTCTATTTGCTCTTTGGTCAAGGGTAGGACTTAGACACTCAGCTGGTACCATTATGAGACAAGGAACAGCAGACTTAACCCTGAAACACTTTCCAACTGATATAGTAGAGGGATCATCTGTCACTCTTCATTGAAAATGGAGACCCATACTATTGTTTTTCTGTTGCCCTTGTGTGGGTTTTCCCCAGTCATGTTGTGGTTGCAGTACACATAAGGTAGAAGGCAAATAATTCTTTGATAAACCTTACTTCTGTGTATTGGCAGTAGCCACCCTGAAGTAAGCAGAAAAGAAGTGATCATCCCCATTTTACAGAGGAAAAAGGTAAAATTAGTTGAAGTCATCTCCCAAAAATAGAAAGAAATAGAGGAGAATATTGAAATAGTGATAGAAACAGTGATTTGTGTATCATTTAAAAAACCGAACTCAAGGACTTGGGCATGCCTATGGTTTACATGGAGATTGCCAAAAGCACTAGAGCTGTCAATCAGTTGTGCCATCCTTATTTGGCTGCTCCTGGTTGTATTGACCAATGCCTCCTATCCTCTAGGGTAGGGGCAAAGGCAGTTCTGAGACTGTGTCAATGGCAATATTTGGGAGCTGGGGTCTAGTTAAATCTGTTTATATCCAAGGAAAGTCAGCACAGGGTGACCTAAAGTTCCAGTCTAACACTGAGCCAAGGAAAATTAGCGGGGAAAAGGTTCTCCACTTTGTAATTGTATTCTTCCTGACCTGTAAAATGTTACATACAGTTGACTTCTCTTGTGAAATTTACTGTTTTTTCTCAGTGAAGGTAAAGAACCTGTCTTACTGATTCAGATGCACCACCCAGCCTTCTTCCAATTTGTCAACCAGTGTGTGGGGTTACCTCTGACCCAAGGAAAATAAGGAACATTGTTACTACTAATTGCTTATACCATCTGCACAATTTCTTACCAAAATACTGAATTTAAGTCAGGTGTATTCATATCTCATAGATTTATCCTGGTGTGAAAATAAGACCTTCACATAGGGGAAAGAAAGGGTCCTAGTGACACAAGAGACATCCAGATTCTCCCTTCATAAAGATAACACCTCAATTTGCTTGTTTCTTCTAGGATTGTATCAGCTTGGGTTCAGGAGAGCCAAATAGGAGTTCCTATCACTCGTTTGTTCTTTACCACAGTAATAGTCCTCGTTGGGGAGAAATTATCAAATTGCCTATCCCCATTGACAGATTCCGGGGCTCCCACCTGCGCTTCGAGTTCAGACATTGTTCCAGTAAGTGAGCTGCCCCTCCACACTCCCTCGAAGATATGGATATAACTCTCCTCTCTAGAATGGAATTTAAGAGGATTCTTATTATTAGGGCAAGAAAATGAGGCATGGATATAAATGGATACTCAGATACAGGATATCATCAGAAGCCATTCTTTGTACTGAAGTGATTGGAAACCATGGGATCTTGTTTTAGCCCTTCCTAGAATCTTAAATATCCAGTGTCATTCTCCTTTAGGTGTTTCCTTTGTACTTATTCAGCTGCTTCTTGAAGCGCTGATTCGTCAAGACTAGCAATTTAGTTTCTGTTTGCATCTAGATGGTCTGTATACCTTAGGGTATCATTCCTGTAGCCAGGCTGCTACCTAGTTAATGAAAGAAGTGAGGAACAAAGATGTGTAGGTGACTAGCACAAAAAGAATTTCTATTTAAAAGAAAGGAGGCAATAATGGCTAACACTTGGCTTTGATTGCAGCAAAAGACAAAGGAGAAAAGAAACTCTTTGGTTTTGCATTCTCACCCCTGATGCGTGATGACGGCACAACCCTCTCAGATGATATTCACGAGCTTTATGTGTACAAGGTACAGGATCTGGCTGCCTTTCATCCCTACTCCTCCTCCCTTATATCCAATCACACACATGGTTCTCAGGTAGTTTTTCATTGGGCGGGCTAGGATTCAGGGTGGTGCAGTAGTGGGTTGTGTTGCAGCTGTGTTGTTAGTCTTTTGCTTTCTAAGTGCAGTGACCTTCCTCCCATAACTAATATCAACAGGCCTTTTGTTTCCCACCTCCCACTTCATTGGATGGGTATCTAGTACCAACCTCTCTATGTCACAGTGGTTTTGGCCAGTGCATTCTGAGATCTGCTATTTGAAATCATGGTATTGTCAGCTGTCACAACATACACACTACCCTAGGTTGTTAGCACACCAGGTAGACACCATATGCCCCACCATGTTCTATTTAAAAGGCACATGATCTGTTCTGGGAAGTTTCTGAACAGAAAGCACTCTTCACTCTTCCAAGAGGACCTGAAGCCAAGGTCCAGCCTTAGGAAGATGAGAGAAAACATCAACTTAGAAATCCCCTGGGACCTGGCTTTTACATGTGACGTGGCTCAGGAAACAAACTCTCTTCTCCTTTTGTCTACAGTGTGATGAGAATAGCACATTCAATAACCATGCTCTGTACCTGGGCCTGCCTTGCGGCAAAGAAGATTACAATGGCTGCCCTAATATCCCCTCCAGCCTCATCTTCCAGCGCAGCACCAAAGAGTCCTTCTTCATTTCCACACAACTCTCTTCTACCAAACTCACCCAGAATGGTAGGTAATGATACCAGCAGGGTAGTACCCTTGATTGTCCTCAGTGGTTTGTTCCACATTGCGTGTGCATGTTGAGGGAGACTGAAGTCATTTCTTCCTGCTGTAATAGAGCCATATTTTCATTTGAAGTTGAAGGAATCACTCAGCAATAGCAACCTGTGAAGTTTCCCATGGTTCTAGTAGCTCTCCAGTATACAACCAGGGTGCACAGATTTATGTTTGCCCCTGATCTCAACACTAAAGAGTCCATTGTGAAGCATTCAACTTCTGTTCCCACTGTACTTGTCTGGGAGAGTCTGGGCTTTGGTTGACCTCTAAAGGCCAGGGATCTCCATCTTCTGGTCTTGCTTTTTAGTGGACCTCCTTGCTCTCCTGAAATGGAAGACCTTCCCAGATCGGATTATGGACATCCTAGGGCGGTTGCGGCATGTCAGTGGTGAAGAAATTGTTAAGGTATGTCTTTCACCCAGTTCTAACATACTGCCTGAGGAAGAATCTGAGCAGAAGATGTTAGCTCCACACAATTTCTTTTTTTTTTTAATTAATTTTATTGGTACGTTTTAGGTATACTGTATAATGACATTCATCATTGGAAATTTTCACCTTTACATGATCTTTCTTGGTTCTTATATTTTCCCCATTCCCCTCCCCTCCTTCATCCCCTCCATCCCTCCCTATTTACAAAGACTTTGTTTCCATTTTTCCATTTTCTCATATTAATCCCATTCCCTTCTTTCCTTTCCCCTGTCCCTCTCACTTCCCCTTCCCCTTTGCCCCTTTTCTTCCTATTTCACATTATCTGTTACACCTTTTAGTCCTTATTTACACTTTCACTTTCTCACACTAGAGAAACTATTCAGTATTTACATATGTGTGTCCTATTTATTTCATTTAAGAGTATCACCTCAATGTGCATCCATTTAGCTATAAGTGTCTCTAATTTCTCATTTTTATGGCTGAGTAGTACTCCATTTTATTTTTTTAAAAAACACCACATTTTCTTTATCCAGTCTCCAGTTGATGGGCATTTGGGCTCCTTCCAAGCTTTAGCTATTACAAATTGTGGTGCTATGAACATGGGTGCACATATATCACTGTGGTATGATTCTTTTAATTCTTTGGGGAAGATACCCAGCAGGGGAATAGCTGGGTCAAATGGGACTTCCAGTCGTAGTTCTTTGAGGTATCTCCTGCTAGTAAGCCTCTTAAGAGTATTTCTCCAAGTATATCATAGGTAAATAGGAATGTTTGGAGATTTTTCTTGTTTTTTTTAATTTTTGTTAACTGTTTTTAAGTATATATAAGGTTTATTGTCTTTTTAAAATTATATTGAAGTTATAAACTCTGTCTTCTGACTTTTCTTCCTAGAAAGCAAAATGATAATCAAAAGGTAATGGTAAAGCATCCTTTCAGAACCAACCCAATGTTTTGTGCTACCTGCATTCCTTCAGGTCTCCTCTCTCTTCTTTAGCCCTCTTTCTCATTTTTCTTACTTTATAACCTTTTTACCACAAACCCTGCCTTACGTTTTTCTAGCCTTGCTCTCATTATTGTAAGAATTCTGAATACTGCCCACTTACTCACAGCTGCTGGTTTTGTCCCATCTCTCACTTAGAATCCATGGTAGCAAAATCTTCCTTACCTCCTATTTCAGCTGCTTCCTCTAGAGGTGTTTCTGACATTTCCCATGTAAGGGCCCTAAGCAGAGTGACAGCAACATAGCCTGTCCCCAGATGACTTCATAGGGCTTCTTTGGACAGAATGTTTGCCTACCTGGTTTTAGCTCAAGAACACCCCAGGTATTTCCTAATGGTGAAAGCCCAGCAGTTGAGTCCTACACGATGAACTGACCCTACTGAGGAAAAATGGAGGTGCTTTCAGTCATCAGCAAGGGCAGTAGAACGGAGGCTACAGATTACATCTCAAGAATGCATCCTGTCCATAATGATCCCTGCCATCACAAATACAAAGCACTAAGCATAGATGCACTGCTATACTTTCATTATACAGCTTTACTGACTCAACAATATACAACACAGTGTCTCCAAATGAGGAACAGTTTTAAAGTCATGTACTTTTATGGAGCTATTACACAAATTCTGTTTTAATAAATTGATCAGATTGTCATAAATATTTCAATTTTTTTCACAGACAAGGTAATGCTAGTTTTGAAACTTAAATTCATACTCATATCTTCCTTTTAAACATAGTAAAAATGTCAACCAGTATACAGGTAAGGTATTAAGTCTGTATTGTTTTTTTTATGGTGAGTTGTCATATTCCTGACAAGAGAACATCTTAGCAGCATATCTGGCTTAAAACTTAAGTCAGCCTAAGGAGAATGTGCTGGCATTTTGACATTTGTTTTTACTTTTTAATAGAAAATTTCAAACATACCCAATAGTAGACAGTATAAAGAATCCTAGATGTATCCCTCATCTAGTTTCAACAAACATTAAACCGTGACCAGTGTTGACCCATCGATACCCTAATCTACAATTCATATTGTTTTAAAATAAATTGTAAATATTGTATCATTTAAATTGGGATTTGAATGACAGGATGTTAGATTTGATATTTAAAGACTACAAGCATCCATCAGTATTTATTATTCTCTTTGTTTTTGCCACTCAAAAAAGGGCACATGCTCAAAAAACAATAGCAACAAGAACACTGCCAGATACAGTATTTTACCCTTGCTGACAGTCCTGATCAGCTCCATTCTCCCTTCTCCTTGGACAATAGTTTCTATAGGTAAAGCCTTCCTTGCCATGGTGTCATCCCAGTGTATTCCATATCATGAGGCCACTGTAAACAACAAGAAACTACTGATCTCTGGGATCCCAGGAAAGTGAGCTTTTTCTCAAATGAATCTGGCATCAGAATTACTGAATCTTTTTTATTTCAAAATTGCTATTCTGCATGGGTGTCCTATTTTCTTACATAATTGCCTTACCCAACAAGGAGAGCCTCTGTAAGTCTCTAATAGGGTCCTTGGGCTATAGGCAGACACTCCAACTTTATCTAGTTAACCCTTAGCTAGGTGCAGGGTACAGTACTACACAATTTTTAAGTCATGCTTTAATATACCAGGAGATCTCTCACTTTGTTTATTGGGAGATAATTTCATTAGTGTATGGAAGTTTGATTATGCATGCAAGGTCCTGAGACCTGAACCCTTTGTTTTTTATATGATTTCAGTTTCTGCAGGATATCTTAGATACACTCTTTGTGATTTTGGATGATAATACAGAGAAATATGGCCTGTTGGTTTTTCAGTCTCTGGTAAGTCATTTTCTGATTTTTCGTTTTTATTAATTATCCCTGTCACATTTCAGAAAGTCTAAAGGATGCAGCTTATTAGAGTGAGTGAGCAGGAAGTACAGATGCATCCAATAGAAACTGAAGACTGAGGCGTGTCACCCAAGGAAACCTACTGTGCTTTCAGGCAGATACCTTTAAGATCAAGTTAGAATTCAGCTTGGTCAAGTCTATACCTTGACTTTATAGTTCTGGATCCACAACCTCATCACTAATGTAGGGTTGCCTGGCTCTTGAAATAGTGGCCTGTACCAGCAAGAGGCCTAGAGGCTAATAGAGGAAACCAGATGCCTGCTTTTCACTGACAAGGTGGGATGTAACCTCCAGGAAAGGGAGATGCTCCCACTGGTTGCAAAGGCTATGCAGTTCCAAGTGTCTCCAGATCTCGTCCCTCTGTGTAGCTGTTTCAGAACCAGGGTCTAAGAAGGTTGCTTTAGTGAGGATGGGCAGTTATTTGAATGTTTAATGCACTTTGCTTAATATATCCAGTCGCAAAGGAGGGCTGTATATTTAAGAAGACACCTCAGTCTACCTGATAGAAGGGAACAGAAACAGGAATTGAAATGCACACTAGCACAGTTTGCCCTTCTGGGTTTTCTTCTTCCTTCCTTACCTGGCCACTAGCCCTATTTCTGAAGGGCACAGCCTTCCACATCCTGATTTATCTCAGAGAACAATCTTTTTGTTTTCCTCACTTTACAGTTTTTTAGGAAATCTTAGTGTTTATGCCACATATCTAGATATTATTTTACCTGTCCTAAATCCATATTGTATCACTCAGCATTATTGTGAGGCTCAGAGTAACACAGGCACAAGCTAATGAACTCCAGGTGTGCATTGGAAGGCTTGAGGTGGGAAGAAGACAAATAACAAGACAGACACACAGTGAAAGTCTTACATTCACGGGAAACACTATGGGAAACACTTGAGAGTTTGCCACTCCTTAAAGAAGCAATAGTCTGTTTCCTGCTAGGGATAAGTCCACGGCCTCCAGCAAACCTTGGTGACCTACTCTCTCCATTTCCCCCAGGTTTTCATCATCAACCTTCTTCGAGATATAAAGTATTTTCACTTTCGACCTGTGATGGACACATATATCCAGAAGCATTTTGCTGGAGCCCTGGCATACAAGTAAGTTACATTTGGTATCAGTATTAGGACTTGCGTTTGAGCAGAAAGTCAGCTTTTAAAAAGTTTAACTGCAACCACCATTTCTTCAGCTGCCCTTTTTTTGAGGTTCTGTAAGCTATATGTTAAATTCTTTCCTGTATTTGAAATGTTTTCTGCTGTTATTTCTGTAAATGGGTTTTTTGTGATTAGTCCTATCTCTTGATTTTTCACTAATTCCAGTTGCTCTTAAATTAGTCTTCTTTTCATTGTCTAGTGTCTGTAGGATCCATTTTTTGTGTTCTCTCATTGTTTTTAAGGTATCTCTGAGTACATGGTCTTCAACATCAGGCCCATCTTCTAGTTCTGACACTTTGTCTTCACATTGGTCACTTCTGCTGCCTATACTTTCAACAGAACTTTTAATCTCTTGGATTTCTTTTTGATATTTTTTTCTTTTTGATATCTTTTTATGGAGTCTAATTCTCTGCTAAACTGGTCATTCATGTTTCATATCCTTTTGTTCAGGTCAGCTAGCTAATTTTGGTGTCTTCTGTAAATTTGCTGATTGTTTTATTTATTAAATTCATTATCTGTTATATCTTCTTTGAGCTCACCAAGTACCTTGTTGATCTATTTTTTAATCTCTTCTTTTATCATTTTAAATAATTCTTCTGTGTGGCTTCTGATTTCCTTCTCATCAGTGCCCCATGGATCAGCTTTAGGAGAGTTGAGTTTCTGGGGACATTTTGTTGCCTTGTCTTCTCATATTTCTGTTTGTTTATGTGTATGCTGAGGTTTACAGGTTGAGTATAGTGGAAAGACTTTGTTGTTAGTGTAAAGACCTTGTTAGTGTTTGCTTTTCAGTGATGCACTCTGGGCATAACTGTAGGTCTTTGCTTCTATCCCACGATCCAACCACCTTTATTAATTTAGGAAAGGAAGATGCAGTGTAATTATTACAGCACCCACTTCTCCAGGAATGAGCCACAGTATTATTAATGACACAAAGGCAGTCTAAGAGGTGGCACACAGAAAAAAGCAATTAATAGCAACACCTATGCCACACTGGCAATAGCAACAAAATCAGCAACAATAATAGTGTTAAAGACAAAACAGATATTAATATATTATAAGAAATAAGAATGTACCACCCTGAACTATAGAAAAGAAATTTATAATTACAGTAAAAACACAAGGCAAACCAAGTATTGACATATAGTAAATATCTACTAAATGCAATGAGTATACCTCTACTAACAATATAAAAGAATTCAATAGTAGTAGCATAGAGTTAACTATCTAAAGATTAATAAAGCTTATTGGTGGGCTGGGGATTTCGCTCACTGGTGCCGCTGCTTGCAGGCACAAGGTCCAGAGTTTGATCCCCAGTACCAAGAAAGGGGGGTGGGGGAGGAAGAAAGGAAAAAAGAGAGAAAGAAGGGAGAAAGCTTATTGCTTATACTAGTAAAGATAGAAAGGGTTTGGAATAGGAGACTGAAAAAAAGTAAAATTTGAAAAATTAAGCAGTAGAAAATGAGAAGGAGAGAAAAGTGAGATAAAGGCTCCTATTAAGAAGTAAATGGAAATTTATATTCAAGTAATAGAAAAGAAAAATGAAAAAACAGAGAGCAAAATAAAGAAAAAATAAGAAATAAAAGAAAAATTAAAAGAAAAAAGCTACAAGCCCCAGAAAAGCAATGAAGGAAAAAAATTTGAGTAAAGAAAATATTCCTCTGTATTTTTAAATGGATGATTCCTTTCCAATATCTAAAGTCTTAGAATCCAGCAAGTCATGGTTTTCTCTGCCTAACTTTGTGGTCTATGGGTTTATGAAGTGTCCTCTTTATTCCAGAAGCCCCTGTGTCCCTATACCTCAGGCTGTGGCAGTTGTCCAAGCCAAGGCATTTCCTTGTTCATGTTGGAAGATGCAGAAAGCAACTAGATCATTGGTATCTGTGCTGGATATAGTTTACCCTCTCCGCATTTGTCTCTTGTGGCTGTCTCTCACCCTGTCACTGTGGTAGTGTTAACACCAGAAATCCTGAAGTGAAGTTGTTCTGTAGTTCTGTGGCTCAGTTTTGACCTCTACCAGAATGACTCCTGATTACACCCTCTCAAATATGGCAGGCTCTGCACTGAATTTTTGTTCCGACTCTAGCCTGCTGTGAGAAAGGAGTCACTTTTGGAGTACAACTTCACACTGCTTTTGCAATTTACAGTATCTATGGGCTTTTCTTAGGGCTAGCACTGTCTAGTCCATTGTTTCCCCCTCGAGTTTTTAACCCTCTGGCCTTACCTTCTGTCCCAGAGAATTGGCCTCATTCATGATCAGGTCAGTGCCTCTGCAACTTTGTGCCAAGGGAAACAAAATTCAGAGCAGGTTCAGAGTTGGCCTGTGACTGTGGCCAGGGTGCAAATTTATGGATGCAGAATTGGCCAGAGGTGAACACAGCTTTGGCAAATTTCAGGGTCTCTAGCCCCAGGCTGTCTCCTCCATAGCTGAGGTTTCCTGTGGGTGTGGGTGGCTCATTCCCTTCCCACAGCCATATTTCTCTTTTTAGTTCTATAGCCCATTTCTAAAATTGCTTTTTAAATTAATTTGTTGATTTATTTTGGTGCTCAGCTTTTTTATTATTTTATATATTCTGGATGTCAATCTCTTGTTTGCATAACATTTGCAAATATTTTCTCCCATTCTGTAGGTTGTCTCTTAATCCTGTTGATTGCTTCCTTTGATGCACAGAGCTTTTAGTTTGGTATGCCCCTATTTGTCTATTTTTACATACCTTTGCTGCTTGTACTTTGGGGTACTATTTAAAACTTTGATTCCTACACCAGTGTCTTGAAGTGTTTCCCCTATGTTTTCTTATAGTAATTTCATAGTTTCAGGTTTAAGTTTTAAGTCTTTGATCCATTTTGAGTTGATTTTTGTGCATGATCAAAGAAAGGGATCTGGTGTAATTCTTCTGCATATGTATATTGAGTTTTACCAGCACCATTTGTGCCAGTCAACTCTACTGGATTAAAAGATGCCTTAAGAGGTTATTTAATCATGGGGCCCCTATACTTATCAGTGTATTAATCTGCTGATGTTCATAGGTGAATGTGCTATTAGGAGGTAGAGTCCATTCGGAGGTGGGTCACTGGAGATGTGCTTTTGGTATATTTCTCTCTGGCTTTCTTCTGTGCTCTGTTTCCTGATCACCATGTAGTAAGCACCTTTTTTCCACCATGCCCTTCCACTGTGATGTTTCTGCTTTGAAATCAGCTGACCATGAACTGAAACCTCTACAACTATGAGCCAAAATAAACCTCTCCTCCTTTAAATTGTGTAAATTTTGTTCCAGCAACAGGAAGGCTAACCAGTACACCATTTCCTCAAGAGACTGTCTTTTCTCCACTGTATATCCTTGGCACTTCTGTCAAAAATCAATTGACTTTCTGGGTACAGTGATATATGCCTGTAATCCCAGTTTATATGGAAAACTGAAGCAGGAGTATCACAAGTTCAAGGCCAACCTGGACAACTTAGCAAGACCCTGTTTCAAAAATGTAAAAGGTTGGAGATGTAGATCAGTAGTAGAAAATCCCTAGGTTTGATTCCTAGTACAGAAAAAAAAGTCAGTTGGCTATATGAGCATAGAGTAATATCTGGGGTCTCTGTTCTATTTCATTGGTCCATGTATCTGTTTTTATGCAAATACCATACTGTTTAAATAACTATAGTTTTGTAGTATGTCTTGATTCAGGTATTGTGATGCCTTTCCCCCCACTGCACCCCCCTCAAAATCACTTTAGCTATTCTGGATCTTGTGGTCCTGTATGAATTTTAGGATTTTTTTTCCTATTTCTGTGAAGAAAGTCTTTAGTATTTTGATGGAAATTACATTGAATTTATAGATTACCTTGAGTAGTATGGTCATCTTAACAATGTGGATTCTTCCAATCTGTAAACACAGGGCATCTTTCCATTTTTATGTTCTTTGTTTTCTTTAATCAGCATTCTATAGTTCTCATTGTGAGATTTTTCTCTTCCTTTGCTATCTATTCCTTAATATGTTTGTAGCCATTGTGAATGGGGTTGCTTTCCTAATTTCTTTTTCAGCAACTTCATTGTTTGTGCATAGAAATGCTAGTTTCTCATTGATTTTGTATCCTACATTTTACTGAATTTGTTAATCAGTTCTAACGAGTTTTTGATGGCATATTTAAATTTTCTATGTAGAGAATCATGTCATCCACAAACATGGATAATTTAACTTCATCCTCTCCATGTTGCTTGTTTCTTTCTCTTGCCTAACTGCTCTTGATAACTTCCAATACTATATTAAATAGTGGTGAAAGTGAAAATCCTGTTCAGTTCCCAATTTTAGAAGAAATGCTTTCAATTTTCCTCATTTGGTATGATATTGACCATGAGTTTTTCATATGTAGCTTTTACTATTTTCAGGTATGTTCCTTCTGTGACTTAATTTGTTGAGGGTTTTCTTTATCATGAAGGGATATTGAATCTTACCAAATGTTTTTTTCTGCAGCTATTGAAATGATCATATGATTTGGGTCCTTCCATCTGTTGATGTATCACATTTATTGATTTGCACTTAAACCATTTTTGCACTTCATGGATGAATCCCACCTGATCATGGTGGGATTATCTTTTTGATATGCTGTTTGATTTTGCTAATTTTTTTTGAGAATTTTTGCATTTGTGTTCATCAAAAATATAGGTCTATAATTTTTTTGTGTGCTGTGTTTTTGTCTGGTTTTGATATAAGGGTAATGCTAGTCTTCTAAAAAGAGTTTGGCAAACTTCCTTCCATGTCATTTTTTTAACAGTTTAAGAAAACTTGGGATTTGTTTTTCCATAAAAGTTTTATCAAATTTAGCTGTTAAGCCATCAAGTCCTAGACATTTTTAGACAGATTTTTTTTTTTTGGTACCAGGGATCAAACTGAGGACCTTTTGCTTGTGAGCCAGGCGGCAGAACCACTAAGCTAAATCCGCAGCCTCAGACAGATTTTTAATTACTGCTTCAGTTTCATTACTCAGTGTGTGTGTGTATGTGTGTGTATGTGTGTGTGTGTCCATCAATAAAATTTTATTGGAACATATTCACATTCAGGGGTTATTTACTGTCTCCTTTGGCTATGAAGGCCAAACTCATTAGCTGCACCAGAGATCATATGGCCTTCAAACGGCACTTTACAGGAAAAATCTGTCAATCTCTATTATTTATTTTTGGCCTAAAATTTAAGTCCAAATATGAGACATTCGGTATTATAAATTTTTATTTCAAAGCTTTGATATAGTGGCATACAAGAACAATATGAAAAGTAGCAATTACCAAACACATTCGTAGATCTGACCTGTTTGGATAATTAGGAAGGTTCTCTAGCTTGTACTGGCTTTGACCATGCAAGCTGAAGCTACAATACAATCTTAACCTATGAGGAAATGTGTGATGGTCCTTAAATTTTGTCAAAAATAGCCAAGCATAGTGGTCCATACCTTTTAATTCCCGTTACTGAGGAGGATCACAAGTTCAGGGACAGCCTAGACAAATTAGCGAGACCTTCTCTAAACAAAAAATAAAGGGCTGGGGATTTAACTTAGTGGTAGAGTTCCGGATTTGAGTCCCAACGGGGGAGGGGGGTTCCCAGTCAAAAATGTAACTCTTGGGCTGGGGATTTAGCTCAGTGGTGCTGTCGCTTGCCTTGCAAGCGCAAGGTCCCAAGTTTGCTCCCCAGTACCAAAA
>NW_004624730.1:5062996-5124613 GCF_000247695.1 Heterocephalus glaber
AATAGGGAAGGGTGAAGGGGGTGAAGAGCGCACAGGGAATGGGGAAAAAATAACCAAGATACATCATGTACAGGTACAAGCACCCAATGATAAATCTAAATGTA
Source organism: Heterocephalus glaber (assembly GCF_000247695.1). The sequence continues at coordinate 5,063,101 of NW_004624730.1, forward strand.
TCATAAACCTAAAATGTACCAATAAAAAATTTTAAGCAAAAAAGAAAAATGGGAAGAGGACCAAGAGATGGAGGGAGAGGAAATGTGGAAGAGAAGGGAAGGGAATGAAAAAAATTAAGATGTGGTATGTACATGTACCAAGTCCCCACAAGGAATGTGATCATTATGTACTACAAACATGTACTAAAATACAATAAAAATGAACTACCAAAGGAGAAAAAAGTGAATATTGGAAGGAAAATTTCTTCCCCAAATTAAAACTGCCTGGCCATCCAGTCATTTCCTTTTCCATGCATCCTTGCACTGAAATGAATCTAAGACTCATTATTCTAGTCACCATGAAGTTATTTTTTTCTTATAAAATGAATCAGAATTTATCTAATGGATTATAATTCTTTGGCTTTTTGAAACCAGTTATTAATCAAAATCTGTCAGCCGAGTTCAGTTAGCCTCTCTCATGTCCATTCATCCTATCACTGCCACATGTTGTTAGTACATGTGTATGACTGCCAGTCATCACATATGAAGGAACTAATTTGCAGTCTCTTCAGATTTCACAGTTCCATATAAACATCTCTATCCTAGCTCTAGCTATGAGAGCTGGATTGCTGGCTCCAGAGGTCTGAGTAGAGTTTAACTGGTACTAGAAGGCACTCAGCTTTCTCTATCATACTTTCTTCTAGAGGTTCCTGGCTTGAGTTTAGAACCAAAGTTGGAAAGTCAAGAGCTTGATAACAATCAGATTTGGTGGCTCATGCCCATAATCCCAGTACTGTGGGAGGCTGATCCAAGAGGATTGCAAGTTCAAACCTAGCCTGAATAATTTAGCAATTTAGCAATTTAGCAAGACCTCTCAAAATAAAAAGTGAAAAAAGGGCTAGTGATGTAGGTCAGTGCACAGGCCAGGGGTTTAACCCCCAATACCAGAAAAAAAAAAAAAAAAAAGAGCTTAAAAAACAAAAAAATCATCTTATGAGCAAAAACAGCTGTGGCTCTTAAGATACATTGAGCATATTTCCCTTTGTACTTTCTTCTCTTGCCAACAAATGCTTAGGCAAGATAGGAAAGCTTCAAGTGACCTAGACTCCAGTAAATTTTCTTCTCTTGGTTTACTTTTTGTTTCTCCTTGCTTATGCCTTAACAGTGCTATAGGGCTGAGTACAGGCAAGGAGTATAGAGAAGCCTGCCTGAGGCAGGGGTGCTGCAGGACCTTTTCAACCTCTTTCCACTTCATGTTGTTGAGTATGCAAGATAAATTCAGACCTAATTCTAAGCTAACCATAGCTTCACTTGCTTCTACAGGCTGCACTCCTCAATTCTTTCCCAACCATCTTTGATGAGCTGCTGCAGATGTTCACTGTGCAGGAGGTGGCAGAGTTTGTAAGAGGGACTCTGGGGAGCATGCCCAGCACTGTGCATATCGGGCAGTCCATGGATGTGGTGAAGCTGCAGTCCATTGCTCGGACAGTGGACAGCCGCCTGTTTTCTTTTTCAGGTAAATCGAGTTGAGATGGGAGTCACACTAGCATTTCTTCCATCTCAATGTGATAACCATTTGGTGATCAAAGGATCTGTTTTATCAACCATCATGTAAGAAACCATTGACCCTTAAAATGTAGAGTTTCTGGTAAACTATGTTAGAAAATGCAGCTAAAACCTACTAAATGCAGTTTATTCCTAGGAAACATACCCCAAGGCATGCATGGAGTGTTGTCTTAGTTTGTTCAGGCTGTTATAATTTAATATCATAGACTAGTTAGCTTAAAAAACAATAAAACATTTATTTTTCATAGTTCCAGAAGCTAGGAAGTCCAGGATACAGGTGCCAGTATATTTGGTGTCTGGTAAGGGCCTACTTCCTGTTTCGTAGACAACATCTTCCGTGTTCTTACCTGGCAGAAAAAACAAAAGAGTTTTCTGGGGTCTCTTTTTTAAAGGGACACTAACTCCATTCACTATGGCCCTGCCCTCATGATGTTAACCACTGTCAAAGACTCCATCTCCAAATGCCATCACATTGGGGATCAGGTTTTAACATATGAATTTAGGGTGAGAAGAACACAAATATTCAGTCTATAACAGGTGAAGGCCTTGTCTCCAGCCCGCCTGTCCAGCCAGCTACCAAGAATGAAGCCTGTCACACTGCCAGTAATACGAGAGGACAGAGAAAAAGGAGGGAGTGCAACAGAGAAAGATCCAGATAAGGATGAGCCAAGGAAATAGAGAAGCCCTGAATGGGGGCCCTGAGCATCCTGTGTTTACCTCACCATTAAGACAGATTCCTTTTCCTTTCTTTGGAAGAGCCACTAAGGCTTAGAAAGAAATGGATAGGGAACCTTCCATACTCCGTAATGGTAAGATCACCTAACTAATGTAGCCCAGGATCCTATTCAAAATGAACCTTTGGGATACAAGATCCCAATGATTAATGTAACTGTATTGTATACCTAAAATGTACCAATAAACTTAATGGGGGAAAAAAATGAACCTCTGGATTTATCCCTGAAACCACATTGTTTGTGATTGAATTCAACCTTGCAGGAACACTAAATACACAAGGGCCAAATGTTAAGATTAATATGAGCCTGATACTTTTCGTAGAATATCATTGTCTTAGAATAAACCTCTGGGGTACAGGAATAAATCTGAAACATTAGCAGACCATTATTAGAATTTGCGTGGATAATGTTTTAAATCTGACTTTAAATCATAAGAATAATTTCTCAGCTTAGTGCTATACACTTACAGTACTACATAGATATTCCCTTTGACTTTGCTTTATCTGTGTAGAGGATTGCTGATGATACAGCTGCCACCAAGAAAGTCCGCTTTCATCCACTAGTAGCTGTTTATGGTCAACACATCTTTATTCTCCAGCCCCTGGATTATCTAGACACATTGTCACTGAGGCCAGTGTGTAAACTTCAGTTTTGTGCACTGCTCTCACAGTACATGGGAAGGGAAACAGCAGGCTTCTCTCACTGACATACATTATTTCTATTATATTTGCATGTGTTCACTGATTTATGTAATCACGTAAAAAAATTTTCCTTAAAAATTTATGTGGCATTAGACCATGTAATTGGATTTTGAGATGACGAGCCACCACCAAATTTTCATTTTCATTTCACCTTTATTGAATGTTCAAGTCACAGCATCTTCTGTGAAGCAAGAAGTCTTTCACTAGCATTTAAACAACACTTAAATTCTCAAAGCTTACAAGTTTGGTGTCTTCTTTAGTAATTCCAATAACAAACTACTATTTTGTCTGGAAGCAGCTCTTAGTTATTATAAATCCTACCATGTTGGCATTTTGTTCTACAAAATATGGTATCAACTTTTCCTATATCCAGGCAGCCTTTTAAACATGGGATAGCTGTTATTTCATTCTATTTGAATAAATATTTGATAAAACAGTGTCAAAATTTCTTACATGTCATGTAATTTGTTTACTTTCTGAATTTCCTGTGAAACACCAAACTATGGTCAAATATGAAATCCAAATAAGAAATCCAAAATGTGTTTTGGTATGTGTTACTGATAATCTGACTGAATCATGCTGACCAGGTATGATGAGACCTGAAGGGTCACAGTCATTGACCACATAGGAGTACAGGGTGCCAGAAACATGTTCACACTTGAATTTCACTTTGTCCTCTAACAACTTCTATGAAATAAGTATAGAAGAGGCCGTTAGCATCCCATTCTAAAGATGAGGGAAATCCAGCCCAGGGGAAGAGGCATTAATCTGCCTAAAGTCTAAGAATGAATTAGTAAGGGAATTTGAACTAGGAATGTGCCTTCCTGAATTCAAGGTTCTAAGTATAATCACCTCCTAATGAAAATGCTATTCAGGTAACATTGAGGAGAAAAGAAAAAATATTAAATGTATACAGTAGAATTGGCAATAACCATTGGCTAATTATCAAAGGCTATGACAAGACAAAGGTTGTACTCCTATTCCATTTATTGCTATGGACACACCAGGCAGCAGTCTAACAGGCCTGCGGGGGAAATGGGACAGATCTGGTGATTTAGCAAGGTGAATGTACACCAGAATAGCATTGCCAGGTTACCTGTTCAGGGCATGAAGAGGGCCAGTCAATAATCCATATTAATCTTGTAAATCTAGTCATTGTAGTTCATGCTAAGTGTGACATTTACATGGAGTCTTCACTGTAATCTGTGCTTATAATTTAGAATCTAATCATTAAAGACATTTCATTTGGAAGATTAATCCTGCATAAAATGCCATGGTCACAGGGACTTGAAATGAGAATAAAGGAAAGGAAGATGGAAAAACAATGTTGTGGAACCACCAGGCACCAGGCTTTTAGGCCCTTGTAAAGGAAGATAACCTCTGCTTTTGATTCAATTTCTTTTTTTCTTTTTTTTTGGTACCAGGGATCAAACTTGGGTCCTTGCGCTTGTGAGGCAGGCAATGGGACCACTGAACTAAATCCCTGGCCCTGCCTTTGATTCAATTTCAACTCCACCTTCTTTGAAACTAGTTCAGTCCCAAAATGCTACTGGTTGCTAGCTGTAGCTAATTCTACTCTAACAGACTTACATTTGTTTTTTCTCCTAGAATCCCGCTGCATCCTGCTTCCTGTGGTTCTCCATCATATTCACCTTCACTTGAGGCAGCAGAAAGAGTTGCTAATCTGCTCAGGGATTCTCGGCAGCATCTTCTCCATTGTCAAGACCAGTTCTCTGGTAGTGGCCCCATACCCACTCCACTCCTCCCAGCTCAGCTCTGCCCTAGCCTTGTATTATTCTAGTCAGAGGCAGACCAGCAAAGATCATTTGCATATTTCCTAGCAAGAGAAGCTTTCATAAGTGGCAGGAAGGTACTCAAGTGAATGGAGGCATGTGTGTGCACAACAAGCTTCTCAATACAGCACGTTCTTGCTATTTTAAAAAGTTTCACCATCATAAATCCCAGAAATATCATTACCTGTACCAGGAACCCTGATGCTGTACCATGTTCAGTTTCTATCAAAAAGTACTAATTCTGGATTCCTGGGAATTTCTTAGGATACTATGCTTGAACACAGAGAGGTTGACCCATACTGAGGGGCTGCTTGCTCACTCAGACTTTTCTGTCAGCTTCCTGACAACTTGAGTCTACCCAGATGGCATTCTCACACTCTGCCAAATAAGGTCAGGATATATAAGAGGGAAATGTTGCCCACAAGAGCACTGAGGCTCTTGGGATGTACAGTTGTACTTAGAGGTCATGTTTCAATCAATGATGTTTCTGCCTATTTTCTTTCCTCCCGTTTTTTTCTTTTTAAAAGAGTAGATGGGGAGGAACTGAGATAGGGACAGAGTAAAGGAAAATCATGGATGAGGGTAGAATGTATTTTAATAATGTTTATTTTTATACTTATAATAATAGAGATATATATTTCTTACAGAAAATTTGGAGACTGTAGACAAGTATAGAGAAAAATGATGAAAAAGGAGGGGTTTTTATTATGCCAGTGTATTAAATTAAGACTCCTAGGTGATAAAATTTCAGGTACATTTAAAATGAAGCCCAGTGGCTGGGTTATAAGAACATATGATGCTAGACTATCTAGGTGGGACATACAAGACACCTAAACAAAGAGTATGTTTGATCTGAACAGAGGACAGAGACCCAAAAGGGAGCTCTGGTGTCTAGACTAAAAGTACCATCTGGTTTCTGGGGCTCAGCTTTCAGAGAATGCCTGTGAGGGTCCTAGTGACCGTGTTGTTTGCTCTTGGCTCCAGATAAGACTTGGCAGGTCTCCTTCCCACCAGGCCTTAGAGAAGCCACACCAAGCACAGAAGGTCTACAAGTAACCCACAGTCATATCTGAGAGAGTGCCCAGATTATTGCTAAAGGAAGAAAATAAATTCAAGGCAAATTTTTAAAATGGAAAAAGAAAAAGAAAGTGGAGAAGTAAAAACCAGTGAACACCTGAAGGAGATAGTTTCATTGTATTTGGGGGGATAAAGAGTTCAGTGTATTCTGTTCCCTACAACTACTCAAAGGTAGGTTACTGAAAGAAGTGCTAGGATCACTTCAACAGATGGGAAAGATGAAGTTTTCCCCAAGAGCCACTCAGATTCTTCAGGTGGAATGGGCAGAGCATAAATATATTAGATGGGTGGCTAGAGGGAAGATAAAATTTAAGCTCCATGATAACAGAGATATTATCTCTCTTGTTCACCTTTATATATCCAGGTTCTCAAACAGTGAATGCCACATAGTTAATGTTCCATGAGTAACGGATGGATGGGAGGGAGGACATTAGGACCAGTAGTAGTAAAAAGATCTTGGAGAAGGACCAGTGGGAATCTGTGTGATGATTAAAATTAAACTATAGAATTGGAAGTGGATGTGAAAAGTCTATAAAAAGATAACACAAACTCTTACAAAATTCTGGTGGCTGGGAAACAGCCTGTGGTGAGGAGACATGCTTCATTCTTTTTGTGAGGTTTCCAGAAAAAGATGCACTGAGACTAGAGTCCATTAGATGGACCAAGAACAAGAGTAAAAGAATTGAGAAACTAGAAATGGGATCCAAGCATATGTGAACAACAGTCAAAATTGGCATAGATGGAGAGCAGCCAAGAAGAAAACCTTAAAAAGAGGAGATACGTCTATGTGCATTAACACTAGTGAGGATGCCGCTGCCACATACGGTGGTATGACTTTACCATTTCTCAAACTTTATTTCTTCATGTGTTAGTCAAGTCATACTTTCTCTTGTCTGTACTAGAGAAATCAAAGAAAACTTTTAACTCAGGACATTCACCTCTGCCATGTTATCATAATTAATGAATGTCACCAGAGATTCTGAATTGTGTGGGTGGAGTTGGTAAGGGCTCCATGCCTGGGCATCAGTGGCAGGTGTGTTTCACTTCCTTTCCTAGTCATCATCTCAGGTTTCCTGGCAATGAACATTGGTGTCTCAGAGCTCGATGTTGAGGTTCCAGTCAGAAGACTTACCCTGATGTGGCTGACTTAGTAAGTGCCGCCAGCTAAACGGCATGTTGTCCTGGTGCTAACAGCATCCTCTCTCACTGCTCACTCCAGGAGGCAGATGTCATGGAGGAGGTAGAGATGATGGTGGAGAGCCTCCTGGATGTGCTCTTGCAGACTCTGCTCACCATCATGAGCAAATCACATGCTCAGGAGGCGGTAAGAGGGCAGCGGTGCCCGCAGTGCACAGCCGAGATCACTGTTAGTAACTAACATTCAGGTTTTCTTACCTTCTTTTCTAACCTGGGGCTCCTCCACATCACCCCCATCTCACCATCCCAACACCTTCATCTCTGCCTCCCTTCCTGCATCGTGGTCAGCATGCTGCCCTCCTCCCTTCTTGAATCTGTCTCCTCTATTCACTCTGAAAGCTGTAGGTTCATAACTTCTTTTTAGGGGTGAGTCAGAGAGTTTCTAGTCCTGTTTTCCTGTGTATTCTTTCAGTGGGCCTTTGCCTTTGAGCCAAGTTGTTTTCTATAATATGAAATGAAGAGGGATGTAGTAAGGTATAGTAAGAGGTTGGAGGTTAAAAATAGACTATTCTAGGAGACCTCTCATAAGTCTCTCCCAAATAGTATACAAGACAGGATAATTTCCTCAGAGTTTGTGCCTACAAATTAGTTGTAATTTTCCCTAGTGTTTGTATCTAGCATCTGAGAAAAAATGATGAGGAAGAATTGTACAGGCATTGCTGAATAGTGATTTTGTGTGATCTAGTTAGAAAAGAATCAAGCTGGGAAAGCCTCTCAGGAGGGACAAAGAGTGCCTGGGGCATCTGCCCCCAACTCCCATACCCAGAGTAGACTTTCATCCCTGATATTAGCATGTGATAAACAGGTGTTTATTTGGTACTGGATATAAACCCAGGGCCTTCACACTGACCTGCACTCCCAGTCTTTTCTTTACTTTTTTATTTTGAGATAAGGTCTCACTAAATTGCCCACTTAGGATCCTCCTGCCTCAGCCCCCCATAGTGCGGGGATTATAAACATGTGCCACCATGGCCAGCTGTTAAATAGTATTTATGGAATCTTTCAGCTGATAGATAAAAGATTACCAAACTCTCGTTTAAGAAAACCCTGTATGGAAGCAAACCAAGCTTCGGTATGCTAGGGAGAACAGGAAGCATGCCTGGGTCATTATGTTCTGGAGCATTGGGCTTGGAAAGAGTATCTACTCTTCTACTCCTCTAGCAGTCCCTACTGAGGGCAGTCTGGTTGTAGGTACAATCATGCACCCTGTAATGTCCAGAAAACCCAGCCCTCTAACATTTATGCGGTCCTTTTGTGGGCCACACCCTGCTTTAAGCACCTGGCCAATATTACTAATGAAGTAATTAATTTTATATAGCTTGTAATGATGGTACCTCTTTATGTACTGGACTTTATGCTTCAGGGCTTTATATTCATTAATTCCTCTGATCCTCACATTGGAAGATTGAAATTATGACTTCTTAGGCCCATTTTTAACATAAAACTGAAGTTCGTATGCATATACACACCAGCATATAAAATAGTTTCAGGGATCTAGAAAGGATTTGAAAGATTTAAAAACTGTTGTCAAATTTCCATGAATTTGAAAATCATCTCAGTACTTTTTATCCCCCTCTTTTAGGAGGCGGCCTTCTAGTAGGAAGCCATAATTGGCTACCACATGCCAAAAGTTGCTAGAAGCTGGTCTTTGGAGTCCCTAAAGCAGGGTTTTCTTCCATGTACCGCAGCTGGGACTTGAAGAAATATTAAAGACTTATAATTATCCTTAAGTTTAAAAGAACTTATTAGTACTTGTTTCCAGTACATAATGTTTTTACATTCATCTGAGGGAGCAGGTACATTTTATTTGTCTTAAAGGCCATATCTTCTTGTTCTCGCAGAATGGTTGGTTTTAACTCCTTTGCCTTTCAGTCCTGTTGATCTGTTGTGTCCCATCTGACAGGTGCCCTGTGCATCTTCCGGGAGGACCCCGATGAGTTCTTCGTAGGAAAACTGCTTTATTCCAGGAGGACAAACAGATGTAAATTCTGTGCAGAGAAGGCCACACTTTGTCTTCCAAGAAATCCTACATACTTCACTATGATGCTCAGACAGCAAAAGACTTTTTAACTAAAACTTTCCTTGGAAAAATGAGAATACTTGCCTCATTTTGCAGAACTACTTTGTTATACGTTAAGCATTTTCAGTAACCCCATGCTGCAAAGTCCTTATTAAAACTACTAAGCCCTCTAGAAAAGAAAGCTCATTTTCAGGGCCAGAGTTGTCACCTTTCTTCCATGATCATTGGGGCCATCTCAGACCTTCCCTTCTCTCCTTGCCCTTTGTGGATTGGGAGAACATAGCTTATCTGATTGGCTGTGATAAATGGTTTCTGTTTTTTTCTTTTTGATCCCCAGGGAGAGTATGTGTCCTGCCTTCTCTCACTGCTTCGTCAGATGTGTGACACTCATTATCAGCATCTCCTGGACAACTTCCAGAGCAAAGATGAACTCAAGGTAGGCCTCAGGGCACTACCTTTTTACCCAGAAAAGGAAGTCTTGGGCCAAGACTACACAGGGACTCTTCCCTGTTGAGAGAGTTAGTTCAAGTGACCATCACTACCAGTGATGTAAGATTCACCAGCCTCAATTTACACCTGAGAGTATAGTATCCAGAAGATGAAAGTCGTCAGTGTCCCTACATATAATCCAGTAACGCTGACAAGTTTGCTCTAACTGACAGCAGTTCTGTGACTATATGCTTGTAACTGTATGACTATATTAGAGACTACTCTGGGCCATACTGACTCAGCAAGCCATGATTCTTTCCTTTCTTAGGAACTTGGCAGTGTCCCTTATATTTTGTCTCTGTAGGCTTTACTGCTCTAATAACTACAATAGTCATGGTGACAATTTTTCTTCATTTAAATGTATTTCTGGAAGATGTCTGTAGAGAGCTAGGGTACGCACTGCCTCCCTTTGGCTCTGAATCTGGAGAACTCATGGCAGATAGTGCAGAAAAGTTCAAACAACAGGCAAGCATAACCCAAGCGGAGCTTGGCATCTGCTTCTGACACACTCCTGGGGTTTGTGTCTTTGTATTAGAACGTGCTAACTCAACTTCCTTCCAAGTAAAGAGCCACTACAAACTGTAGGTGTATGCTCTGCTTTTATTCAAAACCAAGGCATTCTACTTCAGAGTAATACATTCCAGTGTTTTCACTTAGATGGTCTTTATTGGCCATATTGTATTAATTAATAAATATCAGTTATCACTTTCTAGTATCTGATCTTGCCACCCTTTCCACAGATATTGGTCTCTGCCGATTAGTATCACTAATAACCCTTGAAGTGAGCCACAAGTAAACTAGAACACATATCCAGGTCTAGCAGTGCTTCAGCTCAGATGTGGAGCAGGAAAGTTCAGACTCAACTATTTGATATCATTTTTGTCCTGTGTGTACTTACTAACTGACCCTTACTCAGGCTAGCATCATTCTCTTACTTTTTAATTAAATATTCATTTTTATTATAGCAATATATATCTATTAAAAAAGAAAAACAGTACTACAAAGATCTATCATAAAAAGAGTAATTCCCTGACTCAGTCTGACAAATGTCTAGTTTGTACTCCCCAAGAGCAGCCACTTTCAACTCTTTTGCTGTTCTTCAGGAAGCTACTACTGATAATTTTTAGATATTGATAGTTATTGTCTGTTTTCTTCTTCCCAAGGAAAGTGAGAATGATTCTCCTGGATCATTCTTCTCTCACACATACATTCTTTCCTCCAATTCTTCCAATGTCATTTTCATACATTTTTGCTTAAATTGGTAATCAACTTTTCTTTATTACTAAATTGATAATCAGCTAGGTAAGTACTATGGTGAGCCAAGAACTGGACTATGATTATAATTTTTTTTCTTGTAAAACTTTTTGTAGATATTAATTTTCTCTTTTCTAATTTGCTTTTATTGTTTGTTTTGGTTTTCAAGTCTGGCTAGGAGTCTCCATTTATCATCTTTTCAATATACCCACTGTTTGTTTGTGCCTCTCTCTTTTTGTGTTAAAGACTTCCCTCCTATGCATAGAGACTCTTGAATGTCAGTCTGTATCTAAAAGTGAAGTCCTTTGGTGCTGAGTTCAAACACTCATGTGTGATAAAGGATTGTCTATAGCAGGCTTTTCCATGGTGACTGAAGAGGATCTGGCCTTTTGGTCAGAGCATCCCATGATTGCTAAAACTGTAGGCCTATTTTAAACTGTAGGCTTGAGAGGAATACTCTACCTCACCTGGGGATGTAGTAACCTGCCAATATTTTGGGAACCAAATAACAAAAAGGGACTTTGGGTCTTCCCGTTCAGCAGGAAAACTCGGTACCAGTTTTCATTCTGGCACCTCAGATATTAATGTACCTGCAAAGACAAATCCTCATTGATCACCTAATTCCAGAGAATAGTCTTGAATCTTCTGACAGGGCAGGGAAAGATTGACTACCTTGTGGCAGGAGATAGCAGTAACAGACGGGATCTTGGAGAGACTCTGTACTAACCTGCCTATGTTTTAGTCTTCATACCAAGTCCCACAGAGCTGTTTGGTAATGCCTTCAGTTTGTGTGCCTTTCTGAGGTTCTTGCTTCCTATTTCTCTTACTCTGTAAGGCTCTTAGTTACTGGCTTTCTCAAGTCTGTTGAGTCAGATGCTACAGTTACTTTTCTTATAAATTTTCAGTATGTGTTACTCATTTGATAGTGTCTGCTTCTCTCTAATTTTCTTTTACTCTGTGCTTATGCGCATTTCTCTTCCTTGACTGTCATTTTGGAAGATTTAAAAAGAAGCAGATGAGGGAACATTTTTAGTCTACCCTATTGAGTATAGAGTTCTGTTCATGTGTTCTTTTTTATGACAGCATTATTTTATGATAGCATTAATTTTGATACCATAAATAATACTTTTAAAGTATACACTTCAGTGTTTGTTTAATCATATGCATCCTTTATGTAAAGGTACAATTCCCAATGAGAAATGTAATTGTGTTCTATACCTACAATGCACCAATAAAAGAATTTAATTTTAAAAAAATCATATGCATCTTAAACTTGACAAGATCAAGTTAATAATTTTAAATATTCAACAAAGAAAAGCCCAGGATCAAATACCTTAATTGGTGAATTTAATTTTTAAAAAATTTGAGGGACTGGGGATTGAACCCAGGGCCTTTGTACTGAATTACATCTCCAGGCCTTTTTATATTTTTTACTTTGAAACAGACTATCACTAAGTTGCTAAGTTGCCCAGGCTGAGTTCAAATTTGAGATCCCTCTGCCTCAGCCTCCCAGTGTGTTTGGATTACAGACATGTGCAATCAGCTGTGCCATATTTTTCTTTTTTATCTCATCGTTTATTTTTATTATGGCAGTACATGTTTGCGATACATTAGGAATACAATCACCATGGGAAGTTGATACATAGACATATCATATTTTAGTCATTTTTACTTTCTCTTCCCCTCTTCTTCCTCCCTTCTCTTTCCATCACTAGATCCCTTTTCTTTTTTTTCTTTTTTTTTAATTTTTATTGAGTTTATTGGTACATTTTAGGTACACATTATGATCACATTCATTATTGGGAATTTGTAGCTGTACATGACATATCTTTTTTTTCCCATTAAGTTTATTGGTACATTTTTGGTATAAAATACAGTTACATTCATCATTGGGAACTAGATCCCTTTTCTGTCTACAAAAGGTCTACCTCCCTGTTTCCTGTCAAGTATCTTTTTTATTTTGCTCTTTAAATTATTCATACTTTGGGAATAACAAATGCTGGCAAGGCTTCAGGGAAAAAGGAATGCTTCCACATTGTTGGTGGGAATATAAAATAGTATAACCATTATGGAAATCATTATAGAGATTCCTCAAAAAATTAAAAATAAAAATCCCATTTGATCCAGCTAGTTGTCTTCTTGGTATCTTCCTGAAAGATTTAAGGAGCTCATATTACAGTGATACATGTATACCCATATTTGTAGCAGCAAAACTCATAATAGCCTATATGGAAGTGGCCTATATTGTTTATCACCCAATGAGTGAATTAAGAAAATATGCTGTTTATACACAATGGAATACTGCTTTGCTGTGAAGAAAGATAAATGGGATACACGTAAGTAATTTGTAGGAAGATGGACATACCTTGAGACCATAATGTTAAGTGAAATAAATCAGACACATAAACATCACATTTTCTCTTATATAAGAAACCCAAAGTACAAATAAATTAAAGAGAAAAATAAAAGATAATAGGAAACAGAGATAGATGGAAAAAGGACTAAGAGACGGAGGAAGAGGACGAAAAGGGGATGTAAAAATAATTAAGGTGTGTTATGTACATGTATAGGCTCCCCATCACTTGGTGTAATCAGTATATACTACAAAATGTGTGCTAATAAAAATAAATTTTTAAAAAATAAAGGAAGGGTACTCAGAATATTAATTGGGTTTCTCATATAAGCCAAACCATGAGATAGTTTTTTGTTTCCGGTTTATTTCACTGAACATTATGATTTCAAGGTGCAACATCAACACGTGATTCAAATTTATCCTTCTTTATGGCTGAGTAGTATTCCATTGTGTATATACCATATTTTCTTTATTCACCTGTTGATGAACATTATAAGCCATTTCCAAGATGTGTCTAGTATGAGTTGTGCTGCTACTAACATAATAGTGTAATATGATATCCTTAACTCTTTAGGAAAGATACCCAGATGAGATATAGCTGGATCAAATGGAATTTCTGTTTTTAGGTTTTTGAAAAATTTTCGAGCTGATTTCCATAGTGTTGTACTAGTTTACATTCCCATCAACAGTGTAGAAAGGTTCCTTTTTCCTCACATCTTGCCAGAATTTGTTTTTTGAGTTCATGAATATACTCATCCTTTCTGGAGTGAGACTGAATTTCAGTGTTGTTTTGGCTTGCATTTTTCTTTTTTTTTTTTAATATTCCAAAAAGTATAATATTCTAAATTAAAATTAGCATAGCTTATTGTTGACACAGTGTGATCAAGACTTCTGATCTTGAGGTGTTGGATTATCCTAGTGATTTTCTCATGACTTTTGATTTGCTTTAGGTGTATTAGTGTTCACCAGATGTACACCAAATTAAACTGATAAGGCAATTTCTGGCATCACTCGCTTTTTATCCAGAGCAAAACAACTTGGTTCTGTACTTAGTTAAAATCCTATTCATTTACAGAGGCAAAGATGGCTTTGCAAAATTTAATATGTATTCAAGCAGCTACCAAAATCAATTTCTTGGACTGTTAGGTTGGCTCTTTTCTATTTCTGGTGCGGTCACTGTGGGAGCAACCATGTTCTGAGTCTTACAGGTCTCTCTGTTGCTTTAGCTTGCTCTCCCCACCAGTTCTCTTCCCTGTCTCCCACTGTCTCACAGCATTTTCTTTTTTTTCTTTTGCTCAGTTCCTTGTAGTCTTTAGCTGTGGAAGGTGGCTTGCATTTTTCTAATCACTACAGATGTTGAACATTTTTTCTGTTACTTGTTGGCCATTTGTACATCTTTTGGAAAATGTTGGTATATTTCAATGTCTAATTTTTTTGATTGGATCTTATGTTGCAGGAGTCAATTTTTTTTTCTTTCTTTTTGGCCATATTAGGGATTGAACTCATGCCCTTACACTTGCTAGGAAATTGAGTTCTTTGTATATTCTAGACTTTAGTCCTCTGTCCAAGGTGTAGCTGGCAAAATTTTTCCAATTCTGCAGGTTGTCTCTTCATCATATTGGTTATTTTGTTGCTATGCATATGCTTTTAAATTTGATATAGTCCTATCTAGTGATTCTTGATGTTATTTTAGAGGGAAAACTTTTGGCTTTTCCCATTTAAAGTCCTTGCCTGTTCCTATGTCTTTGAGTTTTATCTATCTTCTGGTAGATTCAGTATTTGTGTTTTCATATCTAGGTCCTTGCTTCATTTTGGTTTTAGTTTAGTACATGGTGAGAGATAATGGGTCTAGATTCAATTTTATGCATATATATAGCCAGTTTTCCCCACACTATTTGTTAAAGAGGCTGTCTTTCCTCTTGCATATCTTTTTTGCCCCCTTTGTCAAAGATCAGATGGCTGAATGTACCTAAAGTTGTTTCTGCATCCTCAGGTCTGTTTCATTGATCCACATGTCTGCTTTTGTGCTCGTACCATGTTGTTTTTATCACTGTAGGTTTGTAGTATCACTTGAAATCTGGAAATGTGATGCCTCCTTCTTTGCTCTTGTTCCCCAGGATTACTTTGCTATTCTGGGTCTCTTCTGGTTCCATATGAATTTTAGGGGTTTTTTTCTCTAGTTCTATAAAGAATGCAATTGATATTATGATTGGGATTGTATCCAATCTATAAATCAGTTTTAGTAAATGACAATTTTGACAATATTGGTTCTGCCTATCCAGGAACAGTGAATATCTTTTCATTTTCTAATGTCCTCTTCAATCTTTTTCAGAGTAATTTTCATTATAGAAGTCCTTCACTTCCTTAAGTTAATTCCTAAGTTTTGGGGTTTTTTTTAGTTATTGTGAATGGTATTTTCCTAATTTCTTTCTCGGTGGGCTCATTATTTGTGTACAGGAACACTATTGATTTTTCATGTCAATTTATATCCTACCTTGCTGAATTTATTAGTTGTGGGAGTCTTCTGGTGGATTTTTGCAGTCTTCTGTATACAGGATTATGTCACCTGCCAATAAATATAGTTTGTCTTCTTCCTTTCCTATGCATATTACTTTTATTTCTTTCTCTTCCTCATTGCTCTGGCTAATGTTTCAAGTACTGTACTGAACAGGAGTAGAGATAGTGGACTTGTCTTGCCCCGATTTTAGATGAAAATCTTTCACCTCCCTGCTATTTAATATGATGTTGGCAGTAGGTTTGTCATAAATGGCTTTTATCAAATTGAGGTAAGGTCCTTATATACCTATTTTCTTCAGGGTTTTTGTCGTGAATGGATGTTGGATTTCGTCAAAGACTTTTTTGCATCTGTCAAGATGATCATGTGATTTTTGTTCTTGCTTATGTTTATATGATGTAGTGCACTTACTGATTTGCGTAGGTTGAACCATCTCTGCATCCCTGCCCTGAATCTTACTTGGTTATGATGTATAATCTTTTTGATGATTTGTTGCGCCCAATTTGCCAGTATCTTGTTGAAGATTTTTGCATCTGTGTTCATTAAGGAGATTGGCCTGTAGTTCTCTTTTTTGGTTGGGTCCTTTTCTGGGCTTGGAATCAGGGTAATACTAGCTTCTAGGGATGACTTTAGGAGTACTCTTTCCCTTTCAGTTTCATTAAAGAGTTTGAGGACTATTGACATCTGATCCTTCCTGAAGATCTTGTAGAAGTTAGTTATAAATCTATCAGTTCCTGAGCTTTTATAGTTGGTAGCTTCTTCAATTAGGTTACTGCTTCAGTGTATCAAGGAATCTATATTTTTCTTCTGAATTTACCATTTTACTAGAGTACAGTTCTCAATACAGTTACTGATGATCTTCTGGATTTTGGCCGAGTCCATTTTGATTTCACCTTTTTTATTCCTAATTGCATTGATTTGTATGCTTTTTTTTTTTTGGTTAGATTGGCTAGAGGTTTGTGTATTTTGTTAACTTTTTGAAGTACTAGCTCTTCAACTCATTGATTCTTTTTATTGTTTTTTAATCTCAGTTTCATTAATTTCTGCTCTGATCTTTATAATTTCCTTCCTTATACTAGCTTTGGATCTGAGTTGTTCTCATTTTTCTGAGGTACATCACTAGGTTAATTTATTTGAACTCACTCTATTTTTCTGTTGGGGTCATTCATGCTATCACCTTCCCTGTTAGGATTGCTTTCGTTGTGTCCCATAGCTTCTGAAGTGTTATGCTGGCATTATCATTTGATTGTAGGAACTCATTTCTTCCTTGATTTCTTCTGTGCCCATTGATTATTCAAGAGGGTATTGTTTAGTTTCCATGTGTTTGCATAATTTCTGTGGTTTGTTTTACCATTGATCTCTAGTTTCATTACACTATGATCTGATAATATACATGGTATAATTTTGATTCCTTTGCATTTACTTAAGCTTACTTTATGGGCTAGCATGTGGTCCATTTTGGAGAAAGTTTCATGTGCTGCTGAGAAGAATGTGTATTCTGTTGTTTGGGGTGGAACACTGTAGGTATCAAGTTCATTTGTTTTGAAGCTTTGGTTCAACTCTGATATTTCTTTGTTGATTTTTGTCTAGTTGATCTGTCTGTCTGTGATAGTACAGTATCGAGGACCCTATTATAATTGTGTTGGTGTTTGATTTTTTTATGTCCACTAGTGTTTTATGAAGTTGCTTTGCCAGCGTTTGATGTATATATGTTTTTAACTGTTATCTCTTTCTGTCGAATTGTTCTCTTAACCAATATGTAGTGACTTTCTTTGTTTCTTCTGAAGAGTTTTGGCTTGAAATCTACTTTGTCTGAAATTAGGATAGCTATTCCTGCTTTTTTCCAGGTTCCCATTCCATGGAATATTGTTTTTCATCCTTTGATTTTTAATCTGAATATTTCTTTTTGGATTAAGTGTATTTCTTGTATATTGCATATCAGTGGGCTATTTTTTTCTTGATCGATTTTGCCAATCTGTCTTTTGATTGGGGAATTGAGAACATTCACATTGAGAGTTATAACTAAAAAGCATTGATGTAGTCTAGTCATTGCATTATTTTTCTGTTGCTGATTTCCTTGTTTTTCCCATTTTCTGCTTAACTGCTCACTCTGCCTGGTATAGTCATTCTATTAGATTTTTTAGCATTGTTGGCTTCTTTCTAGAATATCCTTTAGAATTTTTTGTAGTGCTGGTTTGGTGGTCATGAATTTCTTGAGATGCTCTTTGTCACGATAATACTTATTTTTTTTATCAATTTTGAAGGAACAGTTTGCGGGATATACAAGTCCGGGGTGGAAGTTGCTATCTTTTAGGGCATGAAGCACTTCATTTGAAGCTCTTCTGGTCTTTAAGGTTTATGTTGAGAAGTCTGCTGTAATTCTAATGGGTTTACCTTCGTAAGTGATTTGTTGTAGATTTTCTCTAACAGCTTTTAAGATTCTGTCTCCATGTTGGACTTCTGGGATTTTGACTATAATGTTGATGTGCAGAGAATCTCTTTTGATAGTGGCTGTTTAGGTTCTGTATCCCCTACTTATTTATATGTTTAATTCTTTCCCAATATTTGGAAGATTTTCTCCTAGTGTTATTTCTGTAAACAGGTTTTTTATGCTCTTTATACTGTCTTCTGATTTTTCATGTATTTCAATTAATTTTAGTCTTCTTTGCATCATCTAGAAGATGCAAGATCCATTTTTCACATTCTCTTCTTTTTAAGGTATCTCTGAGTTATTGGTATTTGAAAGCATCCCTCTCTTCTAATTCTGATATTCTGTCTTTACATTGGTCAATTCTGCTGTCCATACTTTGAATAGAATTTTTAATCTCCTAGATTTCTGTTTGGAACCTTTCCATGGACTCTGATTCTTTGCTAAATTGATTGTTCATGTTTTGTATCATTTTACTTAGCTCACTAGCTTTTTATTAGTGTATTCTATAAGCTCCCTGATTGTTTTATTACCGCCATTCTTTGATCAGTTGTATCTTCTCTGAGCCTGCTGAACACTTTGCTAATCTGTTTTCTAATCTCCTCTGTTATCCTTTCAAATAATTTGGCTGTGTGGCTTTTGCTTTCCTCTCTTTTAATGCCCCATGGATCAGCTTTAGGGGAGCTGGGAGTTTGGGGGGGGCATTTTATTGCCTTGTTTTCTCATGTTTCTGTTGTGTTTTGGTTTGTGCTTTCTTATACTTGAAAGACATTGCTGCTGGTATGGAAATCTCTAGTCTGGTTTTCGGTGATGCACTCAGAGCATGGCTAACTATAGTCCTTTTCCTCTGTCCCAAGATCTGACCACTTCTATTATTCTGGTAGGGGCTGATGCAGTATAATTGACCCATATAAGTTCTCCAGGAATAGACCACATATTGTTAATGTCGCAAAGGTAATCTGGATATTGTCATACAGAGAAAACCTATTAATAGCAATAGCTATGCAACCCTGGCAACATCAAGTAAGTCACCAATAGTAGTATCATCCAAGACAAATTGGATATTGATATACCATAAGAACAAATAATATGCCACCCTTAAGCTTAGAAAATAAATCTGTAATTACAGTATAAACACTAAGAAACATCACATATTGATACTGATATACAGCAAGTACAGTAATACCTTGGTTTATGAACTCTTCACAAACAATTCGGTTTGCTAACAGAAGCATTCATCAAAGTTCTGCTTCCATTTGCAAACTCCGCATCTGGTGAAGAACACAACCATGGCCATCTTACCTACATGAAAACAAACATAGCCGTCTTCCCCAGAATTGTAGAATGAATTAAGTTCATGAACCAAGGTACCACTGTATCTATTAATTGTGATAACTATACCTCCACTACTGATAGAATTCAATAGTGTAACATAGAGTTAACTATCTAAAGATTAGTAAAGCCTAGTGGTTATACTATTAAAGATACAGGAAATTGGGAATGGGAAAATGCGAAAAGAAAAATTTGAAAAATTAAACAATAAAATATAAGGAGAAAAAACTGAGACAGGAGTAGAAGGATATTTGTAGAATTAGAGGAAAGTAACAGGA
Organism: Heterocephalus glaber; assembly: GCF_000247695.1. Next base: position 5,082,817 of record NW_004624730.1, read on the forward strand.
AAAGAAGAAATAAAAGGTAAAGGAAGGGCAAAAAAGGAATAGTATGGAAACTAAAAACAGAAAAAAATAGTGGGAAAAAAGAGAAAAAGAAAAAAAGGAGTAAAACAAGAAAGAAAGAAAAAAAAGAGAATACAGTCGAAAAGGGGAAGCAGTGCTTCCATGGCTGGTTCACTCACCCCCACCCCTGCTCCTCTAGGGAGCAGCCATTTTTTAAAATATGGCAAACAGCGTGAGTGACTGATCTAGTTACACGGAGACCAGACCCCTGGGACAGACTTTGCAAATACTAACCCCTCCTCACATCAGCCCCCACTCCAAACACTCGGAAAGCTGCATTTCTGCAGATTCTTCCAGTGCTTACTGTGGGCAGTGCAGCACAGCTACACACACACACATACACACACACCACCAGACTCCAAGCAGAAAGAGGATAAACAGGCAAATTGCACTCAACCTGACTCCACTTGGAGTCAGCTTGTCTCATGTGCCTGCCTGCCAAGTCACCAGCGTAAGCACCCAGTCCACTAGTACCTGCTCTGCAAGCTTGCTTGCCCGCAGAGTTGCTGGTGGATGCACCTAGTCCACTCGCACCTGCCCTCCAAGCCTGTTTCCCTGAAGAGTTGCAAGCAATTGGGCCAGGGATTTAGCTCAGTGGTTCCGGCGCCTGCCTTGCAAGTGCAAGGTCCCAAGTTCGATCCCCGGTACCGAAAAAAAAAAGAGTTGCAAGCAATTGCAACCAGTCCACTTGGTACCTACCCTGTGAGCCTGCTTGTATGCAGAGACACAAATAAGCATACCCAACTTTTCTAGCACCCACCCTGCAAGCCTGTTTCCCTGCTGAGTAACAAGTACCAGTTCTCTGGTACCGCCTTGCAATACAGGGTGCCTGCTGCCATACAGATATATACGCCCAGTGAACTCAGCACCTGTCCTGTGAGCCCAGTTGCCCAGTTTCGGGTACCACTCTTATGTGTGGGCCAACTCTGTTCTATACCCACCCTGCATGCCAGCATACCACTTCAGTCACCAGAGCATGCATATGATTGTCTACAGTGCCCTTGTGTGGCTGTCTGCAACTAGACTGTAACAAAAACAAGAAAGGAATTCCGTAGACATTTCGACTTTGTGGCATAGTGATCACTAAGGAATTGCATGTAGGTTCTCTTGTTGGAGTGCTGGAACCAATTCCCTGCAGGGTTATTTTTTATTTTCCCTTTCTCTCTCTCTCTCTCTCTCTCTCTCCCCCCCCTTCTCCTTGTAGTCTTTATTGTTGTTAATTTTTTTGCTTTTAGTTGCTATTTTCTCTCTCTCATCTCATCTCCCTACCCCTTTTCTTCAACTCTAGCATTTATAACACCACTATTTTCTTATTATTTACTTCTTTCTCCCACTTCAAATTCTTCCTTTCAAGTTTTTTCCCTAGATTTCACTCTCCTTCAGACATTCCTGTCATCTCATACTAACTTTCTCTCCTATATTTTCTATTCCTTTTGCTCTTCCTTATTTTATCCAGCTGTCCTCCCTTGCTTCTTCTCCACCTATAGGTGCTCAAATAAATCAGCAGGTTCTGACAGCCTTGTAGCATTCCTTAATCTGTAATTATACTTCCTTTCTCCTACATCTTTGCCCCCACAAACATCCTCTTAAAATCTTGAACATTTATTCTTTGCTCCAACCGTAAAAGATCTCTAACAGAATCTGGCCCAGATCAATTTTATTTTATCTATTATTATTTGTCCTATCTATCACTTGTGCTACGAACTCCTCTTTCACCCATTCCCCATCTCTTCCCTTTCCATATCCTTCCACATCATAGAGTAACCATTAATAAAATAGTAGAGCCTGAAAACGTTATTGATAAAGGAGAAACTATATATGCAATGTTTAACTCATATAAGTTATATTAGATCACATCCATTGACACTGTTATAACCAATAGTAATTATCACCTCACAACACAGTGACAGAGTCCAAACCATTTTAATTAAATAGCGCAGGGGTGAACAATATCTCTGGACAAATAAAGTAGTGCACATATTTGTTTTGTTTTGTTTTTTTGGTACTGGAAATAGAACTCAGGACCTCGTGCTTGTAAGGCAGGCAGAGCACCACTGAGCTAAATCTCCAGCTCAGTTTTGCACATATTGCTGGAAGGAAGAATCCAACTAAAAGGATCTTAATAATGTCTACAATCTCTCCTCACTGTACTTGACCTCAACCCTCAGCACACACACACACAGAGGAACATGGGAAAAAGGAAACAAATGCCCCGCCATGGTCTCACAATTCTTCCAAGGCAGAATTAGGGAGCACCAGTGGAGAGGAAAGCAAGCACTAGATAGTGAAGCTTTATGAATTGATGAAAAAAGAGATAAAGAAACTAGGTGAGTTCAAAGAGGACATGACCTAAAATTTCATAGAATTATCTTACAAAATAACCAATATAGATAGCAGAGAAACAAAAAATTGAAAAAGCTGACCAAAATGGGTCAAAACATCAATGACAAATTCACCAAAGATACAAAATCCATGAAAAAGTGTCAGACACAAATACCAAGTTTTTTAAAATGTGTAGAATTTATAAATTGCAGAAATGACCAATATGAAGACAGGGACTCTGAAATCAAGACTCAAAATGGTAAATTATGATGAATTACTAAAAGAAGCCTTAAAAATGATAGGAAAACAATAAAAATTCATCCAATATCTACTCAACAACACTAAGAAGACCAACCTAAGGCTGAATATCCTAGAAAGAAACCAGGATAGAGCACACATGGAGTAATAAATTTGTTTAGAGAAAGCATAATAGATAACTTCACAAATATAAGGAAAGAACTCAATATACAAGAAAACAGGGCTTACAGAACACCAACTGTAAGCTCCCCATGACACTTTCTAATTAAAACGTGTGATGTCCAACAAAAGAACAGAATTTTAAAAGCTGTCAGAGAAAAGCAAAAAATCATATATAAAGATTGTCTGGTAAATTTTCTCTCAAAATAGATGGAAAAATAATTCAATAAAAAAGAACAACTCGAGATTTATGATTACCAAACCAGCACTCTGGAAAACACTCAAGAATATCCTATACCAAAACGACAAAGCAAATAAAGCCAAAAATCCAGATGGAATGAATAGATCGAGCAAGGCAAATAGACTAAACAACAAAAAAAGGAACAGAAAAGCAAAGGAATCATGAACAGAGAAAGAGCTCAATGATGCGAATTAATCAACCCTTCTCCTAATAACTCTCAAAGTTAATGACCTCAACTCCCCAGTTAAAAGACATAGATTGGCCAACTGAATCAGTAAACAGAATCTGACAGTCTATTGCATTCAAGAAACTTCATCTAATCCAAAAAGACATTCATAGACTAAAAATCAAAAGGTAGGAAACATCCAGGACCCTGATAAGAATGGGTAGCAGTTTTAGCTCAAAGTAAACTTTGAGCTAAAACTGGTCAGAAGAGACAAATAAGGTCACTCCTTACTAGTAAAGGAAATAGTCCAACAAGAAGAGATAATACATGTAAATATATTATGCAACAAACACTGGAAAACCTATTTTCATACGACAGGCACTGCTGAACATAAATGACCAAATAAACACACAATCATAGTGGGTGACCTCAATACCTCACTTTCACAAAAAGGTAGATTAACTAAACAAATCAATAAGTGTCAGAGCTGAATCACACCCTTGAACATATAAATTTAATGTCTACAGAGTGTTCTACCCTACTACAACACCGTACACATTCTCCTCTGCAGCACACAGAACTTTCTCCAAAATGGACCACATACTCGTCCATAAAGCCTGCTTAAATAAATATGAAAGAATTGAAATCACCCCATGTTGACCATCAGACCAAAGTGCAATGAAACTAGAAATTGATCACAGAAAAAAAACCATAGAAAAAGCATAAACATCTGGAAATGTAATACACTCCTGAGCACCCAGTGGGTCACAGAAGAAATAATGGAAGAAATTAAACAATTTTGGGGAGCAAATGGCAATACCAATACATCATTTCAGAACCCATGAGACACAATGAAGCAGTCCTGAGAAGAATGCTTACTGCAATCAATGCTTACATTAGAAAAACAGTGAGCTCAAATAAATGACCTAATGAGGAACCTCAAGATACATGAAAAATAACAATCCTCCAAGCCCAAACTGGGAAAAAGGGAAATCTCAGAGCAGAAATGAATGAAATTGAGTCTTGAAAAAACAATACAAAGAATCAATGATTCAAAGACCTGGTTCTTTGAAAGAATAAATAAATTAGATAAACCCTTAGCCAAACTTACTAAAAGAAAGTGGGAACGACATTAATAAAATTAGCAGTGAAAAAGACTAAATCACAATGTGAACACTGTTGAAATCCAGAAGATAGTAACTATTATGAAAAATTTTCCGAAAAATTATAAAATCTTAAAGAAATGGACAGACATATACATAAGACTTACCAAAACTAAACCAAGAAGGGGCCAGGGATTTAGCTCAGTGGTTTCACTGCCTGCTATGCAAGTGCAAGGACCCAAGTTCGATCCCCGGTACCAAAAAACAAACAAAACTAAACCAAGAAGACATGAAAATTTTTGAATAATCCAATAACAAGCAATGAAATTGAGGCAGTAATTTAAAAACCTGCTAACTAAAAAAAATCCCAGGCCCTGATTGATTCACTGCTGAATTTTACAAAACTTTAAAGAACATTATATCACCAATGCTCCTGAAACTCTTTAGGGAAAAAGTTTGGGATCATCAATCTGATCACAAAACCAGACAGTGACCCAATGAAAAAAGAAAACTATAGGCCAATCTCCTTAATGAACATAGGTGCAAATCTCACTAAGATATTGGCAAATAGAATGCAACACATCATCAGAAGGATCATACAGCATGACAAATGGGTTTCATCCCAGAGATGCAAGGACGGTTCAACATATGCAAATCAATAAATCTAATACATCATATAAACAGAGGCAATGTTTAAAAAAAAATCATATCCAAAGATGCAGGAAAAACTTTTGGCAAAATCCAGCACCCCTTCATGATAAAGACTCTGAAGAAAATAGGTACAGAAAGACCTTACCTGAATTAGATTAAAGCTATTTATGACAAACCAATGCCAATATCACATTAAATAGGGAAAAACTGAAAGCTTTCCCTCTAAAATTAGGAACAAAGATGCTCACTATAACCTCTTCTGTTCAATCTAGTACTCAAAACATTAGCAATCAGGCAAGAGAAAGAAACAAGATATGTATAGGAAAGGAATAAGTCAAATTATCATTATTTGCAAGTGCCATCATACTCAATGTAGAAGACCTGAAGAATTCCACCAAAAAATATAACGAATTTCAACAATGAGCCAATATACAAAATGAATACATAAAAATCAGTAGCATTTGTGTATACCAATAATGAACTCAGTGAGAAAGAAATTAGGAAAACAATACCATTCAAAATAGCACCAAGAAAAACTAAATACCTAGCAGTTAACCTAACCAAGGAAATGAAAACCCTCTACAACAAAAGCTACAGTACTCTGGAAAAGGAGATTGAAGAGGACATCTGAAATTGGAAAGATGTCCCTTGTTCCTGGATAGGCAGAACCGATACTGTCAAAATGGTTATACTTCCATATTTTAATGCAAATCCAAATCAAAATACCAACAGCATTCCTCACTGAACTAGAGAAAACAAACCTAAAATTTATATGGAATCAGAAGAGACTCAGAATAGCAGAAGCAATACTTGGACGACAGCAAAGCAGGAGACATCACAATACCTGACTTAAAGTTATATTACAAAGCAACAGTGATAAAAACAGCATGGAACTGGCACAAAAACAGATGTGTGGATCAGTGGAGCAGAATGGAGAGTACTGAAACATCCCCAGATACATTCTACTATTTAATCTTCAACAAAGGGGCCAAAAACATGTTGGAGGAAAGATGGGCTATTTAACAAATATTGCTAGGAAACTTGGCCATTTCTATGCAGAAGATTGAGGCTAGACCTGTGTCTCTCACCATGTACTAAACTACAGTCAAAATGAAGCAAAGCTATAAACATTAAAACAGTGAACCAACTGGAAGATAAAATAAGTAAAATACTTGAAGTCATAGGTGAGGACTTTCTGAACAGAACTCTAGTTGCATAAGAAATAAGAGCAAGAATCAAACTGGATCATGTCAAATTTAAATGCCTCTGCACAGCAAAGGAAACAATCAGCAGAATGAAGAGCCAACCTACAAAATGGGAAAAAAAATTTACCAGCTACTATATAGAAGATTAATATCTAGAATATATAAAGAACTCAAGGCCAGGGATTTAGCTCATTAGTTCTGGCGCCTGCTGCACAAGCGCAAGGTCTCAAGTTAGATCCCTGGTACCAAAAAAACCCCCCAAAAAACTCAAAACTATTAGACCACCCAAAATAAAAGACTCAATCAAAAAATAGGCAAATTAAATGAATAGACACTTTTCAGAAGAAGTACAAATGACCAGTAAAAGATGTTGAATATTTTTTCATTTGACATATGAAAAAATATTCAACATCTCTGACCATTAGAGAAATGCAAATTAAAACAACTTACATCTTACACTTCATTTTAACACCAGAAAGAATCACAATCATGAAGAAATCAAATAATAACATCCTAGCATGGCTGTGGTGAAAATGGAACCCTTCTGCATTGTTAGTGGGAATTATGAAAATCAGCATGAGATTTCACAAAAGACTAAAATTATAAATTCCATTTGACCCAGCTATTCCTCTTCTAAGTATCTTCCCAAAAGAGCTAAAAACAACATATTTCAGCAATACATGCATACCAATGTTTATTCCAGCACAGTTCATAATAGCTAAATCCTGAAAGCAGCCTATATCAGATAAATGGGTAAAGAAAATGTGATACCTATACACAATGGAATACTACTCAGCTATAAAGAAAGATAATTTGGAAACAGTTGTAGGAAAATGAAAACACCTGGAAAATTTAATGTTAAGTGAAATAAAAGACACACAAGCTTAAATATAGTATAGTATGTCTCATGTAGGTAAGGCAGAATGTAAGTGAAAAACAAAAATAAAGGACTGACAGAAGGAAACAGAGAGATACATCTTTTGCAGATGGAAAGGGGTCCAAGAGATCAAGGGTGAGAGCAAGATGCAGGAAAAGTGGAAGTTAAAAAGATTTAAAATGTGTCATGTACATGTAGCACTACAGATGTAAACTTTATTTTGTCATAAACTAAAATTAATAATTATGAAAAGGCAAAAGGAAATCTAGATATGGGGGGTAGGGTGGAGAAGGGGAATGAAAAAGAAACATTAAGTGCTATGTACATGTACCTTTAAGGTGAATGTAAACTTCATGCATTGCCAACATGTACTAATAATTTTTTTTTGCTTTTTTTTTTTTTTTTGGTACTGGGGATCGGACCTGGGACCTTGAGCTTGCAAGGCAGGTGCCGGAACCACTGAGCTAAATCCCTGGCCCCTAATAATTTTTTTATAAAGGAAAAAGGAATATTCCCCAAGCCCCAATAAACCAGTGAAAAAGAAAGACAAAAAGAAAAAGAGTCTAAAAACAAAACAAAAACTTATCCATGTTTTTGAATGTGTGGTTTCCTTCCAGGATCTGCAGTTTTGGAGTACAGCAAGATAGTTTTCTTCACCTAGCCTTATGGCCTGTGGGTTTGTGAGATGCCCACTATTCCAGAGGCCCCTCTGTACCCCATACTGTGGCAATGTCCCCACCGAGACATGTCCTCACATTGGTAGTTAGGGAAGAAAATCAGACCTCAGATCTGTGGGTGTGCATGGCAAGGGTTTCAAATACTTAATACTGGACTTTAGGGCCAGAGATTTAGCTCAGTGGTTCTGGTGGCTGCCTCGCAAGCACAAGGTCCCAAGTTCAATTCCCTGGTACCAAAAAAAAAAAAATACTGGACTTCAAAAGACAAGTTTCTGAATGCAGTTCAGCTGGGAGCCTGGCTCCTCACCACAGGGAGTAGCCCATGTCCTTCCTGGCCTGAGCTTAAACTTCTCAAGGGATCTCTTTTCCAAGCCCTCTTCCTGTCCACAGCTGTCTCCCATGACTGTATCTCTCCTAGTCACAGTGGAAGAGCCACTCGGGGAGCCCTGAAGTGAAGTTGCTTTTTAGTTGTTCTGAGTCCCAAATTTAAGCCCTTCCCAAAATGGCACCTGATTAAACACTCTAGTGATACGGTGGCACCTGCGCTGGAATTCCTCTCCAGTTGTTACCTGCCATATGGAAGAGTCCCTCAGAGCAAAACCCTGCACTTCTTTTACATTTCATGGCTGTGGGCTCTGCTGCCATTTCTCCCTGGATCTCCCTCCCAAGCACTTACCTTGCTTCTATGGAGCCAGGTTCCCCTCCCTGCAAGCCACAAGCCAGGGACCGAGTCCAGATTGTTTCATTGTTTTCTCTGTTATGGACCTTTTCTCCAACTTCTCTGTACCTTCTAATTTTCCTGTCAGTTCTTTTCTGATTCTCAGCAATTTACTCTTCCTTTTTTAGTTCTTCAAGTTGTTATTTTCCAGTGTCCGAATTCCAGATCTTACAGAGACTGAATTTTGTTGCCAGTCACAGCTCTGCCCCTTTCCTTCCACATCAACACATTTTTTAACGTGCATTCTTTATTTCTTCATGTGGATTCAAGTTATTTTACTTTTATTTCAATCTGAGGGATAACCTACAGTATTTCTCTAGGGCAAGTTTTCTCAGTTTTATCTGAGAATGTGTTGATTTATTCTTTATTTTTTAATGATAATTTTTCTGGATTTAGGGTTCTTGGTTAAGTGTACTTTTAACACTGAATTTGCTGCCTTTGGGCCTCTGTTATATCTGGGAAGTCACCTGTTAATCTTATTGGGAACCATTTGTACACGATGAATGGTTTTTCTCTTGATGGTTTCAAGATTCTCTTTGTTTTTGACTTTTGATGGTTTGACTGTCATGTGTCTTTGATTCTGTCCCATCTGGAGTTCATTAAGCTTCCTCATTATGTGCACTAAAGATTTTTTTCATCACATTTGGGAAGTTTTGGCCATTATTTCTTCAAGTAATATTTTCTCCCTTCTCCTTTCTTTCTGGCACTCCCACTACTGTGTGTTTATTCCCCCGATGATAAGGTCTCTGAGGCTGTGTTCTTTTTTTCCTTCTTTTTCTTTCTATGCCTCTGCTAGGTAATTTCAATTAACCTATCATTGTTTGCTCATTTTTCTGCCAGCTTAAATGTACTATTGAGCCCCTTTAAGTGAATTTTTCACTTCAGTTATCTGTATTTCCCAGAATTTCTGTTTGTTGCTTTTTAAATGATTTCTTTTTTATTCATATTCTCTACTTGGTGAGACATTATCCTTATGCTTTTTTTCTATTGACTTTTTTCCTGTATTTTTTAGTGTCTTGTAACTTTTGTTGAAAACTGGACATTTCATATAATTTGACAGTTCTGGAAATCAGATACCACATCCTCAAGGGTTTGCTTTTTGTTGGTTTTTGTTGATAATGATGTTTTTTGTCTTTTTAGTGACTTTCTTGGACTAATTTTTTTTTTGTCTTTTCTTTTTGGTGCCGGGGATCGAACTTGGGTCCTTGTGCTTACGCAGCAGGCAGCAAAACCACTGAGCTAAATCCCCGGCCCTTGGACTAAATTTTTAATGTCTGTATTCTTTATGTGTAGCTACTAAAGTCTCCATTCAGTTAGGTTAATGATCAGCTAATAACTTGATAGAGTTTTTAAATCTTTAAAACTCGGCTGAGTTTGCCACGCTTTGCATATGTCAAGGCTTACCTTCAACACTCCAACAATTTACACTCTACCTTAGCCTTCACTTCCTGCTTGTGCAAGGCCTCATTGTTAGCCAGAGGTGAGAAATTAGGGCTTCTCGGGCCTTTGCTTGGAATATGTACAGCCTTAAACATGTGTATATCCTTCTAGATTGCCAGGAATATGTCAGAACTTTGCAAATCCCTTGTATGGATATTTATTGCTAAGATTTTCCTTTACATTTTTGGCCATTCTCTTTTTTGACCCTACTGAGATGGCTGCTTCATTCAACTGGGATGTTAAATTATGTGGGTAGAGCTTTTTTCACTGAGTAAATTCCAAGTCAGCTTAAATAAAGACAATCTTTTCCCAAGGAAATACCAAAGCAGATCCAATAATAATAATTTTCTGAGTACTGGAGCCATTTTAGAAGCTCCAAAACCATTCTCTTCCTTCAAATGGCTACTAGGTTACTGCTTTTCATCACTTCCATGGTTCTATAGCTGCTTGGGCTACTGTAGAGAAAGGGAGAGAAGATGGGAATAGAGCAACTTAAAATGCTTGCTCTTTGTTCTTACTGGGATTACTCTTTTTCCTAAATACAGTAGACGCTTGACTTACAAACTCAATTCATTTGTGACGGCTGGATGTAACTCAGGTTGGTCAATTGAAGGCTCAGACTCCTCTACACAGCCTTCAAAGTCTCTCTCCTCTATATAGACAGATCTCAGTGTCCTTAAAGAGACATTGGCCCAAGATTTCTCAATTAACCCCACACAAGAAAGGATTTTGTAATGTTCCTCTCAGAACCCTTTAAGGCTTGAATCTGTATCTGAAACAATCCTCAAGCACAAGTGGCCAGCATTTGAGTCATAACTCAAGACTTTGTTCATGTTCATAAATTAAAACTAAAATTCCGATTGTAACCCAGGTTGTTCCTATGTCAGGCCAGTCCTAATTAGAGCCCACTGTAAACACTTCTTAAATTGTTGCTAGCCTTTGGTTAATCAGTCTTAACCATTTTATTGCTTTCATGGAGAGCATATTTTCAGAGGGATTTGGGGTTTTGGTTTTTGGTTTTGATTTTGTTTTGTCTTGGTATTGAGAATTGAACCCAGGTCCTTGAGTGTGTTAAACACATATTCTACCACTGAACTATATCTCCCAACAATTATTAAAGGTTTTTGTTCTGCCATTCCTAATCTCCCATCAATATGTTCTTAATATCCAAAAAAGCATGTTCTTAAAATCAAGCACTCAATGACCATGCCTCAGGGAATGAAGTCTGTGGATTCAGTCTGATATCAGTTCTGCTGGGCACCAGTCTGCCCTATGTTTTGGACTTAGAGCACTGTAGGTTTTGAGTAGATATGGAGCTATCTCTTTTCTCCCCAGTTTGGATCTGCTCCCATCTGATCTATGAGAATAGCCAGAATTCATTCCCATGTATCCTCTAAGAGAGGCAATTCACAGAGGAAACCAAGATCTAATGCACTAATTCTGTCTTAGTTGCTTTTTTCATTGCCGGGACAAAATACTCAACACCTACAAGTTAAAGGAGGAAAGGATTATTTAGTTTATAGAGGTGTCAGTCCATAGTCAGCTGGCTCCAAGGCAGGGCAGCATGGCAGAAACATCACAAAGAAGAAACAGTTCATGGCTTGGCAGGCAGAAGATGGCAAGCAGCAAGCAGCAGAAGCAAACCTGCCTTTCCCTTTTATCTCATCCAGGCTACCAGCCTTTTGGGTGGTGCTACCCAGAACTATGCTAATTCTAATCGGTGGACTAATTTAGTACCACATACCCTTAATGCCACTATCACATGCCCTATATCCAGCCATCTCAAAAAAGCCCCACCTATGAGCACATGCAGCTTTGGCCAGGGGTATCTAGACACAAGCCATAGCAGGTACCATTCATTTTCATGGTCTAGATGCCAGGAAAGGCCCATTGGGAAAATGTGTGCTGTGCTGATGTTAATGATGGTATGTCATATCAGCCTTTTCTCTGTGACCAGGAATTCCTGTTGAAGATTTTCTGTGTATTCCGGAACCTGATGAAGATGAGTGTCTTCCCTCGGGACTGGATGGTGATGAGACTGCTCACAAGCAAGTGAGTAAGGAAGAGACCTGTACTGGCATCCATAGAGCTCTTTTGAAACAAAGGGGAGTGTGTGTATGTGAGAGATAGCAAGTAATATATGAAAGCCAAGACCATGGGGGAAAAAAGAGAGAAATTGGAAAAAGGGAAAAAAATGTTAGGAGGAACAACCAGCAGGACTTGGCCATTGACCATGAGGACAAGGAGAAGAAACTGAAAAAATTGAGTCTAAATGTTTAGTAGATGTTATTATTGTAAGAACAGAAAAGGTAATGTTAAGGATGAGAAATACCATACCAGAGAAGTGTTCTTCCTTGAGGAAGGCCTAACCATTAGACATTGGCCTCTGCTGTCCTGAATGTTTAGACAGTGCCTGAAGCCCTCCTCTCAATTTGAGTTGTGTTATCTGCCAGACAGTGTTTGCCTCCCATAGTAGTGCAGATTACTCACTGGAGACGTAGCTAAAAAGCTTTTACCATTGATACGTAATTTACTGTAAGGCTGCCCCAAACTTACCTGCCCCATTTGTATTTCTAGCCTATACTTCCTCTTAGCAAACCAGATGAATGATAACATGTAGTAAGGGGCTGGCTCATTAGACCTTTCTTTACTCAGGAGAGGGATACTTAGCCTCCACTCCCTAGTCCATTGCCTCATTCCACTTATCTGTCTTGTATGTTGGCAGTATGTAGAATGTAGTAAAATTATTTATTAGATATATAAGCAAGGTGCCAGCATTATCTTTCCACATTGTGCTTTTTATGGGGCTCCCCCCCTCAAAAAAAAACCCTGAAAATCTTTTGTCCAGAATAGAATAGAAGAATAGTTATAAAGTTGCAGAGATATTTTCTCAAATAGTGGATTTTCCATCTGAATCCCTCATGTCTCTGTCTCTTAGCTCTTGTTTCTCTTTTCTGTGCTCTTAATTTGAGCCCTTCAGGCTTCCCAGCCTGCCCTGAGGAAGCAGCCTTTTTCCCCAAGGCTTTTACTCTTAGAATTTATCACCCCCTTTGTTGGCATTGTTTTTCCTTGTCCCTCTTCTGTACCAAAATCCAGGTGGCCATTGTTAGACTAAATCCCTTAGCCAGATAGCCAGGGCCCTCTGTAATCAAACCCACACCTATCTGTCTCACTTTGATTCTTTTCCCCTTCAATCTATACTCAACAATTCCAGCATGGTTACTTCCCATTGCCCCTTAATGTGCTCAGGCTAAGATTAAGAGTGATATTCTAGGGTCAGGGATTTAGCTCAGTGGTTCCGCTGCCTGCCCCACAAGCACAAGGACCCAAGTTTGATCCCCAGTACCAAAAAAAAAAGAGTGATATCCTAGACCAAGAGGATTTAATCAATATGAACCCCTACTGTCAACTAAAATAATAACATTATGCTCTAAATCATCCTACAAGTGATCATAATATATATTGAGTACCAAAAGTCCCAGAAATGCTAGAAATTACTCCTTGAGCTAGAAGAAACCTTAAAGAACCATAAAGCCCAGAGAGTAGTACTGAGGGCCCACTGATGTTCTGTGCTATCTTGTAACTGGGATTTTCTCCAAGTCTGGTTTGCTTTCTGTGGATTTTATGCCATCTTCTTTATTGTCATATCTTACATGGAAGCAAGTTGTACTCAGAAAGTTTGGTCACAGACCATAACCAACTGATGCAAAGCTATCAAATGCCATTATTACTCTTGTAATTCTGTTGATGCTCTGTTTCCTTACTGTAGTATTATAGTCACTACTGTCCAATACCTGTCCTCTGCACTGCACAAGAATTTCACAGAGATAGACTTTGACTTCAAGGTAGGAGCTCCTGAAATTTGATACGATCTTTGAAATAATCCTAGAAAGCCAAAAACTGTTCTCACTGCTTTTTACTTTAGTAATATATTGTAAGTATCAAACAGTTTCCAAGCCTGATAGTAATTATAATGTGACCTGGGAGCACCTCTGTTGGAGATATTGGGAGCCAGACACCCTTCAGTATGCTTTCTAGTTCATTTTCAATGCTTTTAGCTTCAGAAACAGTCAAGAAAGAAAAGGGGAGGGGGAAGCCCTATTTGCAAAGATATTTAAAAAGAAAAAAAATCAGGATCTTAAGATTATAAAATAGATTCTCTGCTATATGCATGTATTTAGTAACTCACCCTGCAAGATTAAGGACTCAGGCTGTCACATGATTTCTCTCTGTCTCTGTCTCTCTCTCTCTCTGTCTCTCTCTCTTTCTCTGTCTCTGTTTCTTTCTCTCTATCTCTCTCTCTCTCTCTCTCCCTCTCTCTCTAGGTGTGGAATTCTTACTTTAGCCTGGCAGTTCTGTTCATAAATCAACCAAGTCTTCAGCTAGAAAGCATTACTTCAGCCAAGAGGAAGAAGATTCTAGATAAGTAAGACAGATGTCTCCTATTTACCTCCCTTCCAATTGCCCAGATGAGACTGTTGCTGTGACAGGCTCTTTCAGAAGTCCACAAGGTTCTCACATGGGTGATTTTCCAAGGGGCCAGATATGAGGGCCTTTCTAGGGCCAGTTGGCTTAGCATTTTGAGAAGCATTGGAAACAAACAATGTTAAGTAGTAGTAGCCTCATAAGTTTTGCAGCCCTATCTTCCTGAATCTTCTTCCACTAACAGCTGGCTCCTGTGTTACTATTTCCAGGTATGGTGACATGCGTGTGATGATGGCTTATGAACTTTTCAGCATGTGGCAGAATTTGGGTAGGTCTTTTCTCCCTTTTCTTCCCTTCCACATATTTCATAGACAAACAAAAAATGCCAAGACTAATAACTTCTCCCAGGCTTTCTGAGTGTTAATTCAAGCCCAAGAGAGCTTTACATAATTTTAACATAACACCTCAGATGGATGGTGTAGGACATGTTCATAAAGCTCTTGGCAGGGAGAGTTTGACTGAGAAATAAGATCCCACTAGAGCATATGCAGAAGGATAAAAGAAGAGGATGGCTCCAGTAGTATTTTCCAGGCTGAAAACCCATGCCCTCAAATTGTCTGTGCTGGGCTGGGGATTTAGCTCAGTGGTGCCTGCCTCGAAAGCACAATGTCCCAAGTTCGATCCCCGGCACCAAAAAAAAAAAAAAGGATTGTCTGTGCTTTTTGTGTCCTAGTCTGGATTTTGCAGGCTCATAAACATAGATCTTGGAGATATTCAGCACATGAGCAAATACAGGTATTAATTTTAATAAAGATTGAAACACTTCATGGGTCTCTGGTATCCATACATCCAGATCAAGTACATGATACCAGTTGCATGACAGAACATGTGAGAAGGAAGTTGCAGCCTCTGGATGAAATTGATTCTGGCTTCTTTTCTCTCCATAGCTTCTTTAGTAGTAACAGTTTGGAATGTAAACTTGTCCAGTCAGTGTTTCTGATAGAATCCTTGGGTTGCCTTGGTAACTAGCTGGGCCAACCTGTAATACTACAGAATGTTTTTCCTCAGTATACTTTCCAGCTCTTATATCTCTTATTCCCTGCATCCAACACAGTTTGCTTATGGATTCTAACCCTGAAAGTGATCCTGAAATTCTCAGGAGCACAAAAGACTGGCAGTTGTACCAGGTGCCAAGCTTCAATTGTATAAAATCAGACCCATGGTTAATACTTTCTTCTTAAATAGGCTTTTAAAATAGAAGAAATAGGGCCAGGGGTTTGGCTCAGTGGTTCCGCTGCCTGCCTTGCAAGCACAGGGTCCTGAGTTTGAGCACCGGTACCAAAAAAAAAATAAAATAGAAGAAATATTAAAAATGCTAATTATGCCTGATGAAACCATTTCTTCCTTGTTGATTTTGGTGGAAATGACATTCTCTTGGGCTTGAGAACTAGTCTTACTTGGCCAAAGGAATTATTGCATAGGTCTACAGTTTTTATCTTCCTTAGTCTAAAAGACTGAAAGCAGAGCTCTAAAAATGGTTCTCTGTTTTACTGTTTCAAGGAGGATAAGAATCCTATTCCGTGGTCCTCAGAGCTGGCCCTGGCTTCTGGAAACACACCCCAGATTGCAGGCCAGTCAGAGGAAAATGCACATCACTCACTTCCCATGGAAGGGCCTCATAAAGGAAATTGAGGCATATGCTAATCTTCTCTGAGTAGATCCACTACTGTTAGAAATAAAAATGTGAAGACAGAGAGGTTAAAGTGGGTAAAAGAGAGTCCAAGTCAGCTTGTCAAGGTAAGGCTGTACAGAAGGCTCCTGCCAGCTCAGAAGGCATTCATGAGCACAAGCATTGAAAAGGCCATGCATTTCAGATCTGTGAAGCTGGATCAGGTACTCAATATCCTCATCACTTATATGTGTTTAGGCCACAGGTAAAAACCCCAGGGAGGGTGCATTGTGTTTAACCAGAAAATATGGATCTTCCTTCATTAAAAGAAAATGTTGTGACTATATCATCTGAAATTAGCACAAGTTACTCAGAAATGCAATTCTGTCTAAAATACTAAACTCAGTTCCTCAATCTTAAAGATTTTAGGTAGCTTGTGGAATTTTCCAGAAAATTCTTTGGAAAAGCATTTTTGTGCTTATTGAACATTGCTTTAACTGAGCTGGGCCAATTTTATCCATGAACTCTCAAAAGCAAATGGAACTGGGCATGGTAGCATACACCTATAATCCCAGCATTCTAGGAAGCTGAGACAGGAGGATCATGAGTTTGAGCCCAGCCTGTGCAATTTAGCAATTTAACAAGATCCTGTCTCAAAATTTAAAAAGTGTGAAGGTCCTGGCTTTAATCCTCAGTACCTCCAAAAAGCTGAGAGGGAGTATCTCAGGAAACCATGAGAGAGAACTTCACACTCAGAAGCTTCCAGTATAAATCTATGATCCTACTTTGGAATCTTCCACGAAAGGAAAAAAACCAGCCTTACTAATATCTTTTGGGCTTTATTGTTCAGGTGAACATAAGATCCACTTTATTCCGGGAATGATCGGTCCTTTTCTGGGTGTAACACTGGTTCCACAGCCAGAAGTGCGGAATATCATGATTCCCATCTTTCATGACAT
The DNA here is from genome assembly GCF_000247695.1 of Heterocephalus glaber. Next base: position 5,099,744 of record NW_004624730.1, read on the forward strand.
GATGGACTGGGAGCAGAGGAAAAATGGTAACTTCAAACAGGTAAGATGATACCTGGCCATGTTCAGGGTGCTCTCACCTGGAAAGGACCCCTTCTCAGGCAGGTGGCCCCAATGGCTAGACCTGGTTCCAGTGGGAATAGGCTGTAGTACGGCCATCTTGAATCCTATTAAAGGGTTTTCCCATCAATTTTGTTGACCAAAATCAGTTTCTGGATTTTCTTCATCAATTTAGAAGCTATAAAAGAATCAAGATGAAATCATGTAAAAGGAACTTTCTGATGAAGGAAAAAATGACTGAGACTATACCCTCTTAGTTTTACTCAGGAGAGGGCCCTGGGAGAATATTGTCCTTCTTTAAAAGATCTCCACTGTATGGCCCAGGCATTTGTAAGTCTAGAGCCAAAAGCAGATGACTTCTCATGTTTCAGGGTAGCCCAGGATTTCAGAGACTACAGGTCCAGGAGATGATTCTGACTGAGTGGCTTCAAGCTATCCCTTTCTGCAGTTTCTCTGCCACCACTAAGGTGAAAGGGATAACCTTGTATTTGTATTTCCAGGGGATTGTACTAGGGCCAGTAGGGATCAGTGTTAGGGAAGCCAACTTTAGCTGATAAAAGAAATATTTAGGCATGGTAGCACACATCTATAATCCCAACACTGTAGGAAGCTGATGCAATAGGATTGTAAGTTTGAGCCCAGCCTGGGCAACTTAGCCTGTCTCAAGAAATAAAAAGGGCTGGGTGTGTAGTTCAGTACAAAAGCCCTGGGTTCAATCCCCAATACCACACACACAAAAAAAAAAAATAGAAAAGAAGAAAAAGGAAATAATTTGGTAGCAGCACAAAATATCCACTCTCAGAGAGTGGCATTCCTCTGCTGGCAATCCTCAAGCAAAAGTTCCCAATAGGCCTCTTAGAAAAATGTCTACATTGACTTGGGAATCATACCAGTTCCCCACTAAGCTCCTTCCCAACCCGTGAATCTGGCACGAACCAGTGGTCTTGGAGTAAGTTACTTTTAACAACGAGGAACAGACCAGGCAAACAGTAATTTTTAAGTATTTATTTTTAAATTTACATAAAGTATAATTCATTTGATTTACAGTTCTGTGAGTTTTGGAAAATGTATAGAGTTGTGTATCCACCACCATGATCAAGATTCTTGTAATTCCAAAAAATTCTATCTTGCTATCCTTTGTAGTCAAACACTTCCTCCATCCTTAACCAAAGCAGCCATTGATCTCCATCAGTATAGTTGTGCCTGTTCCAAAAATGTCATATAGATAGAGTTAAGCAGAAGACAGTGTTTTGAAACTAGCTTCTTTCACTTAGCCTAATGCTGCTGTGAGAGGTTCATCCATCTTATGTGTGTATCAATAGCTATTCTGGTACTGAGGAGTATTTAATTTATTCATTCATCATTTAAAAGACATTTAGGTTATTTCCATTCTTGGTGTTATGAATAAAAGAACCTAAAACATTTTTACAGTAAGTTTTTGTATGAAAAACTTTCATTTTTCTTAGGTGAATACCTAAGCATAGAATTGTAGAGTCTTAATGATAATGTATTTAGCATCATAAGAAGCTACCAATATATGATGACTGGGGCCAACAATATAAACTTATTAACACTTGTTAAACTTGTTCAGTTTAAACAAGGAGTTTTGCACAATTTCTACTTTTTGTTCACCACAAAAAAATTTTTTTCATGTTATATCTGACAAAATATCCTTGGGTTTGTAGATCACAAAGGAAAAAATGTAGGTCACATGCAGAAGCCTAATTTTCATGTTCAGCAACTTGATTATATAAAATTTATAAAAATTTATCCTCAATAGGAAGTCTAATCAAATACTTGTAGTTTTTTTCCAAGGCATTAGTGAAACTTTGAGAATTACAGAGGACTGCAACATATTTGAGCCAGCTAATCTAGTTGTCAAGTGTTCAGTCACAGTCTACATAGTCCTTTGTGTAGGACGTTCACTTTTTATGTACATACATATATATTCTTTATGTCATATAAATAAAGCAGGTGATTATTAGCAGAATTTTAGTTCTACTTTCAAGTTTATTCAATTGATAGACCTCACAAAAATTAGTATATTTAAGAATTCTTTATAAAACTCCTCTACAACTTCTAAAAGTGAGAGGTTCTATTATGATTTTTTTATAAAATCAAACAGCATGACTTAGAATATCAGTCTTCTACTTAAAATATGTCTATGTTCATGATGTTTCCATTCAATGCAGACATTGTAAAGTAACATCCATTTATTAATGGTTGGTTTACTTTAACCAGACTACCAGAACATTACCTAAACATGGTTTCAGCAACTTTAGAAAAGTATCTTGAAAGTTTATGAATTGTATCCAAATGTGCCTTTACGTAATATCTAAACATTTATTCTTACATTCTGCTTTATCCTTTGGGATTACCTTCTAAGATTTGGTCACATCAGCAAACTGAAACAGATTTTAATGTAAATAAAGAATTTATATTAGCATTACTCATCTGCACAACAGTATTTTAGAAACAGATTTGTTCCTTTTATGTCCACTAGTAGCAATATGGTATTTATGGTGTGATCCAGTCTTTCATGGGTAAAAATTATTACAAATATTATGATTGTTTTCATACTGAATATCAAGCTTCCTTTGTACAAAATTTTTGCTTATTTTTAGTTTTAAAAAATAAACAAACTTTATTGCTGTAGTATTCAGTGATTACCTGAAGTCAGTTTTTTCTTCTACCTTCTAGAATTTAAGTAATTCACACAGTACCTGTGTTAGTTACTTTTCTCATTGCTGAGACAAAATACCCAATACCCAAAGTTAAAGAAAGAAAGGTTTATTTAACTCAAAGTTTGTAGAGGTTTCAGTCCATAATTGGCTGGCTCTAAGGCAAGGTGGCATCGCAGAGGAGAAACTGTTCATGGCAGGCAGAATTTAGCAAAGCAACAAGGGGCGACTACAGCTCTTTCTATCTTTATTTCATCCGGGCTGCTTAAAGCAGGTGACACTCACACCCTTAATCCTAGTGCCCTTGATCCTACCATTGCACTATGAATCAATCCCAGCTTCACACACTCTAGATCCAGCCACCTCTGAAAAAGGCCCATCTAAGACTGCATGAGGCTTTGGGGAGACATCTAGACACAAGCCATGACACTACCCATTTTTGTTAGTGGCAAAATAATTCGTTAAAATCTAGTTGTAAGAAAGGTTCAGCTTCTGTCATCAAGTGATTCTATCATATTTGAATAATCATTTCCAAGAACTACTAGTCAGTCATTTTCTAAGTATCTGTATATGTTCTAAAACTTCAACTATGTTTGTAGGACTTAGAAAAATGTTACATTATCCAAAGTAGAAGGTCTTATTAGAGTACTTGTTTGTTTTCTTGGTAGTTTTTTTTTTAAGTTTAAAAGTGTAATTAAACCTATATTTTGTGATTGTTTAAAAAAAGAAGCTATCAAACTGTTTTCCAAAATGAAGTCCCAGAAGCAGTATGAGAATTCCAGTTGCTGTACTAACCAATACTTAGTTTTGCTTGTTTGTGCCATTTTAATAGATATGTAATTGTATATCATTGTGGTTTTAATATCCATTTCAATGATTATTAGTGATGAGAATCTTTTTATGTGCATCTTTGTATTTCTTTGGTGAAATTGTTATTCAAAACTTCTTTACTTTCAGTTGGATAATTTTCTAATATTGTTGAGTTTTAAGGGTTCTTTATGTATAGTTTGGACTTTTGCTGAATTGTGATTTATTAAGTGTTTTCTCCAAGTCTTTAGGTTATCTTTTTATTTAATAAACAGTGACTTTTGCAGAACGAAGTTTTTAATTTTAATGACATCCAATATCAGTGTTTTTCTTTTATGGATCATACTTGTGGGGTGATAACTATCATACTTGTGGGGTGATAACCTGATAACTATTTGCCTAACTCAGGGCCCCAAAATTTTTTCCATATTTTCTTCTAGAAGTTTTATAATTTTTTTTTCAGTGCTGGAGATCCAGTCCAAATCCTCATGCATACTTAGACATGTACTCGAGCATAGAATAACACTCCCAGCCCTAGATGTTTTATAATTTTACATTTTTAATTTAGACCTATTTGGGTTCAGTTTTGTATAAAGTATGAAGTGTGAGTGAAAGCTCTTTTTGAGAGGAGGAACGTATGGATGTACAATTATTCTAGCAACTTTTGTTGAAAAATCTATCCTTCTTAAATTATCTTTGTCCCTTTATCAAGAATCAATTGACTATCAAAGCAAACAAAGCTTCAGTTAGTATGAATGAATTTTAATAATCTCGTACACAACAAGGTGACTATAGTTAATAAAAATGTATTGCATAATTCAAAATTGCTAAAAGCTGATTTTTGGTGTTCTCACAAAAATGATAAGTAGGTAAGGTGCTTGGTATGTTGATTAGCTTGATTTAATCATCATGGGGTATATTATAAATATATACAATTATTTGTCAATTAAAACTTTTAGATCAGTTTATCATATTTGTATGAATCTCCTTCTGGACATTCTCATCTTTCTTTTGATCCATATGTTTATTCTTTTAATCCATATGTTTATTCTTTTATTAACACATTGGCCTTAATTATAGCTTTATAAAGTCTTTAAAATTAGGTGGCATGTGTCCTCCAGATTTGTTCATTTTCTTCAGTATTGCGTTAGCAATTCCAGTTCTTTTCATTTTCCCATTTTTAGAATCTGCATATCAGTTTTCATAAAAATTCCTGCTGGGATTTTGATTGGAATTACATTGAATTTATAGATAAAACTGGGAATTGACACCTTAATACCAAGTGTTGTTTCCATTTATTTAGATGTTCTTTGATTTCTTTCAATGTTAATATATAGACATTATACATGTGCTATTTAATTTATATAGAAGTATTTTCTGGCCTTTGGTGCTGTTTTCAAGATTTCTTTTTTTTGTATAGTACTGAGGATTGAAGCTTGGGTGCACTGAGCTACATCCCCAGACCTTTTTTTTGAGACAGGGTCTCACTAAGTTGGCTAGGCTAGCCCGAATGCAAGATCTTCCTGCCTCAGCCTCCCAAGTAGCTGGGATTACAGGAGTGTGCCACCATGCCCTGCATGATTTGAATTTTTAAATTTTGTTTTCCAGTTATTTGCTAGTACTGTATATAGAAATATAATTGAGTTTTGTATATGAACTTATATCCTATACCTTGCTAAATTCACTCATAAGTTCTAGAATCTTCTTTTGTAGATTCCCTGGGATCATTTTGTCGATAGAGATTGTATTTGTTTTTCCTTTTCTAGTTTTTTTTTTTTTTTTTTTGCTTTAACAGCCAGGATCTCCAATATAATGATAAATAAGAATGATGTAAATAAAGAAGATTGCCTTTTTCTTAGAGAAAGGATTCAGTTTTTACCATTAAATCCAACACTAGCTCAAAATTTTTTATAGATGCTCTTTATTGTTAGTAAAAAGTATTTAGATAAATGCATTCAGGGACCATGCAGCTCTAATGCCTCCAGAACTTTAAGAAAAAACAAAAAAGAGAACTGTGTCTTTTCTGCATTATTAAACCTGTGCCTTCTAAATGTATAAAATGCACAAAAACCAAGTTACCAAGAATATGACACTGCAGAACTGCACTGTGGGAGTCATCTGAGTCTACTAAAAGAGGACCTGAGCTATATCCTGCCATCACTAACATTAAATAAACAAGTTTCACTTTGTGGAAGGCTATTGTGGCTCATATTTCAAGACTCAGGTTAGGATTAATATTCTCTCTCAATAGGACTGTCATGAGCCAGGCATGATGGTACGTATACACCTGTAATCTCAGCACTCAGGAGGCTAAGGCGGGAGGATCACTGTGAGTTCAAGGCCAGCCTGAACTACATAGCAAGACCCTGTCCACTCCACCCCCAAAAATATGATGGCCAGCAAGCTAAATAAACATTGTTGTCCCTAGTTTTTTCTTTTTTTAACCTTGCCATGCTTTCTTTGCCATCAACCATCTAAGAGTGGTCCACTGTATTAATCTTCATGGTTCTACTTTTTACCTTCCCATCAGTTCAGCCTGCTGTATACCCATCTTTAGTGACAGTGCTTCTTGCCCCCTTCCTCCCCCTGAACTGGGGATTGAACTCTGAGCCTTCACACTGAGCTGCATTCTCAGCTCCTTTATTTTACTTTGGAACAGGATCTTCGTAAATTGCCCAGGCTGGGCTCAATCTTGCAATGTTCCTTTCTCAGCTTCCCAGAAAGCTGTGATTACAGGTGTGTGCCACCATGCCCAGCTTACAGTGCTCTCTTGAGGGTCACTTATAACCTCAAAATCACCAAAATCTAATGACTTTTTGGTCTTGATTCCAGTTGTGCTTTTCACAGTTTGGTTGCTGTTAACCACTTCTCTACTTCTTACTACCTACTAAAAGTATGTCTTCTAATTATAAAATAAATGTATTTATTAAAGTTAATTTATTAAAGTTAGTTTATTTATGAAAGTTAATATAAAATAATTAAAATGCAAAGAAACTACAAAAAAAACTATAAAGAAAAATTTTAGCTCAGATTTCTAGCATTGTAGTAACCTAGGTGGAAGGGTAGTTTATGTCTGTTTTAGACTTTTCTTTCCAAAATGTAATCTTTTTTAATTAAAAAAATTTAATCATTGTTTAATGATTTAATCATATTAGTTTGTAATCTCCCTTTTCGGTAGCAGTTTATCATGACCATCTCGTAATGCTCCTCTATCCTACGCTGTCAGTTTACAGGCCACATGGTATTTCACTGTCTAGCTAGACTACACTGTATTTGGTCAAACTCTTAAATTTCAGAAACTTAGGTTCATTTTTAACTTTTGCTGTTAATATTGTGAAAAAAAATCCATGCATATTTTCTTTGTGTTTTAAAAATAATCTTTATTTTTAAAAAGTTAATATGTGCATTAGAGGAAATCAAACCGTAAGAAGCAAAGAATAAAGTCATTTGTAGCCATATGCAGCTAAATGGAATGTGTCCTTCAGGGTCGTACATGTACATACACAACAAGCCATTTGGTGTGACTGAGATTGTAGTGTGTTTCGTGCTTCTCCATATATGAATATTCACCAATTCAAAATCCCAAAGCTACAGGAGTATTTTTGACAACCAAGAATACAGTACATCAACTCAATCTGTTAGAAAAATTATAATCCTGCCTTTCTTGGGGACAGAAATTGCATTGAAGACATAAATGGCAACAGGCCTCTAGATAGAAGTATTGGCAGAGTAACAATTAAAATATTGCATTCCCTTCTTCAATAAAATGAGACATAAAGCAACGGAGTACACAAAGCATGTTTCTGAGAGTTAATCAGATCTCTGCTATTAAGACATTAGCTAGGGCCAGGGATTTAGTTCAGTGGTTTCACCGCCTGCTGCGCAAACCCAAGGACCCGAGTTCGATCCCCAGTACCAAAAAAAAAGACATTAGCTATTACCAAAAGTTATGTTCCCACTCAATTAGTATCCCTATAATACAGCCAGAAAATGTACACACACATCAGTGGCTATCACCAAAAATGTAAATATGACCACACTGTATGCATCTCTCCTTGGATGCTTCCTTCCATCTCTATGCCACCAGCTTAATGACAAGTTCTGAAAAACACTGCTCAGAGGTGATATAACAATTCCAAGTCTGGTGCGCAGGAGGCGCAGCAGCCTCACAGCCTCGAGAGAGCGGCATGTATGGAATCCAGTCAGCTCTGAGGGCACAAATTGTGACTTCAAGGACAAGGGGAAAAGTTCTTCAACCAGGGTTAAGACTTAAAGTAAAAGGAGCATAAGTTGATGTACCAGGGATCAAACTCGGATCCTTGTGCTTTCAAGGCAGGTGGCAGAACTGCTGAGCTAAATCCCCAGCCATGCATTTGACTTTTTGGGAACCAGCCTATGAGCTCAGCTTGAAAAATAGACACAGAAAAGAAAAACAGACATAGAAACAAGTTGAAATCTGGAAGGCTGGGGGCTCATGTCTCCCTTCGAAATAGAGCCCTAAATGACTGGCGCACCTTGGTTTTAATCACTCAGACACAGGCATGAGTAATTAGAGTTCCACAGGACTCATCTGTCTCCCACCCTCCATGGTACTTATCTGGTTTGAAGAACTTCCATTAGCATTTCTTGTAGAACAAGTCTTAGAGAGATTTATTTTTGAGAAAGATTTCCTGCTGCCGACTTCCGGTGTCATGGCACCCAATCGAGTGTCCTGAGTATGATGCTGAGAGCCCCCAGCGGGCTAGACCGCCTTATGTGACTTCTGCTGGCTGCAGGCTGCATGGGAAGGACTCTGGGAGACCAGGAGCCATGCGATGGAAGCAGTGACCTTTGAGCATGTGGCTGTGAACTTCACCAGGAAGGAGTGGGCTTTGCTGGATCCACCCCAAAAGAAGCTCTACTGAGATGTAATGTGGGAAACCTGTAGGAACCTGGCTGCCATAGGAAGAAACTCAGATGACCAGCAAATTGAAGATGAGTACAAAACTTTCAGGAAAAATCTAAGATTTTCCTCCAATCTTACAAAGAAAATTTAAGCACAGAGAACACTGATCTTCACCAAAGCCATAAACCTCATAGCGATCATTTCTCCCATGGTGAGGGCACACGTTGGCATCAGTACATCCCACATCACAGACATGAAATTCAAATATGCTGCTCATGACTAATGATTTTATGCATCTTAGAGACACTGAAGACAACAGTGTTAGTAAGTCTACCATATACTAGCTCATAAAGCATTCCTATGTAAATGCAATAAAATCAGAATTATTGCATGCATATTATCAGATCATAGGGCAATGACACTAGAAATGTCAAAAATGTATACAAACTATGGGAACTCGAGAATACTATCTTCTATTAATGAGCCCCAGAACAAATTAAAAAAAAACATGAGTTTCTAGAGTCCAGTTATAATACCATTTGTAGGAAAGTGGAAGCACCTTGAGACCATAATATTAAGTGAAGTAAATAAGACACAGAAGCTTAAATAATACCTGGTTTCTCATAAATTAGAACCACAATATATAACTGAAGTGTAGAATAAAAGATATGCAGTAGAAAAAATCAAAATGAATGTTTGGTATGTGAGAAGTGAACTGAGAGGAGGAAGAAAGGGAGGGAAATGAGATGGGAAAAGAGTGACAAATTGTGAAGAGCTGTGTACATGCACCAAGTCCCTATCAAGAATGTGCTCATCACGTACTACAAACATACTGTAACTATATACAAAGAGCTCCAGTGGATTCAGGGAGGGGAGGGGGAGGGTTAAAACCATATTACAAATTATGTACAGGTACCAACTCCCCACCGTACATGTAATTATCATGTACTACCATCTTGTACTACCAAGAAACAATTTAACACTTAAAACATTGGACTTGGGCCAGGGATTTAGCTCAGCAGTTCCACTGCCTGCTTTGCAAGTGCAAGGTCCCGAGTCCGATCCCCGACACCAAAAAAGAAAAAAAAAACGGACTCGCAAGCTTAAATATCACATGGTCTGTCTTATATGAGTAACTAAAAATAAAAATAATTTGAATAGAAACATACAACATACATAGTAGAAAACAAAGAGAAAGTTCTTTTTCCAGAGTTAATGGGGTCAAGAGATGGATGGAGGGAGAAAGAGTGGAGAAGTGGATGAAAAAAGATGAAGATGTGTTATATGTATGCACCAACTTTCCACAATGAATGTGATTATTATGTACTGTGAACATTTACTAATACAAATAAATAATAAAAAGGAAAGATTAAAAAAAACCCAATTCCAAGTCCAAGACATATCTTTTCTATCAATTCTAAGAAAAAGATATTTACAAGTTGGCTGTCTCACTAGTTCTCCTTTTTCCGGGGATTGAACTAGGGACCTTGTGTTTGGGAGGCAGGCAGCAGCACCACTGAGCTAAATCGCCAGCCCCTCACTAGTTCTTTTTATCATACACTGTCACCTCAGGACATCTATAAAGTTTAGATGTTGTGCAATAGAGTATGAACTTTGTGCACAGTAAGCCCAAGTACTTTATCAAAAATGCATATATAGATTATAATTGCACATAAGGCAATAATCTAAAACCAGATTCCAGATATGGAGAGCCCTGCAAAGAGCCCCTACCTTCACATTCCTTCCCTCTTCACCACACCAGTGACTAAGTTCAGGACCACATCTAGCTCCCAAAAGGTGGCTTTAACAAGGGTCACTTCTATAAGTCAAAAGGGCATTTGTGCCCTTAACAAAAGAGCATTTATGTAAGGATTATTTTGCTACTTCTGACATAATATGAGCATTAGGAGTTATCCATAATACCCAGCAATATTAACAAATTACATATAGAACAATGACTACCCAATAAGAAATCACTTACCAGATGTTTGTTTTCTTCGGTAAATTTCTCAATGTATAATCACTGCATCAAAAAGCAAAAATACACGTTTTTATAGCAGTATTAGCAGTATTTCTGGAAATTCTGCTGCTTATTGACTTCTCAGACCCCAGACTACCAGGCTGCCCTTTCTTTGTGGGCACCATTGTGCACTGACCATACTGAGTTGTCCCTGTGAGATGATGAGCTTTCAGAATCAGGACTATTTTTTGTGCATTTTATTTCTTAGAACACAGTGTGGTGCCTGACACATGGGGAGCACATAGAAATGAAAATCAAAATCATCATTCACTGAGCACATCCCAAGAGCCAGGGCGGGGCACAGTGACACCAAAGAGGAAAGTCTCTACCATTCTCATTTCACAAATGCAGAAACTTGGACTTAGGTAAATACTTGTCCAGAACTACACAACTGGCTGTGTCGCAGGACAAATGTTGAATGAATAACAAAGTGTCATTTCAGAAATATTGTTTCTGTAGAATAAGAACGACTTTGTAGACCTCATGGATAATATTACTAATTATGATAAGAACTTAGCATTTTGTCTGACTTTAAGACATCTCTTTTTCATGCATTGACTCTCAGTGTCACATGTTTTAGAACTCTCCTAACTTTTTCCTTTCATAGCTCTGCAGGAGTGATGAAATAATATCTCCATATCCTCCCGTCACCATGCACTCTTTTGTACTGATTGCACTCCAGGTTGCTCCAGGTCTCCTCCTCACATTTTCCCTACTTTGGGAAGCATAATCACCTGTGTCTCCATATATGAAGAGATCCCCTGTTACAACCAGGCCTCTTGGAATGCTTGTAGCCAGCTGGTTGACTGAGTGAGGCAAGACATGCTCTGAACTGGAATGAGATACCTCTACTCCCAAACCCAAATGTACCTGACTTTGCGTGTCCCTATGCAAGTCCCTGCTGAGACCTCTCCTCAATACAAAGAGAGCAGGATGGCACCAAAAACACCAGGTCTCAGGCTTTCTGTTTCTTCTTTAATGTGCATTCAAGCAGTTGACAAATCAGGGCAGAAGATAAGTGTGTAATAGTTCCTTCCTTGGCCGTATAGCAGGTCACTATAAAAAGGACCATTTTTATTCATCCATTCTTATTTCCTGCTGATGAGATTTCACAGACCCTAATTGCTTTCAATGAATTTACTAAGTCAGTTACTCTTTTATTTCTTTTCCTTAGGATTCTTTTGCCCTCTGTAGAGTGAGAAAATGCTTCTGTTTTAGCAATTATTAAATTCAACTATGTCAGGGTATTTTGTTTGTTTGTTTATAAGAAATACTTATATAGAATATATCAGAACACCATATTTTAAAAGATAATGAAAGGTAAAAAAAGATTTTATCTCACATCACTTACAACTAATTCCTCACCTCAGAATAAGTCCATTAGAGCTGATTAGAAACATGCCTAGGCAGGCATGATAGTGCACACCTGTAATCCCAGCGCTCTGGGGTGCTGAAGTGGGAGAATCACACGTTTAAACCCAACCTGGGCAACTTAGTGACTTAGCAAAACTCTGACTTAAAGCAAGGGTGTATTTCAGTTCAGAAGACCTGAGGTTAATCCAAAGTACTGCAAAAAAAAATTGTTTTTAAAGGAAGGAAGGAAAGAAAAAGTGACTGTGTACCACTGAATGTCCTGCAGATTCATACAGTAAGAGCAGATAGAGTGTTGCGCCTCATGATTTAGATATCCAGTAACAAGTAAAGGCGGTCCCAGTGATGGGCAGTAACAGGGACAGCAGCCCCAGGGTTTTATGTCCTGTGCTTTCAAATGGTGGAGCCTATTATCCTGAAGGAGAATCTCTGAAGGAAATACATCCCTTTTCAATGCCAACTAATGTCAGGCTTTTTAGAGTGAAGACCAACCAACCAACACAAGCTTCCTTTTAGACTGGCTGATTAGAGGGTAAAGATCTAACCAGGTATATTTTATACATACAAAATTTTTTGAATAAATTTTAAAAGAAAAAGAAAAACATTTAACAAAGGCTTCTTTTGGATCCAAAATATTTTTCTTGCCTTGTATCCTCAGATTAGGAAAGAGGTACGTGACACTTTCAAGTCCCATGTATTAAGTCACTAGGAAGAGAACTCTTCCTGATTGGGGGAAGCAGGGTGGTTTCTTGGTGCTGTAGATAAGATGTTATCTTTCCTAGAATTTATTTAGATCAAGGACAAAAATCAGGAAGCAGTTTCCCACCAACCTCATCTAGCAAAGGGAGTGGACATTTGCCATTCTTTCACTTTCTTCTAGGTGGAAGCCGAACTGATTGACAAGCTGGACAGCATGGTGTCAGAGGGAAAAGGAGATGAGAGCTACAGGGAGCTCTTTGGTCTGCTGTAAGCTGCTCCAGCCCCAGCCACCCTACTTTGAGGGAGGGGATGAAGTGGGCCAGTTGGGAATGGAGATAAAACCTACACAGGGCAGTCTTAAGAGGTTTTTTTATCAGGAAAGACCTGGTTATTCCTGGCAATGGCAGTGTTCATCTTCTGTCAAAAAGAAAGCATGCTCTCTCAGGGATTGCCATAGTGCTGAAGAGCTACAAAGACACAATAACTTAACTTAGATTTGCTGACAGGAAAAGGATCATTGTATACCTTCATAACATGCACCCCATGCAATTGGGCAAACTACTTGTAAGGGCTTAATTATTTAGGGCTCAATGCTGACATTTCTGGGGGAGGGGGAAATTCTCTTCTAAAAAGGGGCTCCTTCTTGCCTACCTTTGTAAGATACAACAGTCAGCTTGAAAAATACTACAGTTCGCTCTTGAACAAGTCACACTCCCTCTCCAAGCTCATTTCTCTGTTTGTGAAATAAAGTTGTTCAAATCCATGAAGGTTCTTTCAGGTCCACCATTCCATGGTTTCTGTCTTGGGTTAATGGAGAGGCCTTGCAGGACTTGGAACAGGGCTAGGACCAAAGAAAGTCTCAGAGAAAATATATATGGCCTTCTCAAGTATAGTGATGTTGATATTTTATCTCCCTAAAAAATGGAATTTTAAGTTCCAGAATATCTTCCTATCTCACTAATTTCCAGCTTTGAAATTTTCTTTGTTTTAGGATGATTTTAAAGGCAAATCTCTAAAGGGTTTTTCCAGTAAAAATACTGAATGCTTGCATAGAACTTTACAGTGTACAAAATGTTTCTCTTACTTGATTCTCACAACACACTTGCAAGGTGTGCAGGGCACAGATTCTCTTCTTTCCCTTTAGAGATAATGAATGGCACTCAGACAAGGGCTAATATGCCTTCAGTTACCTGATTTTAAAGGGCACCACTGGAAAGAGGATGCAGATCGTCAAGTTTCATGAGGGGGAACTCATTTTGTCATTCCATCCCCATCTTGTTCCTTGCTGAGTCATAAGATAAAATGAATTTATTTGACATTTAAATGATTATAATTTATGAAAATAAATATATCCTTTAGTATTTCTCTTTGGGCTGAAGATGTTTATAATTGTGGGAACACAGCAGAGAAAATCTCTTCCTTAACCACTGACAACTGACTTTACTACAAAGTAAAAAGATTGGGCCAGGGATTTAGCTTAGTGGCACCACTCCTGCCTCACAAGCACAAGGTCCAGAGTTTGATCCCTGGTACCAAAAAAAAACCAAACTAAAAAGTTTAAAATTAACCCACAGTTACTAATTACCTGACCAAATAGTATAATCCCTTTTAAAATCAGTCTGAGAACTGAGAAATACTGGTAACATGGAAAACCATTTCCCAATTTGTATTTTTGGAAAATGCTTGTAGATATGCGGGGGCGGGGGGGGGCGCTAAATCATGGACTAATTGGTTGAGAAAAGATGGAAGTTAAAACAATTGAGCAAGCCTCTCCATCGAAGGATTTCTTGAAGCCTTTAACGTGTAACAAGGTATGAAAAAAAAATCTCTAAAAGGAGAGGGTAGTTACCAGAATTTCCCATGTTTCTGTGCTCACAGAACACCTCTCCCTATTGTCCAGGAAAGCCAAGGCTCTGTAGAACAGTTTGAGAAATACTGGTAGAGTAGCCTTAGCTCAGAGGCCAGAGTTGATGGTCCTGCCTTATCTCTCAGCAACATGGATCACATGGGAAATCCTCACTTGCCCTGAAACCCTGGCCCAGGAAGATTTTCTGTGCAGGGAGACAGTAATCATCATAGCAAAAGCATTAACACCAATCATGCATGGGCCTGAGTCCCCAGTAATAGCCTCAGTTGGGCCAGCTACTCTAGGCGACTCTTATGACCTTAGAGATCAAGGCACGAGGGATCAGGAATAAAATTATGTGGATACCTGGAAATGGACTTGTTATTGAAGGAAGCAGAAAGAGTTCAGATCACTGTCACCTAGAAGAGACCTGTGGTATGTCAGAGGATCTCAAAAGCCAGAGGCTTTTCAAACATGACAAGAACATGGGGCTAGCAAGTAAAAATAAGACCTGGGCATTGAGTTCCTGGATGTGGCACATTTTTCTTGGGAGCATCCCCTAACAACGGGGATGGCTGGTAGTTCTGTACTTGCTCACCGTTCCTCATGCTGGGCCTTGGAGGCTGGTGGGAATCCTTCCCTTGATTTTACATGAAGAGGTTAGTTGTACGTTTGCCAAGGATGGCTCTGGGCAGCAATACAAGCAGTTAATCAGCTGGCAAAGCCTTTGACTTGTTCTTCCATGGGCTCTTACACAGCTGTTCCTTCAGAAGAGATCTCACAGTGTGTGCCTAAGGAGACTGGGGCTTTGAACTCTTCCCTCACCTCCATGCCATTGACATTATAAGGAACACATACAGGGAAATGGGAGATATGTTCATTTGTTTCTGCCAATCCAATAACCTCCTTGTCTTTGCTTTCTGCTTCATGGAGTAGAACCCAGCTGTTTGGGCCCTACCCCAGGTAAGACCGCAGTGTGGTAAGTCTGCTGTCTCCAGATCCATCACAGCCCCCATGGGCTCTTGAACCTCACTCTTGTGCCCAGGGGAAACTAATGAATTGTGTTTGCTTCCTACTCCTCCGATAGCCTGCTGGAAAAGGTTGAACAGGAAACATGGCGTGAGACTGGCATTTCCTTTGTGACCTCCGTCACCCGCCTCATGGAACGCCTTCTTGACTACAGGTATCTTCTGGAGCATTTATCTGACCTCTTTAGTAGGATACTCTCCTTTAGGGGCATTCCCTTGACCTTAAATTGAAGCTATATGCCCTTCATGAGGAAGACTGTTCTGTTATTGAGTGCCATTCTGTTATTGAGTAGTCATTAAGAATCTAATGAGCAGGGACAAAGGGTTATCTCTCAGAAGTAGGCTAAGGTTTTGTGGGATTCCTACCTCTAAAATAGGGGCACAGGAGGCATCCCAGAGATGTGCATCCATCTGACCTTCCATCCAGAAAGTTAAGGACTAGCCATAACGTGAGGGAAGAGAAAAGCTATCTCCACAGCAAGGCAGGGAGCAGATATCATTCCTTAGTATAGACCTTCTTCCCGGACATATAGTAGATGAGCAGGGAAATGTTACCTGCTACCAAAATGGGATCCAGGAGAACTTTTAGTTGTTTTTCTAGGGGTTGATGATCCCCTCTTTTTCTGTGAATGGATTGTTTGCTTAAATCTATTTCTGTCCCCCAGCCCTAGCCATGGGCAGTTAGAGGAAATAGACTCTGAGTTCAGAGATCTTTGTTATGTTCAGTCTGAGAGATCATGTGGAATTAGAAATTTTTCACAAGAGCCTACCTTACCAGTCATATCATGGCTTTCAGGTAGTCCAAAAGTAACAATGAAAAAACCAGTGAACCCTTAATTTTTCTCTCAGGAGGATTCAGGTGGTAGCAAAGGGTGCCTTTTGGAAGTCAAGAAAAAGGTGATGAAGAATGGGTAGGATTGATAAAGAGATGAAACCTAGCTCTGAGTGATAGTGGTACAAGATGTTCAGACTCTAAAGGAGAACATTTTCAACCCATGGGTCAAGAAATAATGGTATCTGGGCCACCTCCAAGTTGCTGCTGAAGTAGGAGGCACTCCAAATAGGCACTGCTTTTGTCAGGTGTCCAGTGCACTGGCTTCAGTGTGAAAATGGAATTCCTGAGAAATAGTTCACATACATCCTGAGCATCCCCTTCTGTAGCACAGCTATGCTTGTGAAAGCTTTGGCCTATTTTGGGGGGGGCCTCATAAGGCAAAGGCTAACACCTTCTCCTCAGAACAGCATTTACTAAAGGTTGCTCTAATTCACTTTGGCTTACCAGAAAGTGCAGAAATTTATTTCTTGAGTATCAAGATCTGGTTCTAACTGGCTATTTGATTTACTTAACTACCTTCTCTAAGCAACCCAAAGTCATGGTCAAAATTAATTTCATTCTCCATTTCTTTTCTCAGTGGTGGTAGCTACAAAACAAGGCCACATTCATTCACATGTAATCAGTCACTTCATGAAATGGCCTTTGCCCTCCTCTCTGGCCCTATCCCCTGCCAGTCCCCAATATTCACACCTGCTTTATAACCTCCTAGTGTTGATCCTTGTTAACATAGAAGAAGACACCATGATATTTACAGTGGCTCCAGTTTATTGAAAATCTATATTAGCACTTTATATGCATTGTCCCTAATCTTATAAATAAACATCCCTGAGGTTTATCATTGTTTTTACCAATGAGGAGAGATGAGTAGAATAACAATGAGGAGAGAGTAGAAAGTGCTATGGCCAGAGGTTGAGCTCAAATCTAGCTGACATAAGAACCATGCTTTCTCTTCATGTTTTCAGCGCTAATATTCTCTTCCCTCAGGCTTTCCTGTATGCTGTCCTCTCTTTAAGAGTGGCTTTCCAACCCACCCCAATCAAGGTGGCTTTCCCAGACCAGGAACTTACCTGGCTTTTTGTATACCTTTCTGTCTCACCTGACAGAAAAAAATACTTGAGGGCAGGAACCTTGTCCTTTTCTCCCTGGTTCCCTCCATGGTAGGTACACACTAAATAATGATTGGTTGGATAATTTTGCTGGGAAGACCATATAGGAACCAAGGAAGTCTTTCTCTCTACCCAATATAATTTAGTTGCTATGGCCACAGGGTTCTGAAGCTAGGGTCTTGAGTAGAGGATCTATTCAACATTGTTGCACAAAATGAAACTTGTCTTTTAAGGATAGCTCTGTGCCTCTCTTTTTAAGAACTTGAGGATTTGACCTTCTACTTTACTGACACATCCATGTGTACCAAAGACATTGACAGGTACCACTTAATGCCCTGACTGATGCAGGACCTGGTCTCCACACACTGCTGCAAGAATAAGGACCTCAGCAGAACAAAGGTCTTTGAACCCCAGGAGTGGATACAGTCTCAGAAGGAGCCCACAGGATAGTACTCATTTGAGGAATCACTTCCTGTTAGAGCACATCCTAATCTGAGATTTGTTCATACTAATGCCCCAGTGATACTGCAGTTCTTTGTATTGTCCCAGGGCACCACTTCATATCATGGGTACTCATCCATGTTCTCCCTTCCAGAGACTGTATGAAAGGAGAGGAAACAGAGAATAAGAAGATTGGCTGCACAGTTAACCTAATGGTGAGAGGACATGGCTTTTCTCCTTGTCTGCTTAATGTTGTCTTCCTGTTCCACACTGCAATTGGCTTGGCCTTTCTGTAATATATGGATGTTGGCCTGAAGATTTGAGTAAGGACATCAACTCTGGTAGGATTATCTCGGAGTCCTGAACCACATCAGACACATTCCCTCTTGGATAAGTTTTTCTTTGGGTAGAACTCTAACCTGAACTCTTAACAAGATCCTGTCAGCCCTGACATAACCCTGATTTGCTGTCCTGATCCCCAGTTGGCTCTAGTGCCATTCCTCTTTCACACCACTCAGGACCCTCCATAGACTCACCAGAGCTTCTGCCCCCAGCAAGTGTTCCTTTTGGCTGGCCTTTTCCTTTTCTGGTGCTGTCTGCCTCCAGGATGTGCCTTCCCCCTACTACCGAGCACAGCCAGGGCTTTGGCCAATGATCTGAAGTTCAGAAATTGTTTCCACCAGTGGCAGACTCTTTCATTGTCTGTGTATTTCCTTTTCTCTCTTACAGAACTTTTACAAATCTGAGATTAACAAAGAAGAAATGTATATCCGCTATATCCATAAGCTTTGTGACATGCACTTACAGACTGAAAACTACACAGGTGAGTAGGGAGAGTGCAAGCCTGCCCATGAGAACAGATTGGCAGCATCTACACAGCTGACAGAGAAAGGCTTCAGGCTGGTTCCTGCCAGGTCGTAGCAAAGTGTTAAGGCCCATGTTGTCCCTTCACCTCACTCCTTTCTCTGAACTCCTTTTTGGCACATGGTGGAGAGAAAGCAGGCAGAACTTCCACTTGTGTCTCTGTGCCATGTCCTCCACTGCCTGAGACTTTTCCATTTCCATTCCTATCTACCCTTCTGAGGCCTCAAGGGTAACCTCCAAATTCTGGTGCACTGGGTTTAGAGCATCCCCAGTGTGTTGTCACTCCTCATAAACAGAACCTTTTTCGGTCTTTTAAAAGCTGGGGCTCAGTGAGGCCTTCACAACATAGTATCCCCCTGATCCTGGGACTCTGGCAAATTTGCCTTGCATTCTCAGCTTTTCCCTGCAATTGCAGAGCAGGCCTGAACTGAGCTCCAAATGGAGAGTGTTATCTGACTTGACAGTCCAGACAGGGACCCTTTCATTATGTCTACAATTTAATTCAAAATGCCTATCTCACTGTGTTTAGTGAGAACTGCTCTAAATCAGGAGGGTGCATGCATGTGTTTGTATCCTATCTGATCACCTTGTACCATAGTTCCCCCAAAATAACCATCTTCTCCACTGTGGTAGCCAGCTACTACATCTTAGCGCTTGGCTATAGTACTTGAATTTTTATGATAGACAAGGAAATTTGACCTCTTTTCTGAATATGTTATTAGAATTCAATGGACTTATAAAAACAGTCCTCCTTCCTTATCTCTAGATGTTAGAGAGTGTTTGGCATAGATTTTCTATGCCATTTTCTGTAGCACAGGTTGGCAAAAATTAGATCTAAAATGACAAGACTATTTGGGAGGCTGAAGCAGGAGGATCGTGAATTCAAGGCCAGCCTGGGCAACATAGAATCCATCATAGACTAAAACAGAATAACGTAGCATAGCATAGCACAGCACAGCACAGCACAGCACGGCACAGCACAGAGTAGAATAGCACAGCATGGCATAGATCTGCTGTCCTCTGCATCCAGTTCTGCCCATGATCCCAGCAGCTCTCTGAGAGGGTAGTGAATATAAAGATTCTGATAAATTCTGTGAATCAGTAGAGGCATTTGCTAAACTCTCAGAGGACTGGGCCATGACTGAGGCTAGGTTAAGGATCTGGAGAGAGAGGGAACTAAACCTTGTCTCTAATATCTCCAGGAATGACATTGAAAAAGAATATAGACTGGGAAAGAAGAGATTTCACTTGGTTTCCTGAGGCCCAAAGGGAGGACAGAGAGGAAAAGCTCTTTTGAGACCGGGGATTTAGCTCAGTGGTTCCAGCGCCTGCCTCAAAAGCACAAGGTCCCAAGTTCGATCCCCGGTACCAAAAAAAAAAAAGCTCTTTTGTATCCAGAGAGAAAAGACTTCCTAGATCCAAGGAGGAAGTGTGTGCACCCCAGGCAGGCTGTTCAGTAGCAGGATACACAAGCAGAGAGGCAAGGATGAGGGGGATCTACAGGGTGGCCACAGACAAGTGGACCTGGCTAAAACTAGAAGTGATTCACAAGATGGATTAGAAATAGGGAGCAGATTTGAGTAGGGCCTTCAAAGCCAGGAAAAAGCTAAAACTAACTTGCTAACTAGAAATGCCCACTAAAAATAAATAAATAGGATAGGAAAGAGAAGACAGTTACATGAGGACCCTGAACAGTAGCTTAATTCAGTGTGACTCATCCCTTGGACTTTAGAGAGCTACACTGTTTAGCAGCTGTGCTTTATATAACCCCCACTAATTGTTCCATGTATGGAATAAAGTGTTGCCAGGCCTCCAGTCTGGGTCTACTGTCAACTTAGGTTCCTCCAGTAATGGAGCCACTGGCTCCAGGCCCATCACACATTTACTATCATTCACACTTCTTTGATCCTTTCAGAAATTATAAAGATAAGGGGAAAGAATCCTTCCTCTGGGCCATGCTAAGACCAGAAGAATGGAGTTGGAGGCATTAGAGATGTGTTAGGAAGGGCTGAGGAAAGATTGCTTGGTGTTCACCCATTAGAGCACATTCTGAGAAGAGTGGAAAGGAAACTGTAGTGAGCTGAGCAAAAAGGAACCCAAACGCTCTCTCTAACATGCCAGTGTTATCTGTGCACAGAATCTTGGGTACCTAAGAACAGGTAACCAGACTCTAGAAGAAAAGTATCTACCAGAATCTATAGCTCCTTCATTCTGTGACATGGGCTTTTGGCTTACTGGGTAGCCCCAATATCTTAACCTTTGGTGTCCAGTGTCCTTGACCAGGGCTGTACATGCCTTTCCCTGGTTCTGCCCAGCCTCATCAGGCTGCTTCTGGCCCCTGAGGAAAGTCCTGGGCCTCCATGCTGCCTATCCCCACAGAAGCTGCATTCACCCTGCTCCTTTACTGTGAGCTGCTGCAGTGGGAGGATCGGCCGCTGCGGGAGTTCCTGCACTACCCATCCCAGACAGAGTGGCAACGGAAGGAGGGGTTGTGCCGAAAGATCATCCACTACTTCAACAAAGGCAAAGTAGGTGTCATTAGGCAAGCATTTCATCCCCTGAGCTACTGCAGTGGTGCATGACTTCTTGACATTTTAGGGTTGGCAGCAGCTGCAGGTGGTGGTGTGTGAGGTGGTGAATGGATGGGTGCTCTCGTTTGGCATTGGATTTGGAGGCAGCATGATTTCCTCAGGGGCAGAGGTTGAAGGACTACAACAGCTTAATTCTGTGGCTTGGAAGTCCATTCCAGGTTGTAAGAAACAATCTCACGTATTAGTTTTTCACATCTATAAATGGTAATGCTCCTATAGCATGGGCTTCTAGAACTCTGTCTGTATTGGATTTATTTTAAAAATTAATGTGGGGCCAGGGATTTAGCTCAGTGGTTATGCCGCCTGTCTCGCAAGCACAAGGACCCGAGTTCAATCCCCAGTACCAAAAAAAAAATTAAAAATTAAAAAATTAATGTGGCTTTCTAATTTTATGCTATAAAAATATAAGTGGTAAAAACAAATGGCTTATAACCAGAGCCAAAGGAGCTCTGCATTGTCTCTTAGTGGTAGAGGTTCTCATCTTGAATTTCCCCTACTTACAGCACTGGCTGGCTTTCTCTCAGATTGGGATTACTCTAAATCAGACTTCCATCTGTGGAATTGTCAGTGCTAGTTAAGGCTTCTTTGGAGCTTGCTGGCTATGCTGGTTCTGTCTCCAGAGAGCTCCTCATGGGGCCCTCTGAATACCCACAATTGGGTGTGGCCATGCACTAGAAAGACTGGGGGTATGTAACTTGTTGAAGCTGTTTTTTCATTACTAAACTTTGCGCACATTTTAAAATTTGAAATGGGACCCTTCAGGAAACTGTAGTGTCTGAGCCTCTAGCTTAAATAGAAATTGGTGATTCAAATGAGGTTTTTTATCATCAAAAGGAAAGATTTAAATGTTAATTGTTTTGCCTATAAATCAGAAAACATTCTTCAGTTTTACATAAAATGGACTTTAGTATTTGTCAGAAATATTCACTCAGTAACCAGGCATGGTGGCACATGCTTATAATCCCAGTACTCAGGAGGCTGAGACAGGAGAGCCACCATAAGTTCAAGGCCAGCCTGAACTGTATAGTGAGACTTGTCTCAACATCAAGAAAAAAAAATGTATTCAAGAAAATTTACACACACACGCACAAAGAATGCACTAGTGAAGCAAGAACTTTTACAAAACTGCAGAGATTCTCTTGTAACCAACCCCAAAAGAGAAGCAATTGCTCTACTCTCAACCAGTCCATATAACTGATCCCACAGTGTTGACCCAAAGCCAGTTGGCTTACAGCCCCTCACTCAGTTTTAGGCCTGTTTTCCTGGCACCAAATGATTTGCCACTGTGCATACGTACAGCAAGCCCTCCTGACCAAGAGGGCATAAGTTTAGTGTCCATGTGTGTGAATGCTTTTAATGTATTAGTTCTCTTATTTTCTTTCCAAGTACACAGAGGCCAGAGTGAAGTTATCCTAATAGGGCGCACTTTCTGGTGAGATGTATGAACATTAACTCATCATCACACACTATTATAGAACATAGGAAAGCAGGATTAAACCTTCATATGGACCAGGAGTGAAGTATAAAACCTGCCTGCATATTATAGATGGGCAGGGAGGGCAGAAGGTCTAGTAGGCTCCATAGGCCACTTTCTTGGGGATTTTCCCACTCCCTCCAGCGAATTGCTCATTGAGCACTTTCATGAACTTGTCCTCCAAGGACATTTACCAGGTCTCACACCCTTAGGCTTGTACAGAAGGTTCACCTTCTCTGTTTCTGTGCTTCAGCTCCTGATGGAACTAGGATATGAGGCTAACCAGTTCTTGAAAACAAAACCCACTGCTGCAGAAAAAATGTTCCTATGGGTCAGGGGTGGTAGGCATGAGGAGAAAAGTCACCTTAGCAACAGCAAAAGAGCAAAAAAGGAAAAGACTTTGGGTGAGGAGCAGGTAAGAGGGTATAACTCTAAGTACTGCCAGCATACCCTGCTTCATAAGCCAGGTCCCTCCTGATTTTTCTTCCCCACACTCCTAGCATCTCCGCTATGTGCCTTAAACACACAACCCAATCTCCGTTGCTGCCATGTTCATTTCCTGAGTACCTACGCGATACATGGCTATAGCCTAGTCTGGTCATTCTATGAGTGAAGTGGTTAACACAGGAACCTACTCCAAGGTAGACTGGTCTTTGGTCCATAGAGATTAACTGTCCCAGCCAGACAAAGAGTGAGGGGCACTTTAAAGAGACAAAGTGTGGCAGAGTGAGAATTGAGAAAAAGAAGAATATGAAGACCTGACCCCTCATTCTAAGGCAGAGGGAGCAGATCAGCAAGGAAGCTGGACAGAGACCTCTGGCTGCTGTTTCTCTGGCATACAAACTCTCAGGTCTAGGCTGATAATCGGACAGGGCAGGGGCTCCTATGGCCCACACTTCTGAGGGAATAACTGTTACTTCTAACATATGTAAAACGGGTACAAAGACTGCCAGACTAAGACCCAGGCCTTTTCCTTCCTGTGCTGTTTGACTAGAGGACAGTGCAACTTTTGTGCCATCTGTGATAGGACAAAACAAGGATGGTTAAGTACATATTTGCCAGAGCTATTAAACATGATTATAATTCAGATACTGATAAAGAGTTTTAAAATTAGCTTTGTCTTTTATTTAAAAGAGAGTACAAGGGAAAACATATAGATAAGGATACATTGTACCTATAGAACCTTCCCTATATGTGTGCACTGGCAGCTTTCAAAGCCCTCAGAGGCCTACCAATATTCCAATATACCCCTGAAGGCTGGTAAGTTGTCTTAAAACTCTTGGTCCTGTCTCATTCTAAAGATAGTTTGGGGATTTAGCTCAGTGGTTCTGCCGCCTGCCTCAAAAGCGCAAGATCCCGAGTTTGAGCCCCGGTACAAAAGGAAGGAAGGAAGGAAGGAAGACAGGAAGGAAGACAGGAATGAAGACAGGAAGGAAGACCTGGAGGGAGACACCTTGGATCAGCAGGGTTACATATTAGGGCAAAAATATCAGTAAGAGAAATGAACATTGGTCCACTGGAGGAGTTGTGTTTTAGTAGAAACTACCATCAGCAGCCAAAGTGCCTTTAGCCCCTCATGGGGCACTCATCACCTAAATGAGCAGTCCTCTGTGAAACTGCTGCTGACAGGCTGGACAGAAGTCTGCACACAGCTCAGCTGCTTCACCAGCCCCTGTGGAGCAGCCTTCCAGGGAGACCCTGCTAGGAGTTCTTTGCTGCACCCTGCCTAGGAGCAATTAGACCTGGAAGGAGGACTGACATGGACCCCCTTCAAAGCTATGACTCAGTGGTGTAAAAGGTTTTCTGGCTCACTGAGACAGTGGCACTGTATTGGGGCAGAGAGCCAGGATCTGTTTAAAATTCTCTGGTTTGTTTCAGTGTTTTTAATTGGTCCTGCAGTTTCAATCCATATGGCATTAATTCCTTCAAAGGACAGTACTAATACACTTTAAGAAAAACACACAATTTCAAATGAAACTGTTTTCCTCAGTGCTACTTCAAATAGTACTTTTTAAAATAGGACCTAGATGTGGAGGATGGCAGGAGGAGAAGGGGAAGTAAAAAGAATTAAGATGTGTTATGTGCATGTTCCAACTCACCATGATGAATGTAATCATTATGTACTATAAACATGTACTAATAAAAATGTTTTAAAATTTAAAATA
>NW_004624730.1:5137350-5251077 GCF_000247695.1 Heterocephalus glaber
TTTCACTAGTGTGAGAAACTGATAGTGTAAACAAGGGTTAAAATGATTAAAATGAATAATTGATAATTTGAAATAGGAAAAAAAGTCCAAAGATGAAGGAGTGAAGGGAGGGGATGGGGAAAGGAAAAGAGGGGAAGGAAAAACTATGAGAAAAGAAAAAAAAATGGAAATGAAATCTATGTAAATAGGCAAGGGCGGAGGGGGTGAAGGGTCCACAGGTAAGGGGGAGAAAATGAGAACCAACATACATCATGTACAGGTACAAACACCCAAAGATAAATGTAAACAAATTGTATACCAAAAATGTACCAATAAAATGTACCAATAAAATTAATTTTTAAAAATAAAATAAAAGGATATATAAAGAAAGAAAAAAGAAAAGACCTGGCATGGAACCTGCACCTAAATCTTCCATCTGAATCATGCTTGCAAGTAACAGTCTGAATGTTCAGATGTGGTTTAAGAGGCTCCAGTAACGAAAGAAAAACAAAGAGTATTAGAAAATGTTACCTGTCAGTTCATTCCCATCTCCACCCAAAGAGCAGTCTCTGTGAGCTATGATTCACACAAATTTCACTGCCGTAGCCTCATGCTGCTTTCCCAGCTGCTCAGTTCATCTGTGGCAAATGGAATAAGTCCAAGTGATGGAAGCTGTTTGTCTTATAGATGGCACAGATGTAGTGCAAAGTAGTGACAGTCAAATCTATCTTTTGTGAGATGTTGGGATTTCTTGCCCAGGCATACATGAGGCCATCAATCAACCTGAAGGTCAGTGCTCTGTCTTTCTCTTGCTGGGCCTATCTCATAAGGCTTCCCTCACCACCCCTGAACACACTATTACTTTAGCTCTGTCAGCTTGGTTTCTGTGGACCATCTGCCTTCCTTGCCTCACACATTTGGTTATTGACTAGTACACAAGGAGACAAGACAACACCCATTCCTCCTTTTGGGGTGGGGGGGATTCCTGTTTCTCTTCATTTGATTCATGAACAGACACTAGTGAGGAATATATGTATGTGAGTGAAGATGAAAAAATCAGTTCTTGTTTTGGGGGTGTAGCTAATGGTAGAGTGCTTGCATGTGCAAGGACCATGTGCAAGGTCCTGGATTCAATCCCCAACACTAAAAATTTTTTTAAAACAAGATGTCAGTTCTTCACAAGTACAATCAGTCCACTATATCCATGAGTTCCACATCTGTGGATTGAATCAATCATAGGTGAAAAAATGCATCTGAACATGTACAGATTTATTTTTTATCATTCCCTAAACAATGTAGTATAACAACTATTTATAGTATTAGGGATTGCAAGTAACCTAGAAATGATTTAAAGTATACAGGAAGGATGTATGTGTGTTATATGAAAATATACCATTTTATATAAGGAACTTGAATATCTGTGGATTTTGGTATGCACAAGGGCATCCTGGAGCCAATACTGTGAGGATCCTGAGTGACAAACTATATTTTCTTTGCCCATTTTGTTTATCAACCAAGAGACTTAGAAATGTCTACCCATCTTGCCAGCCTGCTCCTCCTGAACTTGACTTCCCTTCTGATGTTACCCTTCCATTCTAATTCATCCAGACACATGGCCCAGCCTTAGCTGAGTTTTCTTATAGTAAGAAAGTAAGTAGAAAGGAGGCAAAAATCCTACTCTGAGAAAGTTGAGATGTTCTAAGGCCTGGCCTGTGATCAGCCCCAACTCAGGAATCATATGGCTAGCCTCGTAGAATCTCTCTTTGTCTCTCCCTCCCTCCTCCTACTCTTCGTTCTCCTCTTTCTTCTCCTCCTCTCTCCTTCCCTCCCTTCCTCCCTCTCTCACTCTCTCTTTCTGTCTCCCTCTGCCCCTGCCCCTGCCTCTACCTCTCAAGATGTAACAAAGAGGACTCCTAAGTGCCTGACATCATTTATTGAAAAGAGTCTGGTGAGATAGCTGGATGAGCAGATAGTGTATCAGCAGGTTTCAGACTTCCTCTAGTCACCCAATCATGACCAGCTATAAGGTAAGCAGAGCAGTAGGGCTGGGGTTATCTTGCTCACAAGGAGACCTCAGCTACAAGAAGAAAAAATTAGACTTAGCCTAAATCAGATATGATATGACATAATGTTTTAAGAAATGTGTAGTTTTGGGCCAGGGATTTAGCTCAGTAGTTCCGTTGCCTGCTGCACAAGCACAAGGACCTGAGGTCGATCCCTGGTATCAAAAAAAAAAAAAAAGAAAGAAATGTGTAGTTTGAATGATGTCGATTTGCTTTGCTGACATGTTTGCAAAGGAAATTGGTACCCAAGAGGTTTATCAGTGCCATAAACAATTATTGAATACCTAGTGGTCACTGGACAATGTTTAGACCATTTCTCCTTTTGAAAGCACATACCTGATCACCTGCCCATTTAAAATTATTTGATGGCACCAATAGTGGTGACTTTTTGACATACACTTGCTGGCCTCTTTAGCCACCCTCCCACTCGTTATCCTCGTACTCCTTCTTTTCAGCTATGTATACTATTTGTAGCCTATCTCCAGGGCTGCGACACCACAGTACAATTCTCCCTTCATTGAATGTCCCTTTCCCTCCTTAACTGTCTTCTCTTAATGCAGAGACTGAGTGTTGTGCCCTGTGCTTGCCCCAGGACCTGGTACAGAGGAGGCTCCTAGTTTATGTGATATAATGATCTCATGATCTTATGTTTTTGGCAGAACAAAGAATATGTGTGCCGTGGTCATGACTATGAGAGGCTAGAGGCCTTCCAGCAAAGGATGCTCAGCGAGTTCCCACAGGCTGTCGCCATGCAGCATCCCAACCATCCTGACGATGCCATCCTTCAGTGCGATGCCCAGTGTATCTTTTGACACTGGTAGCGGGGAGGAGGGCTAGGGTCCCAAGGGGTGAGTTCCACCTAGTCAGCTTCCCCTCTACCATTTGGTTGGCCTTCCAGCCTTATATGGGTTACCCATAGTCCTAAACCTGAATGTGTCCTCAGCACCAAGCCCACACTTAACAAGGCACTGATGCCTCACAGAGGAGGCAATGGCATGCCTTAGCCTTATAAGTGGTCCCTCAGGGGATGTTTTTCTGACTGGCTGATACCAGCAGCTTAGCCCTCACTCTGCCCTGTGAGGGGCTTGCCAAGCAGCCAGGAGCAATCATTGTGCAAGGTGGTAACTGGGGTCCTATTAGGACTCTGTCACAGGGATACCATCTGACTGTGGCGTACCCTGTTCTACTTCCCTGTGCGTTGTTACTGTCCCTAGTCTTTGTCAGGTAGACTGCGGGAGAGAACCAGGGATGCGGGATGGGGAGGAATAGTCCTATTGTTTGGTTGCACTTTTTGGTGCAAATACTGGCCTGTCCCTCACCATCTCCTTCACACAGCTTCCTTGGAAACCACATGACAGTTGCCATGACTGTGCCAAACTTATTCCAGAGAAGTGAGGTCAAGCAGACTCCCATCTATTTTCTTTCCACAAAGACTTCAGATACTGCTGTATATTATTGAAAGCTTGTTTTATAATAAATTGTTTACCTATAATGAGTAAGCCAGAGAAGGTAGGCAACCTTCTCTCACTCCTGTGGGGTGGTAAGCATTGTATTATCCTGACTCTTTTCCCATCTTTCTTAAAGGGACATCAGAGGACACTTAGTTGTAGCTGTCTCACCTTGGCCAAGTACCCAAGAGACTGTTCTGGAGCAGAAAGGAACAAGGGGCAGATAAATTTGTCTAACTGTGCTTGGACTTTATCTGTCCCTTGAAATGATTCTGCCTCCACTACCACTGCCAGTAGGGAACAAGGGGTATTGTGTGTTTCTCTCATTTGAAATGATATGGGTCATCCACTCAGGTCTGTCTCTTTGGCAAGTCTGGATTTCTCCTTCACTTCACATCCAGACTTGCAGATCTATGCAGTGACACCTATTCCAGATTATGTGGATGTTCTGCAGATGGATAGGGTCCCAGATCGTGTCAAGAGCTTCTATCGTGTCAACAATATAAGGAAGTTCCGGTATGACAGACCTTTTCACAAAGGCCCCAAGGACAAGGAGAATGAATTCAAGGTGAACAAATCTAGAAAACGGGCGAACCCCCACTTTCTTGGGAACTCACTACTGTTGCACCGCTCAGGTAGGCAGAGTGAGCCAAAACCTGACTAACTGCCTGTACCTGCCTGTGCCCTCCCTGCAGAGCCTGTGGATTGAGCGCACTACACTAACCCTGACTCACAGCTTGCCTGGCATCTCTCGGTGGTTCGAGGTGGAGAGGAGGGAACTGGTGAGATATGCCTCAGATGGGGCTGAGCTTCACCTGCTCCCTCAACCCATGGCTCTGGGGAGCTTTCTCTAAGGACTGACTGAAGAAGGAAAAAATTCTGGCCACCTGCCTGTCCTCAGCTCCCCCAGGTCAATCCTGTACTGGGAGCTTTGTGTACCTTCTCTCCTCTAAACTACTCAGCAACCCTAGGGAGCAGGTATCTTTAACTACCAATTTGCAAAGGAAAAAACCATTCTCTGAGGTTCAGGAAGCCAGAGCTCTCTGGTTTCAGAAGTACTGTTCTTTCCTATTGCTGTTCTTTCAAGGGCCTATAAACCAGAAAAGTAGTAAAAGGCCCAGGGAGTACCAAGTCCACAAGAGCAAGGAAGGGGACTCATCGCAAGTCATAGATCCCTGCTTTCTGGAAAGCGATGAGAGATTATCATCATTCCTGGGAGGACACTGTCTGCTCTGTGCCCATAGGTGGAGGTGAGCCCTTTGGAGAATGCCATCCAAGTAGTTGAGAATAAGAACCAGGAGCTTCGGGCCCTTATCAGCCAGTATCAACACAAGCAGGTGCATGGAAACATCAACCTGCTCAGCATGTGCCTGAATGGCGTGATTGATGCAGCTGTCAATGGAGGCATTGCACGCTACCAGGAGGTGAGCTGAGGCCTCAAACCAAATCTACACGGGCAGCTTGGCTGGGAAGGTGGTTTACAGTCTCCTTGAGATTACAGCCTTCTGGAGCCGGGAATTTAGTTCAGTGGTTCCGTCACCTGCTTTGCAAGCACAAGGTCCTGAGTTCAATCCCAAGTAAAAAAAAAAAAAGAGAGAGAGATTACAGCCTCCTTGGGAAGCCTTCCCAGCTAGCTTTTCCTGCCTAAGGTAACTTCTTGGATGAGATCTTAAGCTCCTGGCCAGTCCTTCTTTATGACAGGATGTTAAATGTCCTCTGAGGGGAGTCCTGGAGGGCCAACCCTTCATAAAAAGTGAATTGTGGGCTGACTAAAAGACTACCCCCCACTTCTAGGCCACTAGTTCTACCTATACTACTCAGGCCACGCAGGCTTTATGAAGGATTGGGGCTAGCTTTCAGTTCAAGTGACTTGGCCACCTCTAGTCCTTCCCAGGCACAGAAACACATCTGTGATTGCCAGAGGTTCTAATAGACTAGACTAGAGGTGCTGGTACATACACCTGTGAGACACCCTAGCTGCCTTTTAGGGGTACCTTTGGACTCAGGCTTCTGAGGCCCCACCTAAGCAGTAATCCTGGGAAGAGTCTTCCTAACCTGACCTTTCCCCTCATAGGCCTTCTTTGATAAAGATTATATCACCAAGCACCCGGGAGATTCTGAGAAGATCACCCAACTCAAGGAGCTCATGCAGGAGCAGGTATGGCTTGCAGGGCTTAGGGGTCCTCAGGTATCAGGAAAGACCACATGGTAAGATGGCTACAGATCTCAGGAGCTGCTCTCTACTTAACCTAGAGGCTTTGTTTGGCACCCTCAATAGGTCCATATCCTTGGAGTCGGGCTAGCAGTTCATGAGAAGTTTGTGCATCCAGAAATGCGGCCTCTGCACAAGAAGCTGATTGATCAATTCCAGATGATGCGGGCCAGTCTCTACCACGTAAGCTGATCCCTGACCTGTCCCTAGCTGCAGTAGAAACCGGTGCCACATCCTCCAGATCTGTACCACAACCCAAGGAAAAGTTGGAGGGAGGAGTGGTGAGAAAGAGAAGCTGTCTCCATCACAGAGTGGCAGGAGGCAGGGGATCAGTGCTATATCCAGGGCAAGGATGCTGAGGGTTCTCTCGTTAATTTACTTGCTCCCAAAGGAGTCAGATTCAAGGGCAAAGAACATTTTTCAGGGCACTATGCTAATGGATAGAGGTTTTCTTATGCAGAGGAAAGGAACTAAAGTATATCCCCTACATGTAGGGATGTCTTTAGAGATGTTTTCATCCCAAGAACCTGAAGAGTTTAAGTATGGCCTGGGCCAGTTACCCATCTCCTTTCTTCTCTCTCCTTCCCCATCTTCATTTTCCCCCTCCCTATATCCCTCTTTCTTTCTTCTCTAACTCCCTTCTTTCTTCCCCTCTTTCCCCCACCATAACTTTCTCCATGATTGTCTAGTGACCCAGGCTCACATCTGAAAAACCCTTTGGCACTTTCATGCCAGCTCCTCTTAAAATATCAGATAGGTTCTAGGGCTAGATCAGGCTCCAGAAGGTCTCCACTCTGGCCTGACTCTTTGGCCTCCAGTAGCGTTTGGACCATGGACTTATACACACAGAAAAGACCTGTCTTTCAGAACTAGTTTTCTTTGGCAGGGTCCTACAGAGAACGTTGACTGAATAAAGATAGGATTCAGGTGGCTCTGAATCTCCTATTCACATACCATCACCCCATTTTCAACCATGGGACTGACTCCAAATAATTTCTAGAGAAACCTCCCTGCTAAACAGGCTGATTCCCACATCTCAAGGGATATGAGCCCAGTTACCTACTGATACCTGGCTCTCAAGCAAAACTCTCTTCTGTTACCTAGGAGTACTAGGTAGAAGTAATAGGAAGGTAAGGGAGAAGAGCTATTAGATTCTGGATCAAGATGTTATGGAGAAGAAATTCCTCTTTAGGGATGACCCCTGGCTTCAGAGGCCCTGGGGGAAGTTGGACTATCCAGACTCAGTGGAACTGACCAGCTGACAGCAGACTTGCTTTGTTCTTGGTGGTTATAAGTTGTGGTCATCTCAGCCCCTTCAAGCTCCCAATGTAGCTATAAGCCTGTTCCAGAACAAGTTTGAACAGCGTGAAAAGTAAAAAGCGGAAGAAAAAGTTTGTAATAGTTTGAGAGGTGACACCCTTTCCAAAAGAAAGCCTGTAGAGCCTAAATTTTTCCTTCCTCTTAGGATTATCCTGTGGTGTTTCAAGGTAGAACATGCAGAGAATGTTTCTCCCTTAAAATTGGGGTGTCCACTTAGTAAAGAACTTGAGTAGTCACTGAATCTGATGAGCATTTCATCACTTCTCATTACACTGTGTCTCCTCCCGGTTTGGCTGGTCTCTGCAGTGTGCAGACTTCCCTGGCATAGCAGGTGGTTCTTTGAAGCTGGAAGCTGGCCACGAGGGAAATTCTCTGCCACATAGACAGTTAGGTCACTGTAGCAAAAAGCACAGAATGCTTGCCAGTACACGTCAAGGTCCCCAGTGTGTTTGTGTGGAGCTATCCACTAGGGCTGCAGAAGCACATTTCAGCCCTGAGCGTGCTTTGAAAGAAGAGACAAAGGGCTGAAACATCTCTAATGGACTTAGGGGCTCTGTTCACCATAGATCATGAAGGACTTGAAACCTGGAAAGTTTCTTTGTTACTTTGTTACTTTGTTCTCTCAGAGTTATAAACAGGAACACAAACCGATATGATGTTACTCAGGAGGGGTTGAGATTAGAAGTTTCTGGCAAGAAGTCTACATACTTACTAAGAATTTAATTAAGCTAAAATACAATTGTGCTGTTTCTCATCAGAACTTTATTTCCTGTTTCCCCCATAGACTATGACAGGCAGTCTATGACTCAGATCACTAAGAGGTAGGCCATTTAGTAAGCCGATAAAACCCAGCCCCAGTCCTTGTGTAAGATGTTCTCACTGACAGTTGGTAATAAACTCTTCCTCTCCTCTTTCTCAGCCTTCGCTGTACTTAACTGTAGTGAAAAAACCTGTTAACACAGACCTATAAGCTCAGACCAGCCAGCCTAGTCCAGATGTGCTTTTCTTCACAAAGTCAAGCTAAGGCTCCATGCCCTGTGGTCTAGGCTCCAGAAGAGTTAGAAGGGTGGTTCGTCATTAAGGGGTCATTGTCCAAAAGCTGTCAGCAGTACAATACATAATACTTTTTTGTTTCTTTTATATTCTAACTAGCAGCCAGCTTTTCCCTCCTACTCCTTAATTATTTATTTTTTGCTCGCCATAAATGAGCTTTCCTTTCTCAACAGGAGTTTCCAGGTTTGGATAAACTAAGTCCTGCTTGTTCAGGCACCAGCACCCCACGGGGAAATGTTCTGGCATCCCACAGCCCCATGAGCCCTGAGAACATCAAGATGACCCACCGGCACAGGTACTGCCTTAGAGCTAGTGAGGGTTCCCTACTGGGAGGTAAGTCTGAAAGATGAGCATCAGAGGAAAGGAGTTCCAGAGAGTGCTTTTGTGTTTTCATATTCCTTCTTACCCATGCACACAGCCCTACCGCACAGTTCCTGCCATAGGACCCCCTTTCAGTATATAGTCAGTCACTGTCCTATGGGACAGAATATACATGGTTTTGTAGGAATAAGAATGAGGGGACCTCTGGGTAAGTCTTAAAGTATAATTCAAAGCTAACTATGCAGAAAAGAGTTGAGACTAGGAGGGTAATGCAATGAGATTGATCTAGGCAAGTGACTAACATGTACAGAACCTTCAAGGTATGAACCAGCCAGCCTGGTAAGCACTAAGAGGAGAGAGCCAGGTGGCTGTGGTGCAGGGTTCCAGGGCACAAGAGAGCCAGGACCAGGTCTGAATGGGCCTTGTACATGTGGACCTTTGGACTTAATCCCAGGGGGAATGAGGATCATCAATTGGTTTTTTTGTTTTGCTTTTTTGTTTTTGAGACAGGGTCTCGCCATATAGTTCAGGCTGGTCTTCAAGTCACTATGTGGCCCAGGCTGACCTCAAACTAATGGTGATCTTCCTGCCTCAGCCTCCTGAGTGCTGAAACTACAGGCGTGCTCCAGCACACTTTGCTGCTAATTGATTTTAAGGAAGAAAATAATGGTATAATATAGCAAAGTGTGACTACTGGCAACTCAGGATTCCTGGCCTTGCTGGGCTCAACTGAGGATACTCAAAGAGTCTAGGACAGGAAGGCCAGGTTTGTTTCTAATGTAAGCAGTAGTCCAGCACAGGGTGAGGACCCAGTACATGAGAAGGAACTAATCTATGAAATCCTTCCTGCTATTGATAAAGGAAAGCTGTTGGCAAGCCTGTGGCCACAGGTGTGGAAGAAAGCCCAAGGATAGTTCACAGGCAGGTATTTTAGTAGTTTCCCCATACCAGGAAGATATCTCTGGCCTAGGAGTAAATCCCATCATGGTGTGGGCAGTAGTAGGCCCTGGCTCAGACTAATATCCCACAGCAAAGAGCACACAGAATCCTTGACTCCCTCCACATATTTCTCTTTATTCCTTCTGAGAAACTTTTAAAATCCTCAGATTGAGTGGTCATAAGTCATTTAACTCTAGGTAGAGGCTATGCCAGCACACTGTGGTGCTTCCCCAACAAAGGGCTCCTAAGCAGCAGGGCAGAACTCTGGACTGCTCCATGCTCCAGTAGATAGGAATATTGTCTATGGAACCCTCCAAACCAGTGGTGGCCAAGGCTTGGAATGACCATTTTACACATTCCTCTACTGCCACTACCACTCAGTGTGCTTTCTTAGCCATGGCCTGATTCCTCCCTATTTCCCACTTTTGCTCACAGCCCCATGAACTTGATGGGCACAGGCCGCCATTCGTCATCTTCTCTGTCTTCACATGCATCTAGTGAAGCAGGAAACATGGTGATGATGGGAGACAGCTCCATGGGCGAGGCTCCTGAGGACCTGTACCATCACATGCAGGTACCAGAGCTGTCCCAAGGAAAATGCTCAGGGTACCATGCCTAGAGGACTCGCCTTTCTATTGGAGAGTTTGGTCTGAGAGCTGACAAGTCTGCCTAGCTCTCTAGTTCCTGAATTCCCTTCTCCAGAGCTAGTAAAGCTGCCTTCTTTCCATATACTATTCCAAGTCTCAGTTCCTAGGCCTTATTTCCCAAGAAGGAAATCTAGCTTCAGTCCTAGCTCCTCCTAAAGATCCCGTGGGAAAGATCCTCTGCCAGATTACTCTCCTGCTTGGCATTTATATGTAACAGCCTCATCCTGCTTCCTCTATGGGCACCATAAAAGGACCAGTTCAATAGCCCTGCTCTCTGTGGGTGGTATGGGTAGTCCCTAGTGCTGGCCATCATCCTGGCTTCTGTCAGTGTCCAGAGTTACAGCATCATACACTGGGTCTGGTCACCTCAGGGTATGAAGAAGCCAACTCTATGTCAGCCCTATAGTCCTGGCCATTCAGAAGTCTATCATACTGATTTTTCTCCCTTTCCAGCTCGCGTATCCCAACCTCAGGTACCAGGGCTCAGTCACCAACGTCTCTGTTCTGTCCTCGTCCCAGGCAAGTCCTTCTTCCTCCAGCCTGAGTTCTACTCACTCAGCACCATCTCAGATGATTACCTCTGCCCCTTCCAGTGCCAGAGGTAAGGATGTCAGGGTACTGCCTGCAGAAGGGACAAGAGGGCTTTGTGAACCCCACTCATTCTCCTTTCATCTGTGGCTGTGTTTGAGAATGGCCTGTGACATACAGAATGGTCATTTGTGCTTTCACCACCAAGGATTCGAGAGTTTCTGCCTTCACACACCTCTCTCTGGCTGACTGTAGACCCTGCTCTGGCAGTAGTCACTGCTGTGCTACTACTAGGTAGCTAGCACTGCATCTCTACCTTAGTAAGAGGACACAGCTTAGGAGAAAGCTCAATCCTTTCCCACTGAAATGTTTGCAAGAATAAAGAGTAAAGTCAAGGCAAAAATGAGCTATTTTTGTCCTAAGGAATCAAGCATGATGACAAAATATGAAAATAAATTTAAAGGCTAAAATTGACCCTGGAAAATGTTATTCTAAAACAATAACAACAACCAAAAAGACTTCAGTTGGGAAAGGCTTAATCAGGGGACATAACGCTGTAAAAACCTATTTCCTTTGCCAATTATTGCTTGATATCTTATTCAATTGAATAAATATTGTCCTCTGAGAGCCACTATGTTTTCCACATTGTGATCCCAGTTCCTGCAGTGAAAACTGATTCTACTCTTTCAGATAGAAAACATTTGTGATGAAATGGAAATAAGCTGTGGTATGTAGTGTCTTCTGCAGTGATGATGAACATTTTAGAGCTTTCAGTGATACAAACAGCCCACTGTGGCACGTGTGCCATAGGTTCACCACCACTGGCCTAGTGAGTCCCAGGGTTGGCTGTGCAGGATAGTAACAGTATCTGAGTCCATCAGCCAGTCACTAGGTGTTGCTTCCCAGGTTCAAAGGAAGGAGATCTTTTTTCTTTTTCTCATTACTTTGAATACAAAGAAAAATACACAAACTCATCACTTGGGAAATCATTAAGAAATGGAGTTCTCCAAAGCACACAAACCTATGAGGGCCACAGTTGAACTGATGGAGAGAACCTAGCAGTGTGGCATAGTTGAAAGATAACAGTGACCAACTGAGAAAAGCCTTAGAAAAGTGAAGGTGAGGAGTATAATGTTGCAACAGGGCAGTCACAGATTTCTACCTGAAATATCCAGTCCAACCCCTTATTCCTATGGGGACACAGGCCCAGTAAGAGGGCAGAAAGCTGAATTTGGAATACAGGTTTTTATACTCACCAGTCCTCAGTCTCATACCCACTTACCACTCATGTTGCCATCCTAACATGGACTGAGAGCCAGACAAAGGGATTCAGTATTTGGAAACAAACCCATAATGGTAAATAAGACAATGAGCCAACAAAGTGGTACATGCTAAAGACTTGTCAGTATGTGAAGGCTGCAAACATAAAGAAGCAACAATGATTTCTGTTGTAAAATAGATATACTGCAAGATGGCTTTGGGAATAAAAAGGAGACCCTGAGGAGTAGCCATGAATGCTGTAATAGAGGTTGGTATTTAGTGCCTTGAGTAAATGCTCTGCTTAGAGCTGCAGAAACGGGTTTTGTAATTCTGCCTGGGTTTTATTGTTTACCCTGAAATGAAATTGCTCTTAATATATGCTCAGCTATATCTTGTCTATATCTGGCTATTCCTGATGAAGAGAGATATTAAAGTTGTGATTGTTGATAAAGACAGAGGAAGACATTTTAACTTTGTACCACTCTGATATTCCTCAGATATGCCTGAAGACTATGGCTGCTGTTAGGAATGTTGACTTTACAGATGTTACCATCTTTATCCTTCCAGCTAACTAGTTACTGATTTATTCAGTCATGGACCTTTTACTGAGTACTCGGTGAGGAAACAGCCTGGCTCTTGCATCAGGGAACACAGTGTCAGAATAGAATTACAGAGAAAGTATTTCCTTGTTTGGAACTAACCCTTCCTTATTTCAAATGGCTAGGTTATCTGTAGCTATATAATAAACCACACCTAAAGCTTTTTAAAAGCTTTTTAAAAAAGTTATCATCTCTCACTATTCTGTAAGTTAATAAGGCTCACTGTGTCGGAGATAGGATAGAATCACTTAAAGGTCCAATGGGGCTTGATGTTCAAGATTGCTCACTAACATGGCTGCCAGCTGGGAATGGCTGAAGCTGGGGCTGTCAACTTGTGTTGCTACATTTGACTTTTCCAAGAGGATTAGGTTTCTCAGCATGGCTGCTAATTTTCCCCAAAGCAAGCATTCCAAGAGACCCAGCCAAAAGTTGCAAGGATCTTTATTACCCAGCCTTGGACATCCTAAAAAGTCCCTTTGCTACATTTCTATTGTCCAGTCAAGTCATAATAGCCAACTCAAATGCCAAGAAGGGAAATGAGATTTTACCTCATGTTGTAAGGAATGGCTTGTATGTTTTAGGAGTGAAGGCACTAGTGGTCACCATTTGTGGAGGCAAACTATCATAATGACCAAACTCTAGAATATCTAGACTCTAGAATATCAAATAGAGGAAAGTTGAGAAAAGCTCTTTCCCTTTGGGGTAGACAGTAAGTACAAAAGTAAACAAAATGGTTCAGTGGGACTTAGCCCAAAGCTGAGAGTGATGACAAGGGTAGAGGCAATAAGAAAGAGAAAGTCATTTCTAGACCACAACACTCATACAGTCTGTATGCAGGTCCATTAGCTATCAGGCATAGCGTCAGGCCCTGTGAGAAAAGATAGAGTATGTGTGACATAAAGGAAAACTGATGTTTTCACATAAATGTGGCAGAGTAGATGCACTCGAAGCAAAGAAGAGAGGGAATGATCTACTCCATTTGGAGTTTTTATGTTCCTTGTTACCAGTGAGGGGAAAGCTTTCATGGAGGTGGTCTGAAGCAGATTTCCTTCACATTGGAGTTATTTTCCTACTCCCAGGAGTGGTCATGAAATTAGTGTCCTCCCTTGCCATGATATTACTGCAACACTGCTGTGGTTTCTGTTGCTTTGGAAACCTCCGAGATGAATGGCATGCAGGCAGTCTAAACTCTTGTAAGTCAACAGCTCCCCCATATGGTCAAAAGGTTGAAGGGGGCTAGAAAATGGATTTTGCATGAGTCATCCAGTCGCACTGGGATTTGGGCTCCTCAGAGATTATCAGAGTACAACTGAAGTAGTTCAAAAGTCCTAAATATCTTCATGGAAAGTAACCACCATTCTTTCCTACCATTGAATTAGCTACCCGGGGCAGAGGGCAGTGAGAGGGAAGTGAGACAGTAGAGTTGGAAAATGTAATGCTAGCATGGCACTCATCTGTTATAGCACCAGAGAAGCGACCATAAAATGAATCCAAATCCTCAGCAGAGCCCCAGTTCTTGCCTAGGTCTGCAGGCTGATGTCCTTCTATCCTAGCACTCCAGCATGAATCGGGATATTGAGTACACAGATGTGGCATTGGCCTTATAAGGCAGCCTATGAACTTTGACATGAAAGACCACGAAGAGCCTGAAGGGAGGTAGTCCCGCCGCATACCTGGGGTAGAATGGGCATTATTAGACAGGTATCTGATGTAGCATTTGGTGTAAAGGTTCTGTGAGGTTTGTTTTTTGTTTATTGTGCATGCTGAATGGAGAATAGTGCATCCCAAGCTCTTACCCACAGTGTTCAGTGCTAGGAGGGAACCACAGATCAGTAGGATTTGGAGCTTTCTGCTTTTTTGTTTACATAGCCATCTTCTTGAGGTTGCCTAAAAGCACAAGTTCTAAAAGAGAACATAGAAATCAGAAAAATCACAAAGTAGTAGCGGATTCAGGAACAGTTTTTCAGGGAATACTATAATACTCATTCTTTTAAAACCAGGTCTTTAAGCCAGCCCTGGGGGTCTACAAATAGGATCACTCACACCAACTTGGGGAAAGTTATATAACTAGTAACTGGGAAAAGTTACATTAATAGTATTTGTTATGTTGATTTCGTGCCAGTATTTAAACCTCTTCTTTTTTATTAATTTTATTGGTACAATTTAAATATACAAAACAATCACATACATTAAAGGGAGTCTGTACCTGTACATGATATGTCTTGAGTCTTCTTTTTCTCCTACTCCCCTTCCCTCCCTTCCCCCCCTTATTTATAAAAGTTTTGTTTCCATTTTTTCCTTATTTTCTAGTTCTTTTTCCCTTTTCCCTTCCTTTCCCCGCTTCACATTTTCCCTTTCCTTTTTTTTTTTTTTTGGTACTGAGGATTGAACTTGGGTCCTTGCGCTTGCGCAACAGGTGGCAAAACCACTGAGCTAAATCCTCGGCCCTCCCTTTCCTTTTTTAAGTCTCTTCCTATTTCATATTATCTATTATACATTTTGGTCCTTATTTACCCTTTCAGTTTCTCACACCAGAGAGACAATGCTATGTTTACTCATATGTGTCAAATTTATTTTGCTTAAGAGTATAGTCACAAGTTGCATTCATTTAGCTATAAATGTCTCAAGTTTTTCTTTCTGGCTGAATAGTACTCCATTATATTAAAAAAAAAACCACATCTTTTTTATACATTCCTTGGTTGATGGGCTTTTGAGTTGTTTCCAAGATTTAGCTATTACAAACTGTTGCTATAAACATGGGTGTGCATATATCATTGTGATGTGGTGCTTTTAATTCTTTTGGGAAGATACCAAGAAGGGGAATAGATGGGTCAAATGGGACCTCTAGTCCTAGTTCTTTGAGGAATCTCCACACTGATTTCCACAATGGTTGCACCAGTCTGCACTCCCACCAACAGTGGAGAAGGGTTCCTTTTTCCCCACAGCCTCTCCAGCATTTGTTGTTGATTGATTTCTTGCTAACAGCCATTAGAATGAGATGGAATCTCAGCGTTGTTTTAATTTGCATCTCACAAATGACCAGTGATGCTGAACATTTTTCATATATTTGTTCGCCATTTCTACTTTTTCATCTGAGAAATGTCTATTCATTCCAGATGCCCATTTTTTGGACTGGTTCTTTAAATTTGGGGGGTCTGATTTCTTTCAGTTCTTTGTATGTTCTGGTTATTAGTCCTTCATCTGAGGGACGACTGGATAAAATTGTTTCCCACTCTGTGGATTGTCTCTCACTCTATTCGTGATTTCTTGTGTGGTGCAAAAGCTTTTTAATAGGATGAGATCCCAGTTGTTGATTCTTTGCACTATTTCCTGCACAGTTTGGGTTTTGTCGTGAAGTTTTTGCCTACCCGTATGTCCTCAAGAGTTCTACCTATTCTCTCTTCTAGAAGATTTAGTGTTTCTCTTTCAATATTTAGATCTCTGATCCATTTTGACTTTAGTTTAATGCATGGTGAGAGATATGGGTCTAGTTTTAATCTTCATCATGTAGAAAGCCAGTTTTTCCAGCACCACTTATTAGAGAGGCTATCCTTCCTCCAGTGAAAAAGTTTGGCCCCTTTGTCAAAGATAAGGTACCTGGGTATGTCTGATGTTGTTTCCACCTCTTCTAGTCTGTTCCATTGATCCTCAGGTCTGTTTTTTTGCCAGTACCATGCTGTTTTTATAATAATAGCTCTGTGGTATAATTTCAAGTCAGGGATTGTGATGCCCCCTGCCTTGCCTTTGTTGCCCAGAGTTGTTTTTGCTATTCTAGGTTAAACCTCTTCTTGAACAAAAATAAATACATGAGAAATTTCTCAAATATCCCTGGGGAAAGCTGGCTAAGCATTGGGTGCAGGGGGCCCTAGCCATCTTTTTTTATCCATGTCTTGACAGTGCTAGCACTACGCACTCAAAGGAAAGCTCTAGAGACCTTAGGTTTTAGAGACATTGAGCCTGTAGGAGCAGAAGATTCAGCCCATGGGCTGATTTCAGCCATCCAAAGAGAGGTTTCAACTACTTGAGCCAACCTGAGGCACTGGGGTCCAGTTGACTTTCCTTTGAGAGGACCAGTACTCCCTTGGCTTCTCACTGATTGTGCCTGGTATCTGGCAGTGAGCAGTGTGCATATCAAGGGCTATCCAGATTACACCCCAGGAAACCCAGCAAGGTATTCTTACTGCTTCTGTGAAAGGTCCTCTTGAGAACCATAGGTTGGCAAGTTCCTCAGCCTATAGCTATGGCCTGAATCCATGGGTACTGGGTCACACCACAACAGTATGGTCTAGTCTCCTTTACATCCCTTCTAGCCAGGGGAAGTTACTGCAGAGGGCTCACAGGAGTATATGAACCAAGTCAACTCAGGAACCTAGGTTAAAACCTTGTGACTTCTAAATTAGTTCTAGGCCTCTGAGCCACTGAAGATCAAGTCTCAGAGTCACCTGTGTGCAGGGGCCTGGGTCCCCTGCTAGCCTAGCTATAAGCCTGCCATAGAACTGGCAAGAAGACAGAGGTCAGATGCTGGAGGTCTAAAGTCTGAAAGGGACATTCTTCTGGAAAAAGGTACAGGGAGTCAGATGAGAACAGAGCCACTGGTGTTGGAAAAAGGTAAGTGTATGAAAGCTCATTATGTGTGGCCATCATCTGAATGTCTGTCTCTTTGTGATGGCTCCATTGAAAGCTGGCCTGTGCCCATCCCTGGGCCCCTTGAGAGAGCCCAACATCTAGGCCACACCCAGGCCATGAAAGCATTGGATGTAGAGGCCCCTAGCCACACTGTTCTAGTCCTCAACTCTCATAACCCTTTGCCTCTCAGCATGGGGTAAAGGGGTGCTCTATCAGTGGGTCTGCCTCGGATAGGATAACAGATACAGCCTCTGCCACCATCTAACTGCCAGGTTCTGTTTTCTTCCTCTTTTGTTTGCTGAATTTACTTCTTCTCAACTGTAGGGAACACCTACCTTGGTTCCCCAGTCCTGAGGACACTTGACCACTGAGCTCTCCATTTGTGGTTTATCATCTGTGCGTGATTGTTCTCACTTGGTTACAGGCTCTCCCTCTCTGCCAGATAAGTACCGCCACACCCGGGAAATGATGTTGCTGCTACCTACACACCGGGACCGTCCAAGCAGTGCCATGTATCCAGCAGCCATCCTAGAGAATGGACAGGTAGCAAATCCAGCCTACAAATGCCTTCTGATACAAGTGTGTTGACCTGGACTTCCCTCATTGTATTTGCTGGGCCTTCAGCATTGTCCTGCATGCCTCCCTCATTCTGCTATAAAAAGGCTGCTGGGCTCCTACCTGGACAGTACAGTAAATCTGAGGACCAGTAATCCAGACAGTGAAGGTGTGGGTAGAATGGCAGCAGGGTTAGAGCCAGTGTTGCTTGTGTGATTATCTGTCCTTCTAACCAGCTTCCTGGATTCCTCATCCCAAATTCCTCTGGCAGAGGAATATAGTTCTTTGCAACCTATCCCAAGAAGGCTGTGGTAAATACGGGTCTGGAGAGTGTCCTTCCTCTATCTGTGTGTACAGGGCATCCTCACTGGGGTAGGATCTACCTCTTTTATCTCTCTAGCCTCACTACCTTCTGGGGCTGCTGTCCACACCATTTGCACAGTTCTCCAAACACCTTGTCTGCCTGGAGGTCTAGACCAGGAAGCTTTAGTGATTAACTCTCTCCCTGGGTAGTCTGCCCCTGCCATTCTGAATCCTTAAAAGTCATCTCCAATTAACTGGCACTTAACCCAAAGTGGCAGGAGTTTCTTATCAGTACACTCTGTGCCTGATCAGTCCTGCCATGCAGAAA
The DNA here is from genome assembly GCF_000247695.1 of Heterocephalus glaber. Next base: position 5,155,532 of record NW_004624730.1, read on the forward strand.
GAACAGATCTGTTTGGCAGGCTCCCATCAGAACAGGGCCTATGTGATTCCATGCTTGGGTGCTGCCCTTTCTTTACCTTCAGTGCCAACAACGTGGAACTGTGTGGGGCCTCTCCAAGAAGCAAAATCTGTCAGAGTTCATGGGTAAAGTGGGAGTCCTTACATCTTTTCTGCCAGTGGGTCTCCCTGGCCAAACAGAAGTATGCAAACTGTTAGATATTGTAGACACAACTGTCCTTTCTCTTGGGCCCTGCATAAGGCAAAGTGGGTGGTGCTTTGACTGTCCATAGAAGTGCTCAGAACCAGATGCCCCTGGACAGTCTTCTCCAAGGCTGTCCTGGCATTCTTAGCACATCTCAAGCACAAGCCATCCACTGCTTTGATTTCCTTGTGAGTTCTTAGAACATACTGACTCCTGTGGTCCATCACACTGACTCCTCAAGACATAATGCTATTTTCACACTTTGATGTTTTTCTCCTGCCTTCAGTCACCAAACTTCCAGCGGGCCTTGTTCCAGCAAGTGGTTGGACCCTGCAAACCCTGCAGTGATCCCAATCTGTCAGTGGCTGAAAAAGGTATTGTACTCTTTGTCCAGGAGTTCCCTCATGTTTGTTTACATCTTGACTGTCTGACTCTTATCCTTGAGCTGCCCAGGACTACACCTTAACACCATCTATCAATCTGTTGAGAGTGCTGACCAATTCTGCTCACTGTTTAACCCGTATCAGGTTCGGATCCCGTTTGTCTGTATTGCTCCCTCTTTCCAGAGTTTGCCTTCAAAGAAGCCCTATTTTCCAACTGACCTGAGTCCAACTTCATGGAAACTCAGGCCGCAATCACTCCTGTACCCTAAGCAGCTCCTAATCAGCTCCAGAATTCAGGCCTTGTAGACCTTTTGTTCCATCTTAACTTGGGCCTTTAGGGACCTCCCTTGGAGCACAGACCAGGCCTGTGGGCAAAAAAGCCACAATAATAAAAAAAAGACACACTATGACAGAATGAATTTCCTAAAGAGAAGCCCTGCATGTTCTAAAGGAGTCCTTCATCCTATAGGCACTCTGGCCAGCAAGGCCATCAGCTATACTATGAGACTGAGCAATCTGCCTTAGAATTGAGGCAATCTAGATACTGGCATTTTATCCTGTGTTCTCCTCCTGCAAGCTAATGAAAGAACCAGCCTTCAACCTCAATAACTTTGGCATGAAACCCCAGGCACCTGAGTTAATTTTAACACAGAAAATTACATAAATGGGTACAGTTCTGTGCTTTCTCGACCCCCAGAATAGTACTGAGCATTCCTGTCACCAAGAACCTGGCCCCATACCAGCCCTCTTTCCCAAAGGTTCCCCTCTTTCCTCCATATATTGGAGTTTAGGGCATACTCAGTTCCTGTCAGTACAAACTGTCATCCCCCATCCCATCAGAACATATCCCTCCAGAGTTGTCATGTTGTCATTGCACCTGTTCACCTAGTACTGTCTGCTGTCCCCACTGTCATTGTTCCTCCCTTGCTCACCATGGAGGATAAGGACCTCTGTGTCCTCGTTAGAGACCAAGTACTGAGTCTACAGCCTCAATGCCTGGTGTGCATTGCTACCAGATGCTCAGCAACAAATGGCCTGCTGAATATACCTTCCTAGCCTCAAGGCTCCTCCACATCCTGAAAGCATGCGGCTTCTTGGATTCCTGCACCTATGACCCAAAACAAAGGATCTTTTTAGCCAGAATCCACAATGGCTTTTCCTTACAGGAGATACAGAACAGTCTTAGAATTAGCCAAGAGCAGACAGGCTCAAAGCTTAAATAAGTGTTGGTGGCCAGACCAAGATGCTCCCCAAACTGGACACCAGAAGAGTTTCAGGCCTCAGTCCAAGACTCAGTAAGAAGCTGAACATGCCCACCGTACATGTGAAAGGGAAAAAGTGTTGTCTCTGAGCCCAGAGCAAGCATATACATACTACAAAGTCAGCAGTTACTGGGTGGAAAATTACACATCTTCCTAGTGGCAACATATAGACCAAATGGGAAGTCATTCCCACATCTCCACAACTGTCACCATTCTATCAGAGTCCTGAGTGTCTTGCGGACAACACCTCTCACTTTCAGGTATCTTCCTTTGGCAGGCAGTGACTCTCAGGCCAGGCAAGCCTACCCTCAGGGATAGGGAGTGTGTACTGGGGATCTCAAACTAGTGCTGAACAATTGTTAAGACTAAGATACAAGATGACAGGGCACAGTGGGGACTGCTCTCCTTCAGCCCTCCAATTAGCCCCAGTGTACTTGTGCTGCACAGCAAAGATTCACTGGCCTCTCTACTCACAGTTAGCAGGCTAAGGGCCCAACTTGGTGCTTTCTAGTTCACATGGAGTATCTCAGGCAGGCTCATTTTGTAAACCATTACAGCCTTGCCAGCTTTGTTCTCCCATAGCCTCCCTGCCCTCAAGTTCCTTTGGACCTCTGCAGATAAACTTTTGCAGTCCCACAATTCTTCCAGGGATTAGGTGAGCATCTGAGATCTTGGGCTGTTGGTGTTCCTTTGGAAAAGCACTCAGACCCGCCTCCAAGCTTCTTCCCTAATATCTGTGGCTTTTTATACCAACAGTGCTTTGCTTTTGTGAGGAAGAGTCTCATTGCTGAGGATCAGAAGCTCCTGTTGCATGCTGGAAAAAACCTGGACAAGGATAAGCCTTGTTCTTGGGGTGGTTCGGGCTTCCTGAGGAGACCTTGTAATGTAATCCACCTGATGCTTATCAGATTCAGAATTCTTTCCTCCTTGTCGGCAACAACTGTGTGGCACTGCCCAATGGCTGCCATACCCCACCTTCTTGCTACCAGTCATTAACCATACCATGAAACTACGCACCCCTCCTTAGAACAGAGGCTGTTTAGATAGTGGCATTTTACCTTGTGTTGTGCTGCAAGCCTACACCAATCCCTGAAAAAGAAGATAGACATCACTGTCTTATCCCTGGCTCACTATGGGTCCAGACCCTCTTGGCCACTTCCTCAAAGGCCAGGCTCTAGCTTCTTACCTTCCAGAGGCTCACAGTTCCCATCAGGCCTTGAAATTCCCCACTCAGTGGTTGAACCAGGAAGAACCCAAACTCTAGGTATCTCAGGCTTCTTCTGAAAAATGGTATTTCTTCTTATGGATATTTGTTTTCTGGAAAGAGTCAACCAACAAATTTTACATGTCCTCCTTTCCTGTACCTGCAGAATAGGACTGTTGGAACCCCAGATCTGGCCATTGCTCCTCTTCTCTTCCCTTCTGTAGTCTTTCACCATAATTATTGTTGAGGGGCCAGTATTATGGCACTGGCTTTCTTCCTAAGTCTGGGGTCCACTCTGCTCTGCATCCATGGCATGCAGATGCTTCTCTAGATGACCAAAAACATTCTTAGGCTCCACCCCACCCGCCTCAGGAAGCAGGCTAAAATGCCAGCACTTTACATTTTCCTCCATCAGGTATATTGAACACCTCTCCTTGCCTAGAAAAACCTCTTCTGTATCCCAATCCCAGCCAGTGGGCCTCACAGCAACAGGGATGACTCAAAGTTTGAGTGGCATCACAGGCCCTTTGGGGTACCATTTTGGGATAGAGCACCTGCCAACTCTGTCCATGCCTCTGCCTCCATCCTGCTCCCTATTTTTTCCACATTGCCTGGACAAAAGAAGAGTCCTGACTCTTGACTTTGGCAAGGAGTTATAGCCTGCACTCCGTATTCTCTTTGGCTTGTTCTGCTTTCTCTTTCTGTCCATTTCTGGTTTCTCTTCTCCTCCTGGCAGATCCCAGAAACTGCAGCTGTTCAGTCCTGCTGCACTTCCTCTCAGCTTCTTCCACCTTGAATGCTCTTCAAACACCAGCTCACTCTATTGCCATTCTCTTATGCAACTTCAATCCTTAGTCATTTGCCTGTGGGCCACAATGCCTTACTTGGCCAGTGTTTTTAGTTCCAGGGGCTGACATGCCACCTTTATATGTGATGGATACACAGTTCACACATGGAGAAGCCACAGACTATAAGACAGGCTCAAGAAGTGGCTCACGAAGTAACCCATTCACCCCATCTCTTTCCAACCTTCTGTGGTGCCAGCAGCCCCCAGCAGCTGGACCCTGGATAGTGGAGCCTGAGAGGCCCAGCCCTTCCTCTCCACCCACATGGAGCACATCCTGCCCCCTCCCCGTGCCTCCCCGAAGCCTGCTTCATGGTAAGACCTCCAGCAGGTTCCCCCAGGTAGTTCTAGGTCTCAGACTCTGCTCACAGACCAGATCAATAGCCATCCAGTCTGAGAAGACAGGCCACTCTCTGAGCCAACTCAGCAAAGGAAAAAGCATCCACACCACAGGAAAGTTCCTGCTGTGCTTTGGAGTCAGTAAGGTTTCTGAGTCCAGAAGGTTACCTCAGTAAGGCCATCCCAACCAGGAAGGCTGACGACCAAAGAATCAACTGTGCCAAGTATACCACTTACTGGCCTGTCATCACCCATCAGTGGGATAGAGTTGCTACTGCCTGCAGCCTATTCTTCCATGAGCTCTATTGCACTCAACTTTTCTGGCCACTTGTGTGGCCAGCACAGCAGCTGCATTTTGGAGAACAGCAATGTAAAGAAAGGTTTTTCTATGACCTTCAGTGCTCAAGAGTCCCCCACACCTGCCCAGGTGGCCCAGAAAGATGATGCTGGTGTGTAGTCTGAGCAAGGACCCCAAGCTGAGGCTCTCACTCTATTCCCTTTGCAGGTCATTACTCCTTACACTTCGACGCCTTCCACCATCCTCTGGGTGATATCCCCCCAGCCCTCCCTGCCCGGACCCTGCGTAAGGTAATGTACTGAAGCTATAGCTCCACCACCTCTGCTGAACCCCGAGGTTCTGAAAAGGTTCTAAGCCCTTCCCTGCTTCTCTCCCTGAAAGCCCAACTTGGCAGAAGCTGGGTGCTGTGAAAACCACACACGTCTGTAGTTGATCAATGTATCTTACTACAAATGCAGTGGAGACTAGGAAAATTAGAGGGTCTTGGAGACAACACATAGTACCATGAGTGTGTGGGCAATGGGCACTGAGAAACATTGGGGTTCTCTGCCATGTGGTGGATCATAGAGCTTTTTTTTTTTTGGTACCGGGGATTGAACTCAAGACCTGTGCTTTTGAGGCAAGCATCAGCACCACTGAGCTAAATCCCCAGCCCCTCATAAGAGCTTTTTAAACTAGTGTTGAGTGACAGCAAGAAGCATCATGCACCAAAATTTCAAAAAAACACTCAAAAAGTAAAATTTAAATCCTGCTGTTGGTTTTTCTGCAAATCCAGAAAAGACTAGATCTGTTATAGATTTCAGCAGTATATATTCATCTGATCCACAGGCCACCAGGATCCTTTCTGCTCTCCCCACCTGACCTCATTACCCAACCTTTCATTAGTAATCTAGAGCCACAGACAGCAGCCTGGGACCTGGTCTCAGGGAGTGCCAATGCCGAGTAGTCAGGGCAGGGCCATATTTAGGTCTACAGACATGATATTGAAGCTCCACTGGCCTGCCTGAGGGTTGGGGAGTACCCATTGGGTTCCTGCTGAAGAAACAAGAAACATGCAATTGATGAGGGTTAAAGTTCATTGGTAAGCAGACTCCTGGTCTCCACATGGTGGCCAGCCAGTCTGTCTAGAGGGGGTTCTAATGTGCCTACCCTTCCTTCGCACAGTCTCCTCTTCACCCCATCCCAGCCTCCCCCACCAGCCCCCAGTCGGGCCTGGACGGCAGCAACTCTACACTGTCTGGAAGTGCCAGCAGCGGTGTGTCCTCCTTGAGCGAGAGTAACTTTGGGCACTCCTCAGAGGCCCCACCTCGAACCGACACCATGGACTCCATGCCAAGTCAAGCCTGGAATGGCGATGAAGACCTTGAACCACCCTACCTCCCTGTCCACTACCGCCTCTCTGAGTCTGCTGTCCTGGACTCCATCAAGGCCCAGCCATGTCGTAGCCACTCAGCCCCAGGGTGCGTCATCTCTCAGGACCCCACGGACCCACCTGCGCTGCCACCCAAGCCCTATCATCCCCGCCTGCCAGCCCTGGAGCATGATGAGGGTGTGCTGTTGCGTGAAGAAGCTGAGAGGCCTAGAGGTCTGCATCGCAAGGCCTCACTGCCTCCTGGGAGCACCAAGGAAGAGCAGGCCCGAATGGCATGGGAGCATGGCCGAGGGGAACAGTGAGGGGCAGGAAGGAAGCTGCAACACTACCTTCAGTGAGCAGCTTGCCAATCCACTCCAGGTCTGAAAACCAAGTCCCCCTGCCCCCCAGGGAGATGGAGAGGCTTGGCATTCAGGAGAGAACCACCCAAGTCTATGTTCTACTGCTGTGAACTCATGTTGCCATGTTCAGAAGCTGCAGCAGCATGAAAGGTTGTGGCTTCTCTTGTGGTTCACTTTTTGTTTCCATTTCTATGGGTTTTCCTTTCTTTATGCAGTAGATGCTTTCTCCTCCTGCAGTTCCACACCATGTGGAGCTATGTGGAATTTTACACAGAATTGCTTTGCAACATTGCAGGGCCCACAAGCAGGAGCCCAGGCCCTCCCTCCAGGGCAGAGCTGCACAGAAGAATGAAAATTGCACTAGGGACCTCTTCTTTTGCTATATGGACAGAAAAGTTCATGGTTGCATTCAGGGATTGCAAGGACCACACAGACTACATGTCACAGGTGGATGAAGGGGCCACAAGCCATTTTGCACAAATGCTTGCCCACCTGCCAGCTCTTCCATCCTGGAGTGTGCAACTGAGGGGCTGGCTGGGCCAACCTGCCAGCTCAGGCACATGACTGGCCTAACTGTATGCCCAGGGCACACTGCCAGGCTTCCATGGGCCAGCCTTGTCTCCTGCTCCACCTTGGATTTCTCTCTCCATCACTTTTATTTCTGACCATTCACTCCTCTCCACTCATACACCTCCTAACCTGTGGAAGCTTCCATGGTGAATGGATCTGTAGGGTTTATCACCCATCCTCTCGGGCTTGAGTGGAGGAGTGGAGTCAAAGGGGCTACCCTAACCAATTTCTTCCTAAGAAGATCTAGGCCCCTTCCCAAGTGTTAGAACTAGTGTAAGAGAGAGGCCAGTGGCAGGAGCCAGAAATCCTCTAAGCTTTCAGAAGTGGCCACAATGCCTGCCATCAGCTCCTGAATCAGGGATTTTCAGCACTACCTCTGAGCCATGGGTTTGGCTGACCAGCCAGGCTTCCAGGCTGTGAGGACATGTGGTCAGGTTCAGCAAGCTCCTAGATAAAAAGGGCGGGAGGGAACTTCTTCTGAAAGCAGAGCCACCTAGATAGAATTGTCATCTCCTAAGTGGCCAAGTATAGTACCCTGCTCCAGGCCCATGGGGACCACCACTCAGGGTTCAGGGCAGGCAGGAGGGCAGTTTCTCTAGCCTCTCCAGTCTGTTGGCCAGGGTGAAGTGATATCTTTATAGTAAACTCTTTCAGGTCAGGGCACTTGATTTTCCTCTTGGTGTATTATTTGGGGGATAGGGTCGGGTGGGTATAGTAGTATTTTACCAGGGTGCTTTCGTTACCTTAACTGTCTTGAGACAAAAATCTCATTTGCTTGAGTTCATATTAGTGATGGTCACAACTCTGATGGTCCAAAAGACTCCCTTTTCCCTTCTCTGTTAAGCAGGCATGTTAGGCCCCACCCCCAGTTCCTCTTTTGCTTGCCCTGGCCCCTCACCCTTCATCCTTCTTCACTGCCCCTTTCCAAAGAGAAAAGACCATGGTCAAGGTGTTTTTGGTTTTTTTTGAATGAACAAATGCCAACTTAACAGACATGCCAGCAAGTAACCTACTGAGAAAGTTAGAAGGCCCAGTTACCTTTAGGGTGTTTGAGTCTTATCATTAATGTGAGGCTTTTTCTCATACCATCAGGATCATTCCAGGCAGTCAGGTGGCTGAGGGTATAGGTCACTCAAGGCAGCCCATAGCTCAAAGGGTAGGCCTGCTCCTAAACCCAGATTTACCTGCAGGCTTTAGTCTTTGGACCATATGGGATTCACAGGTGTTAGCAAGTCAGGGGCGAGTTTGTAATTTCTTAGGGCAGCTTTAGATTTTTCAGGCACTTCTGAACCTCAGTCCCTGGACAAGCAGTCATCACAAAAGAACATCTACCTTCTCCACTTGGTGGTACAGGTACAGGGTGGGGGAGTATAAGCTGGTCACCCTTGCTTTATTCAAGGTGAAATGAATGTTTTCCCTTACCATCTTCCCTAACTGGATGATGTGGACTCATTCTGAATCTCTTTTGTTGGAGAATCACCCAGTCTGAAGGGAAATGGGAGGCCAGAGATGATGAGAATCCTTTAAAAAGATTGTGACATACTGATTTTCATTCTTTCAAGCTTATTTGTAAATACCTATTTGAATGCTGTGTATTTGTACAGGAATTTGAGCAAAAAATGTATAGAGTGTGATGTCCAATTGGTATTCAGCCCTATAAATGTGTTTTTAACCTCTTGCATTCTGTGCTTATTTAAAAAGAAAACTTCTAACCATTTCTTTTGTGTATTCATATCTAAAGAAAAAGTGATTTAACCTTACCTGTACGAGAAAAGCAAAGTTTAAAAAATTTGTACCAATATCCCTAGAGGTATTTTACTGTATATATTGTGGTAGCATGTTCTAAATCCAACAAGTAATGTTAATTTTAGATGTAAATATCTGCCACTTCTTCCCCTTCCCTAATCCCTTGATTGCTGTGATGTGAATTAAAGATGAATATCTGATATTGATCCACTGAATTCACTGGGAGCAGAAATGCCCCTCTCCACCCCATGTCGCCGGGCTCCAAGCCCTCCTAACCCCATGGACATCCTTCTGCCCAGTCAGTCCTGCCCCCGTCCTGCTTCAAAAACAGGGAGGCCAGGAGGAACCTCCTCTCGCGCTCTTCGGTTCACCCACGGGAGGCCAGGGGCTCAGCGGGACCCAAGACGCGGGGTAGTCTGCTCCGGAGCGCGTCCAAGAACGGACAAACCTCGCGGTCCCCGGCCTCCACACTAGGGCGACTCCAAAACCGCAGCGCGCAGCCTTGGTCTGCGTGCTTGTTTTAGATGCAGGGCGGCAGCCTGGCTCGACTAGTGTCGAGCCTTTTGGAAGGTTCTACAGTGTCCACCGGACAAGGAGGTCTCCGGCCAGGCAGGGTCGACAGCGGGCTCACGCGCCCACGTGACTGTTCAAACTGAAAGAAACCTCGGGGCCTCCTCGCCAGTGCTCACTCGCCCCCACTTCCGTCGTTAGATCCCAGCTGCCCCCAGAACACCTGACCTGTACCACGAGTCAGGACCCTGGGAAGAGCGACCCACGGGCTTTCGTGGGCAAGTACGGCCCAACACAGGGGCAGCTGAGCCGATGTGCACCGGCCGCCCGTGACGCAAGAGAGCGGGCCCAGCGACTTCCGCTGCGGCCCCAGCCACTTCCTACGGGCGACCGGACTCAATCAGAGGCCGACAACTGTCTAGGGCCTAGACACCACTAGCCAATGAGAGAGGGCAGCGTGGAGCCGCAGGGCTAGGCTCCGAGGCACATAAGCCAATAAGAACGCGGAGTGTGGGAGGGCACGCGTGACCTCCACCAATGGCAAGCTCCGGCGTGCCGCGAGGATCCGGAGGTGTCGCGGCGCGGCGGGTGCGGTTCAGTTGAGCGGCGGCGACGGTGGAGGATGTGGGCTCTGCATAGTCTGGTGGTGGCGCTGGCCCTGAGCGTGCTGCCGGGCAGCTGGGCGCTGCGGCCAGGCGACTGCGAAGGTGCGGGGTCCTGGGATCCGCGCTCCGTGGCCGACCTACCAAACAACCGAGTGGGCGGGAGCGGCGACCGGTCCCTTCGGGCCCGTTGAGGAAGGGCCTAGAAGTCGTTGGTCCGATGAGGAAAAAGTGGAGACTAGATCGTGCTGAAAACGTGGCCAGAAATCCACATGATGCCGGAGATCTGCCCCTTCCCACCACTGCCCGGAGGCTCGCGGGAGCAGCCCCCTTCTGTCGGGGGCCCCGAGGGCGGCTGTGCATGCCGCACCCGTCTTGGGATCGCGAAGCTGCACTTCGGGGTTCGGTGTTATATTGGAAATGAGCAGCATTTTGATCGCGTTTACTCAGCCTCCAGTCTCCATTTATGAGGTCACCCAGTGAGTCCCATTTCAAGGACACGTGTTCACTTTCGTCTTAAACTTGATGAAAGGAGCAGGGAGGAGGCATTGTGGGTCATTCAGGTGATGTCCGTTCCCCGCTTGTCCTGGGTGGACCTGGGGATCCTGGCAACCTGGACCTGGGTTCTGCCTACCTATGGGCACCTGAGAGAAGCTGATGATGGAAAAATGATACATCTCTGTGTCGCCTATTAAAATTGGAGACGCTCCTTCCCCGTGGAATGGGGGACCACTCGGTGGTGCTGAGCATCTCCCTTCCCTCTCTTTTCCAGTTTGCATTTCTTATCTGGGAAGATTTTATCAGGACCTCAAAGACAGAGATGTCACATTCTCACCAACCACTATTGAAAAAGAACTTATAAAGTTCTGCCGTGAAGCAAGAGGCAAAGAGAATCGCTTGGTGAGTACATGATGACTCCCAGATGGCCCTGGCTCCTCTTTACCTTCTGTTTCTTAGTGGGCCGGTATTCTGTCTGTAAAGTAATGTAGGGCAGGAGGCCTTTTATGTCATTCCCCAAGATATGTATTCTCCAATTGTGATATTTTTGCTCTGTTAGAATTTATTAAGCACCGACTTCAAGCTGGACACTGGGAACATCAGGGGAGAAAAGTGATAATGAATGGGTGTCCTGAAAAAGACGGATTGGTCAGTGGTAGGGTGGATGCTGATTAGACAGCAGTTGAGGTCTCCCTGAGGCAGGGACATCAGTGAGGGCCAAAAAGGGCTTGATATCGTACAGAGGTTAACAAGGTGCCCATGGGATAGGCCAGGGCTGATTGAGGACAAGATTTCCCCAGTGAAGCAATGGCTTTTCTACTTTAATTTCCTTGACAATCTTTGTCTAACATTTTGAACCCAGATGACTTGTAAGTTTCCAGACAATTCGTATTTTAAGAGACTGGGGTTTACACTGACTTGCCAGTCAAGCAGAGGTATTTTGGAAGAAATGACTCTTAGGTGCTACCTCCTGAGGGCTACTGTCCTTTTCTTGCTGTAGTGCTATTATATTGGGGCCACAGATGATGCTGCCACAAAAATCATCAATGAGGTGTCAAAGCCTCTGGCCCACCACATCCCTGTGGAGAAGATTTGTGAGAAACTGAAGAAGAAAGACAGCCAGATCTGTGAGCTAAAGTATGGTGAGTGTGATCAGGCCCATCTTTGGCCTCTGCATACAGAAAGGAAGGTAATAGTCTAGAGCCATGATGAGCAGGCTGTGTAAAGTGATAGATGACACTCAGTGCCAGGGGTAAGGGTGGGAGGACTCTGGCATCAAAGTGGGTGGAGGTCAGAATAGACCCTGTTGAGGAAGTTAGCAAATGAGGTGGGGTTTTGGCCAAGAGGTGAACTACTGGAAGAGCATTCCAGGCAGAAGGTGTAAGCAGTGTAAAGGCAGCCAATGGCATGACTGGTAGGTGGGCAGGGCACAGGGAGCCTTGCAGGTTGGTGAGGACTTTGGCGTTAGTCTGAGTGAGGTTGGGAGCATTAGAAGTTTTTGAGCAGAGCAGGTGTATCATCTGACTTGGGTTTAACAAGCTCATTGTGGCTGCAGCTCAGAAGGCCTCAAAACCTTTAACCTAAGAGTAACAGGAGCTATAGCATCTCTCTGGCTGAGCTCATCTCTGGTTACACAAACACTGTTGGAGTCTTAAGAGTCTGGGCCTCTTCTGTAAAGTTTAAACAGTACCTGTGTTTTTACCATAACTCAAAGGTCCAGGGGCCCGTGTCTGCTCACTTAGGTCAAGGATGCCTGGTCTTCTGAGGGTTATCTTGATAAAAGTTCATCTGACTCCAGATCACTGGTCAGAAGTGATAGTCAGAGGAAGCTTCTGGTTCCAGGCCTGCCTATCTTGGGAAATGGGAGACTAGAGGATTTATCTGCTTTGTCAACAAATGTGGAGCTGTCATCTTAACTGACTCTGTAGAAGGCACTTGGGGGATGGGAACTGTCTCACTCTTATGAACTGTGTGGTGTTTCTGCACTACAAGTCCTGGAGTGAACACAGATGGCCTGAGGCAGCCCTCTTGGTCAATGGATAGTCTGAGTGCAGGGAAGAACCCTGACTGCTCCCACCCAGCTTCTTACTCTCCCTTCCTTCTGCAGACAAGCAGATTGACCTGAGCACAGTGGACCTGAAGAAGCTCCGAGTGAAAGAGCTAAAGAAGATCTTAGACGACTGGGGAGAGACATGCAAAGGCTGTGCAGAGAAGTCTGATTACATCAGGAAGATAAATGAACTGATGCCTAAATATGCCCCCAAGGCAGCCAGTGCTCGGACTGATTTATAGTCTACCCAATCCAGTTCCTGCTGCACCCAAGGGGAAGAAGTTTGGCTGTCTCTTGCCAAAACAGCCTTTTTGTAATTTATTTTTTAAGTGGGCTCCTGACAATATCAGATATGAAGCCTGGAGCTTTCCTGATGATGTGGGCTCTATGGTGCCCCCATAGCGGGATTCATTTCCTTCTGTTGCTGGTTTACTCTAGGACTTCAAAGTATGTCTGGAATTTTTTTATTAAAAGAAAAAAAAATCTGTCCTTGGAGAGTTAAAGTGAATGCTGAATTAGGATCTTACCCCATGATGAAGATCCCCACTATTTTACGGTTTCCAGTTTGCGAAGGGTTTTGGGCTATATTCTCATTTGTTCTTCAGCCCATCAGTGCTGACAGGACCAGGGCAGGCCACTGATTGGAGCCAGCTAATGTGTGTTCATTTTTCACACCTGGAGTGCATCGGTCACCTAAGCCCAGGGAAGAGATGAAGCTTGGCTCCCTGCCCTGCCCACTACCCCCTTCAGTAGGAGGGGCTGGAGGGTGCCCTGTTCCTGGGCACGGAGGTGGAATCTGAAGTACACAAGAGGGCCTCATATCCGTCCTCAGTATAAGCAGGACCAAGGGTACATGGAGTGTTTTTCCACAATGACTTCAATGCACATGTTCAGTATTGAAACTTCTAAAGCTGCTTTTTGCCTGGCTACCTACTTGCTCATCAGGGTTTGCAGCCTAGGTCTAGTGTCTACCAGCCACTGATGCTTTGATTTTTGTAGACTGGCAGAAGTAAGCTTATACAAAGAAATGGTGTGGGTGAGCTGCCTTTTGCCTATTTACCCTAGATAATAGTCCGAGGGTTTGTATGGAGTCTGGTTTTTGGCTGCTCTCTGGTGTTGGTTCTTAGCGATCAGTGTGAGCTGTGGCTCCTCCTGTGAGACACCTTTTACAGAGACTATCTGAAAGGAAGGTCTAAGAAATTGTGCTTTCTGAGGAGCTGGTCTTATATGTCACTTTATTTGTGTGGTTCCTAAATTCAGTTCGTGTTTAAGGGGCCTTCTTAGAGTGGGCCAAGAAGCCTACTGCTGTCTCTTCCAAGACCTTTCTTGCACCAACTGCTTTCTGAGGAGGGAAAAGCTAGTTGCACTCTTCCTCACCCTATAGGTTCTTGCCTGAAGTTGGGTCAGGTCCTGCAATGGCTTCAGCGCTGACGTTGGAGAATGAAAGCTTCTCAATGGGCTTAAGTAGTCTTCCCTCACCACACCTAGAGATGAATAGGAAAGCACTGGCCAGCAAGGGGTCAGCGTGGCAAGCGATGGTAACCACTGGTATTAGGTATATTTGGCTTCTTCGCCCTTGGCTCCAGGCCCTGCCTTTTCAGCCTGCTGTTTGCACAGACACCCACAGTGGACTGAGGGGCATCAAGTGGCCTATTCCAACTCTGTAAACTGCAAGTAGGTTATCTCTAGTTCTGTGACTGAAACCAGCAAAGTGTCACTGGCTGGAACGGAGAACACGACAGCCATGGTTCTCAAGCCATTAACTAGAACGCTGCAGGTGAACCTGAATGCGAGTGATCTCAGGGTATGAGTCCTGCCCCATCATGGCAGGGAATGTGGGTCATTCGACCTCACAAGCTTAGGGGTATACAAAATGCAAAGTGCCCGCTGCGTAAAGGCCTGGGACTCTGCACCCACAGAAGCTGCCATTCCTACTCCAGTCAGCGAGGGCACCAGCAAAGCTAGCCTAGGTCCAGCTTCGCCAGCGGCCCTCTCCAAAGAGCTCCAGTCACAACGCATATCCTTAAGCACTCAACTATCTTAACCGCCTGGTGGCGCCAGACCTCTCAGCCCGACCTCCCGCGTCTGCTTGCCACCGGGTCACGTGGCATATGGCGCAGCCAGATGACGCGTCCTGGGGCAGCTGTTGCCCGCCCTCGCAGTCACGTGGGGAGGCCGGCACAGCATGATGACGCATGCCCCGCCCCTCGGCGCCGCTCCCGCCCCGCCCCGCCGCCACCGCCGCGCCGAGTCCTTTTGTCCAAGATGGCGGCGCCGGGGGCGCTGCCTCCTGGGCCGCCGCCGTCGCCGCCGCTGTGAAGGGTCCGCGGGCCGCCCGCCCGCCGCGCCGGCGCCATGAAGCGGCAGAGCGAGCGAGACTCCAGCCCGAGCGGGCGTGGCTCGTCGTCGTCGGCAAAGCGGCCGCGGGAGCGCGAACGGGAGGCGGAGGTGGGCGGGCGGCGAGCGGTTCATAAGGCCTCTGGCGGTGCCAAACACCCAGTTCAAGCGCGGGCCCGCGACAAGCCCCGCGGTACGGGGGGCGGCGGGGGCGGACATCGCGACGGCCGCGGCGCCGGGGACGCAAATCACCGTGCGGGCAGCGGACGCTCCTCGGGCTCTGGAGCTGGCGGTGGGGGACGCGGCGGCAAGGCCTCGGGGGACCCGGGCGCCTCGGGCGCGTCGCCCCGCGCTTCTCCGCTGCCGCCGCCCCCGCCGCCGCCCGGGGCCGAACCTGCAGGTCCTGGCTCTGCAGCCGTGCCGGAGTACAAGACGCTACTCATCAGCAGCCTGAGTCCTGCGCTGCCCGCCGAGCACCTTGAGGACCGGCTGTTCCACCAGTTCAAGCGCTTCGGCGAGATCAGCCTGCGCTTGTCGCACACGCCGGAGCTGGGGCGCGTGGCCTACGTGAATTTCCGGCACCCGCAGGACGCGCGCGAAGCCCGCCAGCACGCCCTAGCCCGCCAGCTGCTGCTGTACGACCGCCCGCTCAAGGTGGAGCCGGTGTACTTGCGCGGCGGAGGGGGCGGGAGCAGCCGAAGAAGCAGCAGCAGCAGCGCTGCCGCCACCACGCCGCCTCCGGGACCGCCCGCGCCCGCCGACCCTCTCGGCTACCTGCCGCTGCACGGGGGATACCAGTACAAGCAGCGCTCACTGTCCCCGGTCGCCGCCCCGCCCCTGCGAGAGCCTCGGGCCCGCCACGCCGCTGCAGCCTTCGCCCTGGACGCCGCCGCCGCCGCCGCCGCGGGGCTGTCCCGGGAGCGGGCCCTGGACTACTACGGGCTGTATGACGACCGCGGGCGCCCGTACAGCTACCCAGCCGTGTGTGAAGAGGACCTGATGCCTGAGGACGACCAGCGGGCCACTCGAAACCTGTTCATCGGGAACTTGGACCACAGCGTATCCGAGGTGGAGCTGCGCAGGGCCTTCGAGAAGTACGGCATCATTGAGGAGGTGGTAATCAAGAGGCCTGCCCGAGGGCAGGGTGGGGCCTATGCTTTCCTAAAGTTCCAGAACCTGGACATGGCCCACAGGGCTAAGGTGGCTATGTCAGGCCGGGTGATTGGCAGAAATCCCATTAAGATAGGTTATGGCAAGGCCAACCCCACAACTCGCCTCTGGGTGGGTGGCCTAGGACCCAACACTTCACTGGCAGCCCTGGCCCGGGAGTTTGATCGCTTTGGAAGCATTCGGACCATTGATCACGTCAAAGGAGATAGCTTTGCCTACATACAGTACGAGAGCCTGGATGCAGCCCAGGCCGCCTGTGCTAAAATGAGAGGCTTTCCTTTGGGTGGTCCAGACCGCAGGCTCCGAGTGGATTTTGCCAAAGCAGAAGAGTCTCGGTATCCCCAGCAGTACCAGCCCTCACCCCTCCCTGTGCACTATGAGCTTCTCACAGATGGATATACCCGGCACCGAACCTTGGATGCGGACCTGCGGGTGCGGGATAGGACCCCTCCACACCTTCTGTACTCAGACCGAGACCGGACCTTTTTGGAAGGGGACTGGACCAGCCCCGCTAAAAGTTCTGACCGCAGAAACAGCCTGGAGGGTTATAGTCGCTCAGTGCGCAGCCGGAGTGGTGAACGCTGGGGAGGGGAAGGGGACAGGGGCATGCCCAAGCCCTGGGAAGACAGGCGCAAGCGGAGGAGCCTTTCCAGTGACCGCGGAAGGACAACTCACTCTCCTTATGAGGAACGGAGCAGGACCAAGGGTGGTGGGCAGCAGTCTGACCGCAGCTCAGACCGCACCCCTGAGCGCAGCCGAAAGGAGAACCACTCTGGTGAAGGGACCAAGGAGTCAGGCAGCAACTCTCTCAGCAACAGCAGACATGGGGCTGAGGAGCGAAGCCACCACCACCACCACCACGAAGCTCCAGACTCTTCCCATGGGAAGAAGAGAGAGAGTGAGCGCAATCATCGGACCACTGAGGCCGAGCCCAAGCCTCTCGAAGAGCCAAAACATGAGACCAAAAAGCTGAAGACTCTTTCAGAGTATGCTCAGACGCTGCAGCTGGGTTGGAATGGGCTTTTAGTGTTGAAAAACAGCTGCTTCCCAACATCTATGCATATCCTAGAGGGGGATCAGGGAGTCATCAGCGGTCTCCTCAAAGACCACACTTCTGGGAGCAAGCTGACCCAGCTGAAGATCGCCCAGCGCCTTCGACTAGACCAACCCAAGCTTGACGAGGTCACACGACGCATCAAGCAGGGGAGCCCCAATGGCTATGCAGTGCTCCTAGCCACCCAGGCAGCCCCCAGTGGGCCTGGCACTGAGGCGATGGCCACAGTGGAGCCAGGCCTTCAGAGGCGGCTTCTCAGGAACCTGGTCTCCTACTTGAAACAGAAGCAGGCTGCAGGGGTAATCAGCCTGCCAGTGGGGGGGTCCAAGGGCAGAGACATCACAGGCATGCTCTATGCCTTCCCACCCTGCGACTTCTCCCAGCAGTACCTCCAGTCAGCGCTGAGGACATTGGGCAAGCTGGAAGAGGAACACATGGTGATAGTTATAGTAAGAGACACTGCCTAGCCCAAACTCAAAAGCAGTTACTTGCAAATCTGATCCCTTCTCTACCTGCTCCCTTGGTTTGAATTATCTGCTGGATTAATTTAGTTCATTTGGTGGGGGGATCAGTCTGTCCACTAAATCTAAGTTCTTAGATTTTGGGGGACTTTTTTTTACGATGACAAGAACCCCTGTTACGTTGACTTCTCTATGAGATACTGTCTGCTGTATTCTGTATTTTTTTATTTTTTGACTAACTGTATGGAAAGTTGTCAGTAAAGCCTTTGTCAGAGGATGGATTTCTAATCCGTTCAGTGTCCAAGTTTAATCAAGTTTTTTCTTAAAAGAATGGAACTTTCCCAGTGCATGCCCTGGTCACATTTCTGGCACTACTGTGTCCAAAAGGCCTGCTGTATTTTGGTGGCTCTCAGCTATTAGGCTGTCAGGACTCATACTCAGTTTTTTTGTTGTTGTTTTTTTTTTTTCATACTCAGTTTTAATCTTAGCTGATACTGGCACACACAGCCCTGGGCCCTGCTGTGTACCCACCCACCTGACTAGATCCCCTTCAAAGGAATGGGTGAGCCTAAGGTCTGTGCCAACAGCTGCTAGTAGTTTCTGGTTTGGTTTTCCCTGCCCTTAGTATGTGTCCATCAGTTCAGTCTGTGTTTGTTGGACAAAGTGCCCAATTATAAAACCTGTTTGATGGTGGATAGTTTTCAACAGTTGTTGTGCATGGGGGAGGAGCAGTGCAATGTTGATGCCAAGAGGTCTCAGTGCCTGCACACTTGTCAGGATCCTTCTGGCCTAGCCTCCCTTTCTAGCCTTACCTAACATGGGGGTCTTAGAGGCGGTGGAGCATTGGAGGCAGCCTGCCTTGGTTAACTCTTGAACCATACTCAGGAGTCTCATTTTTGGCTCTTCCTTCGGTCATTCAGGGCTGATATGTCAATAAGGTGGGCCTGTGCCCAGTCACACATCTAGAGCTTTGTGGAGAGCAACGAATCCCCAGTTGAAGTACTTCTCACAGTGCTTTCGGGTTGTGCAGTGGGTTAGGAAGATGTCCTTGGTAAGTGACCTAACAAGTTTCTTGCTCCAATAAAAGTTAAGTGAGGAATGCTAAGAAACGGATTTTCTCTTCTACAAAAAATGACACAGTCGCTGAGGTTTGGGGCAGGGCTAAAGCAAAGCCACTCAAACCAGGCTGGGGAAGGAAAGGATGTGGAGGATCCTCTAGTTGGGTGGGAAAAGTGGCCTGAACAGTTACAGAATTCTGCCTTCACTGGTCGGTCTGGTTGGTTAGGTGGGCAGTGCTGACAGACAAGTTCATTGGTGCCAGGGACCAGGGAGGAAACAGAGCATACAGTGGCTGTCACCAAACACAGCCCAAATAGCATTCAGCTATTTATGTGGCAGTGTGGATATTCCGAAAGGATGGTTGTCGGGTCTGAGGAGTAGGAGCTCTATTAAGAGACATGTACTTCCAGGTGATCAGAAGCTGTAGGTTCTGCTGGCCAGGCCAGTGCTCCAGGTCTGGCCCACTCTCCAGCCAGCATGGGTGACAATGAGATCTGAGGTAAGTGCTCTGTGCAGGCAGGGGCTATGTACAGGCTCCATGGAGGAGATGACTGTCCACAAGGATACAGCTGTCTTTTAGACCCTGGAGACAGAGTCAGCAGGGGTCTGTGCTTCGAAAGTACACCAGGGCTACCCCTTGGACCCTTCCTGCCCCTCAGGAGCTTTCCTAGTAATAAATATCTTCCTACTTAAAGAAAAGTACATCATTCACTGGGCTTCAGCCAGCCAGTGCTCACAAGAATGAGTGCATTCATAAAACAACACAACAAAGTGTTGAACATGTTTATTGGCCTGTTTCTATGTGACCTGTGGCCACAGTTGCCAGGTACTAAGCAAGTCCATTGGGCACCTGAGGATACAACTTGGGTAGGTGGCACTGCCAGAAACAGAAGGGGCCTCATCTTGAAGTGCACTGCAGTTTCCTCTGTATGCCTTCAACAAGTCACAGGCAGAGCTGCCATGTCACCTCTGGGCTGCCTATCTTCCTTCACAGAATGTGGCTCAGCTACCCCAGGAAGAACCAAGTAAAAGGAGATACGCTCCTTAGCCTGGGTGGAAGACACCACCAGTTTTTGCCTTGTCTACCCTCCTAAGGGCCCTTATGGCCTCAGAAATAACCAGAGTTTTGATGAAGAGCCACAGCCCATTGTGTGACCCCTCTCCTTTGGACCTCAACCACATCCTTCCTTTGGCTTTTTAGGCACAAGGTTCTAAGACCTCTCAGGCCTTGGCAGCACTGAAGAAAGTAAGTCAGGTGGCCAAGGCCTTGGCTGCTTCATGACAACCCAGTGAGAACTGGAACTCTCCCATGCCTCCACCTGGGAATCAGGTCCTAGCCAACAGGTTGCTTGAAGGGAGAGAGCATGAAGTGGGGAAGTCTATCTCATCAATGGTGTACTATTGGTCTGTATGTTTCTTCCTAAGTGATTCCAATTTTGACCCCTGGCAGAATAAGGAAGAGTACATGTCCCTTAAGGCACTTCCCTAAGGATATGTTGTCAAGTCAACGAGAACTCTGCTTTCCTATGAGCGGTGCCCATCTCCACCTCAGAGACCTGTGGGTACTCCCAAGAGCTCCTGGCAGCTTCAGGGATGCACTCAGCTGTTAGTATGGGTGCACTGCTGCTGATTGCAGTGGTCCTGGCAGTCAGGCTATCCCACTGGTTAGTGCTAGCTACCATTTAAAGCTAAGGCATGAAGCAAATGAGCTGAAACCTCTGCTCTAGAGGACCAAGAAGTGCTATGTGGTCCAGGACCACTTCAGTGCGTATGACAAACTATGTTGCTCCTGAGCCCGCTAGGGCTTTTCCTGCCCCTGGAGAGTTTTGGCTGTCTTGTGTTGCTTCTTTATTTCATAAATGCCAAACGCGCCACCTCTTCTTTCAGTAAAGGAAGAAAAAAATCTCTTAAGCTGTATTCTATGTAACAGAAACCAAGAAGCTGTTTTTCAGGCAAAATCAAAGGGAGAGAAGTCAGAGTCTTCTGTTTATTATGGGAAGAAAAATGGGTGGGGTGAAACAATGTCAGAGCCCTGGAACTTTTCTCTGATGGTTACACAGTCTAAGAATAGGCCAATTTTAGCCCTGAAGCAGGTACAAACTCAACCTGACCAAACCCCAACTAGCCCTCAGCCACCAGGACTAGAGAACTAAAAAGTCCTGTGTCATATGCCCTTATGGCAGCCACAATCCCAACTATAGGGATGGCCGAAATGCTCTTTTTAGCACTGCCAGCCCATTCCTCCAAAATTTCCTAGGGCCCCTGCTTTTGCAGCTCTACTAAGTCTGTAGTCAGGAGCTGCCCTCTTGATCCAGAACATGGGAATGGAGAGATGTATCCACTGTGGACAATGCCCTGAGCTCTGCCCTCACCTGTTACCTTTCCAAAAGAGGTCCTCAACCCAAGCCACAGTCCAGGGCCAGACACTGACTGACCTACTGTTCTCCAAGGGTGCATTAGTTGGGCAAAATGTTCTCACCATCACCCTGCTCTGCCTCTCTTGGAAGGAAGGCATCTTTTGTGTGGCCTGCCAGAGCTGCAAGGAAAGGGCGATCCTACTTTGGTAAAAGAGAACAGAGAAAGGCCATAAACAAAGACTTGTTGTTTATTTTGTATTTTTTTTTAAATAAATACACTTTACATTAAAGAAAAAGGCCTTTGATTTGTAATTTCCACATTGGGGAGAAAGAGAAGAAAAAAAGGAATCTGAAAAACTGAATCACAAAAATAGAGGGAGTGAACTTATATCCTAAGTTCCCTCAACTCCATAAAACCAATATCCACAATGACTATGCTGCCCATAAACCATGAAAGTGGGTGAATTTAGGCATTTACTCAGCAAACAACCAGCACAGCGCCTTCTCCACTTCCGGTATGAAGGAAAACAAATTAACATGACAGCATATGAGGCAACAAAACAGGCTAAAAAAATCATATATTATATTTATAATAAAATATTCTTAATCCTTATCAATTTAAGAAACCACAATTTTCCTTTTCATTTAAATAACGTATGTAAAAATGCCTCTATTGTATTTTAGACATCATTTTCTTCCAAAGAAAATGAAGTGCAGGGACAAGAGACATGGTGGATATAAGTTCATACCCTCAGTTATAAATGCCTGTTGTATTTTTTTTTTCTTTTTAAAGTTTTATAAAAAACTATTCTTGTTCTTTAAGTAAAGAACATTATACAAAGAAAATATATTGTGAAATAACCCGAGGCGTGTTTTGTTTTGTTTTTCCCTTGAGGAAAGATATGTCCATCTTAGTGGGGGTGGGGAGTGGGAAAGCAGGATAGGGCCTAATCCCTGCTGTCTGTTTTGTGGTTGTTATTGTTTTTAGAAGGACTCAGATTCCAGTGAGACTTTAAACCATAATCTTCTGGTACAGGGCATGTAGTTCCTTAACAGCCCTGGGAGAAAGGAAAGGAAAGGTGTTCTCAATTCATACAACAGTTTCTCCCCTGCCAACAATCTCTTCCAAATGGTGATGACTCCTCACTCATTCAGAGATAAAATGATGTCATCTTCCAAATCAGAGTTGTCAGAGCTGTCAGCTGAAAGGTAAGGGAGACACTAGATTATGCACTAGGATTACAGGAAGCATCCACATCACATACATTTATGCCTCAATAGGGTTAATTACCAGTTTCCAGAAAGAAGAAAACACATCAATTAACTCCCTAGAGCTGACTCTGGAGAATACACCTGTTGCTGGCAACAGTGATCAGCCCTGGGACCTCGTGCTCTCTTACTTTTCAAAACTCTTGGACTTCTTAGCAACTCTGTTTCCTACCTGGAAGGGCTCAAAGGGACCAGGCTAGCATTCTCTAAGGCCCCACTCATGGCACTTGGGATGCAAAATGCAGGGCTAAAAGTACCGAACAAACCTCATGGCCCTGGACCTCTGCTATCCTTACAAGAATGGGCACAGGCCTGCTTGACCCTGAGGGACCACTAAAAAGAGAAGACGAAGGGCCGGGGATTTAGCTCAGTGGTTCCGCCACCTGCCTCGCAAGCAGAAGGACCTGAGTTCAATCCCCAGTACCAAAAAAAAAAAAAGAGAAGATGAGTCCAAGCAAAAGTAATTTTCCTTAACCTCTTAGTCTTTCTCCAGTCCTTGGAAGACTACAGGCAGAGAGAATCATCCTAGGATTCACTCAGTCATTTCTGCATATAATCTGATGGGAACAAACTCGCAGAAAAGTACAGGCCAGCTTGCAGTAATACCAGAGAAGAACTGATCCATCTAGAAATGAGCTGGGAAGCAGGGAGCAGCTGTGAGACCCTAGAAAGTGGCTGTCTCCAACAAGGAGCCTCTGCTCAACTCTTAGCCTTCTCAGGTGGGAAATAAATACACTGACACTTCTGGAAAGATCCATTAAAGGTAAAACTTGGTGGTAGCCAAAAGGACCCTTAAGATGAAGTACATACACCTTGTCTGTTGATTGAAACCAGAGAAACAGCACCTAGCTCTGTCTGCTAAGCAAAGGAAAAGCCTCAGTACCCACTTTGATTACTCAACTCAGAAAGCTATGGAACAATTTTAACAAGGTTTCCAGGAAAGCAAGAGAGAGACCCTGAGTCCTGCAAAAAATACAGAGACTAAGTTTCCGTGTGGAGAACCTACAAGATGCAAAGAATCTCCATCAGCCTTTCCCAGGTACCTAGAGAAGCAACTCCTGGGCAAGACAGGGACCAACAACACATGTCCTCAGACCCTCCTCTCTTCACCACAAGCTCATTTAGAGAAAAAGAAAAATACTGAAATGTTTGACAAACTAAAAGCAAAAAAAGCATGGCAGTGACAGAAGTCCCAAAAGAAAGAAAGAAATGGCTGGAAAAATGAATGTTCCTCACTAACAGTACAAACACAGTCTCTTGATGAAAAACAAAAATAAGTCGGTGAGGTCAAAGAATCCATACTTGACACACATGAACAAACCACACCTCAGGAGCCTCTTTGCTGCAAGAGCTCCAGGAGGCAAGGCAAGGCCTCCTTTCCAAAACCCAAGCACAGCACTGTCCTGCAGACTCACCTGCCTGAGACCTGCTAACCATCAGCTATATATAAGGTATATATTATTTATTTATATATTTATTTTTATATATATATAAACTGTCAAGGGCTGAGGGTGTAGCTCTTTGGTACAACACTTGCCTGGCATGCAGATGACCAAGGATTCCATCCCCAGTACTAAGACCTACAAATGCAGCTTAGTGAAGATCACAGATTGAGAACCTTTACAGCTTGAACAGACTCCCCCACCTTGTGGCCAGGAAGGCTTCTTCCTTTACCTTTCCTCTTTCCACATATAGAAATGATTCAATCCCAGACCCTACATGGAAACTCCATTTTGAAAGGCCTTAATGGGAAAGGCAGTCTATTATAATCAATCCCTAGTTGGGCATGGTGGTGCACACTTGTAATCTTAGCACTCTGGGACGCTGAGACAGAAGGACTGCAAGTTCAAATCCTGCATAGGTAACATAGTGACTCAGCAAGACTGTTTCCAAAAAAGATGGGGGTTTGGGGGTGTTGGATGTAGCTCAGTGCAAAGGCCCAGGGTTCAATCCCCAGTACCAGGGAGAATAATAATCCCTGAAGTACTTAACCTGTTGCTTTACGACAAACAGGGTTTAGGTTTTTTTTATGGATGGGGTACTGACAAAGACACAAAGACCCTAGAGTCAAGGTGCTTCTGTACCTAGGACTAGGGTTCTGATTTTAAAATCACTGGGTCCCTGCAGGAGCCAGGGCCTACGGTTTTCTAAGGCTTACATCATATACTAAAAGGGCTCCACAAGCTCAAAAAGGTTAAGAGCTACTGATTTAGATGATTAGTAAGAGGGAAAACACTAACAAACCAAGGGTGTCAACATGCCGTCTGCTCACTGACAGCTGCTATGGATCTCCTATAAAACACATTGAAAAAGCAATAAAGTATACCCTGCAGATGCCAATTCTGCATTGCCACCTCAATTCTAGAGGCAAACTGAAATAGCAAGATGTCATCCATTATAAAACAAATATTTGCACCAATGTTAAAGTAACATTCTCACAGAATTCAAGTTTTCCAAATGAGGTGCAATGGCACACATCTGTAATCCCAGCTACTTGGAAGGCCAACACAGGAGGATTTGAAGTTTAAGGTCAGCCTGGGCAACTTTAGCATACTCACCTACCATGCACAAGGCCCTGGGTTCAATCCCAGTACCACACAGAAAGGAAGGGGATGGGCCATTAGTTTTCCAGATTGTTTTACTTGAAAGAATTTCCTAAATGGCTAAAGGAGGCAGTAATTTTACCAAAGTGGGAGGCTTTATATTCAAATTAAGTATGGAAGTGGGGCATGGTGGCACATATCTGCAATCCCAACACTCTAGATCCTTGAGACAGGAAGATCTCAAGTTCAAGCCCAGCCTAGGCAATGGGCAACGTAAACCCTGTCTCAAAACTTTAAAATAAAAGGGGTGGGGAGCGCTAGGGATATAGTTCAGTGCAAAGGCCCTGGTTCAATTCGGGGGAGGGGGGTAACATGGGGGAACAGATGGGGGGAACGAGACAGAAATGGAATGGAAAAGCTGAGAATGGCAAAGTTGAGATGACACCAGGATCTGACAAGATGACCAGGTTGCCCCTCAGGATCAAGGGAGTGAATGCAGTGTTTGCTGGTAAGACCAGTAACTGGCATTAAAGCAGAACCATATGACAGTAGCACACATTAACTTCATGTTGTCACTGCTAGCCCTCAAGATTCCCTCTTTAATGGAAGGACTTGTAAATTTGAACTATTCCTTCCCAGAAGAACACTCAATGGCAACACCTAATATGTATTTCATGACCAAGCTATCTTCCTAATGTAGACAAGTTGGGAAGAATATGTTGGGCTACTCTGAAAGATGAATGATCCTCACCATTGCCTATCCATATAGTTCTGCTATGGACCCAGGCTTTATTAAGTGTTCCTAACCTAAGTGATCTCTTAGCAAATAACGTAGCAGAGTATAGTACCAATGCCACCCAAGTCTTCAAACAGCTCTAACATGGACTAACCTATGTGCCATGAATAAAGTTTAAACTGATCTCATCAACAAGTGTGCATTGCTTTTCCTGTTCTGCCAAAACTTCTTCCCTTTTCCTCTGCAGGTAATGGACAGTCTTAGAAACATTAGAAAATAACAGCTCAGACATCTACATTCTTTGATGATTAACTGCACATGAACAAATTGTCTTGTCCCAAATTACTGTGTAAGAGAAGAGGCTAGAAGTATCACCTGAATTACAGAAATTATTGGCTGCCCTCATCAGGGTTTAAGTATACAGCACTGTGATTGAAGGGAGTTGTCAGGATTAGAGTGGGGCAGTTTTCTTTATTGTATTTTTGACAGAGGAGGTGGTAAATTTTATAGGCTTCTTTTGTTTTTGGTAGTACTGAGGATTGAACACAGGGCCTTCTCACTGATACATCACCAGCCATCTTTGTATTTTTTATTTTTGAGACAAGAATCTTGTCTCAAAAATTTTGAGACAAGAATCTTGTCTCAAAAATTTTGAGACAAGAATTTTTGAATCAAGTTGGCCAGGTTGAGCTTGAACTTGCAATACTCCTGCCTCACCCTCCCAGAGTGCTGGGATGGATTACAAGTATGAGCTTACATACCTGACTCCCTCTTTGCATGGTGATCTATTTGCATTGATGAAAAGCAGCCAAGCAGTTCTTCAGACTATGCTCTCTAGCCAAGTGTAACTTTATTTAGACACTGTGGATGCATGAGCTTGTTTGTTTGAACCAAAGTGGGAATATTAAACAGCACAGGGGTGGGGTGTGGGTCAGTGGTGCTTACCTAGCATGTGCAATGAATGGGGAAGAGGGGTCAGAACTTTCCCTAATAATATTGTTAATGTCAAGTATAGATTCTCTATTTTAAAACAGTTTGTGATCATTTTATATGGCTTTTCTGAAAACTTCTATAAATCCTATACTTTGGTAAAATTTTGTTATTCTTTTAAAAAAAGGAAAAGACAGTGATACTCCCTTATGCTGGAGGTACCACTGCTAGCTGTCCTGCTGTTTGAACTTGCCTAACTATTTATAATGTAAGGAGATGCAACTTGTTTCCTACATCTCACTATTCCCATAGGATAAAAAGGTTTGGTAAATTTGCCCTGTGTCCCTTGACCCTTAGTCCCTCTTACCTGGGCTTTCTAATCATGGCTAAAACTACTTACTAATCTACTGAATCGACTCAACATTTAGAAAATGGAAGTTCATGAACTGCAAGTTGGCAGATGTAAGGCATCCCTTCCCTCCTCAAAAGCTTCCTCAAGTACAACTTTGGAAGAGGACTTACGTTAATTAAAAAGACTCTTCTGGGGCCGGGGATTTAGCTCAGTGGTTTCACCGCCTGCTGCACAAGCACAAGGACCTGAGTTTGATCCCCGGTACCAAAAAAAAAAAAAAAAAGACTCTCCTAGCCAGACAAGTGCCAAGTTTGAGTCCAGCTTGGGCAACGTAGCATCTTAATCAGACCTTGAGTTCAATCCCCAGTACTGTCACTCATATACACACATGCACACATACATGCATGCATGCGCACATGCACACAAGCTCACACACAACCACACCTGGCATTTGTTGGGCCTAGGCCATCACAATGGAATTAGCCAGATGTGATTAATGGCATAGAGAAGACATACCTACCGTGACTGTTAGAATGCTGTTAGGTTAGCTACATAGCTACATGAACATGACTGGATCTCACAGGGATTGCTCCAGTCAGGCAGGGCAGCACTACAAAGAGCCAGGACCATAGCTAGCGCATGAGTCTGTCCATAGCCAGCATATCATGATAAAGATGAGTACGCCATCCTGAGGCATGCACAAGTACAGGGGCAGAGCTTGCAGAATCTTAAAACTACAGGTGAGGTTTATTCAGGATTCATCAGCAAAGGCAGGAGATGTGACTTTAGAAGCTGAAAGTACTAGAAAAACTAGTGTGTTCTTAAAAATTTGGAATTGGGGGGGGAGGGGTTGTGTTGAACAAAACAGATGCCAAAAAGAAGCACTGGTTCCCTGGCCTCCCCTGGTGGGGGAATTCACCAAAGTACACAGGAAAGGCCTCCTTCACATAAGGGCTTTGATTTCTTTGTGACTTAGCCCCTGTGAGAAGCTATTTTTAACAGATTCTAGCTCTGGGACTTGGAGAAGAGTTAGGCTGTGGCCTTTCATTCTAAGGCTGATCCTCTAGAGCAGGAGCTAACAAACTATAAACCCACCTCCAATTTTTGTAAATAAAGACATTTCTCAAAACTGTTAAGTTTTGTCCATGACTGCTTTCTCACTACAAAAGAGCTGAGGAGCTATAAACAGAGACCCTCTGTCCCACAGAGGAGAAAAAGGTTGCCAACCTCTGCTTCAAGGGGAAGAGATGACAGACTGTAGTTACAGTCTGATAGCAGAGCAGGGGATAAGCAATATGACAAAGCTTTTCCTCAGGGAACCTAAGTGCTCAATCAGCAGTCACAGAATCCGGGTACAGGGCACAGAATCGAGTATGGCTGCTCTCTGAGTTAGGTTGGCACAAGAGAGGGACCCTTCCCTATGTGCCAAGGCTCAGCCCAAACTATGCCCTATACTTACTGTCCCCCAGGATCAGTTCCACTTCCTCGTCTGCATCAGAATCTTCATCCTCCCCATCCTCTCCCTCCTCTAGAAGGTTTGCTAGCTCCTCATCAGAGGGAGAGAAGTCATTGTCCCCATCCTCTCCTGCGTTCTCATTATTGTCATCCTCCTCCAGTTCCGCCTCCAGCAACTGGTCAGTGTCAAGTTCATCTAAATCATCAGTGTCGTCATCATCTTCATCATCATCCTCTTCCTCTTGTTCTTCCTCTTCCTGGTAAGAGAGCATGAGGCCCATTAGGACAAACAGAGAGGCTTAACCCATATTGGCCACATGGTGATTGTTGCCCAAAGTGTGGCAATCTAGATTAGCACAGGGTTCATGGGCCAGTCAGACTTGTCAGTGATGACTAAGACAGGCACGTCCACATCCCCCAAGACATTCACAACAACCCTCAAACAAGGATTACTGCTTACTCCATAAAAGCAGTAACGGCCATGCAGCTCTTATCAAAAGAAATAGACAATTTGCTTTAGAAGTCTCTGCAATCAACATTCTAGGAGCCCAAGAGAACTCTGTCTTCTATTAACCAAAGCAAGTGAACAGAGAGAGTCAAGGCACTGTAACAAAAGCTTTTACCTGGAATCTAAAAAGCGATCTTTTAACAAAACAGATGAAGAACACAGCTGATGCGTCACTAGCTCTAATCCTTTCAAGCACACCTCGATCTTCTAACAGAGCATGTGGGCAAATCACTTAATAGTGCCACCATCCACATTTCATCTGAACATTCCAGCAAAACAGGCTTAAAAGATATACTTGCATTTCCTGTTAGAAATGCCCCCTACCCCCCCAAAAAAGTATACTATGGAAACCATTCATCCTTCTATTCTTAACACAACTTTCAAAAGAACCAAAACTGTACTTTTTTCTAGATACCCTGGGCTTTGTAAATCTACACATTTCAGCTTTGCATTGGATCCCAAACTGTTTCCCTTTAAATAGGAAGAACACAAAGACATCTCAACTTTGATAAAGATGACAGACATTCCTAAATAAATATAACCAACATTTTAGGCATCTTTCTGCTCAAACATCAACTCTCAGCTTTACCAATAGCAAAAAGATTCTAATTCCTACAATAATGTAAAATCCCTTTAGTAAAGAGACCTAATTAAAGTCAAGATAGAACAAACCCAATATAGCAAAAATTTTTTTTTTCATTTTAAAGTTACTACCTGCTAAACAAAACATTTTGTTCCCTAATATACCCTTGGTTTGATTGTCAGACATCTTATACACTTCTTAAACACACACACACAAGCACTTTCTCAGGTACCAGTACTTAGCAGCTGTAAAAACTAAAACTTATTTAACAGAGTAGCTCTGCTTCTGGACCTCTGATAATTTTGGAACCACCAAT
The DNA here is from genome assembly GCF_000247695.1 of Heterocephalus glaber. The sequence continues at coordinate 5,184,882 of NW_004624730.1, forward strand.
ATACTTCTGAAGTGCTGTTTGATGCAATGATTTAAACTGTTCAACAAATTCTCCCAGATACATAGGAAAAACTAATGCCTTTAAATACCTAGCAATCACAATATTACAAGTTTATGTCTATACCAGATTTTGCATACATGCATGCATTAATACACACGTGTACTGGTCTGAAACCACTATTCCACTATTTTGGAAACACAGCACCTCCAGAGAACAGGTTAACTGATACAAGTTCCCTCATAAATATCTTGTCCTAAACCTGACTTCAATCCTGGCCTGAAAAGAAACCAAGCCCTGCCCCTCCCCCTCTTGCTCTGGGCCTTAGTCCACCCTGGGAGCCTGTTACTGCATGTGCTTTTCACATCCCCACCCTACCCTTATCTGTCATCATACTGGTTTCCACTGAAGAGGTTCAGCTCCCCCAAACTTAATAATTTCTCAGTCTACGTAGGCTTCAAATTCCTTCTACCTGTATGCTTGTGTTTTTGTTTGTTTTTTGGCAGTTTTTGTTTTTTGTTTTTGAGACAGAGACTCACTATGTAGTTGAGGGTGGCCTTGAACACAAAATGTACCCCAGGCTGGCCTTGAACTGGCAGTAATCCTCCTCCCTCAGCCTCGAAAGTGCTGCGATTACAGACAGACGTGCAACACCACGCCTGGCCCACCTATATACTTTTGAAAAGGGTGGCCAAAACCTGTTCCTAGCCTCCAAGTGCTCAGCTGCCACTGGCTCACTTACTTGCTCATTCATTCTCTCCCTCTCTCACATCTGACAATCTGTCTTCCCACACCACAGTGCAGCAGTCCCTGGTGTGTGCTGAGGCCAGGATGCCTCCACTAAGCCCAAACTCTATTAGCATGACAATTACCTTTGGAGCAGTTAACTTATCTTCATAGAGTTGCTGTTAGGATTTGAATGTTTTTTTAAAATGTATGTGTACGGTTGTATATAACCTCTGTGGAAAGTGCCTGGCATATACAAAGTGTTCAAAACTGTTAGTTTGTTGTTCTTGGTCTCTTCCAGATCTCCCATACATAGGGGAGGGGTTCCAACTTTTACTATACATAGGCATAGGGGTTCCAATTTTTATTATACATAGGCATAGGGGTTCCAACTTTTATTTTTCTGCCCTCAAATGTCCTCTCATTCATAAACCCTGAACTGTCATTTGACAGCTCTATCCATCCGTAACACAGAACCCCAGAACCCCATAACTTCATAAATTCAAACCACTCCTAACTTAGTACCTTTTCCACTATTCTAGTTGCCAAGTAAGTATCTCAAACATGTATTTTACTTCTCTGACTTCATTTCCAATTAACCTGTTTCTCTGGGATCCCTAGCACTTCCTCCAATCTACTCTGCACTAAACTGCAACACTATTTTTCTGCCCACCAGCCTCCAGTCTCTCCAACTGTCTATGGGCTAATCCTTTCCCTGATCAAAACCTCCCAAGGGCAAGGTTCACACCGATAACCCCACCTACTCCCCTGAGACAGAAGGATCAAAAGTTCAAGGCCACCCTGGGGAATTTAGCGAGATCCTGCTTCAAAATAAAAAAGGGCTGGGGATGTAGCTCAGTCAGTGGTAGTGCTTGCCTAGCACGTGTGAGGCCTGGGTTCAATCTCATTACTGCTCCCTGCAAACAAACTCCCCAAGGCTCTGTGACACATTCCATGAAAAGCAAGAAAGACAATGACCATTTACTGAGCCTCTCAATCTCAATTTCTTGTTAAATGAGGTGCTTTTAATTAGGTGTGAATCAGAATTACCTGAGAAAATTTTTTTCAAACCACACATGCCTAACCCCATCCAGGGTACAAGATGATAAGGCCATTCCTGAATGAAGTTCATGCAGGTGAATTTTGGAAAGGCTCCCTAGGAACTGTGGAAGTACACCCCTAATAAGAACCAATGCCAAGATGGCAGCTGACATACCCCAAAATTCTAAGTTTTACTTTTCTGTAATACTATACCTTCCCCACTCAGATTCCTCAGGACAGAACCACAAAGATGAATCCAGGTATTCCCACTGACCTTCTCTGCTACACAAAACTGTCTTATTTTTTAGGACTTAAGCATAATTTATTTTTAATTCAGTCATCATTTGTTTCCAGACCATTCAAAATTCTTCTTGCATATCTATTTTTCAAGAGAAACAGCTTTTAGCCTATACTTCCTTCCAAAATAGAACCAATCTCTTAGAAAATCAAACCTCTGGTCGTACTTCAATAGCCTAAGAAGTAGGATAGCTTTTTATAACATTGATTCAAATTGGTCCTACTGTCTTGACACTTTAACATGTCATAGTTTGCTGAATTTAAACTCTTCTTTTAAAACTTGCTCCTGGTACTAACTATCCTTAAAAATTACAGGTTCAAGATTCGTGTTGTAGTGCATGTCCATAATCCCAACACTCTGGGAAGCTGAGGATCTCAAATTCAAGCCCAGCCTGGGCAACTCTGTGAGCTAGCAAGACTTTGTCTCAGAATAATAAAAAACAGGATGTACCTCAATGTGAAGACCCTGGGTTCAATTTCCTATATTACCAAAAAATAAAAAATAATGAAAAGAAAAAATAAACTACATATTCATTTCAGGATCATAAACACTTCTGTTTTTCTCTCCTTACAAGTAGAATCTAATTCAAATACATTTCAATTTTTTCAGTAAAACTAGAACCTTTCAGCCAGGCATTGTGGCACATGCTTATAATCCCAGCAACTGGGAGGGCTAAGGCAGGAGGACTGCTGTGAGTTCAAAGCCAGCCTGGGCTACATAGCAAGACCTTGTCTCAAAAAAAAAGAAAAAAACCCTTCCAGGATTCATTACATTCAAGCCTGGCCAGGGATACAGTATATCTGGGATCAATAAGGACTCTTACCATCTGCTTCTAGTAGTAGAGAACACACAGGAAGCACGGCACACAATGTGTCCCAGATTCCAAATGAAGTGGAAAAAAAGATAGCATTATTCCCTTGTTGAATTATTCTTTATAAATTTAAGGTTAACTATAATTAGCTGAAGTATATTGACTTTTAAAAATCTAGGAACAGGGGCCGGGGATTTAGCTCAGTGGTTTCACCGCCAGCTCCCGAGTTCGATCCCCAGTACCAAAAAAAAAAAAAAAATAAAAAAAAAACAATTACTAATCTTTGATTTTATAATTTTCCTAAAAGCCAACAAAGTTGACTGATTCTTTTTTTTTTTTTTTGGTACCCAGGATTGAACTCAGGACCTTGTGCTTCCAAGGCAGGTGGCGGACCCACTGAGCTAAATCCCTGACCCTGAATTGATTCTTAAAAATAACAGATTTGAAAAAAAACAGCCAGGCATAGTAGGACATGCCTGTAATCCCAGCATTCAGGGAGACTGAGGCAGGAGGATTTTAAGTTCAAGCCCAGCCTAGACAACTTAGCAATATAGACCCTGTCTCAAAATAAATGAGAATGGGGAAGGTAGCTCAGTGAAAAACCCCTGGGTTGAATCCTCAGCACACAACCCACCTTGACACATACATGTGCCAAATTTTGCATGAATAATATGAGCTTTGATTGGTGACTGACACATCTATGCTCTCATCAAATGCCTAAATGCAGGCAGACTAGCAGCCTCAGAAACCAAGCATGCATGGCTGTCAAAGTTCTATATATTTTCATTCATCAATATAGTCATACAGTTCATTACATCTTATTAATATCTAAACTTATTTAAACTAAAGGCAAAAGCAATTATTTTCATGTATGTAAATTTGTATTTCAAAACTCTTTAAATAACAACTATTTTATATAGGTACTTTACGCTGGGCTATTTTAGCAGATGGCAGCTGGTCACTCATGGTTCTGAGTTTATTTTGCTAAGGTGAAAAGGCAAATTTAAAGGTGTTGACCACAGGTGCCTGCATCCCTAAGCTATACATGTCATACCTGGAACATTTGACAAGACCAGAGAGCAATATCTATACTAGGACAAAACTTTGAATAGCAAATAACTGATATGAAAATGAAGTCTCTAGTTTCAAAAGCAGATGAAACATACAAAGGAAAGTGAGTTTAAAAAAAAAAAAAGCTAGCACATGAAGGGGCAGTCAAGAAATCTCATGGAGATTCAGCAGTAAATACAGCAAAACACCACTGTCAGAGTCTGAGAAGAAAATGGATCAAAACAATGAAGGTCACAAAGGAGGTTTACTTACTCATAATAGATATTATTCCACCCAAAACCTCTCTAAATTAAAAAATCAAAATGCAAAAAAAAAAAAAAAAAAGCCAAAGGTTTAAAGGGAAAAGCAGTTCTCTCATGAATGTCCTTCAAAAATGAAATACACTGGATGAGCAAATAAGGACAGTGGTGTCAGTATGAAGTGAAACATGCCTAGATCCTGAAAAATCTAGAAGCAATGCTAGCTTACCCACTTCACAGAGCTATGTAGACCCCAAAAACTCCTCAGACCTGGAAAGCATTCAGGTTCTTCTGCAGGATAGGCCTGAGAGCCACTTGCTAGGATTCTGTTGAGTCGGCCCCTCTTAATCTTGGCTGCCCATGCCAAGGCAACCTCTATTTTCTCTCCAGAGTTAGAGAATCAGAAGTCCTTTCTACAACCCTCTCCTCTTTCTAGCATCTTTTTCCCTTAACCACTGAAAAGTTAAAAAGAACCATAGAAGGATAACCAATCAATCCTCCCTGATCAAAATCCTCAGAGAGGGCAGGGCACAAGGAAAATGCTTAAATTCTTTCCTTTATGATGGTCTCTTGCTTCCACAGCCAGCCAATTTTTCTCCAGTGTCTTTGCTTCCCTTGCTGTTCCATATCTGCATGAATGAAGCCAGACCAGAGAACGTCTGAGTTTCCAAAGGGCCAAAGGCAATCCTCCCCTGCTTTGAGCTTAACTTTCTCCTCCAAGACAGACCTCAGGCCTCATGGACCCAGTGATGAGCTCTAAAGAGACTGTTCCCCACTGCCTTGTGAACACAAAGATGTAGAAACAGGGATAATGATACTGATAAGTAACTTAAAACTTGAGTTTCGCTTCAGATTTAGTTTAATGTCCAATATCCAAGAAGCCTGAAACACAAGTGATACCCAGTAGTAATGAATAAACCCACTGAAGACAAAAAGGGTCTCCGGCCACAGGTACCACTACCATGTATGGACCAATGGCTTCACAACTGCATCTTCTGTATCTGCTCAAGTATTAATCACACCTTATTTCATGAAAGCTAAAATGAAAAAGTATATGCATTAAGAGAGAGAGGTATGAAGTAGCAAACTGACACAAGAATAAAGCACAGATACCATTAAATAAACTCACTCAAGGCAACCACATGAAATTTGGAGGATCTACTACTACTTTATAAAACTCTGTTACCAAGAAAGACAAGCAACAAGTACAAGTTAAATAACACAGCACTCAAGAAAACATTAAACCAGACATAGTGGCACACATATGTAATTCCAGCACTGGGGTGTCTTGAGGCAAGAGGATCATGAATTCAAAGCCAGCCTGGGCTACATAGTGAGTTCAAGACTAACCTAGACTACACAGTAAGACCATGTCTCAGCCCCTGGGCCCTTAAAAATAAAAGGAAAACAATAAAACCCATGTCACAAATAAATTATAAATCTCACATATTCATCTGAAGATCTGTCCCTTTCACCCTATCTAACTTGTATGAGCTTTAAACATTGCTGGCTGTCTTATCCACGAAACCAAGACACAGCTGGAAAGCAATAAAGGAAATCCCCAGCAGCATTTGGTAAAGCAGTTTCAAACTCTGGAGCCTAAATAATGTCCTTTATATTATAGTAAGTATGGTGTTTTAAAAACTATGATATGCAGCTTTTGTTTTCTTTTTTTTTTTTTCTTTTTTTCTTTTGCAGTACTGGGGATTGAATTCAGGGCTTTTGCACTAAGCTGTACCTCTAGTCCCCTTATTTTAAGACAGAATCTTGCTAAGTCCCCAAGCTGCCCAGGGTGGGCTTGAACTTGTGATTCTCCTGTCTCGGCCTCCTGAGTAGCTGGTATTACCAGCCCTAACTAAAAAGCTGTCATTTTAAACATTTTATAAAATAATATTCCTGTGAAATCCAACAGTGATAAGGCAATGCTCACCTATGTGTGAGGGGAGATGCCAGAGTGGGAAACTACTCCTCCCTAAGATAGTATTCCACAGTGGAAAGTATCTCTGGGTCAAGCAGTAGCCAGGCCCCAAAAGAAGGCTCTACTCTGATCCTACAGCAATGGTGGCAAAACCATAGCACGCATGTCACAGCCGTTTGTTATCATTGAAAGCTCTAAAAAGTTCACTATCACTGTCTTATACCAATCACCAGCCTCCTCCCCCCCACATACACACACGCGCGTGCACAAGCTTGATCAGTCTCATTTCCTCGCTCTATTCAGAAGCCTTTCTCTGCCACCAGGTGAAGTGGTACAAGTCTGTAATCCCAGCTACTCAGGAGGTTGAGGCAGGAAGACTACAAGTTCAAGGACAGCCTGGGCAACTCAGGGAGACCTTGTCTCCATAAAACAGATTGGGACAGATAAGATATATAGATATAGATAAGATAATCAAGCATGGTACATGACTGTAAGTCTAGCTCTCTAGAGGCTAAGGCAGGAAGACCACTGTGAGTTCAGACACATAGTGAGACACTGTCTCAAAATTTTTTTTTAAATGTAGATCAGTGCAAAGGCCCTGGGTTCCATCCCCAGTACAAAAGAAAAGAAAAGGACTGGGAACATAACTCAGAAGCATAGCACCTGCCTGGCAAGCTCATGGCCCTGAGTTTGATTCCTGGTACCAAAAAACAAAAAGACCAAAAGAAAAGAAAAACATCTAGGGATTATGAATCATCTCTGAGCACACTTAGGTCAGAACATACCACCAAAAACATAAACCAAGAGCGCGCACACAGAATTTGAGTCATGTGTCTGGTTAGCTTTCTGATTCAGGCGTACTCCATCATCACCTTTGATGTACAAGTGACACAGTATTCAAAGAACAATTCAATTTAGATAACAAGCTATATGCTCATAACCTATAAAGTCTAACAATATGACACACACTTAAATCTCAAACTAGCATAACCAAGTAGCCTTCCTTAGCTAATACTGAGCTCCATTACAGAAAAACATGATTCCGGGCCAGGGATTTAGCTCAGTGGTTTCGCCACCTGCTGTGCAAGCGCAAAGACCCAAGTTCGATCTCCAGTACCAAAAAAAACACAAATAACAAATAAACATGATCCTTTGATTTTCACCAAAAAAAATTCAAAAAATTATCATTTTCAAAATTTTTCGCTTTTGGTATAGTGGCACATGCCTGCAACCCCACCTATCAAGGAAGGTGAGGCAGAAAATGGCAAGTTAGAGGCCAATCTGGGCAACTTAATGAGACTCTGTCTCAAAATAAAAAAGAGCTGGGAGCTGGGCATGACAGAATATACCTGTAATCCCAGCACTGTGGGAAGCTGAAGCTGGAGGATAACAAATTTGAGCCCAACTGGGCAACTTAGCACCCTGACTCAAAACAAAAAAAATTTTTTAAAGTTGCTGGGGATATGAATGTAGCTAGCTTACTGCAGCTTTGTGTGAAGAACTTGGGTTCAATTCCAAATACTGGGAATAAAAGGTTTTTTTGTGTTTTGTTGTTGTTGGTTTTTTTTGCGGTACCAGGATGGAACTCAGGACCTTGCACTTGGAAGGCAGGCATGGTGCCACTGAGCTAAATCCCCAGGCCTTAAAAGATTCTTTTCCTTGCTTTTAAAATACTGTTTTAAGCCAGGCATGGTGGTGCACACTTGCAATCCCAGCTCTGAGGAGGATGAGGCTGGAGGATTGCTGTGAGTCTGAGGTCAGCCTGGGCTATATAGTGAGCTGAAGGCCATTCTGGACTGCAAAGCAAGATCCTGTCTCAAATACGTAAGTAAGTAAGTAAGTAAGTAAGTAAATAAATAAATAAATAAATGTATGTATGTATGTATATATGTATGTAAGTGCATGTTGTTTAGAAAAGACACTAACAAAAGCTATTTCATTAGCCCTAATCATCGGGCATGATACACCAAAAAGCTGGGGAGAGCCAGGCATGGAGATACATGCCTGTAATTGCAGCTACTTGGGGGACTGAGGCAGGAGAATAGTAAGTTCAAGTCCAATGTGGCAACTTAGGGAGACACTGTCTCAAATTTTTAAAGATATAAGGAGGAGAAGGGAGGGCGCCAGGGATGCTGCTCAGCAGTAAAGTGCTAATCTAGCATTCGAGAAGCCCTGAATTCAATCCCAGTAACATCAAACAAACCAAAGGCTGGAGAGGGATGAGGGCCTGAGCTACAGCAATGCAAACAGAGGAAAGCTCACTTCCTACAGCATTCCTCTCCTCACTCAAGGTACTTCTATGCCCTTAAAGGGGAGAGATGAAGCACCAGGACTAAGTAATACCACAGTAGAAGGAAAAAACAAAGGAAATGAACTCAAAATCTGGAAAAAACATTTTACCAGCATTAATACCTATACCAGGAAAAAGTCAGAGGCTAGTCATTCAATTTCAATTTTATATTACTTACTCAACAATACTTGTCAGAAAATTAGACAAAATAATCTGGCCACGAGAGCACAGTTCTGGAAAGAGAGTAAGGTGTGAGCCCAGCAGACCCGGTGAAACTCAGAAGTCTGAGAAACTCTTCAGAACTGACACTGACACCACATAAGCAAACACATACCATAATGTAACCACAAATTTAAATTACCTTGGAAGAGAAAAAGATAAAATTGGGACATGGTATTTACTACTCATATTTTATGTAAATTCTCAAATGCATTAAAATCTTCTCTTTACTTTTAAGTTCCACTCTTACTACCCTGAAAATGGGCTATGCTATACAACAGAAAACACAAACCAAAACCTTTCAAAGGTGAACCCATTTCTGCAATCTATCTCCGGTAGACTCACTTTCTTGATTTGTATTCACATTGGGAATATGCGGGCTGCTTATCTTGAGGCAGAACAGGGTACTAATACCAAGGACAGAAAGAAAATCTCTGAATCAAAAATCAGAAATTCCTGCCCTCTCCCAGGAACTTCCTGGACCCTGTGTGTGCAGATGGCGTCACCTGGAGCTTGAGCAGCAGCATGTGGATATCAAAGACAATGGCCAAGAACAAATTAAGAGGGCAAAAGTCCAAGAATGTATTTCACATAGCCAGCCAAAAGAACTTTAAGTCCAAAACTAAAGCGAAACCAGTGATCACTAATCTTAAAAAAGATAAACATTGTAAATGATGAAAAAATTCATAGAGTGAATAATGCTTTTGTAAACATTCAGAAGGAACTTGCAAATTTCTCAAAAAGGTTTACTTTTGAACCACTGGAGAAAGTGCTGAATAATCAGCAGCATTATGAAGATGAACCAGTTAATGTTGATGAAGTTGTAAGATTAATGGCTCAATTGTAATACAATGGAGATGTATCAAATTCCCCAAAAAAACTCAATAAAATAAATATTTTATACAAAAACTGGAAATTCCTAAACTGCAAATTAACCTACAGATGGAACTCTTGGGATAGTCATGTACTGATTAAAGTCTTATAATAACAAAATCCACTTTATTCTAAGTTTTAGGTTACAAGACAGCCATTTCAGATACAGAAACAGATTGCAAAGGATGATGCTTCAAGCCCTATCTAGCAAAAAGCAGAAGAACATAACCTCTATGAAGCATTATTCAGCAGAAAGAAATCTCAAATATCACTGACCTGGTCCTCCTCTTCATCTTCATCTTCTGCAAGACGCTGCCTACCCACTTCATACAGCCGGCACACTGTGTCCATGTTCAGGGCATCCATGCTGCCTTGATTCTGGAATAAAACAGCCAGTTCACAAGGAGTAGTGAGTTTTCAGAAGGACCACATCCATAACTCAGCTCGAACTGGTGCCCAAGACTTTGACCCTTAACTGTCAAAGCTTCCAATACATACAATTTTTGAGACAACTCTGAAAATGCTATAACTAGAATACAGACAGAGAAAGACAGGACGAGAAGGCTTGAGTAGTGAGGGTAGTGAGCACAAACCAGTCGTGCTCTAGTGAGTGGTCCAGACTCCTCTGACAGAGGGATGACAGCGTGAAACAGAATTCTCTACACTGTCTTGTATTGAGATTTTCTTACTATTTTTCTTGTATATCTCCAAAATCCTAACAATTGAGGTCATCAGTGATTATCATGAGGAGTGTTATGAACTTTAGAACATATCTGATATCACACAAAATGTCTGTAATATAACTTGAAAATGATTCAAAACATCAGAACAAAACAGCAGGGCCTCTGCAAGGGCCCTTTACCTCAATGACAGCAAGATAGCAGTCTTTGGTGTCTGTACACAGGTCAAAGATGTTTCTCTTCACATCAATGGTTGCTGAAAAACAATGAGACAAAGCTCAGAATTAAACTACTACTACAACCTTAAAACCTGCACTTTTCCAGTGTAGTGATACATGCCTGAAATTCCAGCACTCTGGGAAGATAGAGCAGAAGGATTACAAGTTTTGAGACTCTATCTCAAAATAAAAAAGAGCTGGGGATGTGGCTCAGTGCTAAAGTCCTGGGTTCAATCCCCAATGCCACCAAAAAAAAAAAAAAAAAAAGTAATAAAATTTTTAAAAGTACTGGGGATGTAGCTCAATGGAAGTGTTTGCCATGTGTGATCAAGGGCCTGGGTTCAATCCCCAGCACAGCAAAACACAAAATAAAAATAATAATGATAAAACCTGCTTTTCCTCTATAAGAATTTAAGGTGATTGTCCATAAATATTTCATAAGTCCTCTACAGTCCTCCTAGAAGGTGGAGGACCTAAAAAAAAAGAGCACTAAGATATGAAAAAACAACAGTGCTTGCCCCTGTATGCTTACCAATAGGTTTATAGTCAGTTGCATTAAATGTTCTGAAGGATGACCCAAAAGGGCTTTTCATCCTCTCTTCCATTAAGTCATCTTCATCATCGGCCTGCAACATAGCTAGTTGGGGAAAAGGGTAGCAATAAAACACTATTAAGAACCAAAAACATCCTCTATTCACAAGCACAGAAAATCCTAATAAGATTTCAATGAGTTTCTCTGTAAATAAATTTACTCTGCATTTAGTTAAGTATCCTCTCTCAAAGTATCCTCCTTTCAGATCCAACCTACTGGGGCCAACAATTTCCTCAACCTCTTGATCTAGCTCCCAACAAGTCTTATAGCTGAAGGTTTACAACATCCCAAGACAACTAATGCAAATCTTTTAAAGTCCATAATGATACATGTAAAAATTACTGCGTGAAACTTTCAATACAAGATTATCTTCAGGTAGGCATGATGGCACATGCCTATAATCCCAACATTCAGAAGACTAAGGCAGGGAGATCATGAGTTTAGGCCAGCCTACACAGTGAGACCCTGTCTCAAAACACAAACAACAACAAAAAAGTTATTTATTATCTTTAAAGTTAGTTACCTCTCACTCTAAATCAACATTTTATTTTCTCTTTTGTCACCATTTGTATTAACATTTTCTTTTATGTTACAGCTTTCAAATGCCTTTCACAAGTGAGAAGTTATTTCTAAAAAAGAAGTATCCAATTAAGTGAGGGGACAAAGTAGGGGGAAAGACAGGGAAGTAAAAGTCTTATTACCTCCATACATCACTGTCCCCGTATGGTTGAACACTACACGACACTGATCTAGAGCAGGAACAGTGTGTAAAAGGTGGAAAGTTCGAAGGTCCCACTAGAAGGAAAGTAGTCAAGGGAAACTATTGTAACAAAAGTTCTTATCTAACCACATAAATTCTGAAACATTCTTTCCTCCTGCTACGTACTGATACTTTAAAAGTCAATTCATATTTCTGAATGAAGTCCCTGAAAATATTTTAAAGTATTCTCAGATACATAAATGCTACATGAGCTCCCTGCCTCCCAACAGTGGCACTTCACTTTCTTCTTAGGTCTAGCAACTGATTTCTACAGAGCAAAAGTAAAATCCTTCTGAACGCAGATGAAAGTCAATTCAATACTCAGAGAATTGGGAGACAAGAATCTGGTCACTCTTTCCTGAACAAAAAACACACTAGTGGAAGTCATCAGTATTTATCAACAATGACAACAGTCTCCTAGAGAATCATTACCATTTCAAACCGAAGAATAGTACCACATCACTACCAATGTGGATACTTGACAGTACTGGTAAAAAGATAAAACAAATAATTTCTGCATAACAAACCAGATAACAAATAGAAAGACAGACATAAATGTAAAGGATACAATCTCAGTATTAATGATGATCTCCAGTCCATTTGGATGGAAAACTCCACTGATGTTCATGTTGAACTTGTCAAACTTGTGGATGGCCTGTGCCGAGCGGACATCCCAGAGGACGCCATCATTTAAGACAAGATCATCTGTAGGGTTAAAGGTGGCACAGTTCCTCTTGTAGTTGTTGGCAAGATCTGGGTTAAACAGAGTCAACAGCTTGTTGCCAGTCTGAATATCATAAATCTTTAGAGAAGAAGGGGGTGGGAAGAGAAAAATCAGACCAATTGATCCATTGACAAATTTATAGAGAAACTGTATAATTATAAATACCTCTCCGATGCTTTCCAAATATCCCCCAAAGTACTCACTTTGGCAGCACATATACCAAATATCCCCAAATTAAAAAGGCCCTAATATTGTAAAATAACAAGGAAGATTACATCTATCTAATAAGCAAAGTTTAAGAGCTTCAGTTCCCATTAAAGGTTTGAAAAATCCCTTTTCCACAAGTAAATGAGAAATGAAACAGCATTAGGGATTAAAACAAAACAAAACAAGGGGCTCAGGGGTGTAGCTCCATGGTTTGCCTTGCCTTGCACATTCAAGGCCCTAGGATCAACCTCCAACAAGAGAGGGGGATACAGACACACACACACACACACACACAGGTTTTCTTTCCCTCCCCTTTTCATGAAACAGAAAATGCTTCCAATATTAAAAATGAGAAATTCTCCACATACTTTTTGAAAAAAGTCATCAATGAAATACACTTTTCTCCTTAAAATCTCACAATGAACACAATGTAGCCCCACCATCCTAAAACTTTCCAAAGTCCACAATATACAACCCATATGGTGACCAGATCTTTCTCATCAGCTTACACAGATGCTGTAGTATGCCCAAGCTTTAAAAAGAAAACACACACACACACACACACAAAGAAAAAACAAAACACCCCCTTCCCCCCAAAAAAGAAAAAGAAAAATCCTTCTTCAACACAGAAACAAGGAGACACCACAAGGAAACAAACAAATCCAGATCATGGGACAAGAGATGACAACTAGCCTGGTCTCTTCAAAAGTCATCGTCATGAAAACTGTTGGCTTTAAAACATTAGTAACAACCAAATACAATATATGAATCATTTTTTTTTAAAACCTTTGGTAGATTTTTTTTTTTTTTGGTACCGGGGATCGAACTTGGCACCTTGCGCCCCCTACAATATATGAATCTTGACTGGATCCTGGTTCAAAAACAAAACAAAATACGAAAAACATTTGCAACAAAGTACATCAGGGATAATTAGGAAAGCTAGAAGAGTGATATCTGGGAATTTACTATATTGCTTAAGTGTGGTTATGCATAAAATAGTCTGTATTGTTAGGCAACATGCTATAAGATGTAGGGATAAAATGTCATGTTCATGTTTGCAACTTTCAAATGACTTAAAAAATGCACACACTGAAAATATGTCAAAATATTAAACTGATTAATCTAGCCAGTGAATATATGTAGTATTTTTTCAATTTTTCCATACATTTGAATATTTTCAAATAAAATGTTGGGGAGAGATCAACCCTAAATTTACCACCCCATATTTTCCCAAAGTTGTTACCCTACTTCAGCAAAAATGCTTCAAAGAATTATCTATATTCAGTGTGTCTCTTTCTCTCCTGTTCTGTTCATGAACTTACTCTAAAACTAGGTTTTTACCCCATCAGCATACAGAAGTATTTCCTGACATGATTAACAACAACCTCTACATTGTTAAGTCGTTAAGTCTCCTCTTAGTTCTCATCTTACACAACTCCTCAGCAGTTCCTGACCAACTGATCAATCCTTCCTCAAAATAAAGTCTTCTGTTGTCTTCCAGGGCTGGATTTCCTTCTGCCTTATGGCTACTGGCTACTCTGTCTGGTCTTCTTTCCTAAGTACCTTCTTTTGTGTCCAATCCTACACACTGGTACATGGGAGGGATATATCCTCCTTCCTCTCTCTTCTCTAGCGCTCTTGATCTCATCCAAGTTCATGACTCTAAATACTATCATCATGTAGATAACTCCCATTTATATCTCCCATCCCAGACTTTTCTCCTAAACACCCAACTTGTATATTCAATGCTCCATTCCTTACTGAATGCCTAACAGACTCTCAAACTTTGTGTGTCCCAGACTCCAGGGTTCAGGCCCACTGTTTCTCATCACCTCTGCATGCCTACATGGGCCCAGCCCCATTGCTCCTCCCATGTGTCAGGTGGTACATCTTCCTACCTGGAAGGCCACCTCTTGCCTCTCACAAATATCAGAATCACACTATGGGAAATTTTACATTCTATCACATGTCTTCTGATAATCTTCCACTGTCTTCATCTTACTCAAAGGAAAAGCCAAAGGTCCTAACTATAGGCTATACTCTCGTTCTGACCTCAGTTCTTACCCTTTCTTATTCTCTCCTTGCAAACAAGGACTTTTCCTTTCCATTTCCTCTGCTTTAGAATACTCTTCACCCCAAATACCTGCATCACAGTCACACTTCCTTCAGAGCTCTGCTATACATTACCCAGTAATGCTGATGACCCTAGATAAAACAGAAATCCCCCCCCCACAATATCAACAAGCATTTCTTACCTCTTTCCTTGCTTTTTCTCTGCAGCACTTACTATCTAATATTCCATATACTTGCTTCATTATTTATTATCTCCCTAATGAGGCTCCACAGTCAGGGATTTGATTTCATCTAAAACTTAGAACTCAAAAGTATCTGCTGTGCTAATAACATCTTTCTCAAATTGCCAGATTATATTCACGTTCAGCCTTTTCACATTTTTCCTACATAGCTTAGAACTACTTTATCATATTGTTAGATTCTAATTAGAAGGAAAACTATTAACTACTTTCTAGTTGCCCCTAAGACTTAAGTCCTCACATTCAGTCCAGAAAATTTCAACATAAGTAAATGGGTAAAATCAGCCTGAAAGTAATGCATTCTTAAACTACTTACATGAGCAATGTCCCCTTTTGTGCCTATGACCCGATCCTGAGAGTGCTTACTGAACTCAACATAGTGATCTTCGGTGAAGGAATGCCTACGGACAAACAGAAATACTGAAGTGATAGACCTTCAGGACACACTCAGACAACAGAAAAAAAGGGTGATCCTCAGCCTCTTGCACAACTATACTTACCTGAAGATCCTTGGTTTTCAAGGATCTTTTAACTTGGTTAAAAAGAAAATTCCCTCCATCAGTATGTCCATCACACCCCAAATGATTAATGAGAATTCCTTGGTTAGAGAAATGGCTAAAAGAGTACATGTGCCTTTGAAATACCATAGGAAAGAGTGCAGCTGTCATATGTAAACATATCCAAATACACAGATTTGCCATTCTGTGTTAGTGAAGGGTCTCCTGCATAATAGGAATGTAAATACTTTAAGTATCTAGAAATTTAAAAAGATAATTATCTTATTAAACAGGAGGCTCCAATAAGGAAGAAGTTAACAATAGCTCATATCATTTCTCCTTCCCAAAAGGCCTTCAGTCTAAAACCAGATGGAAGATATAAATTAGGTAAATAAAACAGAGACACTAGGCTCCAAAAGTAAATACATACTTCATATCAAATACTGATTTCATTCCCCAAAGTGCAGACAAAGGCTGGCTCCAAGTAGCAGATGTCAGCAGCAAGGACCCATCCTAAAAAAAGAAGGAGGCCCAAAGTGGATGATCACATTTACATACATGCAGATATCACTATCTTCCATTAGCATATTAAAACATGTGGATTAGGGGCCAGGGATTTAGCTCAGTGGTTCCACCGCCTGCCTCGAAAGCACAAGGTCCCGAGTTCAATCCCCAGTACCAAAAAAAAAAAAAAAAACATGGATTAAAGAGAAAATAAAAAACTCCCCAAGAAATACTCAGAAACCATTAAAATATAAATACAGATAGTTGCAGTGTCCTAGAAAATAATTACATTGAAGAGAGCCGGGGATTTAGCTCAGTGGCACCATGCCTGCATTGCAAGTGCAAGGTTCTGAATTTGATCCCCGGTAGCAGGGGAAAAAAAAAAGAGAAATACTAAATCTTCCTAAACTAATTAAAAATAGTTTCAAGAGAGGGGGAAAAACTGGGAAAGATGTCAAAAATTATTCCTGTCACCTAACACCTGACCATATTCCTCAGTTTCCCTCTAAAATATGAGTCTACCTCAACCAGACTTTCTAGTTGGAGACTCTTTCCAAAAAGAAAGCCAAATAAAGTGTGAGCTTGCTTTACTCCATCCAGTTTACCAACCCATCTTAGAATAATTGACAGCATACAGGGAAGGGACCCTTACCCTGGAAGGTTCAAGGTGTGTGATGGCTGAGTTGTGACAGTTATAGCTGGCTTCCTCCTGTCCACTAAACACATTGTAGAGCTTCAGCTGCCCCGTGCAGGTACCAAGCATCAGGAACCGTTCCCGTGCTGAGAATGCACAGCAGGTGAAGCCACTCTCATCTTCATTTGCTTCCCGGAACACTGAAATAGGACGAAATCTAAGCAAAAACACAAAACAAGAATGAAGAGACAAAGAATATGCAAGAATTCTGAAAATTCTGCTAGAAGGAACAAAAGAAAAAACACAAAATAGTAAGTTTTGAAAAGTGAATTATTTTGCAATATCATAGTAACTTTCAGTGGTTCATTTCCATTTTAAATCAGAGAACATAACTTCTACTGACAAATTTAAACAAAAATTCCTATGTTTAAAGCTTGTGATCACATGACCTTTATGTAAGATTTGTAAAGGATCAAATAAAGACAACTTGGATCAGCACAAAGACAAGTCTAGAAGCCTGAGAAGGGACTGTACATTCTGTAGGTTCTAGAAAACATACTGGTAGTCAGGACAACACAAAGTATCATATCAATATATTGTCAACAATTACACAAACAGTTCATGGTTGACAAAAGGTGGTATACTTACTTCATTCATGACATCATTCAAGTCACAATCAATCAGGGGTATTTCAGGCCAACATATGGCCTTCTCAACTGATCATTCTATGCTGATACTGTACTCCTCACTTTGATTTAAATAGAAGAATCAGTCCAATTCCCAGGAAGTGAAGGGGACCTCTCCTTACCTGCTAAAGATAAGGTGCCTATCAAAGCATCCGCCATCTACCCCTCCATATTTTGGAAACGATGCCCTTCGGTTTAGCCTTGAGGTAAAGTTTATTGGCGCTTGCCGCCTCTGTTTTGGCTCAGGACACTGGTGAGGAGTAAATAGAGAAAAAGGTGGACAGGTGGCAACTGGGTTCTTGCAGCGAGCATGTTGCTCTCTAAGATATTCTGTGATGATACTGTCCAGAGTAGGTGGGGAAGGAAGATGCCTGTCCAACTGCTTTTTTATGGCTGGGCTCTGGCTGTAGGCACCATGGTCCGACTTTTGCCGCAACACTCTGATTTTCCTGCCATTGCAGGGTGATGGCCTCTCTCTAATAAAACTAATCCTACCAATCAAAGGGGAGTTGCCTGCATAAGAAGGGCCAGGCATAGCTAGTGAACCCTGGGGGGGCCGTGGCTGAGAATGAGAAGTAGGGGCAGAAGGGCCAGAGGCACCAACAGCAGCATGGCTACCCAGCCGAGTTGCGATGCCATTGGCAATACGAGGGGTTCGGGGAAGAGAGACAGGAGAAGCAGCAGCAGTTACTGGAGTGAAAGCAGAAGAATGGGAGGCAGCAGTCATGGGCAGGTCAGCCTCTTTCATCAGCACAGTTGCTGTCTCTCCAAGCCCTTTAGAAATGAGATGGTTCCGTATCAACAAAAGCAATTCTTTCTCAGGGAAAGAGATTCTTGACTGGGCAACCACATCTGCTTTCTGTAATCGTGCCAAAGACACATCAGTGCCAATAAGAAGTGGCTTTCCGGACACCCTTTCAATGAGCTCAGCGGCATATTTGCAGAATTTGACATGGTCACTGCGCTTGTCCTGAAGTACAGGTTCCTTCATCAGCTGCTGGATCTGGCAGCTACTGAAAAGCGGCAGTTTGCTGATGATCTGCCTGACAGTGCTACTCCGAGACAAGCCCACCAGGGCCTTACAGGCCAGGGCCCGGATCTGGTCTGCATCTGTGATGGGCATCTTGATGGACAATAAGGACAGAAGCACCTTGATGCCATTATTGGATTGGACTACATTCCACATCTTGGCCAGGGTGTTCTCACTGCTCTTGGGTGTCTGAGGCAGCTTTCTCCGAGGAGTTCCAGAGATAAATTTGCCAATACTGGATATTCGGTTATCTGGGCCACATACACAATTGATGATAATTTGAAGCGCTGATTTCTGAATTTCAGCATCATGGATAAAGAACTCACCCTCAGCCACTCCCAAAATAATGCTGATACCTACAGAGGGGGGAGAAATTAATTAATCCTCATAAAAAGAATAGCTAATTTCAGTGGTTATTCCCAAATCTAAATCTAGAGTTCCAGTCAATTTTTTATTAAAAAAAGAAACCATCTCATTTTTTAAAAGTATAAGGAATTACTTCTATAAAATATAATCAGTTGTACTAAAATGTGTTTTTATGAAGCAATACATCATATGAAGCTAATAAATAGGAGAATGGGACTAGGAACTTAACTTAGTGTTAAAAAGTACTTGGCTTGGGCAAGGCCTTGTTCTATTCCCAGGACTGCAAGGGGCGGGGGGACCCGCACATGAAAATTAGGGAAATGATGTCAGTATTATGGGAAAGTCACCAAGGTGGGTATGCAATTTTTCCTAGATAAAAGAAGCAAAATTAGTGAAAATTTTAAACCTTCTGCACAAAATGAAAGAAACCCTCACCTTACCTGCTACCATGGCAACAGGAATCTTTTCTACTATATACAGCATTAAGAAAACTAAAAACTAGTGACTAGTTTATCTCCAGCCCTAAAAAGGAAGAGAAGAGGAAGAAGAACAGGGGGAGGAGGAGGAGGAAGAGGAAGAAGAAGAGGGGAGGGGAGGCAAGGGGAGGGGAGGTAAGGCAAAGAAAGTATCAGAACTTTGGGCTTTCTCTCCAGCGTGGTGCATACCAGGACCCACAGCCAGTCACACTACTTCCCATACTCACTTTAGCAGCACCCTCATAAGTCTGTTCAGACAAAGGCTATTTTCTTTTACTATATGTATATGACAGTTGCTACCAATTTACTGATTATTTTTAGTGGAGCTGTTTAGGTATTTTACTGTTGACGCTAAACCATTATTCCAATAAATCTTATTATTAGCACCAGACATTACAGTGTAAGGTTTTCAGGAATGCACATGTAACATTATAGAAAATGCCTCAAATACTCATAAACCTCAAGTTTATTAGCATGATTCCTTTATATGAAACTGTATGGCATTAGTTACAAGGGATAGGCAAGAAACACGCTACAACCTTCTGTTCTGATATACCAAAATTATATTAAGTAACCACAACCAGAATAGCAAAGGAAAACAAATCACATCAACCAACAACAAAAATGGCAAGGTACTACCTACCTACAGTGGAGACAGTAGAGCCAGTCTCATCCAGTACATCCACTGATTCTGCCAACTGGAGCTGTATTTTCGGCACCACAGTGAGAATAGCCAGAACATCCAAAGCAAAGCGCACAGTGTCATTCCTGGACAGGAAGAATAATTAGTTCAAGAAAAACTACAATAAAGCCATAAGCAACAGTAGCAGTTTTTAAAAGACAAAAATATAGCATGTCAGAACACCACTTGTGTGGGTCTGTCACTAGTGGTAGTGTCAAGAGAGGATTTATAAGTCACCATATTACTTCCAAAAATCACAATGATAGAATTTTTACCTATCAAACTTCTACAGTTAAAAACAAAGAATTCTTCATAGATCTTTTTCAAATGGGAAGGAAACCAAGAGATAGAGGGAAGGGAGAAGAGGAGGAAAAAGAAAAAGAATTAAGATGTGTATGTACATGTACCAACTCATGTAATCATTATGCACTGCAAACATGTACTAAAACATTTTTTTAATTTAAAAAATCCTCAATGCTATTAAGGGTACACAGAACTCTAACAAGTAATATGGCTGGGGACCATATAGTGAGACTGTGTCAAAAAAAAGTAATGCGGGGCGGGGGGGGCCCTGCGCCCTGAGGATTTAGCTCAGTGGCACTGTGCCTGACTCGCAAGCGCAAGGTCCTGAGTTTGATCCCCAGTGCTGTCAAAAACAAAAAAAAGTAATCTGGCACAGACTACCAGCACTCAGGATACTGAGGCACATAGGAGATGGCTGCAAATTTGAGGCCAGCCTCGGCTATATGGCAAGACCTTATCTCAAAAATAAATAAATAAATAAAAACTTTTAAAAAGTAACCTGGCAACATGAAACATGATTCTTAAAATGTTCCTAACTTTTGGCATAGGAAGTTCACCTCTAGCAATCTGTCCTAAGAAAATAATCAGAAGTATAAAACAAGGGCTAGGGATGTAGCTCTGTGGCAGAGCACTTCTCTAGCAAGACCTGGATCTTGGATTCAAACCTCAACATTAAAAAAAGTACATGCAAATATTTATGTTCACCTTGAGCTTCCCTTATCTAAAACACTTAAGACCAGAAGTGTTTCAGAGTTCAGGGTTTTTCAGATTCTTGAATATCTGCAGACTTCTACCAGCTGAGCAACCCTAATCTGAAAATCCAAAATCTGAACTATTACAAAATCCAAAAGACATATGATGATCCTGCAGCCACTAACAATCATTTTCAAAAAATTCTAAAGGCAAGAACAGGGTCTTAAAATACATTAATAAAATATAAAATGTGAGACATAAAATTAAAAATTTGATAGAACCAAGTACTGGCAAGAAGACAGAAAAATGAAAGCTCCTATAGATTGATGGTGGGAGAATACAATAGTTAAAATCATTTTAAAAACAATCTTGCTGGGTGTGGTGGCACACACCTGTAATCCCAGCATTTGGGAGGCTGAAGCAGGAGGACTGCTGTGAGTTCGAGGTCAGCCTGGCTACACAGTGAGTTCAAGGCTAGCCTGAACTAGATAGCAAGACCCTGTCTCAAAAAAAAAACCCAAAAAATTTTTAAAGATTAAAAATAAAAATAATCTGGCAATATCCAATAAAGTTGAAAATCCAGACATCCTAAAACCCAGGTTCTACACCTCATATCTTCAAGAGAGGCAATAAATGAGAATGGGAATAAACTAAATATAAAAATATATCAGTTTAAATATTAACATGAATAAATTTCACAAACATTAAAGGGTGAAAAAGCTACAAAGGATGCATACAGGAAAACACTCAAGCAATTTAAAAACATATAAAGCAATATATTATTGTTTATGGACATGCAGAAATATATAAAAACATGCAAAAAAAGAATGCATTCCAAATGCCAACTGGTCACTCTGAAGAGGCATGAAAGGAAAGAAACTGAAGAAAAACCAAACACAACATGTCCAGGCTGAAGATGAGTATAGAAGAGTTGTTACATTATCCTCTGTACCTTTTTCTATTTTGAAATATTTTATTTTAAAAAATAAAAGTAAGCTGCATGCCTGTAATCCCAGCACTTGGGAGGCTGAGGCTGGAAGACTGCTGTGAGCTCAAGGCCAGCCTGGGCCACGTAGCGAGACAATCTCAAAAAGAAAAAACAGGCCCGGGGATTTAGCTCAATGGTGCCATCCCTGCCTCGCAAGCTCAAGATCCTAAGTTCCATCCCCAGCACCAAAATAAATAAATAATTAAATAACAGGTCTCACTTTTTAAAAAAAGAAAAAGGGCTGGGGATTTAGCTCAGTGCTTCTGCTGCCTGCCTTGCAAGTGCAAGGTCTCAAGTTTGATCCCTGGTACAAAAAGAAAAACCAAAACAATAATCATAAACCATAACAATAATTTAAAAAGTGAGCCAAGTATAGCAACACAAGTCTATAATGCCAGCACTTTGGGAGCCTGAGGAAGGAATATCACAAGTTGGAGCCCAAGCCTGGCCATTTTAGCAAGACCCCGTCTCAAAATAAAAAATAAAAAGGGTTAAGGATGCAACTCAGTGCTAAAGCCCTAGGTTCAATCCTCAGTACTGCAAACAATAAAAAAACCTTTTTCAGCTGGGCTTGTAGTTCAGTCATAGAGCACTTGCCTAGCAAGCACAAGGCATGAGTTCAATCCCCAGCACCACAAATATTTTTCTTCTTTTGGCAAGATCTCATACATGTGAGGCAGGCACTCTACCATTGGGCTATACTCTCATTCCCTAAATAAACTTTTTAAATCAAGGATATATATATTTTTTTAGTCAGACATGTTGGCACACACCTGTAATCCCAGCTACTCAGGAAGCTAAGGTGGGAGGATCTTAAATTTGATGCCAACCTAGGCAATTTTAGCAAGATTTTATTTCAAGATAAAATAAAAAGGGCAAGACATATAGCTAAGTACTCCCTGGATTCAATTCTCAGCACCAAATTAAAGTAAAAGACAGTTTGCAATAATCAAAAAATGAATTTACTAGTCAAGAAATATATTAGTGGGCCAGGGATTTAGCTCAGTGGCACCCCGCCTGCCTCATAAGCAAAAGGTCCTAAGTTCAATCCCTGGTACCAGGAGGTGGGGGGGGATTAGTACTCTTACTAGTTATCTTTTGAGCTTAAACTATGAAACTATTCTGTAAGTGAATACCCTCTGCTTCTTTGGCGCCAGAGTGTCACTATGCAGCCTAGTCTGACTTTGAACTCATGATACTATTGCCATATCCTTTCAATTATGGGACTGTGTTTGTCACCATGATCAGCAATAACCTACTTTTTAATACTCTAAAACAGCAGTTATCAGGGGTTGGACAGCTCAGTGTAGAGTCTTGCCTAGTACATGAAAGGCCCTGGTTTTGATCCCAAGTACACCCAAAAGGTAAAAAACAGCAGTCCTCAAGGTATGGTCAGGGGACTCCTGGGAGTCTCTGAAACCCTCTTAGGATTCAAAGAGCTTGTAAAGTCAAGCTATGTCCATACCATATTTCCCCGAAAATAAGTAATTTGAAAATAAGCCCTCATGTGATTTTTCAGGCTGCTTGTAATATAAACCTGAATATAAGTTCATCAGCCTGATGGATGCATTTTAGTACATCCACTGCAACACATAATGGGTGTATTGAATTATAAAATAATACTAATATATAATTAAGTATAAATGAGAATATAAATTATAAGTATTTGTAAATATCTAATGGGTACCTTTGGAATAGGGGTAAACACCTATGTAAACAGATGAATTTGAGATTTACTGCTGAATGACCAGAGTACAGACACAGCACATGAATAATGTGCACACTTGGTAACAAACAGACGTAGTCGTGTCTTAATATGAAGCTTCATAATTCAACACATCAGGTGTTACAACAGATGTACTTCATGCACTCAAGTGAAACAAAAAAAACCTTTTCTGAATTTTGGTTCCTGCAATTTTTTGTCACTGTCTCATAAGTCTTCAGTTAACACCTGATTTAGTGGAAACTCTGGGAAGCCTAGCCTGCAAGAGGTCATGAGTCAGGTGAAGAATTCATGGGAGAAAACCACTGACAGTGTTGCCAATGCACTATAAGCAGGCTACATGGACAGGAAGTGCTCATTTAAGGAAAGGTCTATGAATGGACATGAGAGATTGGGGCCCATGGTTCTACAGGAAATGGAGTTGCAAGAAATTCAGGCCGGAATTCGGGGTTTGGAGAGTTATGACTTTTTTCCAGAAGATGACATGACTGTATTTGAATAAATGTAGACATTTATACTTGAATAAATAGACTGTTGTACATGAAAAAATAAGACATCCCATGAAAATAAGCCCTATTGAATCTTGTGGAGCAAAATTTAATATAAGACCCAGTATTCTTTTCAGGGAAATATGGTAATACTAAGATGTCATTGTCCTTTCTCTCATTTTCTCACATGTATAACACAGTCTTCAAGAGACTATGGTGTGTGATATCCCAAAAACATGAATAAAAAAGCATATGATATATTAAGCCAAACATTTTTTAAAATTGGCTAAAGTCATCTATATTTTTTTTAATTTTTCATTAAGAACACTAACATTGCTGTGCTTGGTGGAGCACACCTGTAATCCCAGCACTCAGGAGGCTGAGACAGGAGGATCGCCATGAGTTCAAGGCCAACCTGAGCTACATAGTCAGACCCTGCCTCAGAAAAAAAAGGGGGGCGGCACTGGGGACTTAGCTCAATGGCACTGCACCTGCCTGGCAAGTGCAAAGTCCTGAGTTCAATTCCCAGAACCGAAAAACATTCAATGGGTTCACATTATTGTACACTACATTCATAAACAGCTTTAGATTTTCTCTTTTTTTTTAGATTTTCTTAATTTTCTTTTTTTGTTATGGTTATTGCTTTTTGGGTTTTTTTGTTTTGTTTTGTTTTGAGAGAGAGACAGGGTCATGACGGTCTTGAACTATGTAGCCCAGGCTGGCCTGAAATTCATAGTGATCCTCCTGCCTCAGCATCCCAAGTGCTAGAATCACAGGCATTCACTACCACATCAGGCTTTTAATTTTAATTTCTAATATAGTAAACATTAATAGATATAAAACAAAAATAAAAGCCCTCTAAAATCCTCAATAATTTTTAAAGTACTAAAGGGTCCTAGCCAGGGATTTAGCTCAATGGTTCTGCCACCTGCCTCGCAAGCGCAAGGTCCTGAGTTCGATCCCCAGTACCAAAAAATAAAATGAAATAAAATAAAAGGGTCCTAAGGCCAGAAAGTTTGAGAATAGATACTCCAAAAGTACCCCACTAAATTTAATGTCTTGGAATTTATTTCCTCCAAATAAGCCTCTCTTGTCCTTAACTACAGTGGATGGATAGGGAAAAGGAGGTCAAGAAATGCTGTTTATAGCTGTGTGTAGTGGCACACCTGTAAGCTCAGCACACTGGGAAGCTAAGGCAGGAAGAAAGTCTGAGCCAAACCTGGAGCAACTTAGGTAACTTAGTCAGACTCTGTCTCAAAACAAAAAATGAGCTGGGAATGTAGCTCAGTGTGAAGTCCCTGAGTACCACCACAAAAAAAAAAGCTTTGATATCATTCTCTCTTCAGGCCCCATCTTTCCCAAAATGTACTTTTTTTTTTTTTTTTTGGTACCGGGGATTGAACTCAGGTCCTTGTGCTTGCAAGGCAGGCAGCAGAACCACTGAGCTAAATCCCCGGCCCCCAAAATGTACTTTGAATTCTTTGTATATCATTCTCAAACAAAATCCATCCAACCTCCTGATGACACCAGCTGCCTTTTTCTGAGCCTATCCTACTTAGCTGACTGCAACTGAATTGTTAAAAGCATTATACTATGTTGAATAAAAAGAGCAAAAAGGTAAGCTTTTATGTGAAAGTAAAATAAACATTACACATGGTTGTCAAGTAAAAGCAAGACATTTAAAGTCTAAGTATCAAAGAATAACGGACTCCAGTTCCAAGATTTCAACCCCATGTTATTGTTAAGATATATAAATTATGTAATTTCTCTTAAGAGTTCAGATGTTGATCCTTGCCTAAAACCATATATAGGAACAAGTACTATATAAATTGAAAGTCATATTTTCACGCTTAATCTTGTGTCTCAGATTCAAGTTTAAAATTTCAATTCAATTCAGTAAAAGTTAAAGCGTATACCACGTGCAAATCAAACCAAAATCAACTTTTACAAAAGCAAAGAGCAGGATGGAATTTCTTGTGAAATATCTCTCTGGTCCCACCTTGCATAATAGGTCTTCCAATTGCAGGCAATAGAAATAAGCTGCAACAACAGCTGAACACAAGAAAGTTTGAGGAAGACTTCAGCTGGTTCCCAATACAGCTGTGCAGGGCCATATTCTATCAAAAACTCCATCATTTCCACAATCTGTTCATGAGTATATGAGCATGCCTATAAGAAGAAATATGTTATTATTGTACATAACTTTTATCATCTACCTGCTGCCTTCCTCTAGCATAGCTCACTGGCTGATAGGTTTTAATAATAACTTTCAAGTTCTACAATTCCTTTTATTTTTAGGAAATGAACTCAGGACTTCATGAATGCTAGAAAGGCACTCTCCTACTGAGCTATATCCCCAGCCACTCACCCTTGCTTTTTAAATTTTATTTTATTCTGAGACTGGGTCCCACTAAGTTGCCCAGGCTATCCTGAAACTGGTGACGCTCCTGCCTCAGGCTCCCAATTAGCCACCATACCCAGTTCAAATTTCACAATTCTTGAATCAATAGCCCGTATGTGAAATGATGATTACATAATGTTTAATTCTTTATTTATAACTAAACTCATAAAACATTTCAGCCAAAAAAATAACTGAAGGTTCCTTTGTGCATATGTTTCACAGCTTGAGAAAGAAGTACCTGTTAATAGGTATCTTTTCAATTTGAGACTTTTTTTCAAGAAAGAGAGGATGTCATTGTCATTCAGGTTGGCCTTGAACTTATTATGTAGCCCAGGCTGGCTCAAACTCAGAGATCCTCCTGCCTCGGTCTCCCAAGTGCTAGGATTATAGACACACCATGCCCAGCTAATTTGTGATTCTTAAAAGATACAGATATTGATCTTGCTCATAAAATATATCTAGTAAATTCCAACATGATAGAAAAGTGGAGTTATACTCATTCCAAAGTACTCACTGAGTGCTTTTCATAAAAGAAAGCTCTTTAACATTTCAGCTCAGCCTGTACTTCTAATATCCCAGAGAAGTAGTAAGTTACAAATAGAAGCAAAGTCCTTAAAATTCACATATTATTTTTGCTTTCAATTGTTCTGATTCTACAAAGGACAAGTATAATCCAATAATGTATATCCCACAGAGACTCCACTAATCTGAAAGCAAGTTTCAGGCTGGAGAGGATGCAGAAAAAATAAACAAAATCATCCCTTTTAGGGACCATATCCTACAGATAAAGATGTAGCTCGGTGGCAGAACACTTGCCTACCTTGTGGAAGGCACCTGGTTCAATCTCCAACACCACAAATAAAAAAAAAAAAGGAAAGAAAGAAAGAAAAAAGTTATGTCCTCTTACCTTGTATGGAGGTTGAGGGTGAACAAGAATGCCACCCTCAGTCCTCTGAAGTGACTGCTTCACTTGTTCCAATTTAATGGCCAGGTGAGCCTCAAAATACTTGCGCAAGGCCATGCAGGTATGTTTCCCAGTTTGGCGGCTAGCAAATATTTCATCATCACTCAGAAGTGCACCTTGATCTTCCAAATTCAGAATCTCCAAAGTACTGATCTGTTAATAAACAGGTAAAAGATTGGGGTAGAAGAGGGGAAGAGAATAGGCAGATAGAAGAAAGTGAAAGGGTCACAATAAAGGAAAATTATTTTGGTAAACTTTTGTGCTCACTGAGATTGTCAAATATCTATCTATAGCTCTCTCTCTATATGTGTATATATATACACACAACACACTGATAGTGACCAAATGAAAGCAAAGCCTTAAACTCATACTGAAAAATGACACAGCTTTTAGTCACGCTAAAAGAAATAAAGTGGCCAGTCACAACAAAACATAAGTATTAGTAAGATTTGTTATCTTTAAAATAGTGATTATTTCAAAAAGATATAAAGACATAAAGCTTTTGCTTTTAGAAAGATCAAGATAACAACAATAATTCTCCATATAAGATCACTATATCCAAAGCAAGTCTACAATGGCAGAGTCCTCTAACCACTGACACATTCACGATGGGACTGTACATGCACGACCATTCCCACTGGTCAGTTTATACCATCACTGGTACATGGATGACTGTCCCAACAGGCAGTGGTTCAAGCCAGTGGGAATATGTTAAAAGAAAAAGGAAATGGGTGAGGGTGTTGCTCTATGGTAAGAAAGTGGGTGAGGCCTGGGTAAAACCCTCAGCAACAAATAAAATAAATTAAATAAAGAGAGAGAGAGAGAGAGAGAGAGAGAGAGAGAAACTTATGAATGAAAGGAAAAATTCCTCAAATCAAAAGCTTCCTCTCAAGCCAGGTACAGTGACATATATCCATAATCCCCTGGGAGGCTGAGGTAAAAGGATTCCAAAGTCCAGCCCAGCCTAAGCAATTTAGTGACCCTGTGTTACAATAAAAACTAAAAGGGCTGAGGATGTAGCTTAGTCTGAAGCCTCTGGGTTCAATACCCAGTACCAAAACAAAGCCTCCTCTCTTCACTGAGGTGCTGATAAAGGTCAGCCAAAATAAGCTTAACCCCAATTGCTAACAAGAGAAGCAACAAAAGAACCTCACCAAGTTCACCAGACGACGAAGACCATCATAGCGATCAAAGAGCTCTAAAACAGCCCGAAATGAGAAGCAAATTGAGAAAAACATGGTAGCATGGCAGCATCCTGAGGCGTGGGAACATTCCATTAACCACAGGGTATAGTTTACCACATCAGATAGAACATTGTGGGGATGCATGCAAACCTGTAAAACATTTAAATTAAAAAATTATTTTTCCATTTTGGGCAAAGGAGTCTTTGAAACAGATGAAAAATTCACCAACAGACACTAAGTTATCTTTGAAAAATACCATGATCATTCCCAGGCAAGTAATTCTTACTTTACAAACTTAAGTTACAACAATTTTTGAACATAATCCATTCCAAACCTGAAAACTACCTACACTTAAATTCAACCTATACTTACTGTCAACAAATGCATAATGTAATGCTCTGTTATATAAGTAGTAGATTCCCACTTAATAGATGAAGAAGCTTAGACAGGTTGAAGTATCCCTCCCCATAATGAAAGAGGCTGAGGGGCCGGGGATTTACCTCAGTGGTTCCACCGCCTGTCTCACAAGCGGAAGGTCCTGAGTTTGATCTCCGGTACCCAAAAAAAACAAAACAAACAAACAAACAAAAAACCAAAGAGGCTGAGCCTACAAAGTCTACAAGTTTAGTATCCATTAACCAACTGACTGATTCATATGCATTTTGATGTCTGCTGTAAGTTAGACAAGGAATTGTAAAGCATTCCTCAAATTGCTTGTTGTTTTTTCCTACATATTAGCCAGAATTAATTTTGTATATACAAACAGATGAACTTACTGTTTTCAAAAGATTATCCTTGCATAATATTAGACTTGAGGGGAAAAATTAAATTTAAAATTGATCATACAAAAAAATAGATTGTACAAATACGTAAGTGAAGACAAGAGCTCAAGAAAAAATTATCGGCTTTACTATACTAGAAAAGACAAACTACATAGTATATTAGAAAAATGTTCCAGGCACAGAAATGACAATGGGGTCACATGCAAAACATCACTTTTCAAATGTATAGCTTATTTACATTTTTTGGTTCCTTTCTTTTTTTATTCTTGAGACAGTCTCACTTGAGATCAGGCTGTCCTTGAATTCACACCCAGTATCACACACTCAAAAAAAGTAAAATGCTACTCCACTAAGGGACATCTGAAAAGTCCTTGAAAACTAATTTTAATGCCAGAGAATGCAAATACAAAATAAAGGTCCTAGTCTAATCCATCTTGCATTTTCCTAGTAGGGTTAGAAAATTTTAGAGCCTTTGCTGGACAATTTTACATTTTTACAGTATTTTGTGAAGAGTGAACATTTATGTTCCTTGCATCTTTCATCAGAATTTAGCCTTTCAACTATTTAGTCACTCAAAGGTTCTGTGAAGCCAAGTGTGGTGGCTCATGCCTGTGATCCCAGCACTTGGGAGGCTGAGGCAGGAGGATCACCTCAAGTTTGAGGCCAGCCTGGGCTACAATAGAGATTTCAAGGCCAACCTGTACTACATGGCAAGACCCTGCCTTAAAAAAGCAAACAAACCAAAAAAAACAAAAGTTCTATGAAGCGGGGCACAGTGGTGCACACCTGTAAACCTAGCACTTGGGAGGCTGAGGCAGGCCAATCACCAGTTTGAGGCCAGCCTGGGCTATCTAGTAGCAAATTTAAGTCCAGCCTGGACTACATAGTGAGACATCTCAAAACAAAAACAAACCAACAAAAAAAGTTCTGTGAAAGTACTCTAATTTTAAAGAGATTATCCTCATTCAATCCCATTCTCATATACCTAGACTTACTCTTTCCATAGCATCCTGGTTGTAGGACAAGTAATACAAGCACATGGATACACCAGTTGCGGCCATAGAAGGACGAGGAATTTCCAATAATTTCTGTACTCCTCCATGCGCAACAAATTCTGTAGCAAATTTGTTATGGAGCAGGAGAGATGCTAGATGCTAAAAAACAAAGACATGTTACAACAGATCAATCTAAAAAAAATCCAAAAATCTCTTGACACAGTGTTAATTAAAGGTGCTAAATTAGTCCTCTACATGCTAAGCATGGCAGTGCAGGCCTGTAATCCCAACACTCTGGGAGCTGAGGCAGGAGGATTCCAAGTTCAAACCCAGCCTGGGCAACATGGCAATTTAGCAAGACCCTGTCTCAAAAAGAGAAAGAAAGGAAAAAAAAGGCAGGGGATGGGGGTGTAGATCAACATGAAGGCCCTGTGTTTGATACCCAGTACTGAAAAAAAAAAAAAGTCCTCTACATAAACAACCACTCTCTCACAAAACCCAATATTGTAATATTGTTTAAGGGAAATTAAAAAATTGAGACTGTACAACATTCTTGTTTTCCTTCCTAACACCAAGGACTTCTGCCAATCCTCCTGTTTCAATTATTTTAAAAAATTATTTTAATATAATCAGCTGTGTTCTAGCTTTGGTTCAGTCACTGACTTGATTAATTGAACTGACTTCTTTCAAATATATTCGCAATATATCTCCAAAAAACAATCTTGAGCAAAGTAGCAAAACTGGTAAATTTTTACAACTAATCAAATGCATTTCAAATAGATCCCTGAAAGTTTTATTTCATCTTTTAAGGTTTGTTTCCTCTTCAATTCCCACCAGCCTTTCTGGGAGGCCCTAATTTCCCGCACAATTCTTAATGGTAGGAAGTGCAATGAAAGCACCCAGCTCTTGAGTATTCTGAACTATAGACAGGACCTAAGGTGAGCCACAGCTCCCCCTCCTGTTACCCACAATAAAGTGTGTTCCAGAAACAGATAAAGCAACAGATTTGCAATTACAGATCTTCCTTGTTTAATGACCTACCTGTTTAAAGGACTGTTCTGACTTAGGACCCGTCTTTTTGTTTTGTACAGTTCTGTACATTTTGTTTATATAGCCCCAATGTCTTTTTTTGTACAATACACCTTGTTTATTAGTACTGTAATTTTTGCTGGTGGTACTGTACAGTACAGTACTACAGTTTTTTTGTTGTTGTTTTTGGTACCGGGGATCGAACTTGGGACCTGGAGCTTGTAAGGCAGGTGCTGGCAGTACTACCATTTTATGTTCTGTTATACATTATAGTACTGCAAATGAATTATGCAAATAAAAGCAAAGCCATAATGTTGGAGTTTCCTTTGACCATTTCTTTGTTCTGAATACTGTAATGTACATACTATACATAATTCTTCATTTAGCAACCAATTCATTTAACAACCTAGTTGCAGGAATGGGAACTCAATCATTCAATAAGGACTGTCTGTACGTAATTTAATAGTCGTACAGATTTCACCAAGATCAGCAGCAAAAACAAGTCTTCTCAGAATTTCTCAGCAACTAGACTTAAACTAATCCTCATATTTAATTTCAATCTCTCCCCCAAATTACCTTATTTTTCTCTGTTACACAACCTCTATCCTGCTTCCAAATAATCATTCCCTAAAGCAGAAGCTAAATTATGTGTAAGTAACTTCTAACACTTAGGCCACAAGAATTGTTTTCACACAATGTCCCTACCATACAATGGAAATTCCACTTCCACAACAGGTAGGTGGGAACAAGCAGGCAAAACCTTAAATTTTACCTAGCTCATCATTACTGACAACCCAGCTTACCTCACACCTATAGGCAATATTGTCTTCTTACACTGTCTATATTAAAGGTCCAGTTTCTGTTCCATTTAATATTTTAAACAACCAATTTTGTTTCTACTACCTTCAACATCCGTCCCTTCTCTTTTATCATTGAGTCTTCTTTTTGAACTAAACAGGATATCCACCTCTCTACCATGTCATTTGTCTATCAGAAGAATTTCTTTTGAGATATTTTCCTTGTCCATCCAGATTTCATTTTCTTTTATATCTTATATGACTTTGCACAGAAATCGCTGAATAATGACCCCCATTTTAATTCCCCCCACAAAAAACCTGCAGAAACATTAAGTTCTCTAATCCCAGTTTAGAAACAGATGCTACCTTGCGATATCTTTGGGCCCTTGGAGACAACTCTGACCTCCAGCTTCAACCTACTGTTCAAAGTGTAACTGAGTTCATACACTTTAGACACACACACACTGAGTACTTCACACAAGTTACCCCAGTTATGTTTGACCTCTTCCAAACTTAAAAGTTTCTGGGACTGAAAGGCAAATTTCCTCATTTTAAATACACTTTGGAACTGTACTGTTCAATGCAGTAATCCCTGGCCAAATGTGGCTAATTTAACTAAAATTAAATAAAATTCAGTAAAATTAAATAAAATTTAAATCTCAGTGCTTCAAGATACCAGCTATATTTCAAGTGCTCAAGTCACACAGGGCTAGTCAGTAACCACTGTACTGAACAGCACAGATATAAAACCTTTCTATCAATAAGATGCTCAGTAAATGATTTTTTTTAGATTTATGAGAGTGCTGGGCTGGAGGTTTAGCTCAGTGGTTCCGCCACCTGCCTCATAAGCGCAAGGTCACAAGTTCAATCCCCAGGACCAAAAAAAAAAAAAAAAATTTATGAGCGTGTTTATCAGAAATACTAAGAAGGAGAAAAGTCCTCAGTGACTTAATATTTTTAAGCATTTTACCTTGAGTGCCTCAAATGTAAGCAGAACATCATTAGTCTGTTTTAGATCAATATAGAACATCATCAACTCCCGTGATCCAAGTTGCATGAATATGGGAAGTAACTGAAATGAAAATCAAAAATAAGCCTTAACTTTTCACTTTATATTTCATACACTTCCTATTCCACTTTACAAAAGTAGAGAGTTAAAGAAACGAGGCTTCTAGTCTCCCCTTCCTTATGAACAATAAACATAAATGCACTTTTCTCAAACAGTCCTTAAGTAACCTGCATACAACCTTACCAGTATAAAGCAAAGACTTTTCTGTAATAGAGTTAAGAATATGTTAACAACAACAACAAAAAAGAATATGTTAACTACCATGTTATAACCCAGAAAGTGCTTCCATGAAATAACCCAGAAATAAATAAAATAGTCCCAATACACTTACCTCCTGATATTCTCCTAGAGGGGTCAAATACTGGAGAATGAGTCGCTGCTCAATAGCAGGAGTCATGGGATAAAGGGTATAATTGGTACCAATCACCCAGGGGGACATTTCTGACCAGCTGCTATTAGACAACTCAACAAACATTCTATCTGGATCAGAAGATGAGAAACCCAATTTTTGTTTGGCTTTCCTAAAGCTCTCTCTGTCACCCTGTTTTGCTGACTTGTTTTTCTTTAATCCTCCTCCTTCAGGCTTGGTTGCTGAGTTCACTCTACTACTGGTCTTGTGGCTTGAATCAAGATGAAAGGAGATTTCCATGTCTCCAGAAGCTTCTTCCTGTTCTCCATCCACTAAATCTACTGCCATGTCACCATAGTCCATATCCACAGCTTCCTCATCCAGAGGCAAAAGGGGTTCAGAAGAGAGCTTCCGTGGACGCTTGTTTTCTTGCCGCAAAGCCACTTCCTGAAGCTGTAGCTCCCTCAGTCTTCGAAGCACTATTGCCACCTATCAATAAATATTGGAGTAAAAGGCATTGTCTCTTCTGCATCTTTTTTTTGGGGGGGGGGGGACAAGGTCTCATTATGTAGTTCAGGCTGGCCTTGAACAATCTATGGAACTTACTATGGAGCCCAGGCTGGCCTCCCAACTCACAGCAATCCTCATGCCTTAGTCTCCTAGGCTGGGATTACAGGTGTGCACCACCACGACAGGCTTCTTCTGCATCTTAAATGACTCATAATAAATAATTCTTATTTCTATGTAAGAATACTAATGTAATTAGACCAATGCCTGATAATAGTAATGATCTGATTATATTAACTTGATTTCTGTAACTTGCTGAAATAAGCTATGCTAAAAGTCTCATTCCCCAACAATTCCAGAAAACACAAACCACAAGAATTATAGGTAAAACATATCTTTCATAACTGATTTGTTTGGGTGACAGTGGGCTGGACTAACACATCTAAAGAAGCAGAAACTAGATATAATAAAAGATTTCTTTAAAGTGCTTTTGAAAAATCAAACATTTTACATAATTATGTAATTTATTTTTCAAGTTCACTTTTAAAAAAAGTTTTTTTTATGTACTTACTTTTCTGGGCCAAATCTAAAAAATGGTACCATGTTTAGTTTTAAAAAGAGAAGGGGCAGGGCACTGTGGCCCACCCTATAATTGCAGCTACTTGAAAGGTTAAAGCAAGAGGATGACAAGTTGCCAGTCATGTTACACAACTCAGCAAGACCATATCTCAAAGAAAAGATGGGTATGTAGCTCAGTAGCAGAGTCCTTGCCTAGCACACAAAAGGCTCTCTCTTCTCAATTCAATCCTAAGTATGGCCAAAAATAAAGGAGGTAGGGGGATTTACGGATGATGTCTGCAAATTTATTCTGAATTGAAAAAAAAAAGAGCCAAGCATGATAGCACATGCCTGTAATCCCAGCACTCAAGATGCTGAGGCAGGGGGATCAAAAGTTCAAGGCCAGCCTGGGCTACATAGTGAGTTAAGGCCAACCTGGAATAGCAAGACCTTGTCTCAAAAAACAAAAAACAAACAAAATTTAGAGCCAAGGTGTGAAGGCCCTTAATTCAATCTCCAGTACTGAAGGAAAAAAAATGGTGGATGGACAGAAAGAAAAAATGGGTATGTAATGAGTATAGTAAAATGTTAGCAAGACATCGAGGTAGTGTATATACAGCTGCTCCTCATTAAATTCTTTCAACTGTACTCTATGTTTGAAATTTTTCATAACACAAAGGTTAAGGAAGGAAAGGGGATGAGACCAAGGGAATGGTACTTTATTTGGTATACAATGCCATAATCCTTGACAGCTGAAAGACAACTATTTTCTTTTTTTTTAAATTTTCCTCTCTCCCTTCCTCCAAAAACAACTATTTTCAATATGAAAATAAGTAAAATCAAAGCTTTTATGTAAACCATGTGTGGGGGCACACACCTATAATATCAGCTACTCAGAAGGCTGAGACAAAAGGATCAAAAGTTCAAGGCTAGGGCCAGGGATTTAGCTCAGTGGTGCCACCACCTGCCTCGAAAGTGCAAGGTCCTGAGTTCAATCCCTGCTACCAAAAAAATTTTAAAAAACAAAAGAAAGTTCAAGGCTATCCTGGACAACTGGGCAAAATCCTGTCTCAAAGAAATTTTTAAAAAGATTAGGAAAAGAGGAATCAAGATATACCATGTACAAGTACAAATTCCCTTTGATGAATGTGATCACTATTCAAATTGTACCAATAAAATTATTTAAAAGAGATCAAATTGTACCAATAAAATTATTCAAAAGAAATTAGGGGGCAGGGGATTTAGCTCAGTGGTTCTGCTGCCTGCCTCATAAGCGCAAGGACCAGAGTTCCATCCCCAGTACCAAAACAAAACAAAAACAAAAACAAAAGAGATTAGGGATGTAGCTCAACATAAACTGGATTCAATCTCCAAGTACTGAAAAAAAAACAACCCTCTTACAGAAGTAATCTTGAAATGTTGATATTTTAACTATATTCCAGTACAAGGCTATAAATAAGCCAGGCATGGTGTTACACATCTGTGATCCCAGCACTCAAGGGGCTGAGGTAAGAGGATGAGTTCAAAGCTAACCTGGGCTACACAGGGAGTTCAAGGTCAACCTGATTACAGACCAAGACCATGTCCTCCCCGCAAAAAAGTTTAAAACAGGTTATAAATAAGACGTAAATAAGATTCAGGCAGCAAAAAAGAACCTGTGAACACTCTTCCATTTGATGCAAGGATTCATTCTAAGATGGTCCTTACCAGTTGTGAATTTTCATCCCTGTAGTTGGCAGCAATGTCTTGATTTTCCATAGCACCCCCTAACAGTCCAGTAGAGTATGTCCTCAGAGGCTGATCAGCCTCTCGGGCCCATTTGAAAAGATTCTCAACAATTCCTTCCTATAGTAAAGAAAATGAAATAATACAATTCAGAAAAGGCCCACTTTCATAACTAAAAATAAAAGCAAAGACTTCAAAGTTATGGCCAAAAAAGTTAATTTTTTTTTTTTTTTTGAGACAGGGTCACTATGTACTCCAGGCTGGCCTCAAACTCGTGGTAATCCTTCTGCCTCAGCCTCTCAAGTGCTGGGATTACAGGCATGCGCCACCATGCCCAGCCAAAAAAGTTAATATTTCAATCCTGTTCCTAAGAACAAAAATCTGCATCCAGGCACTGTGTTGTACACCTGTAGTTCCAGGTAGTTGGGAGCCTGAGGCAGGAGTTCCAGACCAGTCTGGGGAACATAGCAAGACCTTGTTTCAAAAAGAAAATAAGTATTAAAAATAAAAGCGACACACACTTATCCCAGCTACTCAGAAGGCTGAGGCAGGAGGATCAAAAGTTTGAGGCCAGCCTACACAGCAAGACACCATATCAAAATAAAAACTTGGGGGGAAGAAAAGGATGGTGAGACTGCAGGAAGTGGCCAGGGGACGTAGCTCACTGTGCTTACCTAGCATATGTGAAGCTCTCATTCAATCCCCAGGGGTAAAAAACTAATTTTTTTTACAGTGCTGGGTATTGAACCCATGGCCTTCGTACTGAGGTATATCCCCAGCCCTATTTTTTGAGACAGGGTCTCAACAAATCACTAATTTGCCCAGGCTGTGCTCAAACTTTTGATCCTCCCGCCTTACCCTTCCAGAGCACTGGGATTACAG
Source organism: Heterocephalus glaber (assembly GCF_000247695.1). Next base: position 5,222,170 of record NW_004624730.1, read on the forward strand.
GTGTGTACTACCATGTCCAGCTATGATTACATTTTTAAGTTTTAAAAATAAAGCAAGTGCTGAGAGCATAGCTCAGTGGAAAAGCAAGGTCCTGTTTAATCCCAGCACCAAAAAACCCAACCAATGAGGCCTACCCCATTCATACAGCAAATTCTTCAAGCTAAGACATTTATATTACTTTTAAAAATAGAGCAACTAATTTTTGACAGCTGAAGTACACATGCACAGTTACTATCAAAGTGACATTTTCTTATCTTCATAGCACTTATTTGAAATTTTCAGTTTACCTGTGTCTGCCTATCCCCAAACACATGATGAATGTAAGCTCACATCTTGCTGACAAAAAATTCCCAGCATCCAATATTTGAGGATAGCACAAAACCTATCCTAATATATTAGTAGCTAAAAGAATTACTAAATACTACCAAGATGAGATGGGCTTTCTCAAAGAACAGTTCTTCGTCACTGGGGAAGACCACTCATAGTCAGATGAGATCATAAATCTATTCTAAAAACATGCTCTTAAGATTGTAAAAAATACCATAGCATCCAACATCAAGTATTCATCCAAATGGCTATTTTTTACTTCTTATTTTGTTCATTTGGATTTCTTAAATTTCTGTAATACATATTACTACATGAAGAAAAAGCTGTAACAACTGTCTATAACAACCAAAAGGTCACTATTAGATTAAAAAATAAAGTTGGTGCCGCCTGCCTCATAAGCGCAAAGTCCCGAATTCAATCCCCAGTACCAAAAGAATAAATAAATAAAGTCGGGCATGATGGCATAGGCCTATAATCCAAGCACTCTGCAAGGCTGAGGTCAGAAGATAGCCAGTTCAAGCCCAGATGAGGCAATTCATCAACTGAGACCCTGTCTCAAAATAAAAAAACTAAAAAAGGGATGGAGATGTAGCCCAGTGTAAAGGCCCTGGGTCCAATCTCCAGTAGCACAAATAAATATATACATACATACAATGAAGCTGGGCATGGTAGTACACGCCTGTAACCCCAGCACTCAGAAGGCTGAAGCAGGAGGACTGCCACAAGTTTGACACCAGTCTGGGCTATACAGTGAGTTCAAGGCCAGCCTGAACTACTTAGTGAGACCCTATCTCAAAAAAAACCCAAAAACAAACAAACCAAAAATCCAACATACAATGAGTTTTCTTTTTAGCAAGTACCTTTTCTTGAAAGACAACAGCAGTTTCCAGCCCTGGCATGATGTCCAGTAGCAGTCTGCAAGCTGCAGTATTTAAAGGAGGCTCTCGGCTTGTCATCACATATGCATTCACCAGCTATAAAGAAAAAAATTAATACTTTTCCCCTGAAACTTAACCCAATCAAAATCAGGAAGTCTAATAAATCCCTAACACATTTCCATCACTTTTTCTTTGTACCAACTTTTTTTTATCAGTACATGTTTGCAGTACATAATGGTTACATTCATCATGAGGAGTTGGTAAATGTATATGACACGTTTGTTCTTTTTTATATCCTTCTCATTTCCTCCCTCCCCGTCCCATCACTTTCTTAAAAGATATGAACCATGCGACTGCTAATTAAAACTTTATTATAGTTATCCTTGGCAGTAATGAAAAACTTCAATTTCATAACTCTGTGTGTGTATTAATACACTTTTCTTTTGGCACTCATCACACTTTTACTGAATTTCTATTTGGCAGGGGCCAGCGGGGTGGGGTGTTGAGACAGGATCTCACTATGTAGCCCAAGCTAAACTTAGATTCACTACGTAGCCCAGGCTTGCCTTGAACTTAAAGTGATCCTCCTGCTTCATCCTTCCAAGTGCTGAGATTAGAGACATGAACCACCACACCTGGCCTGAATTTCTACTAAGTGATACCTACACTGTTGTGTTCTGAGCAGAGTGTACAACTGTAAATACTTATTGACACAGTCCCATCATCAAAAGGCTTACAATCCAACAGAAGTGAAGGGAAAACAGACAATATCATGAGTACCAGAAGCTACAGAAGTCCCTTACAACCCCTGCAGAGGACTCAGAATAAGGTTTAGAGAGGAAAGGAATCCAAGCTAGAACATAAAGAACAAGTAGGATGTAAAGGTGCAAATTTCCAATGATGAATGTCATTATATTGTATACCTAAAATATACCAATGATTAGAATGAATAATCCATAATGCAAAATAGGAAGAAAAGGTCCAAAGGAGTAGGAGTAGTGGGAGGGGCAGGGGAAAGGAAAGAAGAGAAAGGAAAAATGATGAGAAATGGAAAAAATGGAAATAAAGTCTTTGTAAATAGGGAAGGGTGGAGGGGGTGAAGGGAGGGCTAGGAATGGGGAAAAAATAAGAACCAAGATGCATTATGTAAAGGTAAATTCCCAATGAGAAACGTAATTGTGTTGTATACCTACAATGTACCAATAAAAGAATTTAATAAAGTGCAAAAATAAAAAAAGAACAAGCAGGAATAGCTAAGGAGTAGGAAAGCCAAATGGCAAGAAGCACTGGAGAGAACAAAGGCTAGAGACAGATTAGGTGTTTAATACTAATGTAAGGCATTTTAAATTTATGCTGAGAGCAATGGGAAGCCATTAATGCATTTTAAGCAAAACTATGATCAGCTTTTGCATTTTAGAACAATTTCTGGGCTGTAAAATGAAGACTGGATTAGAAGAGGACAAGAAGAAACCAGTTATAAAGCTATTGCAGCAACCAAATGATAGGTGCCAGCGACCAACCTAAGGTCTGGCAACAAAGAAGACACAGAAGGATTTAAGGAGTTTAAGGGGGATAGAACAATTAAGACCTACAAATCCACTGAATAAGTCAGATAGGAGGAATAAAGCATACTTTTTGTCTAGACAAGACATCACTACTGAGCTAGAGACTAAGAGAAACAGAGTGGAGCAAATAGACATGTGGAATTCGAAGTTCCAGGGGGGAAAACCAGGTGGAAATATATGGCAGATGGAAGTGACCTGAAACTGAGAAAAAACATTAGTGACTCAGAAATAAATATGGAGTTAATACAATACAGATAATAATAATACCTAAGACTTAGGCAGACTCTTTGCCAAGCAGTTTTGATACTTAATTTCACTCAAAAATTACAAAAACGTTTTGAAGTAAGTACTATCATCTCCATTTTATAGATTAGGAAAGGGTAAGAAAAACTAAAGTACTTGGGAAGCTGAGACAGGACGATCATGAGTTCTAAAACACAGACTCCAAAGCCCATGCTCTCAACCACTGTACCATTCCACTTCCAAACAAATGTAACAGCCACAATTTACTCAGCTATTACTATGTTCAGGACCTATGAACACTCATTTACTCCTTGCAACAATCCTGAGTTACAGAAAGCACCTTTCTATCCCTCCACATGCCCCATGTACACATCACAATTTTAGTGCAGAACAGTAACATGTACATCATTCTTATTTTTCCATTCTGGAACCCAAAAGAACACCTATAGCCCCAAACTCAAAATCTCCTTGCCCATGGCGCATGCCTGTAATCCTACCACTGAAGAGGCTAAGGCAGGAGGATCACTGCAAGTTCAAGCCAGTCTGGGCTACATGGTAAATTCAAGGCCATCACAGACTACAAGGTGAGAGCCTACCTTAAAAAACACAAACAAAAACAAAACTCCTCTTGTCCAAGAAGGAACTACACAGATGCCCTGGGAGCCCTCACCAATATACGATTAAAGAACAAAGAACACACTAACAGAAAATAATTTAGCCACAATCAGACTTTTGACAAGAAAGAAGGCCTCTTATTTCAACTGAACCAAGGCCAAATTTTAAAAACTATCTACTCTACTCCCCACTTTGCTAAGGCCTTTAGTAAAAGCAAATTATCTCAATAAATAAATAAAGGTACAACATTTGTTGATAATCTCTGGAGAAAAGTAAGAAGCAAACCTACTGCATTCATGAAATCATCATTCTTGAAGAGTATTCTCAGCAAGTGGCCCAGCATACACTCTGGATCAGCTCGACCTACCAAAAGAAGAGGGGAGGAACAAACAAACAAATGAATAAGTTGTCCCAGTCAAGCAACTTAGATCTCTGGAATGGCAGCTGGGTTGCTATAAATACTAATAAAAATGCCAGCAAAAGTAAAAACAAAGACAAGATTCTTATGACTAATTAGATTTTATCATAACATTATTTAAAATTAAAAGTGACAATATAAAAACTTAGCCAGTAACTGTGGCCCACACCTGTAATCCCAACTACTTAGGGGGCTGAGATAGGAGCATCACAAATGCAACGCCAACTTGAGCAACTTACTAAGACCCTGTCTCAAAATTTAAAAAAAAATTTTTTTTTAAATAGGGACTACTACACACATGTAATAGCAGCACTCTGGGAAGCTGAAGCAGAAGGATAATAATTCAAGCCCAGCCTGGACAACTTAGTGACTTAGGGAGACCCTCTCTTAAAATAAAAAGTTAAAAGGAGGGGAGGGCTAAGGATGTAGCTCAATGCCAAGACTCTAGGTTCAATCCCCTGTACCACATACATATATACAGAAGATTTTAAAAGGGTCAAGGATATAGGTCAGTGTGAAGGCCTTTGGTTAAATACCCAATATCACCAAGAGGCCTGGGTATGCTAGGAATGTATCTCAGAGCTCCCTAGACTCAATCCACAGTACCACAAAATAAATAAATCAATCAAAAGAATCCTAGCATTTTGGGCAGCTGAGGCAGGAGGATCCCAAGTTCAAGCCCAGCCTGGGTTACTTAGCAAGACTGTCTCAGAATAAAAAATAAAAAGGGCTAGCAGCCAGTCATGGTGGAGCATGCTATAATCTTGGCACTCAAGAAGATCACAAGTTCAAGGCCAGCCTGAATTACATAGTGAGGGGCCCGGGAATTTAGCTTCGTGGTTCCAACACCTGCCCCGCAAGCACAAGGACCTGAGTTCAATCCCTGGTACCAAAAAAAAAGTGCTAGAATTACATAGTGAGTCCTTGTTTCAAAAAAACCATACATACATACATACATACATACATAAGAAAGTAAATAAACGGCTCAGGGGCAGAGTGCACCTGGGTTCATTTCCAATACCACCAAAAATAAAAAATAAAAACAAAACTTGAGACAAAGCTCTCTAGCCTTTCTATTTCCCAGCATACTGCCTATGCAGCAATGCTGAATTAAATAATAATGGACTGGATCCAGACCAGTGTCACCAACAGTACAGAAGGTCTACAAAAGTATTACAAAGGAGCCTAAGAAAAAGCAACCCCCTAACTTCACAGCCACAGTAAGGCAGAAAGCATGCTTCTTTTGATGGGTGGCCTGGAGAAGACAGTTTCCAAGTTAATCTCACCACTGACTACAATGACAACAGCAGCAGAGAAATAATCTTGAACCTATAAGGACATCCTGCATTGGGTTAAGGCAGATGAATCCTACTAACCAATCACCAATCCTAAAGACATAGTAACATTAGTCACCCTAGCTCTGAGGGAAAGAATGTGAAGGATCTAGGTCCTTCACTCAATGCCTAAAAGCAAAGTATTAACTAATGCCTGGAAGAATTACTGATTTATTTTAAAAACAGATGCCATCTATTTTATTTCATTTCCTTTCAGAATATGAGAGTAGTGGCAAATTTAGCTATATGATACATTACAGAATGAAGACAAGATGTGAGCTATTGATGTGAAATTTTCACAAATTTGTAAGTGGTATCTCAAAGTAATTCCCAAAAAGAAAAGTCACAAGAATGGCATTTTTAAAAGACTTTAGCTTTCACTAATAATAATAAAACTGAAATACTTACTTTTATTAGAAGGAATTATGTCTAATGACAAATACTGTTTAACATTAAGAGGTGCGAAGAAAAAAACTAAGTTTCTACTAGGGGAAGAAAGCATATCATTCTCTGTCTCTACCTTCTTCCTCATTACCACTTCATCCTTTCACTGCAATGACACTAAGCATGATCATGTCTCATTCTTTTCATGATTCCATGTATTAAATGAAACATCTGACTTCACATTCACTTTCATACTTTTTCATGCTCTATTCTTCCCTTTCTGAAGATGTGAATTAAAATGAATATTCTATAACTGTCTAAGAATATCTAGGACAAATGCAGCAGGTAATATCACATAAAAAACTAGGCAATCTGAAATACCTAGCTTACATATGAGAACAAAAGTTTAAGAAACAAAAAAAAACCTGGAATATCAGATGGACATAAAATGTTCTATTTTTATAACTCCCACCAATTGGCCCTATGTCTCTACTCAAAAAATTTCAAACTCCTCTCCAAAAAGGACTGCTTCTAGCTATAGAGTTATATGCAGCCTGGGGTCATACATAACTTAAGATTAGACACTGGTAATGCATCTTAGAGAACTCACAAGACAGGCACAGTGGTGCACTGTGATCCCTGCACTCTGGAAGGCTGAGGTAGAAGGATCATAAGTTTAAGCCTAGCCTGAGCAACTTAGGAAGACTTTGTCTCACACACACAAAAAAAAAAATTTAAGAGGCTAGAGTTGGGAATGTAGCTGTCTACAAAAGCCCTGGGTTCAATCCCCAGTAACACACACACACACACACACACACACACACACACACGCACAAAAACACAAAATGGAAAAGACTCAGCTGGTGTGGCGGCACACACCTATAATCCCAGCAGCTGGGAGGCTAAGGCAGGAGGATAACTGCAAGTTAAAGGCCAGCCTGGGCCACATAGTGAGTTCAAGGCCCACCTGAACTCCACGTCGAGACCTTGTCTTCAAAAGAACACCAAAAAAGGGAAAAGTCTCAAGTCCCACTCAAGTCTGTATTATACCAAATTAAATACCAAAGCAGGCCAGTTTATCATGGCTCTAATTAAACTTGCCCAAAATAAAACCAAATTAACACAAGAAAACATATGTTAGCTGTTAAAACACTAAAGCAGACATCAAGAAGTCTATTTAAAGCAGGTGAGCTGACACACATCTGTAATCCCAGCTACTCAGGAGGCTAAGGCAGGATAATAGCAAGTTGAAAGCCAGCCTGGGCAACTTAGTAAGACCCTGTCTTAAAATTTTAAAAAATTTTAAAGGGAGGGCCGGGGATTTAGCTCAGTGGTTTCACCGCCAGCTGCGCAAGCGCAAGGTCCCAAGTTCAATCCCTGGTACCAAAAAAAAAAAAAAATTTTAAAGGGAGAGCTGGGACATTGCTCAGTGGTAAGGCAGTCCAGCATGTTTAAGACCCTGGGATCAATCCCAAGACCACAGGGAAAAAAAGAAAAGAAATCTATTTATTATTCAAAGTTCCATGTGCCAACATCCTAACTAAAAGCAAGGCACTGGATACATTCTCAATTATATTTCCCCCCAAGAAAAAGGATAATTACTGTTACAAAAAGGCCAGGGTGTGGTGGTGCATGCCTGTAATCCCAGCACTTGGGAGGCTGAAGCAGGAGGATCACTGCCAGTGCAAGGCCAGCCTGGGCTACATAGTGAGCTCAAGGCCAACCTGAACTACATAGCAGGACCCTATCTCAAAAACAACAACAAAAAAAAAACCAGACTCTTTTTCTAAGTCTTCGTAAGCATGCCAACTGTATGAACTAAATATACCTAATTTACTTGCTTTAAGTTATGTTGTTTCATATGTAAATATTGGAAATAACTTCAGTTTTAACAAGAATTTATCTTTCCTCATTGCCTTCACTGTAAAGATGTAAAATACAGTAATAAATAAAAAGACCTTAACATATCATAGAAGATGTTATTTCAATTAAAACTACTATTAACAATTTTCTTTGGTAAGAAGACCCAAGCTCAGAGAACCTATCTTACCAGGATGTCGATCATCAAATGGGTCTGGATCCCCTTTACGATATTCTTCAGTTTCTTTTTCAATCAATTCAGACATCCTAGCACAAAGGGAAGAAGGAGTCAACTCTGAACTGGCGTTAAAAAACAAAACAAAACCACACCACAACAACAATCAATAGACAAGGTGTAAAAGTTAGAAAAACAGTATTTTTTGAATGGGCACAGAAATCTAAACAATCACCTCACAAAATAATTTCCAAGCTAGGCATGATGGAACATGCCTGTAACACTAGCACTCTGGCTGGCTGAAACAGGAGGATTGAAAATTTGAATGCAGTGTGGGCAACTTAGCAAGGTGCTATCACAAAATAAAACACACACACACACACACACATACACACACACAAACACAAAGAGGCTTAGGGATGTAGCTCAGTGCCAAGGTCCTAGGTTCCCTCCTCAGCATTGCACCAAAAAAGAAAAAAGAAAAAAATCTATTCCCAAACTCTTCTCTAAACTTTCCTTGACTCAAAAAATAGTACTACCGTTACCTTTGAAGCCAAAACCTTAGTAGTCATCTTACAATCTTCTTTTTCTCCTCAGCCCTATAATAATTCATTAACTCTACCTACAAGATGCTTAATTTTAATTATTTCTCTAATTCTTAACCATTCCTACACATACTAGACTACCCTGCCAACAGCCTTTATACTGTTCATGCTTCCTCCTCCACGTGTGACCTGACACAATTCATTCTCCAACTTCCAAGGACTTACCACAATACATTGAATTAAGCCCAAGTACTATCATGGCTTAAAATTATCCGGCTTCTGCCTTATTTCCTGACTACTTCTTCCATTCCTCTACCTCCTTTTCAATAAGCTTCTGTCACATGACCATCCCTGCTCTTTAAAAATTCAAGTTCATTCCTACTTCACGCCCTTTCTGGGCATTTTAGCTTAGCCTGAAATGTTTTTCTTCATTTAAGCCTCTGCTACCACCCCAAGCAACCTTTCATATGCTTTTGCTCACTACAAATTAGTTTAGCCTGTCCCAGAAATTTATGCAAATGGAATCATTTGTGCTCTTACTGTCTGACTTCTTTTACTTGCATGTTTTGAGATCACCTATGTTGCTGTCTTGTGTTGCTTTTTATTCATGCATTGTTTATGAAAACAGGAAAAATTACTTTTTGAGTACTCTAAGCAAGAGTGACATTTTAATCTGTTTATTTTTGTTTTTTGAGACGTTAATCTATTTTAATGACCAATTTAAGGCCATCAGTCTAATATCTAACATGCTCTGTCCTAAGTCAAACTTTCCTACATTCTTCATTTCCATAAAACCAAATTTCCTAGTTTTTGTTTTTAATTTCCTGATCTTAACATTTAGGTTCTATGCATAAATTCTTAGGCAACTCTAATCTGGCCTCAAAAATACTTGTTTTCCCTTCCTTTCCCTCTAAACTCAGAAAATTCTCTTTGCCACAAAGAATGATCACACAAAATATAGTTAGAATTACATATTATAAGACCTACTAGTATCCTAAGCTGAAACTAAGAAATGAAGTTAAAGATGCTCAGGTATAGAGATACACACTTGTAATCCCAGCATTCTGGGAGGCTGAGGCAGAAGCATCCCAAGTTCATGCTCAGCCTCAACAACTTGGTGACTTAGTAAGACCCTGTCTCTAAAAATAAAATAGGTTGGGTATGTAGCCCAGAGTGCAGGTTCTGCGTTCAATCCTCAGTATCACAAAAAGTAAATAAAACAAAAAAAACATGGATTCTGTAGCCAGACTGCCAAAGTTCAAATGAGAGCTCTTCTCATTTGTCATGTGTGACCCTCAGTCACCCAGGATGGTGTGTGACCCTGGACAAACTACTTAACTTCACTGTGCCTCATAAGGATAACAGTCCTACTATAGTTTCCGTAGGCCCTGTGGAAGTTAATTAGAACATAGCCTGATGTATGAGACCTATGAGTGTTATAATGAAAAACAGGAATCTGAAAAACATAGGGTAGATACTGAGAGGCCTTCTGGAGGTGGTACTCAAGTTTCATAACTTGATTTTTTACCACAAAAGAATTTAACAGGCCAAGTACTTTTTAGTATATAAATTACATCTCAAAAAAGTTACCAATAAAAAGACATAGTTCAGGGACTGGGGGTAAACTTAGCGGTAGAATGCTGGCCTTGCCTGCACAAGGCCCTGGGTTCAATACACAACAGGACAGCTGGAAGTAAGGGAGAAAGGGAGAGAGGGAGGAAGGGAGGGGGGGAACAGAGTGATTGATTCAGTCAAGGTAAAAATGTTCCTACACTTTTCTCCACACCAAGTTTTGGTTTTTTTAATGCAATTTTTTTTGTGTGCACAGAAAAACTAGTGTGAGTTGCATATATGACAAACCAACTTAATTATTCATACCTTGTAAGGATAGGTACCATGTCCTGCCCACTGCCATGTTCCTTTTCCCACTGCTCCAGCAGGGTAGTGAGCTCGGCTTTGGAGTCCACATGTACCGCTACTGTAGTCATAGTTTGGTCTAAAGAAACCAAAACAACAATAAATGAACACAGGCAACCAATATGACACACTTCCCACAAAAGAAAAGGTGAGGGGGTAGAAAACAGATGAGTAAGCAAAGGATATAATTAAAAAGCAAAGGAACTGTAACCTGTGTATCCTTCAGATAATTTTATTTGTGGTACTGTGTGAAACTGGATATTCATCAAGTTATGATGAACAAGTCCTTTCCCTTCTCTGTCTCAGTTTCCTCAAGAGTCAAATGAGGCAGGGAGCTGGATCAAAACTGATTCTTAACCTTCCTAAGAACCCCTGTGAATCAGACAAATGTTATGGTCCCTTCTCTCATGAAAAGTACATATACCTAGGCTGAGGATATAACTCAGTGATAGTGTGTAGCACAAGGCCCTGAGTTCAATAACAACAAATTGTATACCTAATATCTACAATATATACAATAATCAAAGTCTAGATCTCTGAAGTCCAAAACTTTGAGGTTTTGTTTTTTTATTTTTTGTTGGCAGTACCAGGGATCGAACTCAGGACCTTGAGCTTACGAGGCAGGCATGGCACCACTAAGCCAAATCCCCAGCCCTGAGATTTTATTTTTTAATACAAAATGTAGAAAACACTACTCCCAAAAATCACTTGCTCTTGTTAGTCTTTGGGAGGAAAGTTTTATGAAAGACAAACAGTGCATTCCTGTTAATTCTCAACAAAAAGGATATGAAATCAAGTGGACAACCTCACTAATATGAAAGCTGGGGGCCTGGCATGGTGGCCCACACCTGTAAGCCTAGCACTCAGGAGACTGAGGCAGAAGGATTATGAGTTCAAAGAGAAACTAGGTGACAATAATTCAAGATTAGATCACCCTGGACCTTGTCTCAAAACATTCCCTTGCCTAAAAAAGAAAATTAAAATGTCTACCATAGGCCCACTTATTGGAAGGTGGGCATGGTGGTTCATACCTGCAGTCCTAGGGGAAGCAAAGAGAAAAAAACTGTTAGAGCTCAGGAGTTTTAAGACCAGCCTGGGCAACATAGCAAGAACATTCCCCCAACACATTTTTAAAAATATTTCATTCCACTGCCTGCCTTGGAAGCACAAGGTCCTGAGTTCAATCCCCGGTACCAAAAAAAAAGAAAAGAAAAGAAAATTTCAAAAGTGCTGAGCACAGTTGTACATACCTATAATCAATCCCAGCTACTCAGGAAGCTGAGACTGAAAGATGTCAAATTCAAGCCCAGCCTAGGCAATATAGCAAGACTCTGTCTCAAACAAGTAAGTCAATCCATTAAGTCAGTCCATTTGTCCCTCAGGCTTCTTAAGCTCTTTCACAACCAATTTCTTGGACAAAAAGAGAATGGCAACATGTAGAGAAGGTAGATGGGATGTTGTTCAGTGGCAGTGCTTGCCTAGCATGCACAAGATCTTGGGTTCAATCCCAGCAATAAGGGGGAAAAAATGGAGCCAAGCATGGGTGATATCCAATCTGGAACTCTGAGACAGGAGGATTGCAAATTCGAACCTAGCTGAGCAATTTAACCATTTAACCAAACTCTGTCTCAAAAAAGATAAAAAAGGCTAGTAATGTAGCTCAAGAGAAGGCCCTGGGTTCAATCCCCCATGGGGAGGTGTGGAGAAGAAAGGTTGCTGGGTTGAATGATAAACCCAAGAATACAGAAGGACTGGGAACTGAAGACTTAAGGAACCAAATATGATATCCAAACAAGATGTTTATAAGGGGCTCCAGAAGGGACAAATGAGACCCAAATGTTTAGATGGTTTGTGCAATCACTTTTTTCAAAATATTTTCTAGGATTAAAAAAGTCAGATCTTCTATGAAAAATTTTCACAGGAGTAGCAATCATTCCACAAAAACAGTTTTACATCAGAAAGGGATTACTAGATCTAGAACTAACTCTTCCAAAGATATCTACTATAACAGCAAGCAAAAGCTATATAAAAGAAGATACCACCAACTCTCTAAAACACAAACATTTATTTTAATAAAGTAGATGGATTTCCAAGTTAGTACTGATTCATATCACTTGGGCTAACCATTTTATTTACTCCACAAGAAAATATACTAGCAAACTGAATCCAGCAGCATATTAAGATGTATTATTCTGAAGACTGAGACAGGAGAATCACAAGTTCAAGGCCAGACTGAACAACTTAAAGAAATTTTATCTCAAAATAAAATTTAAAAAGAGCTGGGATACAGTTCTGTAGTAGAGTGCTTGTTTAGCACGTGCAATGCCCTGGGTTTAATGCTAGCATAAAAAAATAAAAGAAAACAACTACAAAAATTAAACATCATGAACAACTGGAATTTATTTTAGGATTGCAAGAGTGGTTCTATGTATGAAAATCAATCAAAGGCTGGAGGTGTAGCTCAATGGTAGAGTGCTTGCCAAATATGCAAGAGGCCCTAGGTTCACCGCCAGCAATGCAACTACATCAACAAAGAGGGGAAAAAGACCAAGAGACAGAGAGAATCAATCAATATCACACATATAAGAGAATGAAGGAGAAAAGAAAAAACACATGATCATCTGATTGATGCAGAAAAAAAAATATGACAAAATCCAACACCTTTTTATGATTTAAAAAAATTCAATACAGAACAGACAACAACTTCCAAAATAGCAAAGGACACTATAAAAAATCCACAACATGCTCAATGATGAAAGACTGAAAGCATTCCCCTTAAGATCAGAAGCAAGACCTATATGCTTGTTTTTGCCACCTCTATTAAACACTCTAGTGGAATTGTGGCCAGAGCAATTAGGCAAGAAAAAGAAATAAAAGGCATCCATGTTGGAAAGGAAAAACCAAAATGGTTGAATGATATTTGCAAATGACATAATACTATATGCTGAAAATCCTAAAGAAGCCACATAAAACTATTAGCGCTAATAAGCAAATTCAGCAAAGTTGCAAGGTACGAAAGCAACACACTAAAATCAACTGTATTGCTATATGCTAGCAATGAATAATCAGAAAGTAAAATTTTAAGACAATTTACAGTAACACCAAAAAGAATAAAGTACTTAGGAATAAACTGACCAGACAAGCTTAAGATTTACAGTGAAAATTACAAAACTTTGTTGGAATAAATTAAAGACAACATAAATAAATGAAAGACATTTTGTAGTCAATGGATTAGAAGACAATATTAAAATGGTAATACATTCCAAAGCAGTCTACAAATTCAATGCAGTCTCACCAAAATCCCAATGGCCCTTTTTACAAGATTTTTTTTGGTACTAGGGATCGAACTCAGGTCCTTGTGCTTGCAAGGCAGGTGGTGGACCACTGAGCTAAATCCCCAGCTCAATAATCTTTTTTGCAGGAAAAGAAAAACCAATTCTAAAATTTATATGTAAAGTCTGGGCACAGTGGTGCATGCCAGTGATCCCAGCTACTTGAAAACCTGAGGCAGGATAATTGCAAGTTGGAAACCAGCCTGGGCAACTTAGCAACATCTTGTCTCAAAACTAGCCAGGTGTACTGGTGCAGGCCTATAATCATAGCACCCCACACAGAACGATCACAAGTGTGGGATGCTATGATTAACTGCTGGGATACATAGCAAGTTCAAGGCTAGCCTAGACTACCTAGCAAGACCATATCTCACAAAAATTAATAAAACTGGGCATGGTGGGGTATACCTGTAATTCTGTCACCTTAGGAAGCTTAGACAGGAAGATGGCAAGTTTGAGCCCAGCCTGGGAAACTTAGCAACCTAGTGAGACCCTGCCTCAAAATAAAAAATAAAAAAGGTTGAGGATATAGCCTAGCACAAAGGCCCTGGGTTCAATCCAGTACCATGAAAAGTAAATAAACAGATACACAGACAAATAAATGAGAGGAGAGGCTGGGGATGTAGCTCAATCCTCCCTAGGTTCAATCCTCAGTATCAATAAATACATAAATTCATACTTAGGATACCTATAATCAAAAATCGGAAAATAGAAGCAATGCCAAGAATCTGAAGAAACTGAAAGATACGATACATTGCTGGTAGTAATGTAAAATGGTACAGCAACTATGGAAACCAGATTGATAGTCTCTCAAAAAGGTTTTTTTTTTAAATTAAACATAGCATTACGGTATAACCCTATTTCACTACTAGGTATATGCCAAAAGAATTGAAAACAGACAAATATTTCTACAAAAATGTACATAGCAGCATTATACACAATAATCAAAAGATTAAAAACAACTTGAGCCAACAATGCTAGCACACACCTGTAATCCTAGCACTTGAGAGGCTGAGGCATGAGGATCACCTTGAGTTCAAAGCCAGCCTGGGCTACAGGGTGAGTTCAAGGCCACCTGAACTACAAAGTGAAAACCTGTCTCAAAAACTACAAAACAAAACAAAAACTGGAATGTCCATCATCAGATGAATCATTAAACAAAAAGTGGCATATCCATAAAATGGAATACTCAGCCATAGAAATGAAGCACGTGCTACAGATGTGGATGAATTCTGAAAACAATATCTTAAGTGAAAGAAGAATACAAATGACCATATATTATATAATACTATTTATATCAGACATAGAACAGGTAAAGCTATATATACTACAGAAAGTTAATTAGTGACTGCCGGGGGTTAGGATTGGTGAATAACTGTTAAATGGGTATGGAGTTTCCTTCCCAGTGATAAAATGGTCCTGAAATTAGAAAGAGGCAATGGTTGCACTACATTGTAAATCAACTAAATGCCAATGAATTTACACTGTAAAACGGTGAATGGTTAGTTATGTGCTTACAATTTTTTTTAATTAGGGGAGGGTCAGTGATCCTTGTAGGAATGCCTCTTGGATAACTTAAACAATCAGCCTAGTATAGCACATATACTCTGAGACTATGTGTCTGATGTTTTTTGTTTTTCTTTTGTTTTGTTCTATTTTTATTGAGACAGAATCTCACTAAACCACCAAGTTGTCCAGGCTTGGTTCCAATTTTCAATTCTCCTCCTCCTCCATGCCCAGCCCATAGATGAAAAAATGGACTGACGTAGGTACCCAAGCAATAGATACTAGTAGAAGAGGGTTTAAAAATTCAAATTTCAATTCTGCTGACATACCTGTGAGATCTTTTTTATTTAATTTCTCTAGATCATAATTTCAAACAAATAAGAAAAACCAAATTTCTGGCACAGGTTGGTGGCACAGGCCATGTAATCCCATCACTTGGGAGGTTGAAGCAGGGAGATGAGTTTGAAGCTAGCCTGTACTACACAGCCAATTCAATGCTGGCCTGGACTATACAGTGAGACCTTACCTCAAAAAAAAAAAATTAAATTTCTATTTCCTTATCTGTAAAGCAGATATAGTTGCTGTGTGGGACTAAACAATAATACTACCCATATAATAGAATATAAAGCCTTAAAATATATATATTTACACTCCAGGCATGGCGGTGCATGCCTGTAATCCCAGCACTTAGGAGGCTGAGGCAGGAGGATTGCCGAAAGTTCAGGCTAGCCTGGGCTACATAGTGAGGCCGTGTCTCAAAAAGAAAGAGAGAGAGAGAGAGAGTGTGTGTGTGTGTGTGTGTGTGTGAGAGAGAGAGAGAGAGAGAGAGAGAGAGAGAATAAAAAAGAAAAAGAAAAAGTTACAATCCTAAAACAATCTGTCAAGACTCTTATCTTTAAAGGAGAAGAGGGGCTGGAGTTGTGGCTCAGTGGCCAAGTGCAGGCCTCATATAAGGTCCTGGATTCAATCGCCAGCAGCCAAGAAAAAAGAAAAAGGAGGAAAAATATACAAAAGCTCCAGAACTTCACACAAAACTTTAACCACTATGATTCGAGATCCTGAATAACTATTACCATTCATGACCATCTCCTTTACAAAAACAACGCAACTGGTAATAAGCCAACTACAATCGCTTCAATTTACAAGTGGTTCTTTCTAGAATTCTTCTCTACTAAATTTAACAACTTAACAACGGTAGAACAGTAAAACAACGTCCTTAGCAAACTATCCAAGAGATGTTTAGCACAAAATGATTTCCCCACTCTACCCAAATTCTCTATTATCTCCTTAATATCCAAAAATATAACTCTCGAGCCCAGAATGGTGGCACATGCCTGTAATCCTAGCACTCGGAAAGCTAAGGCAGGAGGACTGCCTTGAGTTCGAGGCCAGCCTGAACTACATGGTGAGACCTTGTCTCAAAAGACCAAAAAATTAAAAGTAAAAAAGCCACTCAAACAGGTAATGAATTAACTGCTATAAACAAAACCCAAATCTTGACATCAAGGAGAAAAATACTGAATCGATTCCTAAAGTCTAAAATGCACGTTTCATATAACACTTAAAAGTAAATGGCCATGGACTGGAAAAAGAAAATCCAAGATGATATTACCAATGA
This sequence comes from Heterocephalus glaber, assembly GCF_000247695.1. The sequence continues at coordinate 5,238,887 of NW_004624730.1, forward strand.
ACTTCTCATTCTACACATTTGAAAAAGCGTTTAAAATAGGAAGATGCATAATTAAACCACGAAGACCAATTAAAAGGCTTCACTGGAAAGACAGAAAAAAACTGAGAGCAACATGACACGGACAAGGACGAGTAATCTGTGACTCAAAAAGAATTACTTCGAGCACTCAAAACTACTTCCTTGATATATGGAAACCCAGAGCGCTACCACTGCAATAAGAGGAAGCGAGAAGGAAACCGCCTAGGAAGAGAAGTCGGGGTGAAGCGAACGCCTTTGACATCCCAACTGAAATCTCGACAACCCCGGAAATAGGTTCCCCAGAAGCTCTGCAAGGAATCCGAAGTCTGACTCCTAGGTGCGGGACCAGAGCACCTCTCTCCACTTCCTCCCTCCCTCCACCACAGAGGCGGGGGAAGTGATCAGAGAGCTCCGCCCCCTCGCCGAGTCCAAAAGCTGGGCGGCTGCAGGGGTAGGTGGCACGCGGCCGAGAGAGAAGAGAGCCAGCCCAGGTGACTGAGCTGGAGGCGGAGACACAGTCCAGGAAGGGGGCCGCCGTACGGAAGGGAAGATGGAACACCCCAGCCTGTACGGAAGGGAGACCAGGAGCATTGGGAGGAAAAAGGTGAAGAGGAAAATGAAAAGTACCCCTCCTCCAGGTAGCGGCGGGAACACCCCTGCCCCCACTCCGGGCGGAAGAGTTACACTTGGGAAGCTTCTTTAGGGGACTGGAGGAAGAACGCGAAAGCCCCGCCCCCGAGCCAAGAATCAGAAAAAGGAAAAGTCCTGTCAGGCCCCAGGCCCAGCCTCCCTGGCGGCCCGGCCCGCCCCCTCCCTGCCGGCGGCCCAAGCAGGTGCCGCCCCTCCCCCAGCCCAGCGCCCACTCTCCAGCCTGGCCCGCCGCATACCCCATCTCCTCGCACCCTCCCGGGAGCCGTGCGCCACCTTTCCCTACTCACCTTCCCGGGCGGCTCCGCCGCTTCCCCTCTGACCCCGCCAGCGGCCACAATTCACACACACCACCTCAGATCCCGCACTCTCTCTCACTCACACACACACAGCGCGACCACAGCTACCGAGCGGCCCATATATTACCCGTCACTCGCGCGCTACGCGCGCGCACTCGCCAACTTGGCGCGAGGATCGCGAGCAGGGGGCGGGAGGAAGAAAAATCGAAGCGCCTCGAGGATATCTGGGAAGTGTAGTTCAGCGTCTAGGGGTGGGGCCCGCCAATATTAATTGGCGCATAAGAGCCCAGTGCTTGCCGGGATTTGTAGTTCTCTTTATTAAAAGCAAACTGCTGTATACAATACTCATTGGCTGCTTCCGAAGGCGAAATCGAAAAGCGAGGGAGTTGTTCTTTCTAAAACTGGCCTTTAGCTGCCTAATACTTTCTCAGTGTTTTATTCTGCCCTGTGTCAGCGGAGAAGTTCTATGTTTTCTCATTTGCCATATTATCCCTAGACTATACCAGAGTCAGAAAATATTCTCCACGAGCATACAGGAAATCCCAGCATTCAGTAAGCAGAAATCACTAGTTTTTCTTTGTCTCTTCAAGCCATAGTCTGTAGAAATCATTAAATATTTATTACCAAACACTGAATGTGAGGCAGAAAAACGAAAAACCAAAGTCCTGTAGATGAGCCAGACACAGTGGTGCAGCCTGTAATCCCAGCTATTCCTGACGCTGAGGCAAGAGGATCACAAGTTTGAGGCCTGCCTGGGCAATTTAGTGAGACCCTGTCTCAGAATAAAGTAAAAAAAAGAGCTGGGGATACAGCCCAATGTATGACGCTGAGTTCAATCCACCACCAGCACACAGGAGTGAAGTCAATCTAATTCAATGTCTTCATCTAACATTTGGGAAACTTGAGGCCCAGAGAGTGAGTGACTTGCCTAACACCACACAATCAATGAGCCTCAGAAATCAGAAGACTCTGAATCTGACCTAGAGATCCTTTGTGGGAACATGGAAGATAAGCATAACTCCACCGTTGAGCAGCATCTCGACAAGCTTCTTCTCAGCCTTCAAAGCCTGGCACAACTCTTTAACTCTCTTGGACTCCTGAGAAAGTTTCTATGCATGTCCATGACTCCTCACAGGCAATATTTTCAAATGGAGAATACAAGGCACAGTAAGCCTGCTGCTATGCTCAGATTCCACAGCTAGTAAGAAGCCTGGATGCTGGGTCTATTGATTCCATTATTCACTGGATCTCATTGTCTTCTGTTCAGAAAGATTTCCTCCTTCACTTAAATGTGTGACTTGGAAGCAGCAGCTGTTCAAGGCACAAATTCTAGAATGTGTGGTGGCAGTGCTGTCACAGACATTTCACCTTTCTTCAACCCCTTCTCCTACCACAACACACAGCTGTCTTCTCTATGCCTCTGAAATTTTGCCTATAGCAATAATGGCCACTATAGCTTTGATTTTACAGAAGGCTTAGCTCTGAGTCAAGTGTTTTAGCCACATTACTTCTCGTTATCCCTCACTACCACTCCACAGGATTTGCATGGTTACCAACTTTGTAGATGAGAAATCTGAATTTAGAGAGTTGAACCAGAGTAGAGCCCAGGGTTGTGGATCTAGAGGCTGGGTTCATAACCTGCCTATGCATTTCCTCCAACAACTCTTCAGGTAACTGGCCTCCATGCTTCCCTGGGCCAGAATCCAAAATACATAGGGATGGAATTCTGGAGCCTTAGATATCATCCCTCTGCCTGTGATCTCGCCATCCCAATGATGACTTCTTCACTGCCTAGAGTCCTGAAAAACAGAACCTTTGTGGGAACCAAAGCCCAACTTACCACAGCTCTTGGCACTGCCTCAGCCTGTCACCAGATGGCACTACTCCCCTTTGGAAACCCAGTCTAGGACCCTGGGTTGGTGAAGGGAGGGGTATCAAGGAGGGGCTTTGGAGAAGCCATAGCCCAGGAGATTGTGGAAGCAAAGTAGAAGACATACGGGGCCTGTCCAGCAGCAGCTCCTTTGAAAATCTACAACCTGTTACTCCTGCAGCCCTCTACCCCTGCCAACATCCACCAAACACACAGCCACATACCTACAGGCACCCCCAGACCTCTACCCTGGGAAGATGAAAGGGCAGCACCCAGGCTTTCCCAGATGTGCTCACTGGCACATTTCACAGGATAGAGTACCCACATTGCCAGATACACCAGTCCTCACAGCCAATACTTTCACATCTAAGCATACATCAATACAAAGCCTCAAATAATCCAGGGCCACATACCGAGTGTATCTGGCACATTGGTTCTGAGTCATTGGAAAGAAATTTCTTAGTCTCTTTGGTAGAGAACCTCTGGACTCTGTCCTGCCCTGCTGTACCTGCTTCTCCCTCCTTTGCGGTATGCCTGAGAAAGAACCCCTCATCTGAAAGTGGAAGGAGTCATGTTTGCAGGGCTCCCCAGCAGCAGAGAAAAAGCAAGAGAGGCCCAGCCCTAGTCCCAGTACTAAGCACTACAGTCATAGGTATGTCATAGGTACACTTTACCTGTCCCTGTCCCAAACATGCCCCCTTCTCAAGGTAGGAAAATCCACAGCACCAAATCCTCCAAGACTCAAGCTTCTCCCTGCTCCCTCCCCCTTCTCTATGACCCTTTCTCTCCCAGCACCTCCTTCTAGGCTTTCCTGACCCAAGTGCTTCCACCAGCCTGTCTTTACCCTGGTACCACCCAACTACTCCTGTGCTTTCTCCTGCAACTCCCTGGGGATGGAGGTGAGGCTTCTGCCCCATATCCATTCATGCTCTTCTATTGGCTGTGCAAGACTACCACTGAAGTATCCAGGAGTGTCACAGGAGCCACCAAGAATAGGATAAGGCCACCAAGTTTTAGGGGCCCCAGCCTAGACAAAGAGGAAATCTCAATCACCAGCTGACCTGACCTTCCTGGAGGTACCAGTAGTTCTACAGAACATGAGTAAAGGGACACTAGCCATTTCCTCAGGATGTGTGCAAAGTGGCCAACTCTTATCTAATTACATCCATGTCCACCACTCTCATTCTACAGAGGAAGAAACTGGCGCTCCACAATGAACCATTTAAACCTTCATTTTGTCTAATTGCTGCAGCTGTTACAGTCTCCAGAAGTCAGTCCCCACCTCCTGCTCCCACAGGTTCAACTTCATAGAGGAGCCAGAGGCCCAAGTGGGAACTGAGGCAGCAACCTCCATCTCCATTCAGCTGCCATGTACCAAGGCCTAGTCAGAGAAGACCCCCATGGAATATTTAGGATACTTATACTAAAATTTGTAAATCATTTATTTGAAACTCAAATTGAACTAGTCAATGCATATTTTATCTGCCAACCCTAACTCTGAGCCTCTGCTCAGCCACAGACTCCGAGGACTGCATTCCTGTGGCCTCCCAGGGACTCACTGTAATGATCAGCAAAATGGTAAGAAGCAAATCATAACAGCTGATTCCAAAGGAGTCTCATTAAAAATTTAGACAGGTCCAAGCATCAAAACTTCTTTACCCAAAAGCTGATGATCTCGGTGATATCAGACTCAAATTTCCCCTTTCTACCCTTTCTCTAACTCCATCACTAATGTTAAGGACCAAAAAAATAGCATCTATTATTCTATTGGAAAGCATTTGGAGGAATAGATAGCTTAGTGGTAGAGTCCAACTTTGGAGGCAAAACAGACCTGCATCTCAATATGGGCGCTCCCAGCCAGGTGTAGTGGTGTACACCTGTAATCCCAGCACTCTGGGAGGCTGGGGTAGGAGATCCCAAGTTCTCCTTGTCTCAAAAAATAAAATGCTACTGGGGATTTGGCTCAGTGTGAAGGCCCTGGGTTCAATTCCCAATACCATAAAACAACAACAACAACAAAAACTAAAGCTCCCATTTACCAGTTGTTAGACCTCAACCAGTTATTTCACTTTTTCTTCAGCTTCAATTTTCCTAGTGTGCAAAGTATGGCTCTTTTTTTTTTTTTTTTTGTAGTCCAGATTAGACTCAGGACCTTGTACATTATAGGTAAGTGCTGTATCACTGAACTACATTTCCAGCCCTTTTTTATTTTACCTTGAGACAGGATCTTGCTAAATTGCCCAGATTGGCTTCAAACAAATCTTTCTGCCTCAGCCTCCCAAATAGCTGACATTACAGCCACAGTGACTGGCTTCCTGCAACCATGAGAATTAAATGTAAAGTGTCTAGTTTGGGGCCTGGCCCACAGTTAGTGCTAAGTAAGTGATGGCTGTTGCTACTCCAATTGTTCTTGATCTCAAGCTGTCCTCTTTAGAGTTTTTCAGGACTACTTCAACCATGGTTTCTCTTTGCTCCCATTACCGCTTGCTGGAGGAGCTCAGGTTCTCACATTTAAATGAGAAACAAGCTCCACATCAAAAAAATCCTAGGTCACATTTTCGAAAGCACTGGAGAGTAATGAAATAGCCACTCTTGACCACCTGTATAATCTGTACCAGCAGAGAACTGAAAACTGAGTGAGTTAGAGAGTAGAGGCAGGAGGATCTTGTCTAGACTAACTCCTGAAGAATCAAAAATGAAGGGCAGTCAAAAATCAGGGACCCACTTTGCCTTGAAACCAAACATGTCACGCTCCCCAAACCAGCCCATTCATCTTGCCTTCCTCCTGGGGTGAAGCTTGCATTTGAAATCCTTGCTGAGAGCACATTTACTTCGTGGAATTCTCTGGCAGAACTGTGAGTGATGTCATAATCAAAGTAAAGGCCAAATTGGGGGTGGTTATACTCTGTGCCACCTTACAATGGACATCCCCTGCAGAAAGCAGATACTATAGCATGAAGAAGGCTAAATTCTGCCCTCCAGGTACCCCTTTGCACCTGTCTGATACTCTAATTGTCATCCCCACTGACCCTTGACTCTGCCCTTCCCAGTGGCTATGCTCCAGTACAGGTTAGAGGTTGGGGAATTGGGTGAAGGGAAGATTAGGAGCAAGCATCTCTGGCTGTTTTGTTTTGTTTTTTGAGGCAAGTTCTTACTATATAGTTCAGGCTGGCCTTGAACTCATGCTGGTCCTCCTTAGCCTCCCAAGTGCTAGGATTATAGGTGTGTGTCACCTCCCTTCTCAAGCTTATCCCCTATTTATTTTGCCTCAGTTTCCACTGGGAGGAAACAGCAGTGGAGTTGACACTGGGGAGACAGTCAATATTGGCCTTGCCTTCAAGCTCCCAGAAGCCCCTGGAGTTTTGGTAATCGTCTATTTTGTAGGTACAAGACCTTTCTACAGGATTCAGGTATCTCTGGCCTAACCCGTTTGAAGTTACTCTAGGGACTGTTGGGGCAAACCCTAATGAAGACTTGGCTCAGACAACTTCCCATTCTATCAGTCCTTTCATTTCAAAAGGACCTACAGGAGAATGGTCTGTCTAATGGAAGGAGGGTGGTCTGACCCTCAGTTCAGAGCTCAGAGCTCCACTACCATCACCAGGAGTAACTATCTCCTGCCCCTCCACAAACGTGGCTCCCCTGGGCCTGGACCTCTGAGACATGGCTAGATATAGCCTAAATCACCTAGTTAGGCCTGGAAGCCAAAAACATCAGGGAGGGGCATTTCTAGGTGCAGAGGGTGTCCTGGACTCTTACCATGAGGGAGGCTTTTAGAGGTGAGGGTGCCTCTCTGAAAGGTCACATGTTGTTCTTGGGGAAGCCCCCTCCACCCAGCTCCTGGTACACCAGGTCCAGACTTGTCACAAGATGGACTTTTATGAAGTCACAAAGCTGGCTGCCTCCACAAAGGACCAGGGACCAGGACAATCTGAGGCTAGAGGGTATGGACTTGTTGAGTGGGAGAATTTCAGGAGCAGACTTTGCACTCTGGAGGGACTCCCTGGAGTAGCCTCAGGTAGTAGTCGGCAGAGGTCTCTCTGATATCTGGGGATGGGGACCATTTCTCAGTGTCAGTCATTGTCAAAAGGCAAGAGCATAGGCCAGGGATTTAGCTTAGTGGCACCACACCTGCCTTGCAAGCCCAAGGTCCTAAGTTCGATCCCTGGTACCAAAAAAAAAAAAAAAAAAACCCAAGAACTATGAGGTTTGGAGCTGTGGTCCTCGGCTGTGGGCCTGTCCCTTGAGACCCTTGCCGGGGGGATGGACTCTTGCCCCTACTGAGTGCATATAAGGGTCTTAATCACTTATTTTTTTGTTGCTCTATGGAAAAGGTAAGTTAAAATCCCTGAATGAGGATCAGCTCTTCCCCTCAGTGTGATCCATCTTGCCAGGGATTTAGCTCAGTGGTTCCGCTGCCTGCCTCAGTGTGATCCATCTATGATCAACAATTTGAATATTCTATCTGCTCCCTGAGTAGGCATGTGCTGCTACATTCTGCTACATGGAAAAGCTGACCTGGTGGCCTTAGGATTTCCCTCCCTGTTGGACTTCACAGAGGAAGAATGTCAGAATAAACAGGAGAGCACAGTGCCTCTCTCTATATAGCAGTGGTGGTGGACCTATGGTACATGTGTTGTTTTTCTTTTAAAACAAAAGATGTTAATATATGAGTTGTTTTTTCTAAACTAAAACCTCAGTATTCAGGTTAATTGCAGTGTTAGCACTTTGTGATAAATAAGTGGGTTTTGGGTTGCAGTTTGGGCACTCGTCTGAAAGGTTGACCATCACTGCTCTAGAGCATAGAAAGTCCCGTATCCCAAGAGGCAACCTCGGAGAAAACAGGATGGAGGAGAACACCACAACCAGGAAGGGTGGACAGGCTGCCATGGAAGGTCACAGTTTGTATGTGAGAATGAGGAGAGCTACTTGATACTTTCTAAAAAAAAAAAAAAAAAGAACAGCCAGGCATGGTGGCACATACCTATAATCTCAGGACTGAGGGAGGCTGGGGCACAAGGATTGCAAGTTCAAGTACTGCCGGGAAAGTGAGACCTTGTATCAAAATAAATTTTAAAATGTTGAGGATAAGGGGCCAGGGATTTAGCTCAGTGGTTCCACCGCCTGCCTCACAAGAGTAAGGTCCCGTGTTCGATCCCTGGCACTCCCCCCTCAAAAAAGGTTGAGGATATAGTTCAGTGGTACAGCACCCCTAGTACCAAAAAAAAAGCCTGGCATGGTGGTGAACACCTGCAGGAGGAAAGCAAGTTCAAGCCTAGCCCAGGCAATTTAGTGCAAAGGCTGTGAGTTCAAATCCTCAATACTAAAGAAACAAAACACAAAAGGATCTCTGAGCCCGTGGATTAGACAAGATGAGCTCGCCCTCCTGAGCTGAAAAAAATTATGGACAAGAAATTTTCATTGAGATTAAACGGTGGCAGACAGGTCCAAGGAATATTGCGAGGGTTTGATCCCTTTATGAATCTTGTGATAGATGAATGTGTGGAGATGGCAACTAGTGGGCAACAGAACAATACTGGAACAGTGGTAATACGAGGAAATAGTATCATCATGTTGGAAGCCCTGAAACGAGTTTAAATAACTGTTCAGCAGAGAAATCCATGCCCCTCTTCAAAGCGCTAGTTTGACAATGACCAAAAATTGAGTCATACACATTTTCATATTAAATTTTTTGTTAAATAAAGTTTGGTAATAGTCAAAAAAAAATTTTTTTAAATAAAGAAAGAAACAAAACAAAACTGCTTCTAGTTAAGATTCCTGAACTGCTCTTTCTCTGTGTCTAGTTCTGTACCCTGCTTATTTTGTCCTGAAAAGGACACAACACATGGCAGAGATTACAGCCCCTGCCCTCAAGGGCCCATAACCTAGGGACAGGGCCATGATGCCTCCTTTAAAAAGAAGGCTGCCCCACGCCTGCCTTGCAAGCACAAGGTCCTAAGTTCGATCCCCGGTACAAAAAAAAAAAAAAACATAAAAAGAAGGTTGCCATTCCAGCAAGTAGTGGGCGAGTCTAGACCCAAGTGCTATGAATCCAAGTACAGGGCCCTGCATTTCACTGAAGTTAAGAACAGAGTAGGGTCTGTGTCCAGTGGCTTACACCTGTTATCCCTGAACTTTATTGGGTGGGGGGAGTTGAGACAGGGTCTGACTTTAAAGTTCAGGCGGGCCCTGAACTCACTATGTAGTCCAGGCTGGCCTCGAATTTATGGCAATCCTCCTGTCTCAGCCTCCTAAGAGCTGGGATTACAGGTGTGTGCCACCACACCCAGCTCATCCCTGCACTTTGAGAGGCTGGGGCAGGAGGATTGCAAGCACCTGAGACCTTGTCTCAAAAAAAAAAAAAATTTTTTTTAATGGGCTGGGGATGTAGTGGTAGAGCACTTGCCTAACAAGCAGTGAGTGAGCGCCTGAGTTCTATATCCAGTACCACCAAAGAAGAAAGAGAAGGAAGAGGAGGCAGGTGCCAGCCAGCCTGCTGGCAAGCAGGATTTAAAAATGTCTTTAGAAGCTCTTATCTAAGGTGTGCAGTTGATCCTTGAGGCAGAAAGTATATTCAGCCTGTCTGGCCAGTGAGTTGTTTGTCCCCAGTTCCCTTTGATATTCCTGATACAGAGAAGGTTCACTGCCTCCACTGCAAGAGTGTAGCCACCTTGAGGCTGATGATTACATAAGAAACCACTCTGCTCGTGGGGCTAAGACCTGAAGCTAGTAAAGAGGACGGAGGACAGGGAAGACAGACACTCCTGGTTTTCCATATAAGCCTTTTTTCAACTCTGACTTTTAAGTCCCTTGAATGTGTATTACTTTGATAAAAATAAAATTCTTTTGAAAAGTAAAACTATACATGTCATTATACATTTGCCAAAACTCATAGCAAGTACAACACAAGAGGGGACCCTAATTATACTATGGACTTTGGATGATAGTGCTGTGTCAAAGTAGGTTCATTGATTGTAACAAATGTAACAGGGGATCAGCTCAGGGCTGTCTAGAATGGCATGTGCCACATTCTGGGTTTATCCCAAGCACTGCAAACAAAATTTTGTAACAAGATAAAACAATACCTCTCTGGTGTGGGAGGTTGATAATGAAGGAGGCCTCCATGTGGAGGTATGGGAACTCTGCACCTTCTGGCCAATTTTGCTGTGAGTTTAAAATTGCTCTGAAAAATAGTCTATTTATAAATAAAACAAACCTCACTTCATGCGTATGCAAGGATCACATGAACTGAGATATAAAAGGGTTCATCCTGACCCAGGTGAGATTTTCTTTTTTTTGTTAAGAGACAGTCTCACCACATCGCCCAGATTGACTTCAAACTCCTAAGCTCAAGCAATTCTTCTGTCTCTGCCTTCAGTGTAACTGGAATGACAGGTATGTGCCAGTGCACCTGGCTGACCACTGCACATTCAGCCACCACTCCAGGGACTGGTTGGCCTGTGGTCACTCCCTCCACCTTGGTAGGACAGTATCTTCTTCCCAGAGGAGCAGGAGTGGCCTGGTGGTCTCCACTGGGTCTGTTGGAACACTTGCCCTGGGAAGGGATGAAGAAGCATCCTAGGCCCCTCTATTTAGACCTGGGGTTAGGGTTGCTTGAGCAAGAGGCATGATTTTTCACAAACTTCAACAGGATTCTCTTCCATCCTTCTGATCTGCCCCCAATCCCCTGGCCAGTCACACTCATCTTTCATTTTTTCTGCTTTTCTTGTTTGGTTCTCTTTCCATGGTATAAAAGTTTTATACTACATACCCAGGTTAAAGCTTCTAACATTTGTTTGTTTGTTTATTACTAGGGTTTGAATCCTGGGCTTTTGCAATGAGCTTATGTTCCTGAGCTGTCTCTCTCTCTCTCTCTCTCTCTCTCTCTCTCTCTCTCTCTCTCTCTCATTGTTGGCTCAAACTTGGGATTCTCCTCATTCAGCCTCTCAGAGCGCTAGGATTATAGGCACTCACTGCAGTGTCCAGGCTAAGGCTTTTGCCCAGGTTCCCCCTTGTAGGCAGCAATTGCCTCCCTTTGTGAACCCCTTACCTGCTTCCCCTCCCTCTCTAGCCACAAAGGAAGCCTGGAGACCCTGACCTTCATGGTGGTGGCTTCATGATATGGGCTAGCTTCTTGCGTATGGTTTTGAGGTAGAAGATTAGGGCATGGCAGGTCGGCTGGAAGACAGGATGTAACCTGAGCTGGAAAGAATAACAGCATGTCACCTGTCAGTCATGGCCAGAGTTTGTGGGCAGAGCAACTTCTCACCTACTAGATCTGAAAGAGTATACAAGATGGCAGCCATTGACTTAGGGGCCACTGTGATCTTGCTGTTCTGTTGTCCTCCTGTTTCTGCAGTGGCCTGTTCCTCTTCTTGCTCTTTTCTTCATTCTTTTCTTCTTTCTTCTCTTTTCTCACTCTTTCCTTTTCTTTGTTTGCTTTAAATAAAAGTTGCATCTATCTGTTCATCAAGTGCCCTGGCCAATTCTTTGGCCAAGACAGAAGGAGCCTGGAATTATGAGACATTATGCCATCCAGCAACAGTTTGAAGGGCAGGTTGCAGAGGAGGAGAGAGAAAAGAATGGAGGTAACTATGAGAAGAACTCAAACAGTAATGTTCTTCAGCTTCCTCAGAACTTCAGATGCATCTCTTTCCTGCTGGTCTTGTTTGTTTCTTCCTTTCATCCATCATGGAGCTCTAATTTCTGGGCAGGCAACAGGGTCCTGCCTCTTGCTTACATGTTTTTAGGGAGACAGCCCATACAATTTGATAAGGGATGTAGTGAACATCCCTTGGAACTGAAAGACTGTGGAAGAAAGAGCACCTAGGACAGTTAACATATAGCTCTTTATGAGCCAAATATACAGCCTGGGAGACCAAGTCAGAAGAATTGCAAGTTCAATCTGAGCCTGGGTAACATATCGACTTAATGACACCCTGAATCAAAATAAAAAATAAAGGGCTGGGGATGTAGCTCAGTGGGAAGGCATTGAGTTTAATCCTCAGTACTGCAAAAAGGAAAAAAAAAGCCAAATCTATATGTTTTAAATCACAAGCAAGAGATGGTGGCACACACTGTAATCCCAGCACTCGAGAGGCTGAGGCAAGAGGATCACTGCCATTTTGAGGCCAGCCTGGCCTACATAGTCTAAAGCCAGCCTAGACTACATAGTGAGAACCTGTCTTAATTAATTGAGACAGACAGATACACTTACATAGAAAACAAATCGTTTGTTGTTTTTTTATTCTTAAGTTCTTTTATTTGTACATTTTAGGTATCCAATATGTTTACATTTATCATTGGGTGCTTGTACCTATACATGATGTATCTTGATTCTTATTTTTTTCCCCATT